>JAVDOI010000009.1:5526494-6203994 GCA_032191485.1 Leptoclinus maculatus
CAGGGAGCTGGCAGGGAGGGCCCTCTGTATTTCGCGGTATACCGGAGTTGCGGTGTCTGGTGTCTGTGGCGACTTTCCCGCCCTGATGCAGGTATGCCTGCAGGTATGCCTGCAGGTTAGCTCACCGCATCTCCCCCGCCCCCCAGGAGCACTCTCTTCAAGTCTTCCTTTTGGGTTTTTCCATCTGAAGCATCCACTTCGGAAACGTTTCTTGGACGCGTCTTGGGTCATTTTAGTCTGCTCTTTGTATCTGCATTGTGATTTGTTAGCATTCAGTATACGGCACCTGAACGCATCAGAGCGGCAGGCAGAATTTACAGAGAAACAGCGGTGGTGATGGTGTGCATCACACTGTGTTGCACATTCTCCATATCCCGGCCAGACCAGTAATGTATGTAGAAATGATTTAGTCTGACTATTTTTACACGTGTATTAATATGTGTCTTCATTGTCCACTTGAGACACACATTGAGATCAGACCGCACCGTCTGAAACTGATATATCATCAACGTGTATGGAGCAGCTGTGGTATAGATGCTGTTCCACTTCTCTATTTAGCAGCTTAAACATGCTGTTAATACAATGCAGAAATTATATTATAACATTTGTGATGCTAACACCACACGATGACCGCAGAATGAGGTGCAGGGAAAGAGAGAAAAGGGGACAGAGATGGACGATTAAAAGGTAAAACAGAAGGAATGAATGAGCTTAATGTGACTCATATGGTCGTAGGGCAATATGGAGAATTGAGCTGCACAGAAAAGGAGGACTGTGACAACATGGGGAGGACAGGCTCATGGACTGTGTGCTGTTTTAGGACACATGGTAGAGAGACATGGACACTGATCACAATATGAGAAAGATTACATGATGCTCAGGCAAGAGAGAGGAAAGCAGCGAAACATGGAGTGATACAAAGTGAGAGTAACCTACATAGAATTGTACACAGTTATGGAGTGCGACAGCAGCGCAGGCGGAGAGCAGGAGGGACGGAGTAGTGATTGAAGAGAAGGAGACGGAGGGAGCTCTGGTCTCTCATTAGAGCTCTGAGGCTGGCTCTGGATCCAGAGGCGCACACACACACACACACACACACAGAAAACCCACCTCGACATGAGCACTTGGCTTATGTCTCTCCTTTCTCTCTCTTTTTAGAGATTTGTTTCGTGGAAATCTGACTGAGTATCTGTTTCTCGTGCTGGTGCTCATGCACAATTTATGCACATATCTGAAGACTTTTTTTTTTTTTAACCCTCATGTCTCCACTTTTCCTCTTAATTTCCTGACTTCTCTGCTCTCTCGTCTCTCCCTGCCTCCCTCGTCCACCCCTCACTCCCAGGTAGTTTCCCCCCTAATGTATATTATTCTCCACCTCCTTTCCCTTATTCATTTCTCCCTCTGTCTTGCTCTCTTTCTCTCCATCCCCCGGCTCCTCTCCGTCTCTGTGTGCTGTATATTTAAAAAAATAAATAAAAATGAAGCCAAATAAACTTGAACCCCAAGAAGGTGATTGATGGTTTGCGTAAAGCTCCCTCTCCATCTTTATCCTTTCTTCCCCTGTCTTTATTCCCACACTCCCTATACCTCCCTCTCCTTTCTCCCACTGGCACTATAACTCCCTCTCATTCACACACACACACACACACACACACACACACACACTCTGTTTGTATAGTTTGATTAATTATTTTGGTGTACAGGAAACAGCTATGCTCATCTAAGTCATTTTTATATGTTATATGAGTGTTTGTTACGAGATGCACAATCATTTCAGATGCTTCTGATAATAAAAACCATGCTTGCTTGTTTAAAGTAGTGATCTGCCACGTTTGTACATAAATAGATGTTTTTTTTTGCTACTCTGGACAGATAGCAGCGCCACTTACAGAAAAATCTAAAAAGAAACAAAGACATCCCATGATAGTTTTATAGGACATTGTTTTATCTTTGAGATCAAAAATACTCGACACACGTTCAGTATTGACTCAATACATCGGTCATTGGTGGCGTAGGGCAGAAACGTGTATTAAAAAGGTGAATTGCAAAGGTTGTTTTTTTTTGCTCTAAATCTCTGCAGCTTCATACCAAGGATGTGAAATTGACTACAGCCTCCAGTCAAATATGGACACATTGTAGCTGTAACTGGGTTTTTTCTCGATGAGCCACTTTATAAGGCATTCAGATATTATTTACATGTCTGTATGCAGATTTTCCTGGTTGGTGGAGTTCGTTATTTACTATCTTGGTTGTTAAATGAAGACAGAAGACATGAAATGTGGTATCCCGCTGTATTTGCAACCATTATTGTGTATGTACCATCTCCAGCTTCAAGATCAGAGTCACCTGTTCCCAGCATGACCTCCGCTTTCCTATCTGAATACTTCATACGAGATAAAAGGAACTTAAAGTATCCCTGAGGGGAAATAACATCACTACAATAGCAACAAACTGAACTGCAGTAATTGTAGTTTAGGTTCAGATGCTATATAATGGGCATAAAAACACATTTATAGATAGTTTAGAGGTAGACTCTTGGATATTTTTCTAAGATACTAAGGGTTCATATGACTTACTTTTAACTGCATAACGTGTTTTACAGATTTAAACATTTATCAAAGTAATTCAGGTAAAATTTTATATTAGACAAAACTACATCATTTGGAATGAAACCCTTCATTTTAGTATTTGATGTTTTTTGTTGATGTTGTGTCAAGCAAGTGTGACCAATGTAACTATTTGATCAGTAGATGCATAAACCCCTCTGACAGGAATACTCAGACAAATTACTCAATACCAGAGATTTGTGCGCATGCGAGTTGTGTGTGTGTTTGTTTTAGCTCCCCTCCCGTCAGTTGTTTCTCAGGCTTCCCAACATCCCGTCCAATCGCCCAAATAAACACACACGCCCTTACCAGGAAAGATGCGCTGTCACACTAATTCCGGGACACATTCATACACACACCCACACATTATAGCTTTAGATGGTGACACTCACACACACACACACACACACACACACACACACACACACACACACACACACACAGAGCAGTGAGGCAGCCCCAGCCACCTAAAGATAATTCACTTTAGACAGAGAGCTTCAATTTGGCAGCACTGAGCATCAGTCTCACATGCTTCATGTCACTCTGTGCTGCTCTTTGCAGCAGCAAAATCCAATTGCATGGTGTGTGTGTGTGTGTGTGTGTGTGTGTGTTAAATGTAGTTAAAACTGCTATTTTTGTCTTGGTGCGCTGCATATTTCAATGTGCTTGTTTGAAGTTTGTGACTGTATGGTGTGTCTGGCTGTGTCTTTGTTACGTTGTACTACAGTATAGACATTAGGTGCAGGAGTGGTGCTTGGGTGGATGGCTGCACCCTTGTCAGCAGCTCCTCTTCAGTAGCTCTGCTTTCCTGGTTTGTTCGATATATGCATCTGTACACAATAACAGATGAGCAATGTGAACAGCAATTCCCCAACATTTGGTTTTAGCGGCCTGTGAAAACCACAAGTGAGTGTGAGTGGACAAAGGGGAGGAAAAGAAGAAATGTCCTGTTGCGTAGTGTCGGCTTCATGTCTTTGAATCCAGCGTTTAACAGGCTTGAATTCAAGTTCTCCTAAAGTGGCACAAAATTACTAACATTTTCACAGGTGAAGCTACAGATACATTCTTACGTTTTGGATATCATTAACAGATATGTCAGATTTTGTATCTGTTGAAATGCATGTTTTTTGAGGACTGATTTCTTCTGGTGAGCACTGGATTTAGGCCACTATACAGTGTAGGACTGCAATTAACGATTATTATCACGAGTGATTAATCTCATGGTTATTTTCTTAAGTGATTGACGGATTGTTTGGTTTGTAAAATATCACAAAATAGAGAACAATGCTTGTTACAAAGAGATGCTTTTTTATTAGTTTATACAAAATAATAGCTCACATAGAATTTTACAAAGCCTTCAATGTGTTTGTAAGTGACATAGAATTTGAGAAATCCAGATGTCAGTCTGCTGAGATATCTTTTTTAGTTTACATTTGAACACTTCCAACTTCTATAGAGATATAGAACATTCACAACCTTGCCGACTATTGTTAAACAGAAAAATCAATTGAAATCCAAACTTCCTCGTGCATTCGTCCTCTAAAGTCACCAAACTGTGCAATGTAAGGAGTCCTAGCAGAAATGTTACCCTCTGCACTGACACTACATTTCTCACTTTCCATAGTTTGTGCCTTTGACTTGATGCAGGTATACTGTCACATGATTTAGCTCTACCTGTGAGTAGTATAAAGCATGTGCTCTGTGTGCTGCTGCCGCCGTCCTCCAGACACAAAGAGATCTCACCTTCCCTATATATTTTCTGACCGTTTCTCATCTACCATCATTGTGTTGAAGGAAAGCACTAAAACACATTGTCATTCTCTCTCTCCCTCCCTCGCTCCCATATCCCTCCCTCCCCCCTCCATCCCACTCTCCCTTATTGTAGTTTTTGCGCAAGAAGGCAGAAAATCTGCTTACCCTACACGCAGGGATGTTTGCCAGTCTCACACAAAGTTCAAACTGCTTGGGAAAGCACAGCTTTACCTGCACCATCAACAGCAAACCTGTGTATGTGTGTGTGTGTGTGTGTGTGTGTGCGTGTTAGTGTGTATATACTGCATGTGCGTGCATGCTCAGAGTGTGTGTGTGTGTGTGTGTGTGTGTGTGTGTGTGTGTGTGTGTGTGTGTGTGTGTGTGTGTGCGCGCGCGTGCGTGCGTGCGTGCGTGCGTGTGTGTGTGTGTGTACAGTAAACAATGACTGTACACGTGTGTTTGTGGCTCTGCCTCCGTGTTTTCAAAGGACTTGTTTCTTCTGTCTTGAGGGCATACACCGTCATGTCGGAACAAGACGGTGGACTATTAACACCTTGTTATTGAAGATCAGATTTGTTAATTGATCGTTCGGCACAGTTCATTTCCTTTTGCAGCACAGAGCATGCCGTAACATAAAGGAGTGCCATTTCCACTCACGTGCTTCTTTTTTTTCTGTATTTAGCACAATTGAGAAGTCTAGCTATCATGCTGAGTTGTAATGTAAAACATTACAAGAGCTTCAGACACGGTACGATAATGTATTAAACTAGATAGCGTACACATATTGAGTGCATTTTATAAAAAAGGTGAAAACTTTCTTTTCCTCTTTGTTTTAGCTGCTCTACATCAGTGTCCTTTGGTGAAATTGACACATCAGACAGCGACCTTATATCAGTACAAGTTGGGGACAGCACCATAGCCTCATAACGGCACAGAGACAACCAGGGAGTATAGAAAATGCCAGAGTGGAGGCCAGAAAAGTCACAATAGACAAACAACAGCAGAATTTACTGACAAGCTTCCTAAAATAATATGTATGTGCAGGCCAGAGTGTATTCTTTCATTGCTAGCAGTGGGAATTCTGGCCGTCAGCACACCGACGACGAAGAGTACCCCGACGGCTCCCACATCCCTTGTGGTCCCGGGACCAGCGACTCGGACAGCGGCTGCAACAAACAGAATGTTATTAATGATCCATCTGAGCTGAACAGGAGCAGGACGGTGATATAGACTGTCGGCTGATTTATTGACAGTATTGACCCTTTATCACAGCTGAACATCCTGTTATTCTCGATATGGTTTCAGCCAGGTCACGTTAACCTGAGCCTGTGGTGCTGAGAAATAAGATTGCAATGAAAAAGTGGTACCATAGTTTCCTAAGAAACTCTCTCACTGCTTAAAATCAGCTCATCTGCAGGGTTGGCTGTGGCTAAGAGGTAGAGTAATCGGAAAAAATAGTAGGTAACGTCCAAGTTTCTTGGAGTCCGTGTGGTGTAAGAAAATATCGATCAATTCTCAAAAACACTATTGATTTTAAATGTTATTTACATGTGAAGAAGTGTGGCATTGACATCAGATTACACAAAAAAGCAATGATGTTGAATGTTACAGTGACTTTGATCACTGCAAATGCAAATCCTACTGTTCTGATTGCATTGCATTCAATTCGTGAAACTTTCTTTTCTCAGATTGTATGTGTATTGCTGGGTTTTCTTACTATAAAGAAAATTGTAATATATCGCAATATAATGAATCTTAATCCCTGTATCGTCAGATTCTTGCCTATAAAGCCCTAGTGTGCTGGAGGGGTGCTGAGCAAATATTCAGTTTCACAATCCTAAAGGAAGCATAAAAAGTGCCCTCCATCTGGCAGAGAAGCAGAGGTAGCTCTTAAATCTAGAGATGCTAAATACCTGCATTACATCCTTTTAATACATTAGTACTGGTATGTAGGTTAATCCACAACGGCACTGTCTGCTGTTATAGCCCGGTTCAGCTCAGCAGTAGCTGAGCTTGCTGGCAGGACGCTAATAGACTACACATCATGCTGACCGTGTCATTCAGAGGACTATTTCTGGGCATTAGAGGTTATATGTTTCAGTTTTGAGAGAGACAACACACACCCAAAAACAGAAACACCAATGAGCTCCCATCCGTCTTCAGTAACCGTTTGACACCTGGGCTCCTGGCTGACTGCTATTTTGCGTCGCACACAAGGGCATTTGGGTCTCTTTTGGCCCGTTTTGGACGCCGTCACATCGCAGAAATATACACGTTACACAAACTCCAATGCATTGATCACAATGTCATCCTAAAACTGAAATAGAAATGTTGCAGTAGCAGCTGCTGCCCAGGTGTCGCACTAAGAACACGTACGCAGAGACACACACACACACACAATGTGTGATTTAACATCATTTACTTTCCCATCTCTTGTCGTATGTATGGACCAGTAACCACATCTATTGGAAAACCAAGGCACCTCCTCCATGTCTCCTACCCCAACCCCTGAGGGGTGAGCCGTTCCACCGTGGCCATTAATCAACACACCAGGAGCATTAGCTTGTTTCATGTGGGGGTTTAAAAGCGGTAGGTTAGGTGACATACCTGCCTGCCACTGTGATTTAAATTACCTTTTTTTTGGGGGGAATTTTTCCCACAATACCTGAACTTTTCCAAGAACTGTTGTTGGCTACAACTCTTACCTTTCAGTCTGTGGGACATCGGCAGCACTTGGAGAAGCAAAGACATTGAAACGGAATAATCCTATTCCGACCATTTGACTTCTTTAGGTCAGGTGCAATCTGCAGACCTGCACACCGCTACATCTTTATTGTCACGCTGATTGCTAGATATAAAAATGGTAAAAAAAAAAGAAAACAATCGTTCAAGTGTGTGCGTCGGACAGTTATTTCAGAGTCGCTGCTGACCGGACCAGGGGTTTGCCACTAGCACATCTATTTGTTTTCCTACTCCATTTCACCTTGACATGGATGGCAGCAGGCATGGGTTTATGACATTGTGTGTGTGTGTATGTGTGTCTTTGAAAAGGCAGGCTGGTATATGTTTCTCCCTTTCTTTTGAAAAGCAATCTCCCAGGTTGAGCTCATAAATCAAGGTGGGGGATGGAAATGGGGATGAAGTGCGTGTGTGTGTGTGTGTGTGAGTATGTGACTCTTTCACCCAGCTCATACCTGTCGTTAGTGGGGTGGGGGGGGGGGGGGGTGGTGCATCTACTCTCAGATGTTGTATTTGCTTTGCTTGACGTCAACGCGCAGTGTCAGCCTCTTTGTTGATGACATGACCGATCTCTGTCGTTCCCTCCTGTACGGCCTTCCATTTCCTCCTCGCGGTGGGATTAGACCACAGGGCGCCATGTTGAAAATGAATAGCGATTTAGGAAACTAATGAGCTGTAATGGACAATGTGCCCTCAGAGCAATGGTAATGCAGTCACTCATAAGGCAAACTCCTCCCATTCCCCTCCTAAGTGTGCGATGAGAGAAACTTGTGGTGGGTGCGTGTGAGGGAGAGAAAGATGTCTGGTTTTGTTGATGACCTGCCTACTTCATCTTCTCTCTCTCTCTCTCTCTCTCTCTCTCTCTCTGTCTCTCTGTCTGTCTCTCTGTCTCTCTGTCTGTCTCTTCATATGAAGACACACAATTTGACAATGTGAGGTGAGCAGACACGCGATGATGTAAAACTATGTGACTAGATAAAACTAGACTAGATGAAATGTGTGTAAACAACACGTCCGTGCATGCAGAAGCTCAGTGTCGTATCAAGAGAACCGCGCGTGCGTCCGCTGTCCTTTCTACTTTTTATCTTTCCAAACGGAACATTCCGGGCTATTCCATATCAGCTTAATAATCAGTTTAGGCACAGGTGGGAAGAAAGTGGAAGCCTGCATTTGCTCCCACGTTGTGTGTTAGACTACACTTCACTGACATCCACAGAGCTGGCTAGCTAGTTACAAGCCTATGTGGGAGGAACAGACTACACAAAGCAGAACTTTCAAACCGTTCGACAAACCAACGATCAACAAAAATACAAAAGAGTGCAGATCAGAGTTTCAGGACTCACTAGTAATTGTAGCCAGCTATCATCCCGTAAATCACATTTTGTGTCCACCTGTTACATTAAAACAACAGAAAAAAAATCCAATAACTAATGTTAATACTATGATTCAGTGCTCAGCCACGATTTGCCTTCTGCTTTCCTTGTTTTGTGTCCTTGGGTTTCTTCAGATCACATGGTGACAAACCTTTTGGGCTTGACTTAATGAAAAACCACGCTTGTGTTTTGTTGGCCCGTGACGTTGTTGGGTTTTCTTGTTTCTGTGCCGATGTGTTCTTCAGACAGCAGGTTAGCAGCAGTGCTTAGCTTGAAGGATGCTTGTGCGGTTTGTCTGGTTTAATACAATGTAAGCTCTCCCGTCTCACCATTGTCAAGGAGTCTTAGGAGGGCTTCTTATCCAAATGCTACACCACTGAGCTGATTAGGGAGGACGTCTGTGTGTTTACGTGTGTGTGTGTTTGTGTGTGAGGGTGTCTCTGTGTGTGTTTGTGTGTGAGTGTGTGTGTGTGTGTGTGTGTGTGTGTGTGTGTGTGTGTGTGTGTGTAAGGGTTTATTTGTATGTTTCTGTGAGTGTGTGTTTGTCTATCTGCTTTTACATCATGTTAGCTTAGTGTGTGTGTATTTGTGTGTGAAAAGCCTCATTCCTGTAACAACTGCAAGCCCTGTGTCTCAGTGAGCGTGTGTGTGTGTGTGTGTGTGTGTGTGTGTGTGTGTGTGTGTGTGTGTGTGTGTGTGTGTGTGTGTGTGTGTGTGTGTGTGTGTGTGTGTGTGTGTGTGTGTGTGTGTGTGTGTGTGTGTGTGTCTTTTGAGGCTCCTCAAAAGCTGCTTTTTTCTCTCTCATGTGGCTTCTCTGGTATGTTTGGTATTTCACAAAGCCTCAGATCCTCCTCTCCTCAAAGGCTGGGGGAGGTGTGTGTGTGTGTGTGTGTGTGTGTGTGTGTGTGTGTGTGTGTGTGTGTGTGTGTGTGTGTGTGTGTGTGTGTGTGTGTGTGTGTGTGTGTGTGTGTGTGTGTGTGTGTGTGTGTGTGTGTGTGTGTGTGAGCAAGAGAAAGATAATGGCTAACACACACACACACACAGAGACACTCATGGATCTCTTTTCTCTGCCTTGTATTCTTGTGTTGAGGGGGGTGGGGTTGTAAGAGAGTGTGCATGACACTGTGATTAACACACACATACGCATACACACACACACACGCTGTGGCTCTGTCGCTCCAAGTTCCTTTCCTTGTTAGCGTGCATGGTAGGGATTTCTTGGTTGGCTGGAGAGGCGGCAATTGTGTGTTTGTATGCACATATGCTGTGTGTGTGTGTGTGTGTGTGTGTGTGTGTGTGTGTGTGAGAGAGTGTGAGAGTGTGTGTAAGGGTGTGAGCGTGTGTCTAAGGAGACCAGGATGTAATTAGACACAATGGCAGTAGCTAATGGAACAGCTGCCTCTTTGTAAATGTTGCTTGCTGCTGCCATGTGGACGCACGAACACACACACACACACACACACACACACACTTTCTGTGACCCACCAGTCGCTCAGAGCACCTCACCGTGTCTTGTCCCTCATCTTTTCTTTCTTTCTTTCTTTGTCTTCTTTCTTTCTTTCTCTTCTTGTCTTCTCACCTCCCTGTCACCTCTACGCTTTCCTTCCTCTTCTGCCCTTTTTTCCCCCCTTTGCTTGTTTTTCAACTTTTCGCCTTGCTATTGCACTCTCTGATCTCACTCACAAAGAACTCTCTCTTTTCAAGCTCACTGCCTTTTTTCCTCTTCTTTTACTTTCAACTGCTCTCTCTCTCTTTCCTTTGCCCTCTTTTTCCTCTCTCTCTCTCTCTCTCTCTTTGTGTATGCTCTGTTCCTTTGTGTGGCACTATGTCTCTATCTCTGCTCTCTCTCTGCTTCACTTTTCCTTTTCCCTCACTCCCGCCCTCACCCCCCCCCCCCCCCCCCCCTCACCCCCTCCCTGCCCTTTTCTTGGCTATCAGACCATTTTTCCAGCAATGAGACTCGTCACCCCTCCCCCTTTCTGTCCTCTCCCTCCATCCCCTGCCTCCTCCTCTTGCTCCTCTTGTGGCAGAGCTCCTATCAGAGAAATGATAACACTACGTCACTCTGTAATCTGGCAGAGGAGGGCTGCAGCAGCACGCACACGCACACACACTGAGCTCTTTATTTTCTCCATTGCCGCTGTTGCAAAGACCAAATCTGTCTCGTTTTCCATCTATCACTCTCTCCCTCCATTTTTCTCCTGCCCACCCTCCTTCCCGTCTTTCACTCTCTGGACTAGAGACCTTGATGTATGCGTCTGTGTCAGATAGTCACAACAGTCACCTTCGACGTCACGCTGCTGTAAAAATCTCCATAGTAACGTGACCTTGGCCATCGCAGCCCTTCCATCTCGTCCATGTTTCCGTCTTTCATCTCTCGTCCGTTCTGTATCGCTTTCCTTTGACAGGCAGCTGTCTGGTCCAATTGATAAGGAAGTAAATCTCTCTTTGACCTCGTTGTGGGCGGGCACTGCCACCGTTCTCTACCTCTGAGAGAGAAAGAGAGAGAGAGAGCGATAGAAAGGGTGGGGTTGTTTGTGTACGTGTAACAAGAGGTCACTAATGCAGACACATTATCCCGTCATACTTTCTCCAAACCCTCATCTGTATCTGTGCCAAATAATACCAATCAACACCAGGAAGGAGTGGGCTGAGGAATGACTTTAACTAAGCCGAGGTTTGATCACGATGTTCTGGTGCGGCTGACTGTTAATGCCTGTCACTGCCATGTCACCCCGGTCTGGAACGGCACAAACAGTTCCTGTTGAAATTGCACAAGCTTGACCTCCCCCCTCCTCTTCCTCTGGCTTGATCTCTCGCTCTCTTTCCTCCTTTTACTCTTTCACACCTCTCTTATCCCCCTATCACTCCAGCTCAGTTAAGGTGCATTAATGGAAGAATGTCTCTGAGAGGGTGATTCCAGTTTTGGTCTTGTTTTTGTCGATTAGGCCATTGTTTCTATCAGTAGTTATAACATTGTACTCAACAAGTTATATGAGATTTGGGAACACATTTACCTGGATTCTCGCGATGTCACAGGATCATGCAAGAATAGCGGGATCACATGTCACAAGAAAATACATCTTTTCTTCCTGTGTGGAGCTACTGGCAGCTATGGGCGTGGTTAGGTGAGAGACGACACAGAGAGGCGACTGTTCGTTCTCGACAACAATGGCGGCTCGTAAAGAGGTTAGCGTGCAGTCTGCAATATCATCAGTTATATCAAAACTGGAGGATATTTCTTCATCGAAAGAAGAGCAGAGAACAACACTGAAGACTTTTCTCGATGGAAAAGATGTCTTTGCTCTTGTCCTGAAAAGCTTCGGCAGATGGTTTATCCAATCAACTGCCAAGTACTTTTCTAAAGTGCCTCTCCTTTCAAGGAATAGTTCACCATTTTGTCAACACTTTCTTCCCAACAGTTAGATGAGGGGATCGATCAAAGATTGACGTAAAACTCCAAAGTTAGTCAAACTGAAAAATACTACCCAATGTGTCAGTTGCACTTTCAAGACCAATTTCCTACTTTGACCTTGCCGTAGTTGCGTGAGAGGGCTTGTTACGGACATTTTGGATTCTCACTTTCAGTTTTACCTCCAAATAAAACGTCTGATGGTCTGACTGCTCTTGTGCCTCTATTTGCTTTTGCTCTATTGGACAGCCATGTTCCCCGTGTTGCCAGATTTCAGCTATCACTGATGAGTGCCATGTGATCACTACTGATAGAAAAGCTTGCCAAAGCTACAAGCATCAGACCCTGTTTACGTATGTTTCAGTCCTCGGAGAGTGGACGCAGTTAAAGTGTTGAATCTGTTTTAGTGATTATTTAATGATTACCGTCCTTTGTTCGTCACTCGGGACATGCATACTTGTTCACAGAAGCACACTGACAGATAAAGGTCATGTGTAACACAAATAGCAGGTGTTTTGATACGAGCACAGAGTTACCTGGTTGGTGAGGCACCCCAAGCTGTGTGTGTGGTCATGTGAGACCGAGTCTGAAGAGCACACGCACAAAGCAACAACATTGTGCAAACTACACCATCAACTCATTTATTGTGTGTATGTTTACACCCACACATGCAATAGGGAGTGGGGGGGTATGTTTTCTTTCGTGTTACCTTGTATTTTTTTCATCCTTATCCTCTCCTCTCCTAACTCGCTCTAATCTTTCTTTCCTCTCTCTCTCTCTGCCTCTTCACTTCCAATATCTCTACTCCCTTGCTCGTTCAACATTCCTCCTCTCCTCTCCTCCTTCTTGCCCTCTCTATCCCTCTCTATCTTCCTCTCTCTCTCTCTCTCTCTCTCCACCTCCCTCCGCAGAAGGTCAGGGATACGAGGACGAGCAGAGAATCACATGATAGTTTCCCTGAGTACTCGGGCTCTGAAAACTTCCACCATCACCAGCAAGATAATGAGTGGAAACTTTTCATGCGTTGTTTCCTTTTATCCACGGAAACTGTCATCGGTAGTCTATTGTTTTGACTTGAGTCCTTTGTTTTTTTTTTGCATGTGTTTTAAGGCCCCGTAAAAATGGGATCACCGTCGTCTCTGCATATGTCCCACCTCTGGTGCCTCTCTCTCTCCCTCTGTCTTCCTCCACTAGCAGCAGCAGCAGGGGGAAGCAGTATTATTCTTCTCTGGAATGTCGCATCAGGCTAAATTTAGAGCCTTAGTTTCCGTTCTTCCTTCTCCTACACTCCCGCTCCTCCTTTTCTCCCTCCTTGCAGATTAGACTGAAATAGTCGGCGCTGTGTCTTCAGACTCACCTGGGAGTACGGGCACTAAATGCTCCCGTCACTCTCCGCCTTCTTCATGCCTGGTCGTCAAAAGTATCACCTTTTAACAGGTTTTCTGTTTTGCTGGATACGGGCTGGCTAGCATGTGCACACATGGAAACAGTGTGAAGTGGTTAAAAATTGTGCTGGGCTATTAGTTGTTAGATTGCCCCCATGCGATATATTCTGTCGACATATTCATTGTTTAATGGACTGTCAGGAAGTTGGCTTTTGAGAGAAGAGTGATTTGGTTGGTGACAGTTATTGAGCATTTCTTTCACTTTGGACGGACTCAAGCAAGCCGTCTCCCCCTGTTTCCAGTCGTTATGCTAAGCTAGGCTAAACCGTGGAGGTTTAATGTTCAATCTTGACCTTGGAAACATTGTCCCCGCAATGGTCTAGTTTTTTTGGTGCTTTCAATTATCTCTCTGATCTTCACTGGCAGATGGAGTTCTTCAGAAGTCAGGGAATTGTTGGATCTTTTTGAGCACTTTCTGAGCAGCGTCTTATATGATTGATAGCTCCAGAATAAATTCTAAATGAACCTTGAGGTGAGTTAAAATAGCTCCTGCGATAACTTTTTACTGTCAAATTTATGTAAGGTGGAACTGTCATCAGCCATTTGTCCGACCTGCACCCTGATTGGTCCTGATCATAAATGGCAGAACGTGGCATGTCTTTGTTTCCTTACAGCCCTTGAACACTGTCTGGGTTGTGTATTTTGCTACATGCTTACGTTGTGTGTATTTGTATGTGCGTGTGTGCACCGTGTATACGTGCTTGTCCATGTGTAACAATTCATCAATGCAGCCCCTCTCTTGTAGCCATTACCACTGATTCATGCCTCGTTCCTAATGGTCAAATCATTAACAATTTTTACACCACAGGCTGTTTGTGGATGTGGAGTGTGTGCATTTATTTCCCTTTATGTTTGCCCATAGAGGAATGCATTTGTGTGCTCATGTTGTGTGTGTGTGTGTGTGTGTGTGTGTGTGTGTGTGTGTGTGTGTGTGTGTGTGTGTGTGTGTGTGTGTGTGTGTGTGTGTGTGTGTGTGTGTGTGTGTGTGTGTGTGTGTGTGTGTGTGTGTGTGTGTGTGTGTGTGTGTGTGTTCTGACTGTCCTCGGGCCGCTCTAAGTATTGATCTCCATATGGTCAATGAGCAAGGCTAATGACGCTACAATATGCCGCTCTCGCCCACCCCCAATCAATCTCAGCAGCCAAGGCACAAATGGTCTGGTCTCTGAGAGGACCTGACGCATTAGCCCACCTGGGCCGCCATTAGCCAGCACTAATGAATACCTCCAGGTTTAAAAGACATTGTCACTAGTGAGGATTAGCAGGGGAAGTAAGCATATTGTATCGCTGTAGCTATGAATCACCCTGTTATCCCTCTGTGGTGCGGGGATGAAGAGGATGTGCAAATATCCGCTAACAAGCTCAGATAAACATTCACAAACTTACATACACACAATTTGCACACTGACACACACACACACACACACACACACACTTGTGTTGCTAACCACCCAATCATTGGTTTTCTAAGGTGGAAGGGTTGTGTTGTCATTGATTTCTCTGCAGCAGAAACTGGAGGCATAACATTTGTCTTCCAGGACAAACACACACACACACACACACACACACACACACATGCATACACACATAAAATGTGGAACATATCAATACACTGGGTCAATAATCTGGGATATCTCATCCGTTAAAGAAGCACCCTTTTGTGCCACAGGAAGGAGAGCGAGTCAGAGAAGAGAAATGAGGTGCAGGGATATCCCTTCTTCCATCGACAGCATGTTCTTCTCCTCCCGTTTCCTGAGGCTCAGAGAGAACCAGAAAAGCAGATACGGAGTGAAATCAAGAGAACGGGCGACGTTACTGCCGCACTGGTGGCGTTACCTTCACTGTTGGTCCCTGTAGATTTCCCTATCGCTCACTAACACCAGTACGGCACAGTTAAACACTTACATGCTCAGTGAGTCATTCAGTGCACTCTTTTACTCCCCCTGCCCCCCTCTTTCTCTCTCTCTCTCTCTCTTTTCCTCTAACTGTTTGAGGTCTAAATCCCTCCATACTCAGCGACTTAACCCCTCTCTTTCATTTCGCCCCCTTCGCTCGTGCTTGGATCTGCCAGTAACCATTAGCTGCAACGTTTCTGTGTGTGTGAATGTGTGTGTGTGTGATCAGTAAACTAATGCTTTGTCGAGTACCACGTTTCTGGCACGTGGCGAACCTCACAGCCAGAGTAAAACGCAGGAACTGCAAATGAGCTCTCAGCACAGGCAGAAACACACACACACACGCTTCCTCTTTAACATTTCTCTCTCTCTCTCTCTCACATAAACAGAAGCACGAAGCCGTGTGTACGTTACGTGAACTTGTCAGCAGACGCATATAACACATGTCCAGTTATGCACAAACATACTGTGCCTACGCATAATTGGATCACAGGATTTTATTTTCTTTCCAAAAATCTCCTTACCTTTTCATGGGCATGTGTAACTGGAGCTGCGATGTTGGAGGGTGACTGCAGAAGACGATATACGATAAAACATTTACAAATTGTTCCGATCTTTTATTAAAGCTGTTTTTCCAATAATTGCAGAATTGTTCAAGCTACTATAACAACAACACAAATCAATCAAACTCATGTGATCGTGTGCCAGCTAGTGAGCCTTTTGGCCAGTGAAGACTAGATTTTATTGCGCATGTGTTGTACCCTAACAATAGGCTTAATATTAGTTAGCTCAGGTTACCTAGCTACAGCTAATAAAATCTGCTAGCTACACAGTAGCTACTGCCACCGTTGTGAACTGCGTGCGTGTCGTGCTTACTGTTGCACGGTATACCTCGTATGGGTACACCAGAAAAGTATCGCAATACCCTGCCATTAAAAACAGCCAATCTTATTAGTACCGATACTTTAAGAACGACTGTGTTTTAATAGGAGCTGTATTTTTGAGTTGCGTCGTTGTGCAACAGACACACTTCGACATATCCACCTTATTTCGCTAAGAGGCAACTCAACAGAATAGTTTACTGTGTTGCTCGTACTTATCTCTTCAAGGACTTTACCTGTTACAAGCAGCAGTGTGACATGTGACGGTGGAGAGATGTGAACGTGTAGCTAATCAAAGTTAAGAGTTTTTCCAGTCCTGGTTGGATATTAAATGAATGAACACACTATGGTACGATAACGCACTCTTTTTCCGCCTTGCATTGACATTGTCACCATATGTTATGTTTGTTTTTATTAATGAAACAAAAAGAAGAAACATTTTTTGTTACGTGCTCTGTCGTATACTTTTTCATTACTTTTCCGGATGTTTCAGATTTTTGCCACGGTATCATTTCCGCATCGATGCCGAGATACTTTACACAGGTACCGTATTGAAGTCATATTTTTGGTATCTTGACATCACTGACATTCCCAGGAAGTAGTAATTAAAAGAATTACGCAGAACTCTTCAACCATACCACGCACACACAACCCTGCTTCTGTCTTTTCCTAGTAGCAATTATTAGAATACAGTCAGTGTTTAAAGATGACTTCCCCTCATTGACATGCCAGTGTGTGCATTATCTGAAGTGGTAAGAGCCTAAATGGGGCTTTTTAATTGTTAGTTGAAAGCTGCTCACTGCATGGGTAAACAGACGTCAGAAGTGTATCCCCTGGGGTTAGCTCTCCTCTCTCTTTTTCTTCCTCTGTCTCTTTCACTTGATGGAGTGGTTTCGGATAACTTCAGACCCACATCACTGCCACCTCCTCACCCCTCCCTCCATCTCTGTTCGTCTGTCTTTCTTTGTGGCTCCCTCTCTTTTCCTTCCCACCTTGTCCTCCTTCCCTCCCTTCCCTCCCTACCTCCTCAGTTCCCTCCCACCCGGGCCATCAGGGTAGTGTGAATCCTTTGGTAAACGTCTGTTGCCTTGCAGAGCTTGTCAGTAAAGCCCGAGCTAATTAGCGGAATCACAGAATAATTTGTTTTTCTTCTTGTCGTTTAATTCCCACCACCCTCCATCACCCTATTCCTCTACTCCCACCTCGCCTTAGTTTTTCTGCTGTCAACAGCCAACACTGTAACTGAAGTATACTGTCGCTGTCTGCATTCCTTTACCTCGTATCACTCTCTAAATATCTCACTTTCTCTTGATTTCTTTATCTACATCTCTCTCTCTGAATCCCTTGATTCGTCTGTTCCCTTCTCCTTCCGCTGTCTCTTTCTACACCTCACAATGCCTGCCTCGCTTCTACATCTGTCTCCTCTCTCCCCGTGGAGTGTTTTCCCGCCCACACCTTTTTCTCTATTGAGGTTTCTCTTGCTGTTGTTGACTTAAACACATGGCCGAGCTTGTTTTCTCACTCCGTTCCTTCCTCCCACTCTGCTTCCATCTTCCCCTCCCTCCTCTTTCTCTCTCTCCGGCGCACTCTTGTTTCTCCCTATAGCCAGTGTCTGTTTACACATCTATTTCCCCCTTCTCGGTTGGCCGACAGTCCACTCCTTCAAAAATGATTTCCCCTATATATCCCTCCCTCCCTCAGCATCTCTTCATCTCCTCAGGGTGGCTATTTGCTCCCTTCCTTTATCAACAGCTATACCTCCACCCACCCTTCACTTGGTTCTCTCCCTCCTTCTTAACCACTCCTCAATTGCTCTTGTTTTGTAGAAATGATAAAGGCGGCAGGAGAAGGGGTCTCTGGTCACAACCGCGGTAATTGACTCTTTATGGCTCAGTTTTGTGTGGAGAGCACTCCGGTTTCGTCTGGCTTAGCAGCCTCTCTACCAGAGCCCCACAACCTCGTGTCAGCCAGTGAAGGTCTGCCATTATCTACACAGGTAGACTTTCAAAGAAGCAATATGTTAGCACACATGAACAGATGCTCTGTGATGAACAATTCTGCATCTACAATCTGTTCATGCTTTAGGCTTTGCTCGAAGCACACCATTGAACTCATCATAAACACACCTACTGTACACTGTATGTGTTATATGCTATAGTTTTTCATATTTTATGAAACTTAAAATCTGTATTTTATATCAACAATGGAAGTGCATAATGTAAAGTGGTTCTAGTAGTGATGAACCCACACTGTTTAGTTCCTCTGTCATCATTCTGCTGTTTGCAGAAACCACGAAAAAGCTCTGCTATGCCAACCCGTTCTCACGTTAGCGCGTCTATTGCGACGCACACACCTGTAACGTTACACAGGATGTCCAGAAGAACGATGTTCGTTTCCCATGCAAATCTCAACGCGAACGCTGACATTTTGTCACGGGAATCAGTCGTGCGGTGGTCACGTACTTAGTCAAGTTAATTTCAACGACGCTGTTTTCCTAAACCTAACTAAGGGATTTTGCTGCCTAAACCTAACTTCCTGCGAAGACGGAAGTTTATTTTGAAAAGACGCTGTGCATGTAATGAGGTGATATTGACACGCCGTCACTGAGACGTGCAAAACTGACGCTAGAAGGTAGGAAGAGTGTTATTTGAGGCATTGGTGTGAGAATGCGTTGGATGTACCAACTGTACGCTACCTGCCCAGCCCAAACAAAGTTAGCAACTAGCTGATGACCGTAGTGGAGCATTTAGAAGCCAAAGAGACAGAGCTACACTGCTGTTTAAAATGTTGTTATCTCGTGCTTTCTTTCCAGTCAGATGGCTGAGAAGAGGACTTTCTCTATATTTTTGAATTGTCTGTCATGCTTTTGGGTTGTAGAAAAGTCCTCTTTACAAATAGATATTATTTTGTATGAAGGGTTTGTTAAAAAGTCAATTGTGTGTATTTGGAGAACAGAATGCTGTACAAAGGTTCAACCAGATTGACAATTGAAAGGGCAAAAAAAGACGGAGATCCCTCTGAGCAACAGTTTAATGAGAATAAACAAAATTCTCAGTCATATGTAAAAGAAATTGGAAGTTTAGCATCAAAATGTGAGCAGATTTAGAGTGAAACAAGTTCCTGTTTCAGTGTTTAGTCCTCTATAATGCCTCTAACTAGCTGGAATATTAACAGGTGTGTTGCCCAAGCAAAGCTTTTTAAAAACATCACAATAGAAATAGAGGGTTACAGTCAGTTGACTTCCACAGTCAGTTGACTTGCATGGCTGTAAATGTGTTAGCATGGTGTTTGAAGATGTATAACAGGGAACACAGTGGATACTAGCTTTAAAAGATTATTGAAACAATAGACTAGCTTTCAGCATCGTCAGTTGACTACAGACACACACCATCTCACAGCCCTTTTGTTCAGTCTACAACTGTACACCTCTCTCTCTCTCTCTCTCTCTCTCCCTCTCTCTCTCCCTGTCCATCTGTTCTGCTGAGTCGTGCGATCAGAAGAGGGTCTATACATCACCTCTCCACCTCCCTTGGGACAACGCAGTGGAGGAGGGGAGAAAAGTAATGGGGGAGAGATGGGCCTGGTGTTTTCTCTCTCTGTCTCTCTCTCTCTCTCTCTGTCTCTGTCTCTCTCTTACACACCACCAGCAGCAGCTGTTAGCAATGACAGCGATTGTTGGTGACACAAACACATCCATGCACACATTTGTCTGCCTGTCTGTTTGCATGTGTGTAAGTTGGATTAGCGTTTCAGCTGCATTAGGAAGAGACCAGCACTCTCCATTTCCTACTTTTTGAGAACGGGCTGTTATCCGACGACTGATCGACACACACTCATAGAGGGTCACATTGACAGAGAGAGAGAGAGAGAGAGAGAGAGAGAGGGATGAAGAGACAGAAAGAGAAAGTGAGAGACAAGGAAAGCAACATTGTGTGTGTGTGTGTGTGCGTGTGTGTGTGTGTGTGTGTGTGTGTGTGTGTGTGTGTGTGTGTGTGTGTGTGTGTGTGTGTGTGTGTGTGTGTGTGTGTGTGTGTGTGTGTGTGTGTGTGTGTGTGATTGATGGAGGGAGGGGTATTGCCAAACAAGCAGAGCAAAAGAGACAAACGGAGTGAAATGGAGAGAATTTGGAGAAACACACAGTAATGCACCGAATGTGGGAGGCAGGGAGGGAGGGAGGCAGACAGAGAGAGAGAGAGATGAGTAGAATGCAATAATGTGATAAAGCAGCTGAGGAATGGAGGTTTTTCTACACTCTGACGCTTTTAGTCCCATTTCTACTTTTTACGGCAGATTTCATCATATTACCAAAGGCCATTTTGGCTCTATTGTGGATAATAGGCTGCTGTGGAATTATTGCAGATGCTGGCTTAGATAATGGTCTCTCTCTCTCTCCCTCGCTGTCTCTGTTTCCATATTTCTGTCCCTCGCTCTGTCCCCCCTGCATTAGAGAGGGAGAGGTAAGGCAGAGGAGGTAAAGGAGGAGAGAGATTAACGGCATACAAAGATGGGCCGAGGTCGAGGGCGATGGAGATAGCTGAAGGAGCAGCGCACAGAAAGGCAGCTAAATGTGTAAGACAAAAGGAAGTAAGGATAGGTTGTGCACTCTAGATAACGTTTTCTGTGCGTGCGCTGACTGTTTCCTTCTAATACAATAAGTGGACAAGAAAATTAGATTCATTCATCCTTATATCCCTTCTCCAGAGCGAATATCCAGCAGATGTATTCCTGAAGATGTATTCCTGAAGGCCTACAGTATGTTTAAAAACAACCACAGGGTATATAAACAGTATATATATATATATACATATACACATACAGTATAGAGTGTATGTCAGCACACCGCTACACTGGACTATCTCACTAGAATATGGTAGGATGGAGGGAAAGAAGGGTGGAGAAATCAAGATGGAGGTAGGGCGAAGAGGATGGAAGCGGAAGGCAGTCGGATGATGTGAAGACGAGAGGAGAAGGGGAGGGAAAAGGGGGGAGAGGAAAGAGCGCCTGAAGAAACGCAGAAAGAGAGAGATGGAGAGACTGAGGAGGGATGGAGGGAAGGGAAGGGGGAGCCTATTGCCCCGAGACTACGGCAGAGGGAAAAGAAAAGAGTGAAAAGAGAGGGAGAGAGCGAGCGCAAAAGAGTGATAGCCTTACAGCAGCACCTAATGGCTTCTCTGGAGAGAGGGAGGGAGTGAAGAGGAGGAGAAGAAGGCATAATGAGGGTGCTATGACAGAGGCAGAGATAGATTTAGAGAGGTAGATGAGGAGGGAGAGACAAAGAGAGGTGGAGGTTATACGGCCATTCGGTAAAGATGGAGTCAAAGGAACCAGGAGGAGAGAGTGAAATAGAGGAAAGCGGTAAATGGTGAAAGGGAGGGGGGAAGACGAAGGAGCAGAATGATAGCTGCTGCCGAGGCAGGGACGGATCCAGACGTTAAATGAGCTATAGAGGGAATAAAGACGGATGAGCGTAGATGTTGAAAAACAAATGTGAAACAGGTAGAAAAACAAATGAAAGCGGGGGTGAAGTAAGAAGGAAGAGGAGGAGGAGAAATAGAGAGAGAAGCACTCTCGGGCGACTGAAGCAGGTGAGAAGAGGAAGCATCAGCCCTCGGGTGAACAAAGAAAGGAGGAATAAATGGAAGATGGATGGAGTCAAAGGGTGAACAAGGAAGGAAGGGCGGCGTAGGGCGAAGGAGTGGCTAGATGGAGGGATATGAGGAAATATAGAGATGACTGAGAGAACGGTGGAAAAGGAAAGATTGAATGAGAGAAGGAGGGATAGATGGAGTGAGAGCAAAAAGGATGACAGGAGCACAGAGTGGTGAGACGGTGAAGGAGGACATTGAAGAGGAGGTTAATCAGAAAGATGGAGGCTGGCTGGACGGATAAAAAGGCAGTTTACTGTCATGAGCGAGGGGGGGGAGGTATGGAGGATGGACGGATGTGTGGAAATTATCTTTACCTCCATTAAGAGCCGTGTTATAGCACTGATCACAGCTGGGAATAATTCAAACCCTCTAGTTGGGAATTCTCTTCGGGAAGAGACCGAATGTGATAGCCTCCCATTCACAGTCACACACACACACACACACACACACACACACACACATAACAGGGCACACTCAACTCAGTGTTTGATTTCCTCTCGCTCTCTGTTTACTGCTACACCTCCAGCTACACGCTTTGTACATTACCCTCAATACACATATATGTGCGCACGTATACGCACAGTGGTAATAAAGCAGGTTGTGGTGTGAAAGCGCTCAGGACTGGAGCGTGATGGAGAGAGAAAGAGAAAGAGCAGTCCACCTGCTGTTGCTCTATGTTGTCACTCAGACGTACCATTCTCAGCCGCCATGATTAGATTACACAGAAATACCTCAGTCACACACACACACACTATTCTCCCGTTTTTTAAATACAGACACACTCTCCCAGACATGTCCTCGCGCCCGTGTGCGCACGTGTGTCTTTAAGGTCTCCATGGCGACCGTTTCCAGGGTGATTTACTATAGCACCTGGTCCCTCTCAGGGTGGTACACTCGTCTGCTCGCCACAATCGCTCCCCGGCCACCAATGATCTCATCCCTTTTGCTCGGCTCACACTCCCGCCTCCTCGCTTGTTGTCACGAGTGTGATTTACTCCTGTCGTCTGTCCTCTCACCGCTCGACGTACTCCGCTGTCTGCAACCGTTTATCCCCCTCAGTAATAACATTCATAGGAGGGAAATCATGTGGAGCTAAGAGCAAAGCAACTCCTCAGAAGCAGTGTCTTAACCGCTTCACTGGGTCCAAACAAACAACAGTGAGAACGATGGGCCTGAAACAATATGTAATGATTAGTTTTAGGAGTTAGATTAGGAAATTTAAATAATAAATCCTCGTTTTAAATCCAGGCTATAGAACAAGACTCAGCGGCCAATTCGCAAAGAAGATATTGCGACCGCTGATAGCGCCATGAAATGCACTTCATTTGCAACCGCTATCTGCCTGTCTCAAGGTGCGCTTCACTAAAGATGTTGCGCTCATGATATTTCGGCGTCAACGGGCCCATAAAGTTGTGCAGCTGCACTTTTCCCCAGTGATTACACAGTTTATGTTTGTCTTATTTGCACACACTCTTTTTGTGAACTGCTCCTCAGACTCTATAACTATGCTATACTTAGACACAGTGGTGCTTTGAGCTAAATGCTAACTTTGCAAACATGCAACTTGCACACATTCTCACAATGACGGAGGTAACATGCAGCTGTTTAGCAGGTATATTGCTTTCCATGTACACCATCATAGTTTTGCGTGTTAGCATGATAACATGATTTAGTTTTACTGGTAGTTGTTCATGTTCATAAAGATATTGAACAAATTGACATTTTGAATCAGGGACTATCGAGGGATAAATGAGTTTTGTGTCATTAGTCTATAGAGTGAATATGAAATGCTTACTATGTCTGTAATTATAAAGACAAACATGGATAACACATCTTTGTTTGGGTGAATTGTAATTTTAGGAATGTCATGCTACATGATTGCAAACACAAACTGACATTCCGGGCTCTGTGCTGTCTGTGGGTGGCATCCTGTGTATGTCGAGAAATGCCTTGTTCAGAGTTACTGCGAGTCTGTGAAGCACAGTGCCTCCACACAGCTACAGGGATTCATTTACTTAAATTGATCCCCTCCTGCATGCCGACATGCATTTCACAGCATCCCTGCATGGCAACATGTTTGTTCAGTTATGGTTAAAGGATGATCTCAAGAAAACCTGTTAACCCAGTCTATTGTTTTTGAGAAGTAAGGGGTTATGTGCATTGCCCTTTAAATCCTATATGCGTGTGTGTGTGTGTGTGTGTGTGTGTGTGTGTGTGTGTGTGTGTGTGTGAGAGCGTGTGTGTGTGTGTGTGTGTGAGAGAGACATTCAGAAATAGGCCAGTTAGGGTTTAGAGCAGAGAGATGTTAAGAGATTAAACAGACCTCTGTGGGGAGCAAGACTCCTCTCCAGCAGTTTAAATATAACTCTCTTCAGGGACTGACTGAGTAAGTGTGTGTTTGTGTGTTTGAGGGGGTGGGTTTTGAGTAGGTGGGTGGATGTGTTCGACACAACTGGTGGCTAGGAATCAAACCACCTGCTTTTGACTAGCAGCTATCCGTGTTACTGTGTGCTGGTCCGTGTGTGTGTGTGTGTGTGTGTGTGTGTGTGTGTGTGTCAAAGTGATGTCTTCTTTACCTTTGGCGCTGGGGGGATAGTTTGATACTGTGAGGTCTGGCTCCACCATCTGCTGTGTGTATGTGTTTAGCATGTACATGTGTCGTTATGGTTGTGTGTCAGGTGCTGCATACTTATGTTTTAACCATGCGCTCTAATACACAACACATGTTTGTTTGTTTTCTTCGATAACAAATACTTAATGCTTCAACTCGACATCTACCATGTTCAGCACAGACAAACTGAGAACGTATGCTGACTCATGTCCTGTCATCTTATTAGATGACTTAAAGGTATAATATCTAACATTTACACATGAAATGTCTTAAAACGACTAGACATGTGTTAGATATTTTGTTGATTTGTGTACTTCCACAAATATTTCCAACAATGTTCAAAACCCGGAGAAATCTGTAATTTTATTCAAGGTAAACTGGGTGTTTTATTTAGTCACCTGTCAATGGCTTCATATGTCCTTTATTCCCTCAAGTTGCTCTAACTTCCGGATGACATGTTTATGTTTATTTTATTTGATATGGACATCACAGTAGCATTAGAATTGTAACATACATTTATGCACAAAGCCCAGATGCACTGTGTTAAGTGTTTGTAGCGAAATGCTAATTTACAACACCTGTCCACAGGAGGCAGAAGTTAAAATAGAAAATAAAGAAGTTAAAATAGAAAATAGGAAAAAAAAGAAAGAAAATACATCCACAGATACATCCACAAAGTACGTTTACAGGGGTGTTAAGTGTGAGAACAATGTTGTTTCTCTTTTAGCCATGATTTAATACCTCTATTAAAATTCTGTTGCATTTTCAACTCAGTTGGTAGACAGTTCCATAGTTTTGCTCCTTTAACAGAGATTGTCCAAATGAGGTTTTGCGTAATGCAATGCGACAGTTCTCGTTTACTGAGGCCCGTGTGTTCACTCTACTGGTGTGCTGGTGTCTTGTAACAAATTCATTAAGCAGTGAAGGAGCATGACCATGTAGGCATTTAAAAATAAGCTTTAAGTTGGAATAGCTTATGAAGCTTTCAAAGCTGAACATATTGTGTTTTTCTAAGATCTGACAATAGTGCCACCCATCATTTTTAATGTCTGGTTACACAGTGATATGATGGGTTGTATAGTTGATTGTGAGGCTTGTGACCAGGTTGTGATGCAGTATGATAGGTGTGAGAATATCATGGCGTGCATGTAGAGCTGGGCTGTACTGAATGGCAGATATTTTCTGATGAATCTGAAGCAGTTGAGATTTGATTTAACTTTTTTGCTGATATTACGCACTTGTTTATCAAATCTTAGATGTGTGTCTAAGATGATTCCTAGGTACCTCTCATTGTCAACCTCACTGATGACCTCATTCTTTATTTCTACCATAAATCTTGCATTTTCGTTTCGTTTACGTATTGAAAAACAGATTGAAACTGTTTTTTTTACGTTCAGTGTTAAGTGAGAGGACTCAAGCCATTGCGATACAGAATGTAAGGATTCAGTAAGCTGGTCAGCGGCCTTGCTAGATGTTCCGGCAGATGTATAAATAACTGTATCATCAGCATACATTTGGCAGCCAACCCCAGGACAGCTCTCAGGTAGGTCGTTGATATACATGCTAAATAGCACAGGACCTAGAACTGACCCCTGGGGTATCCCCATACTATTGGCACGGATGGTGGACTTTTCCCCATTGACTCTCACACATTGTACTCTTCCCCTGAGGTACGAGTCAAACCATTGTGAGGCATGATCAGAAAATTGAAATTTGGGAAGTTTGGATATCAACACACTGTGGTTAACAGTATCGAAAGCCTTTTTTAAGTCTAAGAAAACTGCTCCCACAGCATGACCTTTATCCAAAAGACCTTTTATTTTTTCAATTAGATGGCAGTTTGCAGTCTCAGTAGAATGTTTGGGTCTGAATCCAAATTGTTGTTGATACAGGAACTGATTTGTCTCTAGATGTATTATGAGTTGCTCATTGAATTCATTTGCAATTGTTGCATTATCAGAGATAGGTTTGTTATTTATTCTCAGTTCCTTTATTCTCTGATACTTATGGGTGTTAGAGTTGGTTAAACAATTGATGTGCTTCCACAATTTGGAACTACTACCCTTAGCCTCTTCAATAAGTTTTCAGCGAGTGAAGCAAGTCTCCGAGCAACTCTCTTGTTTACCGTTGAATTGAATTGAATTTGCCACATACCGTTAGCTACAGTAGCTGTATGGGTAGTCGACTCATCTAATGTAATGTTACATTAGGTGCAAGTTAATTAAATCTATTTCATTAGAATGCAATGACATAACAAGAATAAACGAGAATAAATGTGACTTAAAGTAACGTGAATAAAACTTTAATACATTACGTCGTCCGTGAACATGAACGTGAACATCAACAATGGTGGTGGTTTAATAATAAAGACAACAACTCCCATGATCCATCGCTGCTTCACAACTTCATCAAAGTACATCTTTTGTTATTGTTTAACGATTGCATGAGAGTCGATGGAGCACAACCGGTTAATACCATTTTCACAGATGTCATAAAGTAAAACTATTAAACTATGTGATTATGTAAAGTGGCTGCTTTGTATTGTTGAGTATGGTACTATAGATTGTGTATTATATAATCTACAATACTGTAGCGGTAGCTTGCCCCTCCCTCCATGCATTGACAAATATAACCATGACAGCCTTTATATTCATGTTTTTATTCATCCTACATACATCAATACTTGCTATCTACACATTTATTGATTCCGGCTGGATGTCAATGCTGAAACTAAATTCCAGCTCACACTTTCTGTGAGGCGAGCCGTCCGATTCTTACCAGTGTCTTTCACAGCATTTTGATTTGCATATTTCTACAGACGTCACCAGCAGGGTCAGAGTGCGAGGTCAACCAGTGTGAAGCTCAAGGACATTCAGACGCTGATTAGCGCGAGCTGTGAAAGAGATGTGAACCTGTGACCTTCCATCTTTAGCTCACTCCATGCATCTGTCTCACAAACCAGCAGCTGCTGCAACATCCAGCGTTGCTTCCAAATGCAGAATCCCCAAAAAATAACATAGGCAGATGTACTTCCTGTTCACTTTCTCGGTCTGATGGCAGCCGTAGTCTGCGCAAGAGTCTAATGAAGCATCCCCTCATCCATCCAGCCCTCACTCTCTGTTTCCTCTCTGCTTTGCTCTTCACACTACCCCCCCCCCCCCCTTCCTTCTCTTACACAAGTGGGTGACAGATGTGAGCCACTCTGGAGAGCACACAGACACCCAGCACTCTGCTGCCAGGCGCCGCTGCTCTTGTAGGCTGTGTGTGTGTGTGTGTGTGTGTGTGTGTGTGTGTGTGTGTGTGTGTGTGTGTGTGTGTGTGTGTGTGTGTGTGTGTGTGTGTGTGTGTGTGTGTGTGTGTGTGTGTGTGTGTGTGTCTGTCTGTGTTTACGCATGATGTGCAGTTGTGTTTCACCGAAAGCCTTTATGCATGAACTGTAAGGCATCGTGTAGTGCTGTAGTAGTCTGTCCATCTGTATTTGTCTTTGATTTCTGAATGTGGTTGCATGTGTGTGTGTGTGTGTGTGTGTGTGTGTGTGTGTGTGTGTGTGTGTGTCAGGCTGCACATTGCTGTGTGTGTTAAACACATACACACACAAACACACACACACACATAGAATAAAGTAGACACTCATTTCTGCTCCATGAGACATAGGAATGAAATGGACAATCTCTCACACTATTTCTTCCCCTACCCTCTCACTTACACACATGCACACACACATTTCCGCTCACTTCACGTGTAATGTAATCACCTGGGCTCTCCATGCTTCCTAACTCAATAACGCTGACAGCCTCCACCACACACACACACATGCGCGCGCACACACACACACGCACACTAACAAACACACACACACATACGTCCTCCGGAACAACCTGTGATACATTCACCTCTCCTTTCATTTTATCCGCTCTGATCCTTCCTGCTTCAAACTGATCTATTTTACAATTTGTAGTAGCTGATGCAGTTTCAAACTCTGTTCCTCCTGTAGTCAGGAGCAAACCACTGAGTCTCATTAGCTGCTGACCCATTTCTGTTGAAGAGCAAGGAACTCGGGACTGACTCGAGCCAGTCTAAGATGCCAGAACGCAGCGTCTGGGGGGGGGGGGCAGACGGAGAAACAGAGGCAAAGACAGACGATACTGTCGATGCTCTTTGTTACATTATTCAACAACAGCAAAGAGTTAGGACAGAGATAATCAAAGATGTACTGATAAACCCAGAAAGAAGAGGTTGAAAGCCAAAGTAAAATTGGAGGATAAATGCGAGTGTGTTTGTGGAGGGTGACCAGGCACGGCGGCCATAACCGCTCCTCCGAGCGCCATCTGCTCCTCGCCGCAGCAACTGTTGCCAGGGTACCTGCTCTCCTCCCCTATAGCCCTCTAGCCCACCTTTCTCTCCTCCTCTTTTGGCTCGTCACCTCCTCGTTTCCTCCTGTTTTTTCTCCCAGAACAAGATCTCCTCTCCTTTTCCCCTCTTTTTTTCAAATTCTACCATCTCTCTTTCCTCACACGTGTTCTTTTCTTTTCCCTTCAATTAGTTTGACGATACCTGCTTTCTATTCAAGTTTTATTGGCGTGACATTCAATTCAGTGTACATTAGCAACGCTTCAGCAAATTACTAATAACACTGAAGTACTAGTGATCCTTGCCCTCATGTGCTTCTCTCTTTTGCATGCCTTTATTTAACTATGTACAGAGTATACATGCTTTAGTTTTAGTCATTTCTTCAGCTATAACTGCTAATCTGCTACTACACTGCAACACACACACACACACACCACCACCTCCACCAAAATCTTTAATTCTCTCAGACTTTCCCCCTCCTCCTTCCTTTGAAATCCATCTCTCTTCCGTTCCTTCGTTCCCTGGCAATTGTGCGGACATGACTCAGGGCCCCCTGTCTACAGAGAGGAAGAGAGAGAACCAGAGAAAGAGTGGAGAAAGGAGTTTGATGGTGGGGTGTTTAGAGGGAAGGGAAGAAAAGAGTGAGCGGGGGAGAGGGAGAGATCGTAGATCAGAACCGTCATGATTGAGCCATCTGCTGAGAGGAGGCCAGTGAGACTCAAACACACACACACACACACACACACACACACACACATGCATGCTTAAAGATCACCACTGCCACCCGTTGGTCATTTTCTGACACTACGCCTCCTCTTTCCCCTCTCTGCTCCTTTCTTACACCGTCTCACTGCCGTCCGGTAAGAACATGCCAACCGGAGATGAGACACGTAGCTCTGAACATCGATCAGTCTGGTCTGGCTGTCTGGTGAGCCAGTCTTAAGCAGCCGATTCTGTTTGCTCCACGGGGTTTTTTTGTGCTCTAATATATGAGGTTTATCTCCACCTAACTCCTTTCTAAGAAAAGCGGAGCCTCAATACGGATTATGAGGCTTTGGCTCTTTCAAACCATATTGAGTAGTGATGTGTTACAGACTCTTGCCAATGCTACGATGCGCTGCTGTAATCCCGCTTTTGCTGTTTCATTCTTGTTTGTTCTTGCCCTGCAGTTAAATGTGATTTGTTGTACACTGTCTGTTCCTCTGTGTGGCTGTGTGTGTTGTTGCATTTTTATGTGTGCAAACACTCTTTACTGGCCTGAATTGTTCTTTCTTCTCCTCTTTTACTGCCGGCGGGCCTAAACGATGTCCAGTCTCGTTCAGCTGTCTAACCTTTAATAGATTCATAAACGCTCCCCTCCCATTGGCCAGAGCAGGCCATTTCATCCTATTAGAGATTAGCATATGGCTGAGTGGAGGAGGAAGTGCTCTTTATATGCTAATGAGGAGATCATGTATGCAGCGAGGACCAACCAATGTCCCATTGGGAGGACTCAGGGTGGCCCGACGAGCTGAATCTTGAGGCAGTCCTGTCTTTATCTTGTATTTCACTCTCATTCACAGACAGCTGGATTGTGTTTTTGTGAGTTATCATACAGCATAATGGCTCCGTACGGTTTAATGCCTAAATCAAGGCTGTGCAAAGGTGTCACTGTGGATTGCAACAATGCTGGTAGTGTTCTGAATATGCATTCTCTCTGTACCTGATCTCATTGTGAGCCATTCACTTGCGATAAAGAGCAGAAACAAAGGCACTGAAGAGGAGGTTTAAATAGTTTTAAATGGTTTTGTTAGGTTTTAGCCTTTGAGCTTTACAAACATTTAAACAGACTTTAAAGCAATAGTTCAACATTTTCTTGTTTGCTTTCCTGCCGAAAGTTAAATCAGAAAATCAATGCCACTAATGAAAATAAGAGTGGTGTCAATCTTCTCACATAACTCTTGGTTTATCTATTCCTTTGACTTGCTTTCTTGATAAGTGATTGTTCAACAGTCCATCTGACCCAGTGGCCCCCTCTTCTCTGTCTCTACAGGAACAAGGTGTGGTGGGAATGTCACGACCACCAGGCGCCATCCCGCCTCCTCACCCTGCTGGGGGCGTGGCCTCAGGGGTGGGGCCCAACCAGGGGTCAGGACCACCTCCGGGTTACGTGGGCAACCAGCAGCAAGCGGCCATGATGAAACAGATGATGGCGATGGAGCAGGAGAAGAGGGCGCAGATGCAAATGATGGAGCAGCAAAAACAGCAGCTCTTCAGAGAGCAGAGACAACAGCAGCAACAGCAACTACTGGCCGAGCAGGTGAGTGTTTTTAAATCAGTGCGCTCATAGCATAAAGGTAGTGTGATGGTGTGGTGATCAAACAAAATGGATAGGCCTCATCATTCATTTCTAATTTTGTTTGTTCATACATTCCTGTATATGTGTCTGTGTCTGCAGCTCTAACAAGAGCAGCTCATCCGCTCCTCTTCCTTACTGTTGTCTGGTTGCATGTATAATTACCCTCAACCAGCTCCCTCTTCACTACTTTCTTTTCATCTCTGCAACGTGTGTGTGTGCATGTGTATGTGTGTGTTCTTGCCACATGCCGCCTGCTGTGATAATGTGGTGTTTTCTTTTTATTTCTCTCTCTGTGAGGGAATCAAGTGTTAAAGAGTTCTGAACTCTGGAGTCACCACCCACTATGTTGGTTTTAATTGGATCTGCAAAAACATACACAGACACACAAATATAGGTGTCAGAAAGGAAACACACCCTGCTGGGGTTTAGTGTATGTTGCTAAATGGATATCATACCATTTAAATGAGCAACACCTTCTGCTTTCCAGGCACACGTTCAGTTTTTTCCATTTCATTTTCTATACCTGCACTACAATTATGGCTACAATAGAGCATCAGGGCTGCCTTACGTTTCCTGTTTCATTATTATTTGTGTAAGAGAGCATCATGCAGATACTGTACACTCATGTAGTCCTGAAAGCATAGCTCTGTCTCTCTACTGTACCAAACATCCATCTCTACTGTACAAAACATCGGTCTTTCCTCTACTGTACCAAACATCCATCTCTACTCTATAAAGCATCTGTCTTAACCTACTGTACCAAACATCAGTCTTACCTCTACTGTAGCAAACATCGGTCTTAATCCTACTGTACCAAGCATCGGTCTCACCGCTACTGTAACAAACATCTGTCTAACCTCTACTATATGAAACACCTGTCTTAACCCTACTGTACCAAACATCTGTCTTAACTACTGTACCAAACATCTGTCTTAACCCTACTGTACCAAACATCTGTCTTAACTCTACTGTACCAAACATCTATCACACCTCTACTGTACCAAACATCTGTCTTAACCCTACTGTACCAAACATCTGTCTTAACTACTGTACCAAACATCTGTCTTAACCCTACTGTACCAAACATCTATCACACCTCTACTGTACCAAACATCTGTCTTAACCCTACTGTACCAAACATCTGTCTTAACCCTACTGTACCAAACATCTATCACACCTCTACTGTACCAAACATCTGTCTTAACCCTACTGTATCAAACATCTGTCTTAACCCTACTGTACCAAACATCTATCACACCTCTACTGTACCAAACATCTGTCTTAACCCTACTGTATCAAACATCTGTCTTAACCCTACTGTACCAAACATCTGTCTTAACCCTACTGTACCAAACATCGGTCTTACCTCTACTGTAGCAAACATCCATCTCTACTGTACCTAACATGTCTCATCTCTCCTGTATCAAACCATCTGTATGGACCAAACATCTGTCACACCTCTACTGTACCAAACATCCACCTCTACTGTACCACACATCTGTGTCAACTGCACCAAACATCTGTCTCACCTCTACTGTACCAAACATCCACCTCTACTGTACCACACATCTGTGTCAACTGCACCAAACATCTGTCTCACCTCTACTGCACGAAACATATGTCTCTACTGTACCACACATGTCTGTCACTACTGTATATCTACCAATAGCATTTATAGTAAACTAATGATTTAAATGAATTATCATCTATCAAAATTAAAAGTGGATGAAGGCTTTGCACCCTTTGTTCCAATGCAAGTATTTGATGATTACAAATCAGGCAAATATGTTTGCCCACAATGAATCTCTAGTGACCAAAAGCCCGGTTTTGTTGTTATATATTAGCTCTGGAGCTAAGACTTGGAGCTAAGGCATTTTGTTCATAAAATCTGTTTGTTTAACTGTTCTTTCTGTGTGGCCCTTTTTCTTGTCTATATCCCATTATGATACCAAATCCTGAATTCATGAAATAGATATGAAGGCATGTAACTCATTGCTAACCTACACTCTTAACAATTTTGTGTGTGTGTGTGTGTGTGTAGCTCCAGCAGCAGCAGCATCTCCCCAGACAGATGGGGCAAGGCCAGAGGAATCCATACCCCCAAGTCAATCAGTACCAAGGTGAGACACACAAACATGTATCCATTTTGTCTGTGCAACAAAGCACACAAGTTGTGCAAAAACCAAAGAATAGGCAGCACCCCAATAGATTTTCTAATAAACAAAGCAATACCTGACCTAAATTCTTCAGCATTTTATTGATGGTCGCATTAGGAAATGCATTTTTGTCAATCAGTTTTTAGTTACACGAACAAATAGCACATGCACACTTGGTCTGCAACGAGTATGGTATACATGGTTGAGAGCCAAGACATTTAGACGTTTAACAGATTTTACAGTTCACTCTCTGACATATTCAGAAACAGACACTTAAAAACATGTATGCAAACAGCCGCGCTGACTGAGCATCACCCTGAAACCAAACCTCGTCCTCACTGTCTGTCAGATACATCAGTTGGCGCTCAGATGCTCTTCAGCCTCTTCCTCTCTCTCTCTCTCTCTCTCTCTCTCTCTCTGTCTGTTTCTCTCTCCTCTTTCTCACTCCCTATGAAAAAAAAATAAATAGAATATTCGTGCTCTGCCTGTTACCACGGCAACTTGTCTGTCCTGGATCCCCCAGAGTTCCGGTGAAGTCAGAGAGATGGATGAGAGGAGGGAAGTGGGAGAGGGGGAGAAAGGGGGGCGGCTGGCAACAAGAGGAATAGGTAGATGATCCGGTAGGTAGAAGGAGAGATTGGGAATAGAAAGAAAGAGAGAGAGGAAGATGAGTGGGTGAGAGGATGATGGGGAGATGAAGATAAATACAGCGAGCGAGAAGGAGAGTCAAGTCGAAAACCATTTATAGCCACAAGAGAGTCTGTCTGCAAGTCTAGGAGATAATATGGAAAAGAAGAGGGGGCTTCAGCATTAAAATCTGGCCTACAAAGATATCGTTGTTCAGCTATCCAGCAGTGTGTCAGTGATTTTAAAAGCAATGATTGCGCTAGCATCACCTGCAATCAGAACGCAATCATACTCACTAAACGTATATATGAACATAAAGGGATATGTGGCTATTGTGTACTTACTTACGAGCCTGGAGTGTGTGATACTCTTCGTTCTGACCCTCTGTTACTGTTCCAGTAGTGGAATAGTAGTTATTAGAGGATTTAAAGCCATTTCCACGCTAGCAGACTTCCTCAGCTCTGCCACTACCCAGGCTCTGAAAGGAAAGAAATGTGGAAGTGAGATGCTGGCTGTGTTAAGTTTTATTTTAGCGTTTAACTAAATTGGGAGGGAAACATTTGTCTTCAGAGTAAACAGGTTGTCACAAAACATAAATCTTTGCCTCAGCACTGACTTATCAGTCTTATATGCTATTTGGTGATTTAAGTGGATCTAGTGTACATGCTTTAAAGCTGTTAATGAGAGTCCAAGCACCTTTGTGATTTCTGCCTCCATATGCTTGTTTTACTCTTTCCCAACTCCATTGCCTCTGTTCTCTGGTTTCAACTCCTCCGGTTCTTCTCTCCTAGGTCCTCCTCAGGATCTGGCATCCAGAAGCCAGGCTCTCCAGAACATTCGGGCCGCCCGTCTCCTACAACAGCAGCAGCAGAACCAGCAGCAGATGGTCCAGATGAGTTCTGTTCAAGGACAGGGGGGCTCTGTGGGACCCCAAACTGACATGGGCTTACCCTACGGCAACCAGGGGTCCAACCAGGGTTCCTTGTATGGGCTCAACCCCTCCATGAGCCAAATGATCCACCAGCAGCAGCACCAGAGCCAAAGTGTCCAAGCCTCCATGGGTCTTCCACCACAGCACAACCCCGCCGGAGGGCCTCCCCGGCAAGCAGGTGCAGGTCCTGGGGTCGGAGGTATGCCTGGAGGCCCCGGAGGTGGTGGAGCTGGAGGATATGGAGCACAGGGGATGTTAATGAACTCCATGACCCAGCAACCCCTCAAAGGCCCTCCCAAAGCCCAAGCACAGAGACTGCAAAGCATGCTGGGAGCAGGAGGAGGAGGCGGTGCAATGGCGGCGGGTGGCTGGCCGCAGCAGCAAGGACAGAGTCTACAGGCCATGGGGGGAGGAATTGGAAGGACTACAGGGGGAGGGGGAGGAGACATGGTGGGGTTCAGCTCCACGCAGGGTTATGGGATGCAGCCGGGTCAACCCCCGCGCATGGCCAAGCAACACTTTCAGGGTCCGGGCCAGGGTATGAGCCAGGGTATGGACCCCAGAGTGGGCAACCCAGCGGCCGGTATGGCAGGCCCAATGATGGGCCCTCACATGGGCGGTCAGCCCAGGACCAACCAGCCCCGGCCCATGGTCATGAACCAGGGAATGAACCAGGGGATGATGGGCCAGGGGATGACTGGGATGGGGGTATTCGGGCCGGGCCCTGGGGGGCCGGGTATAGGGGCAGGGGGAGGAGGAGGTGGACCCTATGGACCAGGGGGAGTCGGGGTTGGAGGTCAGCCACCAGGCTACCAGAGGACAGCCAATCAGGACATGTCATCCTATGGATATGGGGGCGGGCCCTCGGGGGGAGGAGCCTTCGGATTGGGCGATGGCTCAGGGGCGGAGCTGGACTCAAGCGATGGTTGGATGGAGGAGTTCTTCCCGAACCAATAGCCAACGGGGAAACTGGAGATGAGTTTTTACTGGATGAACTAAACATTAAAGTAGGACAAATGTTAAAACCTGAGAAAGTAAAACAAAAAGGATGACATGATATGGACTGGCATGTTTTGTTTTTTGTAAAACATGAGCAAGGTTATAAATGAGTTATTGTGTTATGTTTAGTGTGTGTGTGTGTGTGTGTGTGTGTGTGTGTGTGTGATGGAGAGAGTGAACATTATGTCTCGTGCATATAAATGAAAACCCAATATAGAGATTAAGAAGTGTGTTTCATTAGTTTCCCCTTTTTCTCCACGGAATTAATTTTTCTCATGTTCAAGTGTTTGAAAGCGAGCCCCGTTTACACAGCAGCGCTTTGAGCCTGAGCTTCAGCAGGGGCTGATTGAACACCGCAGACTGATGAAGGGGAAGGAAGACATGTTCTCAAGACAGCAATTTATTTGTGTTTGTGTGCTTGTGCCACCCAGCTCAGTGCTTCAGATCTCTCAACTATGTGAGGAGCTGAAGGGAGGAGAAAGCACTCTCAGCGCTCCCATTTCCTCCCTTAGATTTGTGCCCCCCATATCCATAACACACACACACAAGCACGCACAAATCTGTCGCCTTCGCGCTCTCTTCACTTGATCTCTCTCTCTCTCCCTCTCATCCTCCTTCACTCTCTCTCCTCCCGTCTTTCCCACCCTCTCTCCAGAGACTCGTTCCTCGCTCTCAACACTCCTTTCTCTGTTTAAATTCTGAACATCACAACAGAACAAATGATGTTCCTCTACTGTGCCACACAAGCGCACTCCGTCCTCCAGTGCTTTTTTGCTAGGCAACCGACTTGGGTGGTGTTTTTTGGGGGGGGGGTTTCATTTCCTGTTGCGTGGCTGTGGATGACGGGTAGTCATGCAGAGGAAGACAAAGAGAGTGGAAAGCAGAGAAAGAGGGAGAGAATAGGCAGCTAAAGCAAGCACTTGGACTCAAAAGCTCATGCACACACACACATATACAAACACACATACAGACAAATAAACATCAGCCTGGGAGGGTGAGCGAATGTGTGAGAGACAGCTAACGGAGCTAATATTGCATTAAACCCTCTGCCTGTGTGGCACAAACCACATCACATGCATCAGGCTGACACAAAGCAAAGCGATTGCTGGGCACTGAATGTATTCAAGCACCACAAGTGACTTCTTCTTTTTAAGGAAAAAAAAGCTCATTGAAAGCCCACCCACACATTTTGTTTGTTGCTGTGTTTTATCTCTAACAATGATGCTGGTTGTGTCTTTGTCAATTAAAAGGAAAAAAAAAGAAAAGAAAAAAAACGGAAAAGTTAGCCTTCTTTTAGTTTGTGTTGTCTTTTGAAAATTTGTTTGTCCTCCCGTCTCGCTGCACAACCTTCCCTCGCATTGTGACACAGCTGGTTGTCAATCACCGTAGCCCTGCTTTACATCGTGGCTTCTCTTGTACTGCAGCTGTAAAACGCCCTCGCTCCAAACTAGAACGTAACTGTGCTATACTGTAACACTACTGTGAAGAAATACGAGTTCTCCCCTTCCAGCGCTTTACAAGGAAAATGAACCACTGCTAAGCCTTGAGTTTGTTTTGTAGACAGTAGAGAAACTTCAGACAGCTGATTGAGCCTAAAGGGTGACGACGGTTAGCGCCAGTTAGCATCAAAACAATCAGTATTATCACTGAAGTCAGTGTCTCCCCTTCTTTGAGCTTACTTCAGTAAACCGTAGGCTTCAGGCCTTATAGATTTCATTCATCAACAACAAGCTGTCCACTCTTCTGCCCTAATGGTTGCGTAATAAATATGTGTTTTAATACTGTAGTCGTTGGTAAGACAACACCATACTTCTCTAACTGTTTTGTAATCTCGGTTAAAAGATGAGTGAACGCGTGTTTGTACTTGCATTACTTTGTATTTAGCTCATCAGAGTGAAAGTTTGGAGGATGATGCTGTAATCAACAAACCAAAAAGCCTTCTTCTCTGTAAACTATCTCCTCGCCATCAAAACATTTGTTCTCATGGTCGTTGATGTTGTATAATCCAACCCTTTAAATACAAACTTTAACCACCACGCCCATCGTCCTCTAAGCGTTGCTGCATTTGGTAGCACCCACGAGTTTTGTCACGTTTGGGAGCAGAAAGTCCTCAGTCTCACTGTGTGGAGTCTGTAGGTCAACAACAGGCAGATGTTTAGGGATGTAGCGTTCCCCAGTTTTATCAGGGGGAGATGGTGAAATATATAACAACTCTTTGTCAGTGTCTAGATAAACTCTTGGATTGTTTGAGCCTTCCTTGTGCAGGAAATGCAGTCGAGCTCTCACCGCTTCAATGGCTCCACTGCTCATGCTTCCAAAACTTTGATACCGCTCCAGTGCTCCAGGCCGGCTCAAATTAAATTTCAGTGTCAGACCAGTGAAATGGAGGCGGTGTGTAGGAAAACACCTGAGGTTTACCTCTCCACACTGGAGGCAGGAAGGTAGGGAAACACTTCTGGGTCAGTGTTAAGGTCACAGCCTTTGTGACCTTTTTGTCTTCAAAGTAGGGTTCATGATATGGTTTGAAATCCCTTCAGGAAGAGAATAGAAGCTTCCTCCAAATATCATTATGTACCGGGACCAAGTCTGTAGACAACATTTTAACAAAAATTGTTGTTGTTGATGTTCTTTTTTTTTTTTTTTTTATTTGTTGTTTTTTTTACTGGTGCTGACATATATGTGATTATGAGAAAAAGTATATAAAAGATAATGGCTATTTGTAAATATGTTTTTACAGGTTTAAATACACCAGATAATACAGTCTCTACTCTGTAAAGAATTTACTGTTTGTTAAAAAAATAGAGAAGTATTTTTATTTTGAAGTTTTTTGGTTTCACGTTTAACCCATCTGAGCTATGCCATTGCACTTCAGACAATGTCTTACTACTAATTTGTATTGTAAACCTCCTCTCTTTTTTGGAATTTTTTTCATTTGTTTTTTCTAGTTTGAGATTTGACTCTGTTCTAAAGCAGTGCTTATTTCTTTTTATCCTGTACAGAATTCTGAAATGTTAACAAAAGAGAATTACAAAAGACCTTTTTTTTTTTCTTTGTTTTTCAAAAAGATACAATAAAGAGAGACTGTTCTCGCTGATCATATTAAATGAAAGTTTCTGTTGTTTATTGGGTTCATTTTTTAAATGCAGACATAAGACCACGACTGTGCCCCAAAAGACAAAGTAAAAAATGAATACATAAAAAATATACATGAAGTTCGCAACTAAACGCTGACAAAGTTGGTCAGCCAGCTACTTGAAAGCTTTTAGTTTAGTTTAACATGAAAAGAAAACCTATTAAATCACACACATATACAATATGTCAAGGATGACACACAAAGTCCACAATTTATATCCATTGTCCTTGATGAACACCAGAGACAATCAATTTATTTATTTTATTTGTTTATTTATTTTGCAGGGACAATGCACACCAATCAACAGTCAAACTGTAAGTGAGCCAGAGAGGCTAGTTTTCATCTGCTGTCCCCGGCCAGATGTTTGAAGGCAGCCTAAAATTAAAAAATTTCAAATAAAAATGGAATTAAAATTCATAGATAAACAGACAGTAACGTATAGACAAAACCAATACACGTATAAGCAAAAGAAAAGTGTACGACACTAGAGCAGAGCAGACATAACAGGCTGCAGCATGCGTCAGGCAGAACAAACCCACCTACCATACAGGCACATATATAACACTGAGGCACATAACATACACATCAAAATGGAAAATAGCAACACTGAACAAGACAAATGCACATATAGGCGAAACAAGCAGGCAGGACAGACAGCACATCAATGCTTGCACACCTGATTGGCGTGAAAGATAGATGGAGAGTGTAGCTAACTTTGTTAGCCTTCTGGCTAAAATGCTTTAGCTAGCTGTTACAAGATTTTAGACAGTGATGCTATACAGCAGTATAGCACAATATGTGGATGATTAACAATACATGCACTGGCAGTTGTAGTTTTATGACAAAAGTTAGATTGAACAGGTATCTTGCCAAAGAGCTTGCTGGTGATCTCTGTGTTTAGTCACCAGTGTTTTTAGTTAAGCTAGCCTGCCACACGTCCCTCTCCAGTGATCCTACACAAACAAACACGCAAACCAATGGACCAATCACTGATCTGTACATGCATGGACACGGCCATCTTGTGATTCAAAGGAAAGTAAGATTTTATTTATTTATTTGAATATTATATAATATGCAATTTGATCGATTGGTTAGTGGTTATTGTTCATTTCGGGGCTCCATGCACAACAACACTTTGTCCGCGAATACACAACAACATCAATATTTCCCAGTTAGCTGACGAGAGAGTCATTTCATTTCAGGGTCGCAAGACTGACGGAGACAAATGCACACACATTCATGTAGCGCCTAAAACCAGACTGACTAACTGCTGTAGTAATGTTTTGTCTAACAGCCCTGATTTGCATAATTAGACTTGCATATGCTAAAGAGCAGAGCCTTAATTCTGTCTGGCAGTAATAGCGACGATGAATCATGGACTCCCTGTTGGTGTCAGCAGACAGACAGACAGACAGACAGATCACACGCAGGGCCTGGACCTTTTTGTTGTAATTCATCTTTTCCGCCCCTCTCAAACTCACTTCTCCTCATCCTCAGTCAGCCACACCCCCTTTTCCTCATCTCTCCTCCTTATCATGGCCACCTTCCTCTACCTTTTCTCCTCACATTCCTGCTACATCTTTCCTTTCTCCTCTACCTAGCTGCCTCGTTTCTCCTCCACTCTCTACCCCCCACCCACCAGCACCACACTTACACACACACACCACACACACACACACACACACACACACACACACACACACACACACACACATATGCACCACATTCCTGCTTCCCATTTGACATTGATAAATGGAGACTAACAGAGATGACAACATCATTACTCATGTTCAGTAGCGACACCACCTAGGACAGAGAAAAACGAGAGGAAGAGGAAGGATGAAGGACAGGACGGGAGGAAGATGGGGAGTGGAGGGGCTGCAGTTGGGGAGTGTTTGTTACAATCCACCCCCGAGCACACACTTTAACATCTTCAGAGAGCACTATCTTGAGGTGTTCATTACTAGTGTGAAAAAGTAGAGCAACTGTTGATAGTACCAGCAGCATGGAAGATGGAAACTCATAAGCTTCCTTCACAAATCCAATCAGACAAGAACGACTATAAGAAACAACTATTTTCTTTTTCACTGAATCCGCTGCTCCTTTCAACAAACCATTTACATAAATTGTCAAAAAAAATAATGACAATTGCCTATCGCACATTGCCACAATTTCAACGAACTTCTTCCAACAAACAAAAGCACCATTTTCTTTTATTATGTGTATTTAATTGTTCTATATATTTATTTATCATTATATATGTTTAGCAAAAATTAGACACACTTCACATTTGAGAGTCTAATACTAGCAAGTATTTGGTATTTTAATTTGATATGTTGCTAAAATAAATTCTAAATAATAATTCGTAGTATGTCAAGCAAGAGCAGCAAGGAGAATATTACAATTGAATAGTTCAACTATTCAATTTATATGACTTATTTGAATATGATGCTTTATTATGAACGGTGGTGGAAAAAAAATATGTAAACCGAAAAAAATTCTGAAAACCAGCGTTTCCGTTTCTGCTTCCGGCGTTTCCGCTTTTTCGCCGGCCGGCTTTTTCGCCGGCCGGCTTTTTCGCCGGCCGGCTTTTTCGCCGGCCGGCTTTTTCGCCGGCCGGCTTTTTCGCCGGCCGGCTTTTTCTATAATTCTTTATATAATGGGAATATTTCTATCCCTTAACAACAAGCCGCGGCTGATCCGTCTCTATGGGAGACCACCTCATGATTTTATTTTCACAACCCAAACGTTAAACGTACTGCTCTGCAATGTCTTTCCTCGTCTCAGCCCCCTGTGTCATGGTGTGTGGAAGAATCAGGAAACTTGTCAGGCTGGCCATATTTGATTGGCTGAGCTACAAGCCTCTGCTGTTAAGTTTCGTTTCACGATAGTCTTGAGTTGTTGAGTGTTCAAAAACAAAGCTAGGTCAAACAATAAATAAACTACACCAAGCAAAACCCTACAAATGTTATAATTTCTTCCATATCTTTCAATTTGAGCTCGTATTACTCCAACTAAGCTCTGCTGGCAACTTTCACTTTAGTCACGTGCTCGCCCACTGACCAATCACAGCACACCCTGGACTTCGCGGCAAAGCAGCACCTGGACGTGTAACGTTGACGGTGGAGTAGGCCGGCTGGTCTGGGGGTAGCGGCTGCTAACACTCAAGAATATGCCCAACATGTCAAACTAAAGATCTGATTGGTTGAACACGTCCCCATTCATTTTAAACAGCACATAGAAGCACTTTTGAGCACTTTCATTATATATGTTTAGCAAAAATTAGACACACTTCACATTTGAGAGTCTAATACTAGCAAGTATTTGGTATTTTAATTTGATATGTTGCTAAAATAAATTCTAAATAATAATTCGTAGTATGTCAAGCAAGAGCAGCAAGGAGAATATTACAATTTAAATAATAATTTATGCATTTTTTTGAAACGTGAGAATGTATGGCGGTAAGTGGCCACAAGTGTAAAATCTCTCAAGAGCTACCGAAACTTGTGGAGAAAGCGGAGCGATATCCTCCTTACCACGCCAAGCACTATGAATGGCAACATACAAATAATGCAAATAAATAACCAAATAATTAAATCACTATAAAAAAGGAATATGCTAGCTGCTAGTGTAGGCTACGCTCCACAACAAACACGTCCATAGGAACCGCCTCGGTATTGTCAGTCAGCCAATCCAGGATGGCCTAATTTTTATATCCGCTTTGTGTCCATTGGGGGGGGGGGGGTCAAACAAACACAGGACTTTCACTCAGGAGAACGCTGTTCATGTCCTGTGTGAAACCAAAAGTAAACATTGACTTTACACTTGTTACGTAACGTTACATAACATTGTGCTTTTCTGAAAGCAAGGATACAAGGCTGATGTAAAACATATTTTTGATTCTGAAACGTCGATATTCAACATGGTTTGCAGAAATATACAATGCCAAGATTGTTTGGGGGGACTGGGTTGGGCAGGTGGCAGGTAAACGCCCACATGTACTCACACACAACTGTCTTTCTTGTTTGTCAGCGCTCAGGAGGTCATCAGCAAACGCAGACAACAAGCCAGCCACAAGTCCAACTTAATGACAGCTAGTTTTCTCCTGAAGCCAAAACACTTACACACACACACACACACACACACACACACACACACACATCATCAGCCTTGCACACACTCCTGAGGCACCGTTATAGGCTCTAATCACAACGACAAATGATGTGTCACAGAGAGTGGAGGATGAGTTAGAAGAATCATTCACTCTCTCGCCCTCTCGGAGAGTAATAACGTGAAGAAATGTAGCTGAGAAATGTGGAGTGGGAAGACATATGGAGGGGGAATGAGAGAACAGGGGATGGGATAGTGTGAAGTGAGAGGGAGAAAGTGTGTGTGTGTGTGTGTGTGTGTGTGTGTGTGTGTGTGTGTGTGTGTGTGTGTGTGTGTGTGTGTGTGTGTGTGTGTGTGTGTGTGTGTGTGTGTGTGTGTGTGTGTGTGGTGTCAAGTTGATGAATGTGGTAGCAGGAGCCATTGTGGTGGTGGAGGACTAGGAGGCCACCAGATAACAGCAGAGCAAGGCCTAAGCTGTCTCACGCCATGAATAAAACACCATGAAAATCTCTCTCTCTCTCTCTCTCTCTCTCTCTCTCACACACACACACACACACAGATTTCTAATTACCTTCAGAAGACTTCTTTCTGTTCCATTGAGTTATTTCAATGCAGAGTATCCAACTGTGGGATGCTCTGTATGCTTCCCCAGCTTGTTTAAGATAACCTGCACATGTGTACTGTAAAACATACACACACACACACATGCTTACTGAAGTGTCTACTCTCCCTCACAACTTAAAAGTTGTACAAAGTCGGCTTGTTGGCTAATGATCATCAACAAATTATCTGGTTGTGAGCAGTGATGTGGTTTTACGTCTTTTCTTTCAATATGGCGCCCTCTAGATGACGCTGGCAGGAACTGAGGAGCTTCATCCTGCTAACTGTACTGCTACTTTTATTTCCCCAGTTTTAAAACGATAACAGCAGCCGTAAGTGTGGAGCGATGAAGATAATCAGATTACTACACCATTACAAGTCACAAGGAGTGCTACTCAGCCTGTGAAAAAGGTATGTATGTCTCCTTTGGCTCTGGTTTTCTTTTAAAGTCTGAGAAAACAACCCTGATGCTGTCATAGTGATGTCAGCAGGGTTATCTAGATATTGGACTTTATAACAGAAAGCCATTGTTGCAAACTCATGGAATGGAGTTTGAAAGACATGTACGTTTACCTGGGGAGGGTCGAACCAAAAGATGTAATTGAGTTGCATTATGGGAAGTGTAAGATCCAGCGTTTATATGGAGTTTGACTCCAAAAAATGGTGTTGTAAATTTACCAGTTTATGGACTAAATTTTGGCTAGCATAGCCTCCTCTATATTAAAGTTGACCATTCCTTTTTATGATTTTCATAAAACTCTTAACTATATGGAAGTGAAGTTACTTTAACTCTTTTAAGATTTGCAAGAAATAGATGATCAAAATAAAAGTGTTGGTTGACATAAAGCTTACAATATGTGTGTGTGTGTGTGTGTGTGTGTGTGTGTGTGTGTGTGTGTGTGTGTGTGTGTGTGTGTGTCTGTGTGTGTGTCCGTGTGTGTGTATTGTGAAGGCTGTCATTCCTGACGTGACCAAAGCCATGCATCACACTGTAACAAATTTCCCTGTAAAATTACAGTAAACTTCTGTCAGCTTCAGCTTCCAGCGACTCAGACAAGAGATGGCCTTACAATGTTAAGCTTTTATTAAAGCAAATGCAGTCTCAAAAACATTCAGTAACTGACTATTTTAAAGTGTTTGCATTTAGGCATAATACAATTAATAAAATCACCACTCCTTGTGCTGAACAGGTTCTTAATCTGCGTGTCCATAGTCCATGTACCCTGAATTTAGTTTCCATTTCCTGAAAACATTTTCTATGACCCCCATAACTATAATGCATTACAAACATACCTATTTTGCTTCATAATCTGCCCTGTATAGTCATGATTATAAGCACTCTTAAATATTCACAATGCTTTATAACAATAATCATAACACATTAGAAAGCTATTTTGAATGACCTACGGTCAAGTATCATAATATAAATAATAATTGTTTTCATTTATTAAAGTGAATACATAGAAGCCGGCCAGCGTTTGCAGAAGCCGGCCGGCGTTTTCAAAAGCCGGCCGGCGTTTTTAACCTACAAGTCTGTTGAAGCTACTTTTGTTTCGCCAGCAACAACAACGCTACTTCCGGTTTGTATTCCTTGAGAATTTAAAGCCTCTTCCTTGAATTAAATGACAAGAAATGTTGAATTTATCACAAGAACTGCACAGATTATGTTTTTAAGAAATAGTTCCTGCCTTTTATCCCCTAGCTTTGTAAGACAAAACTACATTTTTTCAGTCAGTCAGACATACTGGAGAATATTGACATCAACATGTAACGTTACGACTTCTGGTTGTATTTTTCAAAATAAAAGACGGGATCGGTGCCCATGCAGGACAATCAGTGTGCTGTTACCAAAGTGTAATGGCGAGGCTGACAGAATGTAGTTTTGCATGTTCACCATCTTGGATTATGGACATTATTGCGTCCTCCATTGCACTGATGGTGGACGACATGTATGATGCATCCTAAAGGCTTTGGACATGTGCTGTAGGTCATCTCACATGGACATCATGGACATTCACTCAGTACATCATGTGTTCTGGCTTCTCAAAATTAAAAAAAAAGCTCCTGTTAGCATTCACTAACAACCATCTGATTAATTTTCAACAATCATGCAGTTATGAGGGGAAAAATATTCACATTATATTTTTGTTTAATCGGGAGCACAGAAACCAACATCTTATTATTCGCCACAGGGAGTGAACAGAAGTTTGCTCTTAAAGGTAATAGAAGAAGTTGAGTATCATAGTAGGCTATCATATTTAATATTTAATAAAGGCCTACTGTGCTTGTAATTTTTCAATGAAAATACTGGTCCAAGGTTGAACCTAATTACCAACAACAGATGTATATAATGTATAAGTTTGAAAGATTTTGAAAATAGTGTCTACATTAAAGTTTGTCCATCAGAATGCAGTCATTAAATGACCCACTCAGTACATATCCTTGAATAATAAAATCTATGGGATCATAAAATGTTGGTTTGGATGTCTGAAAAACTGATCTATGTGAAATGTGTATCAGATTGCTTTGAATTATATATGCTATATATATTATATATAATATTCATAATACACACATACATAGACAATAGGATGACTTAACCTTGAGTGAATAAGTCTTCAAGTTGAGTTTTATAACATTCTAGAAACATGGTGTGATTTGTGAAACGGTCAATAAAAGTGAAAAGTACACATTTGTAAATAGGTTGTAACTGGTTTATAAAACTCCACCAACTCTCACAAATGTTTTGCTTCTTGTTACTTTACGTGAGCGTTGGACCTTCACTGTGCAAAACGATGTAAACACAAACTTCAACACTAGAAGGTCGATTTCACCTTCACTTCCTGAAGAGAGAAAGTTTTCTGTGGTCACTTTAAATCTGAGATTATTTAGATTTTTTATTCTATTTTATTTTATTTTTTATTATTCTATTCCTTCAAATTCAATATCTGCTCTGTTATTTTATTGTACATGTATATATTGTGCATTTCCATACATAATATTTTATATTTTATTTTACTCTGTAAATTGCTGCTGCTACAAACTAATTTCCCCCTGGGGATGAATAAAGTTTATATCTATCTATCTATCTAAAAGATGATTTTGTGACATCAGGTTTGGGGGTGAAGGCCAAGTGTGATATGTAAACTTGAATCATTCACAGAAAATACAATGAAAACTGTTGTGCTTTGAGAAGTATAGATTGTATAGAAAATATAATTTTTAAATCAACATGTACGTTTCTAGAGTTTTCAATATTGGAAAACTAGATTGCATTTTAATAATGTTTAACAAAATAATTTAACTTTTGGGGTGCAAAACATATCAGACACAAATTATTATTCCAAGCAGAGTATTTGTATGTGTGTTAAAATCATGTATGGAGGGGATCTTCAACTTTATTTATCACGACCTTCCAGGCTATGGCTGTGCTCCAAACACATCCATTGTAAAAGCATGGACGTAAAACCAGCCGCCGCCATTTTGAAAGGTGTTGGATTCACCACGTGAGGAGGAAGTAAGTGAGGAGAAAGAAGACGGAGCAATCGAGCGGAGCGGCTGAAGCAGGGGAACTCACTCGACTCTACTCGTCTCGACTACCCGGGCTAACTTTAGCTACATGTGCTGAGGTCGAGGGGGAAACTGATCTCAACCGCAACGATGCCGACAATTACTTTACCGCCGAAAGAGAACGCTCTATTCAAGAGGATTCTGGTGAGTTGATCGTTAAAGAGTTGCACGGAGACCTGGTGGAGTTTAAAGATGCACTGTGTGTGTGAGTCGGTGTAGCTCTCCGGCTGCTAGCGTTAGCTTCCGTGTGTTAGCAAAATGGCATCATTGAATGGGCTAGCTAGCCCGGCCCTGACATGCGCTGTCACCCTAACTTAAAGCCACAACGGTTGTTCTTGACTCTGCTGTGATTCGTGTGTTCAAAGTGATTAAAATGCAGCAGCATTAAAAGCATATTGGCGCTGGTTTAAATAGCCAGACTTGGCTAGGCCACACCGCTCTTCATGCACAACAACCGATAAGTTACCGCTAGGCTCCACGATGTGTAGCCAGTGTACCGGTCGTGTATGCTCGGAGCTCCTCAGACTAATGTAACCTATTGTTACTGCTTTGACTTTGTTTGTATTTATCTAAATACATGCTCGGTGTTTTTACTTTGTGTCAAACGTGGGCCATGCTAACCAGCTATGCGAAGCTCATCACACTGGCCACTTGACGTTAGCTAACCGGCTAACGCTAGCCAACTAGCGTTACATATCTTGACTTATCTGATAAATGTCGGTCTAAATGTCTGCGTGGGGTATCCGTAGTCACACAAATCACCGGTGTAGGTTGGATTAGTGCAAACTGGTAAAGTTAACTTTAGCTCGTGCATGTGTGAGAACGTGCGGAAGCGAGGCACGGACCGGTGTGACTGTGTCAGCAAATCTGTAACGTTAGCTGCTTCAGGCCTTCTGTGCTCTGCTAGCTACCCATCCATCCCTCGCTTCCATATCTAATACCTGTTTATTTACTGTTTGCACACAGTATCATGTGGGTTAGAGACATTGTCGAACAGCTGTGGAGCTCGTTGGAGTTTGCTGCATGTTTAAATAAACCTCTTCTTTTGCCGTGCTTGTTGGCTGTCAGTGTGTCCTGTTTAACATCTCTGCAAGCACATCTAGCTTTACTTTACTGTGACCAGTTTAACGTCACTGACTAGTTCAGATAACCTTCATTGTTTTGAAAAGCACTGGTGGCTGTTTATCAGCATTCATCCACTCCACCTCTGGCAGCACACCTGTGAGCTGCACCTGATCTTGAGAAGTTAGAGCTCGTGTTTGCTGCATACCTCAGAAGGAGTGTTGCTTTTCCCCTCAAAATTGTTGTGGTGCTGCACCGTTAAATGCGTTGGATGTAAATAGTGTTTTGCACAGCACTGCTACTTTTTTTTTAATGTATAGTACTGCAGGTTCAGCAGTCTGCATTAGAATCTACAATTAATATTACGAAGGATCAGTTTAATGTCCTCAGGTAAACATCATTGTTCAACTTGAATACAGTGAAGTGACCTTGTTAAGAGGTCTGACAGCGTTCCATCAGCATGAAGTTGTTGGATGAATGTTCTGTCATTGATTGCTCTTTCTGCAGCGGGGATGAGATTTGAAGCGCTTTTCTCCCTGGCTGTAGTCAGAAGTGGACCGCACCCCTATTTATTTTTGCTTTTCCCCACTGAGTGCCCAAATGCATTGATAAAAGTTGGCAGTTCTCCAACTTCTGCATGGCACTGGAGTTTGATGTGTTTCTATTTTGTTCCTTACTGTTATCTTAAACTTGAGTTGAACCTTGCACACAAATCAGATTATTTTTTAATCCATGCTTTATTGCAGTCTTGTTCTGACGTGAAAGGTTTTGTGCTGCATTGAAGCTTGCAGGGCAATACATCGTATCAAGCCAGTTCTTCCTAATTTTAACTTTGACTTAGTTGCAGCAAGAAGTGAGACAACTGTGTTGCAGACAGGGAAGTAAAGTTAGAAATGTGTGGTCCCATGGTGCCTCACAGAGCATTGACTAGAAAGTTGACCCTGACTAATGGATGTTAGTCATCAAACTGGACTTCAGGTAATTCATTTCACTGACACTTGTAGCAACTCGCCCACATCAAAGAGAAACCCCTTATGTTTTTGTTCAGCACTCAAGCTGTGGGACAGTCTGCCTGTTTACGGTATTTATTCAGGACTGTCTAGATGCATTATGGGTAGTATTTTGTGTATAGAACAATGTAGGTGCCATGACCAATTAGGATGTCACACCACTGAACTATATGTTTAGATTACAAATACTTCTCTTTTCCCGATAGCTTGAATATTTCTGACGAGGTATTGCATAATAAAGAAGAGTATGAAATCTTTATGAACACGAATGCCCAAACTCAACTACATTTTAATTTCACTGCCTTCTAAGGTAATTTAGTAGGCTGACACCCTGGTACCGAGGGTCCACCATCATTATCTTCAGTTGTAACCCCAAGACTTCACCACCTTCCTTCCAACATGATGAGAATGTGTCGTCAGTACTTTGGGAAATGTTTTTAAATCCAGCCTAATGTTTGCACTTGAGCCCTGCAGCTTAGAGCCACCGCTCTGACAGATTCTCTCTGTAACTTGGGGCAGAGTTATTTTGGGTGATGAAGCACAGCTGGTGGTATTAATGTTGCTAAATTTACCTGAAATAAACAGTACAGTATGGGTGTGTACTAGCATCATTCTCCTAAAACAAAGCATGTTGGTGTGGAGCTTTTACACAAGCTGTGTCCCGCTTCAGAGGCTGAAGCCTTCGAAGGGTGCGTCCGCTGAATCAGGACACAGTCAAGTGTTTGAGGCGGATAATCGGCCGGAGGAGAGCTAGTTAAAGTTAGCTTTAAGCAGCCGGTGGGCAGCACAGCCACGCTTAACTAAATAACGGTGCTAACATGACAAGAGGTTGCATTGAGTTAGATAATGATGCGTTCAAGCTCTATTCAGTAAAAACAAGTTTTGGGCGAATGTAAATTGTAAGGTTATCATGTGTTCAAATGTAGTTTTTTGCGGTAAACTTTAATAAATACAGTTGTTTTGAGGGAGATGTTTTCACAGCAACATGGTTATGGCCTGTTTGACTTACTCTAAAAGTTATATTTGCTCCCTTTTCTCTGATCCCTGACTCCGATCCGATCTGTGAGTTTTATGATCTGTTGCTCCGCTAGTAAACTCTATAGGTCAGTAAAAATACTGATTCTCCAATTAAGTGAAATAATTACTATGAAATACAGTGATTCAATTTATGTGTCAGCAATCCTTTTGAATTTGAGGTCCAGCATTATCTGACAAATATTATCTTTTTATATTATATTATCTATTTGTTTGATTAATATTTCAATATGTTATTCAACCATCTCTTTAAAGCAGATATGGTATTTTTTTTTTTTTTTTTTGAGTCATTTGATTTTCATTCAATCTAGAATTCCAAAATAATCTTTAGAATAATCGATACAAAAATATAGTTCGGTGCGGCCCTATTGAACGGTTGGTCTTTTTACACATATGCAGCTGTTTTGAACTAGTATGCACAATTGTCCCATGTGATTTCAGGCAGGGCACACTATTGTTGACGAAGCAGCACCATGCAGGACAGTAGCCTGTTTCTTCTAGTCCTCATTGAGTTCATTGAATTACTTGTCATTTCATAACCGACCTTGGCACCCGTATGTGAGGTTGACGTCATCTTTTTTCACCATGAGTGAAGTTGATGGTGGGACAACGAAATGCCATCTGCCAGCTTAACTCTTCCTAGCTCTCTCTCTCTCTCTCTCTCTCTCTCTCTCTCTCTCTCTCTCTCTCTCTCTCACTCACACGCACACACACACACACACACACACACAAATCAGCTTAAAATGAGGGGGGGGGGTGTTCTGTTTGTTGTTCAACTGCATACTAAATATAACTTTAGAGCAAAAAGCTGGTAATTCCTTCAAGGTGGTTTAATACTGTGTGTTTTAGTAAAAAGTCTGATTCAACATTGAGCTCTGCTGTGTGCAGAATGCTGATGAATGTTAATGATATGGATATTTCTGGAGTACATTATCTGATAATGTTGCTGGTGAACAAGTACAACCCATTCTGAATTTGTGACCAGAACTTTTAAAACTGCTGACTTACCAATACCATGTGGTTCCTTGTTCTTTAAGGTCCTTTTATGTAATTAGTAGTAACATATCGGTCCAGCTGTGGTTGACATTCTGCTCTCATGTACCAGCTTTTAGTTCATCAGTATCACAAAAAAGTGAAATTGCAGAAATTAGTGTCCTTTTTTCGTAGTTTTTCTCCTTGTTAATTCTAGCTTAGGACTGGGCAATATGGTCAAAATCCTTTATTTATTTATTTATTTATTTATTTATTTATTTATATATATATATATATATATATATATATATATATATATATATATATATATATATATATATAAAAAGAACGATAAATATCACGATGTAGCACGTTTTCCAGTAATTCAACCGACAGTCTATATGGCTGTCGACTCCAGGATGAATGTTCCGCTGCTTCTCTGTCTCTATCTGATACAACACTCTTGTTCTTTTGGCTTAATGTGATTTCTCTCTGCTTCCTTTGACAGCGATGTTATGAACACAAGCAGTACAGAAATGGGCTAAAGTTCTGCAAACAAATTCTGTCCAACCCCAAGTTTGCAGAGCATGGAGGTAAGCAGCAGACATGCGGACGGAAAGATGAATGAAAATGTTGTCCTGTCTATGGGGAATATGCATTGTATTTCTTACCGTCTGCTCTGCCATTTACTCCCCGCAGAGACCCTGGCGATGAAGGGATTGACCCTGAACTGTCTGGGAAAGAAGGAGGAGGCCTACGACCTGGTGAGAAGAGGCCTGCGCAATGACCTCAGGAGCCACGTCTGTATCCTCATTCATGCCATGGCACACACGATGTGTTAGTGCAGGAGATATGCTCTGGGTTAACCCTGCAACTCATTACAGAGTCTTACAATAAAATCAAGGAAAGTAAGGTCATAAATTGTCTTAAATCTGCAGTAGGTATAACATTTGCTGATGGTGCATTTTAAGGCACACAGTAGCCGACCATAAAGCGTCCACTAACCTGTATCTGTTTGATTAAGATAGTGTTAAACAATGAGACTCATTTATAGACGTGTATGCTACGTTAGCTAGCTACAGACATTGATGTCTGTATCTCAGTTGCTAGCTAGCTAACAAGCTACGGATGAGCCAAGATGGGAAGATGCAAGTTTAATGATAAATGGTTGGATGAAGATTAGTTTCGGAGCTGGTTAGCGCAAAACTTGGTGCAGAGCAAGTTGTGAGGAGGAGTAACGCTTTGTTTATACTCGCACTTGGTGCCGTAGGGCGAGCCTTCCGCAGACGGCGCGCGAGCTCCGGGCATGAACGGAAGTGTTAATACTCTGTGCGCCTTTTGCTGCATTATTCTCCGAAAGACCAGAGGGTGTACAAACAAAATGAACTGTGAAGAATCAAAAAGACAAAGAGTGTGACTCATATTTATGCCCATAGACTGTAGGTTTAACTGACAAAAAGCCGTAAACTAACCTCCACAATGCTGAGGAAGATTAATAGGAATTAATAGACTACGTTATTGCCTTGTACAAGCCATGTAAAGAAAAAAGTTATGTATATCACGCTTTATAAAGAAGCAAAGGTTAAATATCCAGTAAACAATTTGACTTTGGCTGCAAAATATATACTCGAATGAAAGTTTTATATATATATATATATATATATATAGCCTTGTGTTTTGCATGGGGAATCTTTGGGCACCTTCACTTATCTCGCTGCTCTCCTCAATGTCTGTGACTAAGTGCTTGTCTTTTATGCAGCTGACAATTTCAGAAGTTCCTATTTTCTTTTCAAGAAATTGTTTTGACATTTTTTTGGGTCTTGACTTATTTTTGTTGAGGTGTTTTTTAAATAAAAATGCAAGAACCCCGACTGAAGACCTTCAGCTGATGTGTCTTTTATCAAATGAGTGAATGTGCGTCTGATGCCGTTGGACCTTGAGAGGCTCATTGTGCCGAGGAGTTCTTGTGAAGAATAGTCGGCGCGTCCTCTCTCTATTGCTCCCTTCCTGCCTCTCTCCCTGTGATTCCCAGGCCTGAGGGAAATCTCTGCACATTTCCTGCAGATAAGTGCTGGGCAGCCTGAGCCTGAAGTCAACACACTATCTAAGAGCAGACAACACACTGCTGTCTTCTTTAGCTTCTCCAGTCACTTCTTATCTCGAGGAGCCGGTGGCAGAAATGTGTCTTGTTTATGCAGTGTATACTTCGAGGGATGTATGCTGATATACGAAGTGTTTGGAAATCTTAGTGATTTTTTTTTATTTATTCAATTGTGAATTGCATTTTTCATTATTTTCTGACCTGTTTACAGACGAAACAATTCATCGATTAGGGGAGAAAATAATGAAAGTGAGTTTGTTGCAGCCCTATTTCAAACCATGTCAGCAGTGACTGTTATCCTCCACATGTATTTAGTGGTGTGTGCTGCTAAAAACAACCAATGGAATGAGCAGTTTTCTTGTTTTCCTCTAATTTTGAAAGTGTTTTCTTAAATGTAAACTCGGTGAAGAAGTCACAATGTTAAAGAACAATCATTAAGTCGTTGATAAGTGAATCGGTTGTCCCCTCTAACCAGGAGAAGCTTATTGGGCCCCAGTGACCACGACGTCTCTCTGCTCCTCTTTACACCTTTTTAATAGTGTTTTGATAACATCTGTTTGAATGGAGATTGTTCCTTAACTTTATGTGCGCCCCAGGCTGGCATGTATACGGCCTACTGCAGCGATCGGATAAGAAGTACGATGAGGCCATCAAGTGTTATCGCAACGCTCTGAAGTGGGACAAGGACAACCTGCAGATCCTCCGAGACCTGTCCCTGCTGCAGATCCAGATGAGAGACCTGGAGGGCTACAGGGTGAGAACTGACAGTTGATCATTATTCTGAGATACCATTTGGATTATCATAATGGAAGACATCCTGACACAATCGGGGTCAGGGCACAGGGTCAGGCGCTCTAGTGTCCACACCCAGTTTTGAGGAGCAAATTCCAGAAATATGTCACCTGTTCTTTGTAATACAATAGTAAAATTAACTTAAATAATAAAGAACTTTCTGGAATACACACTCCCATCTGTCGCTCTGCTTCGTCCAGGACGCAGTATGGCTCCAGCTTTGGAGAGGACCAAGCATATCAGCAGGCAGATATCCGGTTGCAGTCAGGCGTCACAATGTAGAACAGCTCTCGTGGGACACAGCCTGGGATTTAGATGCTTATTTAGTGGGAGGTATGAAATGCCAAGGATTAGAAATAGTAATGAGAGTGGAGGGGCTCCAAGTCAGAGTGCATCAGGTAGCGGTGGACTCTTGTGGAAATCGACAGGAGGAGAACCGGTAATGTTTGCAGCACCTGAGCTAAAACCAAAAAACAATCGCTATCGGCCTATACGGCTAATCGATGATTGGCAATTGTATCTGTGGCCAAAAAGTCATCGGGTCATCTTTAAAAGTTATAGTTTGTGATCCATTTCACCCCTAATATTTGTTTTTTTTTGTTTATTCTCCCTGAGCTAGTTTGTAACAATCTGGTGTCAATACCATGAATCAGCAAAATGTCTCCTCGAGTCATCATACACAGGACATAAGTTCGTTCTTTGGTCACCTTGTTGGTTCTGGTGATACACATGAAGAAAAAGAAAAAAAAACCTGTTTGCATAATTTTTTTCCTGTAGGAGACACGGTACCAGCTGTTGCAGCTGCGTCCGGCACAGCGGGCCTCCTGGATCGGCTACGCCATCGCCTATCACCTCCTGGAGGACTACGAGATGGCTGCAAAGATCATTGAAGAGTTCCGGAAAACACAACAGGTTAGACCCGGTGACTGTTAACCATTTATATATATATATATATATATATATCATTATATAATATCAGTCTTGCTCATTCTTTCTACGTGATGCGAGATATGGGAACTGATGGAACAAAGAGCCATGAATATGAAGTACTTTGTGTATCGCAGATGCTGTGCAACACTCTGCAGTGTAAGACGAGTAACAGGATTACTCTCATTTCTTGTCATATCGTACGTGTCTGGCTTGCCGTTTCATGCAGCCGAGTTACAGTGCAGGCTTTTTAGTTCAACTGTCTCAACCGAGTTTTGAATATGGATGTTGAACTACAATGGCGCTCATTCTCTCCCTCTTGCCGCCTTGCTCCTGATAAGACCAGTCTGCTTCCTGTCTTTGTGCCATATATGTAACGCAACAAGCCAACGTGACTAGGCAACGCCACACACACACACACACACACACACAATGATGCAGAGTTTCCTGAACAGCATAGATGCAGAAGTCCATCCACTAGCTCCTGTAGTTTTTCCACCGTCGCTTGTAGAAAATGTTGAGTTCACTAACAACCTATTTTGTTTTCCCAGACGTCTCCAGACAAAGTGGACTACGAATACAGCGAGCTGCTTCTGTACCAGAACCAGGTGCTGAGAGAAGCAGGCCTTTACAAGGAGGCCCTGGAGCATCTGTCCAACTATGAGAAGCAGATCTGTGACAAACTGGCAGTGGAGGAGACTCGAGGTGGGTCACTGAAGGCCTTCACACACCAGGGGTGGATTTTTGTACCTGATGTCGAGGCTGTATCTTTTGCAAGATTCAAATTCATATGTAGTTACTGTTAAGCTTCTCCAAACTTTTGTCTCAACTTTCTCTAACTTTCAGTTTAATTTGAGCAGCTTCTTACTCTTCCTATGTACTTTGACACCAGAGCTCTGATCTCATGTTTCCGTAGGAGAGTTACTGTTGAAGTTAGAGCGTCTGGATGATGCAACGGAGGTCTACCGCCGTCTGCAGGAGAGGAACCCAGAGAACTGGTCCTATTATCGCGGCTTGGAAAATGCCCTAAAGCCAGGTATGACGCATTGTCCTTGCTGTTAATAACGCCAGCATCATCATTATCATCACTGACTATAAAAGTATCCACATTCATTGTACGAGCTACAATCGTCCACACTACTGATTTTCTTTCTTCTCCAGGCGGTGTAGAAGAGAGACAAAAGATCTATGAAGACGCTTGGGAGAAGTTCCCCAAAGGACTGGTTCCTCGCCGACTGCCCCTCAACTTCCTCTCTGGTGTGGCCAATAATATGTCTCCTTTCAACCAGAACAGTGACAACATTTCTAAATGAACCAGCTAGAACAAGCTTCAGTTGTTTGATTTTACTCCACTTTTCTTTGTTACTTGTTTTGTGAAGCTTCATGTTTCATGATCATCTCTTCTCATCGTATTTCTCTGTAGGTGAGAGGTTCAGAGAGTGTCTGGACAGATATCTGCGGTTGAACTTCAGTAAAGGCTGTCCGCCAGTCTTCACCACCCTCAAATCACTGTACAACGACAAAGACAAGGTGACGGCACTGCTTAAGACATGACGGATGACTGCTCTACAGCTAAATCACAATGACACCTTTCCTCACTTCACTTTAAACCAGCTTACATAATGCCTTGAGGGATGAGAGCTCGGTCTGGGGGAGCGCTTCCTGTGAACGAGGTTTAAAGGGATAGTTTGGAATTTTAGAATTGGGGTTGTGTGAGGTACTTATCCATAGTCATTGTATTACTACAGTAGAAGATGGTCGGCACGCCTCTAGTTTGGAGAAGCAGACAGAAGTACCAGCACAGGAGCAAAGCAATGTACTGCTGTTAATGGGAACAGCAGCAAAACATGCCTAAAACAGTGTACACTACATTTAGAGTTTTGTTTTTTGCTGGTTTACTTTGCTGTCAGACAGCTTTACTCTGTTTCCAACTGGGAACTGAAGCTGTCAGCGTTGTGTGACTGGGGTTTTTCACCACAGTCACACAGATACAAACAAACCAACTGATCAAGGCAGCGGTAGACCAGCAACTCCCAAGAGCGAGGTAAAATCAGTTTTTTTTTAAAAAGGAGTCTGGTGGCTTTGAAGAGAGCATAGGGAATGGCCTCAATTCCCTTTAGGAAACCGATGTCTTATGGCAAGGTACGGTGGTGAAAATATTCTAAATATAGCGTACTCTTAAACAGATATTGAGCAATACATTACTTTGCTCCCTTGCTGGTTCTCCTGTCTGCTTCTTCAAACTAGGAGTCTGCTGATTGCTGCTGTTGGTAATACACCGACTGGTAGGTGACGGATAAGTACCTCATACAAGCAAACTTCAAAAGACCCAAACTATCCCTTTATAAGTTATTATGAAGTATTATTCAATCGGTATTCACAGATGCGTACTCCATACTGCAGGTGAGCTAATGTACTCTGTGTTCTTTCTCTTTGCAGGTGGCAATAATAGAGGAGTTGGTCGTCAGCTATGAAACCACATTAAAAAGCTGTAGAATGTACAACCAGAACGGTGAGGAGCAAATGGGTCATGACGATGAGTTTGATGTCTTTCTAAAAAACTATTTTGAGGGAATTTAAGAAGTACCTCAAACGGGGTTTGGTTTCATTCAAGTCTTATGGAAGATAACTAACATATCTTATAAGGTTAACTGTGACAGTCTTTTGTTTACAACCCTGAAGACGTAAACTTACACCGTTCCTTATGTCACAGATGACGGTAAGGAGGAGCCGCCCACCACGTTGCTCTGGGTGCAGTACTTCCTGGCGCAGCACTACGACATCATTGACCAACAGACACTGGCTCTAGAATACATCAACGCTGCCATTGAGAGCACGCCTACGCTCATCGAACTCTTCCTGATAAAAGCTAAGATTTACAAGGTAACGTACTCCACACACGCGTTAACGGTTGAACTGAGAAGCGGAGTGTTGCTGTGCTGTTGTCGTGACTGTTGTTTTGACCTCTCCTGTAGCATGCTGGGAACATCAAGGAGGCTGCCCAGTGGATGGATGAGGCCCAGGCTCTGGACACCGCCGACAGATTCATCAACTCCAAGTGTGCCAAGTACATGCTGAAGGCTGGCATGGTCAAAGAGGCCGAGGAAATGTGCTCCAAGTTCACCCGGGTGAGAGAAACTGAGGAAAACTTTTGAGAACGTCAAAACGAAATCATGGTTGTATTTAAAATTATTAGAATTCAGATTCCTACAATTTTGTTTGTAGGAAACATCTGTTTGCAACAGGAGACCTGATAATTGAGCACGTCCCTGTTTTGTCATTTACTTTGCTCATGCTTGCGTTTCTGCTTTTTCTTTGTGAAGGAGGGAGCGTCGGCGGTGGAGAACCTCAATGAGATGCAGTGCATGTGGTTCCAGACGGAGTGTGCACTCGCCTACAAGTCCATGAACAAGTTTGGGGATGCCCTTAAGAAGTGCCACGAGATCGAAAGGGTGAGCCCTTATTATCAGGGATTGTAGTTGTGTGTGTTATTGCATGAGACTCCGTAGCTACCCAAATTATATCAGTTTGTTTTATGTAATCCTTAATGTTATTTCTTTTCACATCTTCCTTTCTCCCCTCTTTTAATCAGCATTTTGTGGAGATCACCGACGATCAGTTTGATTTCCACACCTACTGCATGAGAAAGATGACGCTACGCTCCTACGTGGACCTGCTGAAGCTGGAGGACGTGCTTCGGATGCATCCCTTCTATTACAAGACTGCCGTCAGCGCCATCCAGATCTACCTGAGCCTCCATGACAATCCCCTGACTGACGACAGCAAGGAGATGCAGGCCGAAACTGGTGAGGGGGCCGTCCCATATCAAATGCTGTCCTAATAATAAACGAGGACGTTGGTACATTTTGTCCCTCTTTAACGCCTCACTCTCTTCTCTAGCTAACCTCTCGGACAAAGAGCTGAAGAAGCTGAGGAACAAGCAGCGGAGAGCCCAGAAGAAGGCCCAACTGGAGGAGGAGAAGAAGAACGCAGAGAAAGAGAAGCAGCTTAAGAACCAGAAGAAGAAGAAGGAGGATGACGACGAGGAGATCGGAGGACCCAAGGAGGAACTAATACCTGACAAGCTGGTCAAGGTGAGAGAAAGAAACATGAAGAATCCGTGAAACTTTATTGTCAGTGGCCAGGCAATGGAACAGGTACACATCAGCGATTCGATGAGCCGAATGAGTGGAAGTGATTTGTGTTCCCTCTCTGTCAATTCCTGTTTGCAGGTAGAAAGTCCACTGGAAGAAGCTGTCAAGTTCCTGATCCCTCTCAAACACCTGGTCAAGGACAAAATAGACACACACCTACTGGCCTTTGAGATCTACTTCAGGAAAGGTAGGCGGGCACCTTAGAATGACGCTTCACAGACTTTCTCTTTAGTTCATACCGTGTTGATACTCTGTCCCTTAACTTTCATTTCTGCTTCAATCCGATTTACAATCCGTCTTCTCTTTTCAGAAAAATACCTGTTGATGCTCCAATCAGTGAAGAGGGCGTTGGCCATTGACCCAGACCATCCATGGTTACATCAGTGTCTAGTACGCTTCTTCAAAGGAGGTACGAGAGAGGGTTCCTCATTAATGCCACAGCTGTTGAATCAGCATATGTAGTTGGTTTAATTTTCACCATACCTTATTTGTTCCTTTATCCACACATCCTTCCTCCTACTAACTTACTACCCACCACCTCTCTTGCCCTTTTCTCCCTACTTCTTTTCAGTGTCTGTTTTCTACATTCCTCCCACAATTGCGTCTTCAACTTCCTCTCCTCCTTTTCTTTCAGTCTCTGAGAGCACGGAGCTGCCGGAGGTGGTCAGGACCGTGCTGAAGCAGGAGATCACCCGGCTGTTCGGAGACAGCAACGCTATGAGCTTCAACCAGGCCTACCTCACCAAGCACTCCAACTCCATACCACACCGACTGGCTGGTAGGCTTCTCACACTCACACACACACACACACACACACACACACAGTTGTTTAAGGATTGATTCACGTTTAGTTAGTGAGGTTAACGATATATACTGATACAACCTAAAACATCTCACCTCAGACCGTCTAGGCGGTCATGCTCCGTGGAAGAAAATGTTGTATATTTTAAAGTTAAATTAATCAATCTGGTGCACTTTGAGACTAAAATTAGCAGGGTATGTCTATGAAGTATAACTTTGTGCCCTTGTAAACGATTTAATCATAAACACATTGGTGTGTAAATATGAACGGTAGAGACATGGCAAAAAAAGTCCCACTCACAAAGCATGGTAAATGAGACGGGGTCTGGGATTTAAACCGGCTAGAGTGAGTCGCCATTAGCGCCCCAGCTCCCACGCACTGAGGACAGACAGACAGTCTGATCTTGACACAGCATGGGGCCCCGTCCCTTCCTGCAGGGTGAGAAGTGCACAGTGAGTCCACGGCCCCGGTAAGTGGAAAGGTCTGGGCGGGGGAAGTTTAAAGCTCACAGCCGGGGCCGCGAGTCACCTTCACCTGGGCTTTTTCAAGCAGACCTAGAGCCACTCATAGCACACCGCCACGGAGGAAAAGCTCAACAAAAGGAGAGCACGATTGCTAAACGGAGTGTGGCACAATTATCGATTGATCTCGATTATCTTCTTTTCATAATTGTTGAAAAGCCCAAATCATAATTGAAAAAATTAGATAAATCGCCCAGCCCTAGAAAAACCTTTCCATCGCCTGGAGCTGGTGGTTGGATGTTGTAGCCATAGAAATAAAATATTCCTCAAATAAAGTGTACCATCTTTGGATGTTTCCATCTTGAGTTTTTTTTGTTCCTATTTATTTCTGATGTATAGGGTTGAGATTCCACTGCACATTATAAAACCTTCATACATCACTAAACACTCTGTGACTATTTGGTTCTCACTTTCTCAAAATACTTTCACATACCTAAAAACAATCTTGCTTCTCCGACTTGTATTCCTCCTGTAGTCCAGACTCATGGACACTGTTCTCTCTCTTGCAGCTGCTAAGATGATGGTGTATCTGGACTCATCGACAGAAACCAAGGCAGCCGAGCTGGCCACTGCACTAGATGAGTCACTCAACAACAGAACCATACAGGTATTCATGGAGTTATGCAATGTGACACCTCTCTGGTAAAAAGTACATAATATACATTGATACCACAGTGGAAATACTTGCATCGATGTAGTCATTATGGTACACAGAGTACAGCCCATATTTCACCTCTCGTTCACTGTAAGTTGTAAACCGCTCTGTTGATGGATCAGTTTTAGTTGAGTCTGACTTTAAAGAAATACATTTTGCTAAATGTTTAGACCTAACATAGTTTTTTTTCTTCCCTCTTCAGATCTGCACAGAGGTCCTGGAGTGTCTTCGGAGCGCCTTGCTGGGCGACTGTAAGGAGCTTGCCGAGTCGTACCGCGCAGAGTGCTACAAGCTTTACCCTTACACGTTAGCTTTCACGCCTCCGGGATACGAGGAGAACACCAAGATCGCCAATGGAGACCTTTCCACGGAAACGGAGGAGCTAGCCAATGAGATGTGAGCGCGACGGAACAACAGCGAATGAGAGAAGGAATTGGGCCGAGCACGGAGCCTTGTGGTACGCCTGGCAGCCATTTTGTAGAGCCAGACACGGGGAAGCGAAACTGGGTGTTTCGTTCTTTGGCTCAGCTTAATCGGTCTGTCCTGGCATGGCTTGGCTCTCTCCCACATGGTGGAAATCAGGACTGTGTGCGTGTGTGCGTGTGTGTGTGCGTGTGTGTGTGTGTGTGTTGAGAGCATGTGTGCGGTTGTGTATATTTGTGGGGAAGAGGAGGGGGGAGGGGGAAGAGGAAGATAACGGAATGGCCATTTTACTTTTTTAATAAAGCTGACAACCGAGCTGAAAATAAACAATAGTTATTGGCAAACTGTCGGGAGAAACTGTGACGGACTGACAACGGACTGTGTGGTTCCTCGGAGATGATCAACAACGGTGACGGCAACCACTCGAGTTTGACTCGGTGCTATTCTGACACGAGCCTATCGCGCACTGCGTTCCCCCTTATTTTAAAAAGCTAATTTAAATGATCATAGGACACAACTGTCACTGGGGGACGGGAGACTGAGCTGAGTGGATCTGATCTCTTACGGATCTGTAGGAAGCTGAGCAGGAGGAGTTACTGAGGACCCAAAGTAGACACTGAGGACATCCAGCAACCACAGGCCTATCTGTGTGTCTGTTGTATCTACATGTGGCAGGGCAGTGTGTGAGCAAGGCGCCATCTCTGCAGGCGTACAGCACGAAGAACGTTTCCTCACATGTGAACAGTTTTGTTTTTTGTTTTTTTGTCCCCTCACAGTTCCTGGTTAAACTTTGGACTATGTAATCCTCTGTCTGTTAATATGGAGCACCTTGTAGCACAGATTAAAAACTGTAAAGGTTGTGTGATGTGTGCCATTCCAAGTACAGTGATTCTCTCTAACATTTTTACATAATCCTGAGAGTTGGATAGATCTAAGCAATACCATAGACACCTTCCTGTCCACAATGGATGAGTGAAACTCCTATTGATGATGATCATTTCTAGATCTGGTTCTCCTGGCAGAGTCACTTGTGTTGTTGCTGTTGTCACTTGTTAGAAATGATTTTATCTGCATGTACACAGGGGCTCCAACAGTCTGAAGTAGGATGTTTCCACTCTTGAGGGGCTCTTCTCTGCTCATTTTAATGGCTCCTCAAAAGGTCAGAGTTCAGCATCCAAGCCCATTGCCCGAAGTGACGGAAGGAAAAAAGTTACAAGGCGACTAAACTTATGAGCATCTGGAATTTGTTGTTTTATTCTTTCTGTTCCTCCCTCTTTTTCCCCCAATAATCTATTTTCTTCCCTGTTTTCCTCTAATTTGGGTTCTAATGTGAAAGGTGAAATCTGAGATGGCGATGTATGATATCTCTGGATTTTTGTATTAAAACCAAACGAAAGAAAACATTTTATTTCTTTTCATCTATATGTGTGTAGCCACTGTTAATCTCACCGAGCTGCTGCCAGGTCAGATTTTGGTCCTCGGATGTAGCCACTGTATATAAAATACATAGTTTGTTAGTTAAATATGGATTTGTTATTAAATAAATAAAATCCAAGAGTTGGTTTACGTCAGACTAACCAGATTCTTGAAATTACGTTTCCACAATATTTCCAATATATGAAGATGTAAGGTAAATATGACTGGATCCACCAGTAGGGGGCAGCAGCCTGTTACACTGACTGGTCAGGTAAGAGGATGAGAGCTGCTGTCATTTAAAAAGTTATATATCACACACAGGCAGAAAAATGAATAAGCCTGCACAAAAGATTGAATCATTTGTAATTCTATATCTGCATCCATACTTTGCAGGCGACACTTGCCCGTATAGTATAATGGCCTTTTTATTGGTACAAAGTGTTTTATGTAAAAAAAAAAAAGTTGAATAATTAATATATTTATTATATGCTTTTTTTCTGAAATGTTATATGATCGATAAATCGTATCTATAAAATAATCCAAACACATTTGTACAATAGAACTAATACATTTGGAAACTTTTCCAAACTGCATTAGTTTAAAGGAAACTTATCTAATCATTTAATAAAGTATATGTGATGTAATGGTAGGCTGTGTGGAGCTGATGAAAACATACCAGTTTAATTCGCAGGCAGGTGAGTATGTTTCACAATCTAGAAACTGACTGACAGAATAATACAAATAGAAGCGCGTGCAGCTTGTATCTGTTATCTGTGCTGCTGGCAAGAAGGTCCAACAATTATTAAATATTTTATTTTGACAAATTAAAAAGGTAAAGGGTTACAAAAACATGTTTTGAGAGGAATCCATATTTATCAGCCTATAAACTAACTGCTGCTCGTCATTTGACCAACTCTCCACCCTCAGACACCAATCATCACCATGCTGTCAAATGAAACGCCAGAGACTCCCTCTACTCCTTCCATTCACGCGGATCAGCGGCGCGAGGAGTTTTCAAGGAGCGTTTCGGTTGAAAAGTTACACTAAAAACCACCTAAAGAAAGTGTTTTTCCTCCCAGAAGTCTTAATAGCACTTGTTCAGACCTGCATCTTTATTAGAGACGTCCCTTGGAGATAAAGTTTGACACGGACCGCGTTTTCTGCACTTTGTTTTTCTCGTGAATTTACTGTGACCGACGGGCAAATGGAGTCATCTTTTGAGTTTTCCAACTCTTTGGGCAGCGTGTCCTCCCTGTTGACTCGCTGCCGGACCTTTAAAGTGCTGGTGATTGGAGACTCCGCGGTGGGGAAGACCTGCCTCACACACCGACTCTGCGCCGGAGAGTTCCCCAGCAGAGTGGAGGCTACCATCGGGGTGGACTTCCGCGAAAGACAGCTGGATATCAACGGAGAGAAAATTAAGGTAACTGGTGAAGTGTTTGTTCATCAATTAAAAAAACCTGAAAAGAAACTGTGGACACATGAACAGGCTAACTGTGCGCGGGACTGTGCCAAACTAATATGTTTACGCACAGCTGCGGTTAAAAATAAACTGGTTGATCAAGTAATGTTGGTTCTTTTAGGTTGAATGTTAATCTCATGTCATTGTCACAATGGATCCAGTGGGCCCAATTTAACCGACTAACCAGCCTGGACAAACAAAACTAAAAAGTCCATGGACATACTAATATTCCTGTTCGACTCTTGCAGGTGTTTGTGCTTTTTAACCGTGACTTTATCATGTTTTTATACTGCGTTTTTATGGCTCTTTAGTAATGTCCCTCACTGCAGTGTGTCTCTGCTGATTTATTTCTCCCATGACTGAATGACTGAGAATTCTCTGGATGGAATAAAATCAGCTTGTTTGCAGAACTAATGCAGCCTGTAAGTCTCTGTAAACATTACATGCTTGACTCTAGCTGCATGTTAACTATTTAATCAACAGCGAGCTAATTCAGCTCAGATTTTTAATTCCTGAAATTGGGACATGTTTAATTTTAACCCCATGGTGGGAAGACACGTGAGGGACTTGCATGTTTATTCGATGATTCTATCTTAAATCTGTGGGTGTTAGTTTGTGCTGTTTCCTGAGTGTTTTGAAACGACCACATGACAGAGGAAGTGTCTGTCGGTGGTGACTGTGGATTTGTTAAAGGGTAGACGAGGTTTCAAACTTTGTTCCTGGTGCATCAAATTGACAGTCTTTTGTTCAAAATAAACGTGTAGTTAAAGATGCAATGTGTAAGATTTGGCCGCATTCTCCAAACAAATAGGGGGCAGCATTTCACCTTTACTATAGTCTAAATTTACAATCATCGGTTACAGTAAAAAGACAAACTACTAACTAACAGCAGGTCAAGAATGTTTTGCAAAATGAAGGGGACGAAATGAAAATACGAGTTTTCTGATTTCTGCCAATAAACAAACTATCAAAACTTACTTCCAATGCGATTGACACCTCGGGGCAGCTCTATTTCTTCGTCCTCTCATGTTGGACTGCGGGCAGACTGGACGCTACAGTGACTCACTATCGCCTCTCGAGGTACAAGTGGTATTACAAGACAGGACGAGCCGAGGCTAGCTGGTTGGCATGCTCATTTCAGTATCTCTGCAACACAATATAGAGACGTCTTTGACTTATCGTCAACACTCTGTTCTTCACATTCTGTTGATTGTTCATTATGTGTGTTAAACTAAACTTTGAGCCAGATCTTGCACATTGCACCTTACAAAACATCTTTGGTTCCTACAACATAAGTGGATGTTAATCAAGTGTTTTCTTTAATGCAAAGTATTTTATAATTTTATCAGAGCTGTTTATGAGACTTCAAGGGCAAGTCTTAAGTCAATCAAGCCAATCTCATGTCTATCAAGTCAATACTCAAGTCTAAATCAGATCACATGTCCTCGTATGATAATTCAAACTGTTACAAATCCTTTGTCTTCCAAGTGCTAATGAATGACTCAGCAGCTGAAGAGTTTCCTTTCAAATTTGTGTTTACAGGATTTTATACAAAGTCCTTTCATCATCGTAAAATACATCAAGTGCACTTAATGTATTCAAGGACAGAGAGATCTGAGTTCTGATGATCACATCAACTTGTTTATTCCTTTTCTTTGTTTCCCCTCAGTGATGATTCACTTATGTGTGGGTGTGTGGATATGCGTGTCAGCATCGGCCTTGGGGTATTTCAACACATGATTTCTTTCCCTCTCATTAATTTCCTCTTTGTCACGTTTTTTTTGTGTGTCTCTGCCACCTCGTCATCGTCACCAGCTCCAGCTGTGGGACACAGCAGGACAGGAGCGTTTCCGTAAGTCCATGGTGCAGCACTACTATCGCAATGTCCACGCTGTGCTCTTCGTATATGATGTCACCTGCCCCGCCAGCTTCAGCAGCCTGACAGCCTGGATAGAAGAGTTCAGGCAGAACTCCCTCGGGCAGGAAATCCCAAGGTAATGTGCTGATACTCCCTAAAAGAATAGGAGTCTCTCCCCAGGAGATAAAAAATTATACTTTTACAACTTTAACTTTTGGTGAATTTAGGAGAAATCTATATGCGCAAATAGACAAAGTAGTAAAATAAACACCTAAAAGTGTATTTTGGATGTTTTCTTCACTAGTCTGAAAGAAGACTCAAAATTGACCAGTGCAAGAAATGTGTTTTCCCCTAAATCATATCGAACCTTTCTACTTGAGTCAACATCCTACGACCATATTACTCTTTTGTGCAACTCTTAATATCGTCGTCCTTCATTTGTCCGTTTCCGCTGCCCGTTCTCCTCCCAGGTTCCTGGTGGGTAATAAGAGTGACCTCCGTGACCCCAGCAGGACTGACGGCCAGGTGAGCCAGGAGCAGGCGGCGAGCTTCGCCAAAGCCCACGGCATGATGTGTTTTGAGACGTCCGCCAAGAACCCGCCAAACAAATGCGGGAGCGGTCGACGAGGTGACGGGGAGGTGCTGTATCAGCAGGATAAGGTGGAGGACATTGTTGTTGCTGTTGGTGCCAAACTGAAGAGACAGAAGAAACCTGCAGCAGCGAACACCTCGACGAACGGGTCCTTTAAAGTCCTGAACAAGAAAAGACCCGAGAAAGAGCTGTGGACCTGCTGCTGAGAGACAGAGGGAACCGTTGGCCTTTTCAGATGGAAGAATGTGACGTTTTTAGCTCTTGTGCATGATCGTGTGTGTGAACGTACGAGTGTTTGTGTCAATAAGATAATTACCATACTGTGCATGATGTTAATATTTGACCATAGACCAAAATCTTTTTACATTTGAAATATTTGCTGTTACTCCAACACTGAACTTTAATATTTATAAGTATGTGAGGCGTCCTTGGAAATTGTATGTATGTATATTTGTGATCTTCTTGTTTTACAATTGCTTTAAAATAAAAGACTGTGAATGTAAACATTATTTGGTGGAGGATGTGTATACGAGTAACTTTGGTGCAGCGGTGTTAATCTAATTCTGGCTGTTTAGGGTTTCCCACCACAGGACTGTGTCCAGATGGATGGCACATCACAGCAGTCACGCATCAGTCTTGTGCATGAGCAGTGTGGGAGTTGTGTATCACATGTGTTGTGATTTTGTGTCTAATCGATGATTCAGAAGTCGTCACATGATGCGGGCAAACCTCTTCTGCTCAATGGCCAAGACAATCATAGATCCTGCAACACACCAGAGGTACAGGCAGCTGAGTGTGTGTGTGTGTGTGTGTGTGTACGTGCACGTGTGCGTCCAGGTGTCACAGTGGCGCAACATTCAACAGCCAACTGATAGATGTCTTACTCAAGATAGACAATAACTGGAGGAGAGTATCTTTTATATTTTTCTAATTTGCTTTTACGCAATTAAATAACATACAAATTAGCCACTAAATAAGTTGGAAAAGTGAGAAAAAAAACTATGGTGAAGAAATCAAAATTCTCTAATTTGCTGACTTTGTTGTGAACGGCTACATAATGTCTGAAGCTTGTTTTTGTCGAAGCAGAGTAGGGTTTTCCAGCTCAACTTGACTTACTTCTAAAGTGCACAAAGAACGGATAAAATCTAAAGCATATGTTTGAACATCTGAAAATATTGTCACTCTAACACGGGGAGGATGTCAAACTAATTTTAATTCAAAAGCCACATAAAGCCCAATTCAATCTCAACTGGGCTGGACCATGTTAACCTAAAGATAACAACACCTCCAAATGTTTCTCCGTCTTTTAGTGTAAATTAGTATGAATGAATACTGAAAATGTTCCTAATTAATGGCTGATTTCTGGGTTCCGACTAAAAACGGACTGTTTCCTCAAACCTGCTTCATTTATCTTCTCTGTTCTCAGTTGTCCACGCAAGTTCTTGTACCATGAAGAGTCTGACAGTGGCGCCAAATATGACATTCCTTGAGCACTGAAAGGTGCTGTGACACACAAAGCACACTGACTTCCCATTTACCTCTGTGAAGAAACAGGAACTGGTCCATTGTTCATGGAAAACTCTGTGTCCGCTTTTTGACAGACATTTTCCACCGGTTGCCCCTGAATAAACAGTAGCTTACGCTTGACAGAGGTGTCACATAGCCTGTATGTAAGCAAGGTGGATCTATAATGGTGTTCCCAGCACAGGACCTGCTACTCTTATTAGGACAGCTTGACCTCTACTGGACAAATAGGAATAGCAGTGCATTTTATTTAAAAAGATTGAAATGAATGACACTCCTGCTCTGACAGATGTGATTTCCACTGTAGCTAAGTACAATACTTCAGAGCAAGCCTACATAAATGAGCATTCCACTAATTTCAAACGATACTGCACTGCTCATCTTGTGAAAACAGATGTGCGCCTCTGGAGGAGCTTTAAGTGAAAACGTAATCCCTGAAGATATCAGAGTGATGTCTGGTTGAAGGATATAAACTTTCAACAGAAAGCCTTTTGCAGAGTAACAAACTGGGGGCGTGGACTTTGACAGACATGGGAGTTTACCAGGCAGGTACAGACTATTGAAAAGACACATTGGAGTTGCATTATGGGAAATGTGGGGTCCAGTGTTTTTGGAGTTTCATCAAAACTAGGGAATAAAAGTCAGGATATCTCCACGACTGCTGCTTTGATTTTGACCATTCTTTTATGAGTCCCTTAACTTTATGGAGGATGACTGACTTATGACTTATTTCTATTTGTGCTACTAGATTTCTCTATATATCTTTCTCTAACTATGTTGTCATTAGTGTATATTCACTTGAAACTAAAAATTATTTTGCTATCAATACCTTAGAGGTGAGGTGCAATCTGCAACCTCATGTCGAGCTGCTACTATATACACACTGCTCCTTTAAGTCTTTAGATCTTTTAAATATGTATATTGAATATATATTTAAATAGTAAGAGCACTGAAACTATGACACTTTTACTGTCTGAAAACATCTGCTGCTGACACGTTGATGGGTGCAAACATATTTAATGTTAGTATAAGAGAATACAACACGTATTATTATAATACCTACTTCTTTTATTATTTAGTCTCTGCCAATCAGAGCCATGCATGGCGCAGGCCCACAATAGCTCTGGGACAGTGTGCATTATGCAACTATCTTTCCAGAACACCACATGGGACTGTAATCCACTTGAAAGCAGCATAAGGGATGTCTGATCCTCCACAGCACAGTCAACAAGATTTCATCTCCGTGTGCAGCACGCCACATATTATAAGCTGCAAAACCTACCCCAGAAAACTAGAACTAGATGTTATATTTACAAGGTTACTATAAATCTAGATCCTTACAACGTTGACACGACCGTTGTTCTGCCAGTTCGCCTGCAGGGAGCGCGCTCGTGTACTAATCTTTCTTGAAAGGGGTTGTACTTTCTGCAATCAGCATTGGACAGCGGCTGAGTGCTCCTCCTCGATCATCTTTAAAACCGGCTGGAAACACACGCACACGCACTCATTCACCTGCTGCTGACTACCGAGTGAAGATGTTCTGCAGACGGGCATTGCAGAGAGTCGGGCCGCTGGCACGGAGGGCTTTCGAACCAACGTCCAGAAATGGTGAGTAGCCTTACAAAGGTTGTCGGTTATTGACTTCTGAGGGGAGTTTACGCAATATGCCGTCAAATTGATGAAAGTAGAGTTAAAGGTCGCTCTCTCGTGCGTAAGGTCGCTCTCGTGCGTTTAGCGGCTCGACTATAGATTCAAATTAAATAGACTAAATGCATCGTTTTATTTAATGACTCTCAGATTGTAAAACTGTCTAAACCGTGCTTACTCCTACACATTCTTTTTTTAGTTAATTTCTGAAGCAGATATTCCTTTTTAAATGTTTGCATTTGAATGCGAGAAGTGTGTGAAAGTGCCCTAAAAGGGTTCATTCTCACAGGGTTTCCATTGTGCAGAGCAGAAGGAGGCGTGTCCTGCTTTGGGAACACACAGTTCTTGCACATTATGAAAGGGCGCATCACTCACACTCGACAAAAACGCTTTTTTTCATTTAATTGTTTTATAAGTTGCATCAAGTGCGCTTGTTTTTTTTTAATGCCTATTCAAGCCTCGAGCATTTGCAGTATTCGCAAAGAAAAAAACGATTTACGAGTGATTCTTCGTCATGTCATGGTTACACGTTGTCCTAGGAGGTCTTATGTAGGGCATAGCTGCTCTCCATGTGGCCTAGCTCGTAACTGTCAGCACTCCTGAGGAGCCTATATGAAAAATGCATTTACATAATGTCTAAAACTTACAGCCAATAACTCTTCTGTTACACCTGGGGGAAAAACAAATGTATAAAGCTGATGTGTATTTTAAAACTCACTTTGTAGCATTTACATATAAGGTGAGTGGATTTGATCACTTGGCCTTTCAGGAGGCTTTCTCTTTTCACATGTCCTTCCCTCCCCCCGATCATCCTTGACTTTGGAATCTGAGCTTGTGGAATTCTGCCTGAGGTCAAACTGTTGCTTTGATTTCCTCTTTGAAAATACAAAAAAACCTCAAGCTCTGACTGAAGCAGACACAATGAATTATACCTGCAAGCATTGGTCTTGATGAAGCTTTTTCTGTTTTCTGAGAAAACTGCTGGTGTGACTGGTATACACTAGTCCTAACCTGCTTGTCCTGCAGGCCAACATATGTACTGAGCACATGTCAGCTGACAGAGGCAGCAGGAGAGCACGTACTCAACATACACATGTGCCGTCATAGCAGCCATTTTGTCTGTTGTTGCCTGACATGTGTGTCCATTTTTACAGGCTTTGAACCTCACTGCAGGGATTAACTGATTACCTGTATAAATAACCTGTACTTGGCCTTGTGCCTGCATGATGCTGCTGTGTCATGGGTATTAAGAGGGAGGACTCACTGCTACAGTGGCTTGGCATCCTCAACCGGACACATTTTTTGATAGTTTTAGCAGGCAGTTAGTTTAGCATAGTTTAACATAAAGACTGGAAACGGGGGTTCAACGGTATCAAAATCTGCCCGGAGCACCTTTTTAAAGCTCAATAACTAACACGTCTATATTTGTTCCATCAGTTACTGCTTCGGGGCCAAGCAATAAAACCACAATGTGTAACTTTTAGACTTCGTTTTTTGCACAGAACAAATAAACAAGATAAAACATGCTAATCTGTGAGCTTTTGTGGTGCTGTTACAGAGATTACTTGCTTTTATAGTTGGGTGGAAAAGTCAAAGGGTGCGTTATGATTTGCCTGAACACACGTGAAACATGTGAAGGACGAAAGGGGGCGGGATGGGCTGTACATTGTGTTCTTTCACAACTTCAGTTTGCCTACTCGGGTTGCTGAGTAAACCATGTGCACACACGCACACAGAGGGAGTGGCTCATGCTAAAGATATCTTATGTACTGTGCATGTACACTCTGTGGTGTGTGTGGGAGAGACGGCTATCTAGGTAGGAAGAGATTAGGCTGAGGCTGTGGGATGCACGCTGGTTTTATTTACGACCTCCTCTGCATGCACCACTGGCAATCCTTTAAACGCCAGCAAATCTTTTCACACGGCTGCAGCCTGCCACAATCGCCGCCACAAAAATGACCAATTGGGAAGCATTTGGCAGATCCTCAGTAGCTCCTGACATGTGTTGAGGGACTAATTCATATGAATTCAAGCCCACTAGATGCATTTAGTTTACATAAGAGGCAAATCTAAGATCGTGAAGTGTTTCAGTGTTTGATTTAATTTGTTGGTCTTTAGCTTGGCTGGTGTTAAATCTTTCCATCTCCTCTGCTACAACTGACCAGGGCTCTCTTGTGTAACTGGATTAAAGGATGGAGACATGTTGACATTACCAGAATGCAATAATCTTTGTACAGAGTCTAAGTTCTGATGGGAATTTTCTGAAAAAAATTCCCACAAATGATCAGGTGTATAGCACTTTCACTATGATTTTCATCAATTGCTCATTTTGGATCTCGTGAAACCAAAAAGAAATGCTCTGTCCAATCACTGGTTGAATAAAGGTCCACAGCACTGTAGTCCTAAATGACAGCTGGTCTTCATTATATAAACTCAGTAGCTGTAAACTTCTTTGCTGAGGTAAAGCTTCCAATCAAGTTTCCCATCTAACCTTGTAATTCTGCCCTTCTGTGTCTCTCAGCAGCTCCAGTGCGACACATGGCCTTTGGGGTCCCTAGTAGCTCATCCAACATGGTGTACTTTCTTCTGGGTGGAGGGGGCCTCACTGCTGCAGCCGTCTATGTGAGTATCTGTTGCTCCATTCCAGGTTCATCTGACCTGCAAGTCTGCATTATGACCAGGTGTTAATGTCCGGGTCTGAAAAGGGAAGCCGATGCTGAACCTTAACCTTGCATTCTTGGCCATCAGGGGTCGACTCTTCTGGTTGCAAAAAGTCTAATGTAGTCTATGAGTAAATGACCTGACTTCTCACTTGATTCATTACCTCTGTAAACATTGTGAACATGACTTTATGGTCTGTTTCTAGTGTCACGTTTTCTTCAAAACCGCATTTATAGTAAAATAGACAGTAAAGCAGGGTATGATTTAGGGCGTTGCTACCTTGTGATTAACAGGTCACTACCACGCTGTTGTCTTACAACTTTAACTCTTTCAAACTGTATTTTCAATTCCTGAAAGTTAATTGCGATATTTTAGGCGACTGAAATGTTCCATTCGGTTGTACTTGGTGCCACCATCTTCTCTCACTACTTGTTGCAAAAAAACAAGCCGGCAATGGTCAAAAACCAAGATGGCGACGACCAAAATGCTCTAAGCTTCAAAATGGCAGTCCACAAACCAATGGGTGACGTCAGGGTTACTACGTCCAAAACATATGTTAATAGACATGCAATGCTGTACTGGCAGCTGTACAGACTGGACTGTGTAGCAGACATCCCCACAGTCCAGACACTAAATGGACATAGAAGGCTCTTTGTGCCTTTTACATACAGAAACGAGTCCAGACAATAGTCAGACTCTTGGCAAAGCACAACTATATATCAGCTGTGTGTTCATATAAGAAAAAATGTCAGTGTAAGCTGGCATTTTGTAATAATGTCACCATCTTTGTACTGTTATTTGTGTGCTGGAATGTAGTAAAGTACATAACTGTTCTCTTTCTTTCAGGCCTACAAGAAAGTCGGCGGTGATAGTGAGGACAAACTCGCCTCTACAGCAAAGGGTCAGCTGCTGACACGCACTCACAAAACGCGCAAATCTCCAAATAATACTACAGAAAGAACAAAGACACATTTCTTGTAAATTACACAATTATAATGTGATACGGTCACGTCGACGGCAAAGTCATTGATTATACACATTTATAGAAGAACCATGCAGCAGAGTTTTGTGAGCTAATTGTTAACCTCCGCATGCTCACAAGGACAACACAATCTTTCTGATGTTAAGCAGCTATGTTTAGTATGTTGAAGTGCTAACGTTTGATAATTAGCACTAAACACTAAAGTACATTAGCCGGACCATTATTATAAATGGCAGAAACAAAATCGGACTCTTGCTGCATTTCCTAGCTGGTTCTGGCTGCCCCACCCAAATATCAAACACGGTAGAATGATCACTCTCAATAGCTTTATCTTGCCTGTCTGTTTAGATCTCTGTCTGCAAATCATTGGTCTATTCAGCCAGTATGAGAGATCATGGCTCCGCGCCCAGAGCAGCTAACTAGCCTGTAATGGGGATGAGCAGTGTCTGCATCTGGTTCAGTTGTGTACATGCAGCCTGGAAGTGTTGTTTTTAGTCACAGGAGTATAAAGCTCTGCTCCCTACAGCGCTGCAGAGTGACCTGCTCTGAACTTTAAACTGGCCAGTGATCACATTATGTAATCAAGCAAAAATGTCCTGGAAATGAAGTCACAGAAAGCATCTTCATGCACATGGTGATTAAACTGATTGTGATCGAGGATCATATTGTCCTGACTCATTTAATCTGAGTACACATCACAGAGTATAATTACAGTGCAGTCAGGTGGGGGGTTTGATTTGTTTGGCTGCTTTTGAAACTAATTTTTCCTGTTGGGGCAGAACTTTCTTAATTCATCATAGCATGTTTGTGTTGAACTTAATAGTTGTGAAGAAGCGGTTATTAGTAATGTCACATGCATTGCTACTAAAGCTAGTGACATTTAGTATGCGCACTCGGAGGCACTTGAGGTTTTATCAGATTCTTGTTTCACTATCTAAATAATTTTTCCTAAAACAGTTGGTTATACTAACTGGAAGATGTATAAAGAATATTAGCGCTGAGTTATCGGCTGACTCACTGAAACAAAACTCTTTCATAGAGTTGTGCCCTTTATATGATGCGTGTTATGTCTGTAGGGTGTTTCGTTAATGATGAACTGGTCAGTATTGTTGCTGTAAAAGCCGGCAGTTCAATTTAAAGCGTCTGTTTCCACCTCTACTCTTTTTAAGGAACTGTATAAACCAAAATGTAATGTCCTGCAGTTATTGAGACCAACATCTTTAGTGAGGTCAGCAGTTGTATTTCTGTTGAGAGTATGACATGTTGGGATTAAGGATTATCCTTCACTTAACTAAAATGATGTTTTACCTTTTTATTAGACCTAAATGCTTCAACCCTACAGTATGTTACCTGTTGACAGGAGTCAACTTCTTCAAATCTCAATCTTTTTATGAGGTGTTTGTATGAGGTTGCTATTATTTATCTCTGCTCCCAACCTCTTAATCTGCAGCACCAGAAGTAGCAGCTCCTGCAGCTGAACCCGCCCCAGTAGAGGAGGCAGCGCCGGCCCCCGAGGTTGTGGCCGAGGTTGTGGCCGAGGTCGTCGCAGAGTCTGTCACTGCTCCTGCAGAACCGGTAGCCGAGGCTGCTGCTGAACCTGCCGCAGAGTCTGTTCCTGCTCCTGCAGAACCGGTAGCCGAGGCTGCTGCTGAACCTGCCGCAGAGTCTGTTCCTGCTCCTGCAGAACCGGTAGCAGAGACCGCTGCCGAACCCGAACCTGTCGTCGAGGCAGTGTCTGAAGAAGCAGCCGTGGTGGTCGTTGCAGAGCCAGCAGCAGCAACGGAAGAAGCTGCTCCACCTGCAGAGGTAGAGGCTGCTCCTGAAGCTGCTCCTGAAGCTGCACCCGTCACCGAGGAGGTCGCTGCCACAGAGGAGACGCCAGCAGAGGCCCCTGCAGTAGAAGCCCCTGCGGAAGAGAGTGCCGGTATTGCAGTAGTAGATGAAGCCCCTCCTGCTCCCGCTGCTGAAGCAGAGACTGGCTCTGCAGCCCCAGAGGCTGAGGCCGCCCCTGCTGCAGAGGTGGCCGCATAAAGCTGTGATGGTGCCGTAGATTCCCAGGAAGTAGGGCTTGGAGTTAGTTGTGCTGTGTCCCACCTCTCTGGGCCCAGGGAAAAAAGGACTCATGAAACCCTATTTTGATGAAAGTGGGTAATTCACTTCTGGTTGTTTGTAATGAATACCAGTTAGGGGTTCATTAGTCCGGTTTTTGGGCACCTTCCTTCCCTTACCTAAGCCCAACCTTAAGACCCAAACTACAACATTAGGCTGTCTGTTTAAATTCAGTTTGGAAAATGCAATTTCTATAGGAATTTTTTACAACCAGAGCAAATCCAAATTATGGTTTGGCTGCTGTACCGTTAAGAGGAGTGAACTAGGTGATAAAAGGGACACAACGGAGTTCATGGCTAATGTTGTTCTCGGTGACTTTTTAAATGGGACAGCCTCATATTTCTTTGCCTTATCGAAATGTCAGCACGGTGAATGAATGTAGCCCGTTTTGATAAGTTGTTCAAGTTGTCTTGTGTCAACATCATTTGCACTTGGTCGTCTTCTGCTCAGCAAATGCTTATTTCCAGCTATATGCTATGAATCCTTGCTTAGGTTAGATTTAGCATGCAAACGGTAGAGATGGAACAAAAAGTCGTTTGACCAAAAACCAGTTTGCTCTTTTCCTGGCTGCAGGTCTTGTCCACTTGTCATTTTTCTTATAATGACCATATTTTATTTTTTTCCCCTCACACATTCAAATACTTTACCAGCCATGTACAAGATGTTTTAGTTTTTTGTGTTCAACTTACTTTCTTTGCTCTTTGAAATGTGAAATCTTTCAGTAAACACTACAGAAATTCCATTCTGTCTTTGAGCAAGTTGCCGTCATGATTAATGCAGTTTTCAAAGAATAAAACATCACTGGATGAGAAGGAAGTGTCTCAATATTGCATTTGTGCTCTTTATAGTCAAATGGTGAACATATTATTGAAACGATGATTTATTGGTGCGAGTGAAAAAACATTATCTAACTGGTTCAGGATAAGTATCTTGTCTGGAACTAATTTGTAGAATCTATTCAGCGACTTATTAGCTGCTTGTGCTTGTTGCTTTGATTGTAGAACGTGACCTGCAGTAAATATTGTAGTGTAGGTGTATAAACACTGACTTCCTGTAGAAATGTTTAATTTCCTGAATAATCCCTGTGCCATGTTCATGCTCCTGTGCCTTCGAGCTCAAGACTGAAAGACGACAATCAAAACAAATCCCGTCTCCCTCAGGATATTGCTTGTTTAATGTTGTGACAAGCAAATGACCAGTCGCACAGCTTCTCATTAAGTTAATCGAATTCATATAACCTTTTATCACAAGTATTTCTCAAAGGATTTTACTGTGGAAAAAAAGTACAAAATCGAATTAATCCAGAAGCAATCTCAATGTTATCTGTGGAACAATGTAAAAAAAAAAGCTAAACACAAATCTACCTCCCCCATCTGGAAATACATAGCTTATTAATCTACATAGGAAGTCATAGTATGGTATGTTTAACAAAAAAAAATATATAGATAGGCAGAAAAGAGCTGCAGGCAGCACTCTGAGAAACCGTCAGATGGATGTGACAGGTCCAGTTTAACAAGTTGAGGGATTAAAAAAAACTTGACCATACGCATGCAGCGTAAAGGTTTTTTTGTGCAGTCACAGGCCGGTGAGGACTAATCCTAGATTACAATGCTTGTTTTAGGATGCGTCTCACCAAGATGACTGTCGGGATCATTGTTGGTGGCCATCAGGGATGTTTACTATTTAAAAACATGTTATGCAACTCAATTATTTGAACTTTGTGTAGGGAACGTCTTTATTAAAATGTCCATTCATGGTTTATCTAAAGGACTTGAAGCTTCTATACTAAAATGAAGTGCTATTAAAGCATTTCTCTCCAACACGTGACACTTGAAGAGGGAGCATGAACTGGGCAGTTAGTCTCCTGTAGACTATTTCCTGAACCTGTGGTGACTGTAGACTATAAAATAATACACAACTGCTGAAGGTAAGTAAAATTTACACAAAAATGAAGCAAACTACGGTGTGTATATACCAGGATATGTGCTTCACATGCCTTGTGTTCAGTTTACTTGAGGTGTAATCTTAGTTCTATTGAATTGATGCAACAAATTATATTTTCATTATTGGTTAATCTGGCAATTACTTTTGTGACCAAACAGTCCACAACTCAAAGATATTAAATTTCCAATTCGAAACACAGAAGCAGCAAAACGTCATGTATGAAAAGCTGGAACAAGTAAATATTTGCCATTTTTTGTTTGATTAAATGATTGATTGCCATTGATTGCCATTAATTGGTAGTCAAAATTGTTGCATACATTTTTCCGTCATTAAATTAATATATTAATCTACAATTGTTGTAAAGTACACAGTCAAGGTCCTTGTGAGTCTCTTCTAGATAAAGCATCATACAATATGGTGCATAGAAAAATGCAACACTCAAATTTAAGTTTACAGTCCTGCTTTGTATGGTACCAGGCTTTTAAAAGAGTTTAAGACATTGATATTAAAGCATATTTTACTGCACATGAAGCTCATTGAACTACGATGTTAAGAGCTGTTGTAATATGTGAACTTGTAGTCTACATCTTAAAGTCTACATTGTATTTAAAATCTCTCATCCACTACTTCCTATCCTCCTGTCCTTCAGAGTCTATGCCAGATCTGCTCACTGCTGGTAAGATCTTGGCCGGCTCTCCAGTTGTGATAGCGGAAGCTTCTGTTGGTGAGACGAGTCTGGTGAAAGCTGTCTGGAAAATGGAAGAGGTAGCTAAAGAAGAAGCTGAAGAGGGAACCTTAGTGACTGAGGAAGAGTTGCAGTCTGCAGAGGCTGATGCAGAAGCACCAGCTGCTGAAGAGCTGGTAAAAGAAGAAGCACCTGTAGCAGCAGCGGAGGAGGAGGAGGTGGTTGTATCTCTGTCTGAGGAACCTGCAACTTCAGCCCTGACAGTGGAGGAAGTGGGTGAGGTTGAGTCTGAAGACCAGGCTGCGGTCCCTGCAGCTGCCCCAGAGGAGGCTGTCTCCTCTACGGATACCTCACCTGAAGATGCAGCTCCTGCTGAGGAGGCCATCACCGCTGCTGAAGCTGATCCAGTGGATGAGAAGACACCCGCTGCTGAGACATGGGTGGAGGACGCAGCAGCTGAAATGTCGACAGAGGAGGCAGTTGAAGCTTTGGCAACAACACACAGTGAAGCTGCAGCAGTTGTGGACACGACTCAGCTGGCAGCAGCCTCCTCTGGGTCAGACCTGGAGGTCCTTTCAGCTGCTGAACCAGAAGCTACATCAGAGGCTCCAGTACACGAGGCCAAGCACTGCCACTCTGCTCCATCAGCAGCAGAGGAGGTGGCGCCTCCTGCTGCTTTGGGAGTGCAGCTGACCAGTGAGGAAGTTGTGGATATAACACAGGAGGTCAAGGAGGCAGTGTCCCTGGCGGAAGAACAAAGTAAGAACATACTAAGTGACACGCAAGTCAAATGCCTACTTTAGTTTCATCTATAATGCTGCATAATAGTTACAATTATTGCTTAGTTTTTTTGTTAATTGTAAAGTAAGGAAATAGTAGTATAGGCCCTCTCCACTGCCTCCAAGGCTACAATAAGATAAATGACACCCAACGTTTCAGCTTGTATCCACCTGTTGGACAAAACATATACTTGTATGACTGAAGTAGTAAGTAGTGTAGGGCAAGGAAAGGCAGATTTTTATGTTTTTTGCCAAATAGCCAAAAATAGTCTGACATCTCAAATCATTTTGTAGCCACAGTGACAATTTCAGACGCTTAATGGCAGCACAATAAATCTTAGACACAGCAGACGTACTGACAGATGTAACAATAATTACTTCTGGAATTATTGGCTCTGACCACGTGTATTTCTGCCTATATCCACAGAGCCAAAGGTGTCTATCTGGACAGTAAAAAGCTGCTCAGTGATGTAATAGTACAGTTAACAAGGTAAACGGCCAAACGCAGCACAGCTGTCTGTGTAGAGCTAGAGGCAGTAGAATGGACATCTTCAGGATAGAAACTATTCTCAGACAGCCACATTTTAGATGTTCAGTGTATGAGACCAGTGTGACTCATATACACTATTAGTAAACCTTTCTTTGCACTCCATTTAAATCCTGCTGCCCATGTCCATTCTACTTGTTTAAACTCTAGGTTATGCATGTTGCAAAATTACATAGTCACGTTCACTAAATGTAAGCATTTCTACCATACAAACTAGTGTTGTGCTTGTTTGTTTCAGCCACAGAGACTATGGTGGTGGCGACAATCCAGTCATGACATGACGGACAGTGTGCCTTCCACAACACTCGCTTCACTCCCGTCAACCAAGCCAGGACAACCGATTTAAACAACACGAGGAGAACTAGCCACTGGTCTAACTAGCTAATGTGTCCTTTTTCAAATGGTTTCAAAGGTGTTTTTTATGTTTCCTATCTTTTTTTCTGATCAATCTTTATTAGCATTTGTGAAATTATTATTATTATTCCCCATTATTATGTCTCTTGTCCTCTAGGTGTCACTGTAGCAAAGCTTTTCATGACAAGTTGAATAGAACACAAGTTTCTTTATAGTTTCTGATGTAGTGTGATGTAATGTTGTGATAGACTTATTTTCATGGATTTTGCCTAATCAGCACAACAATATCTACCAACCAAGACTGCACCAGGATTTTTTAATTGGGGGAATAGTAGAAATAGGTGCAGACATGAATATGTTTAGTAGCTTAAGACCATTACACTTTTATTGTGTTGCTAATTGGAAAGTGATACTTTCCTAGAAAGAACATGACATCAAATACTAGTAAAACGTATTGCACCAATGCTGATATTTGCTTTTTAAAGCTGACTTCAACTGATGTCATTAATACATCTATATATATATATATATATATATATATATATATTTCTATTTTCCTCTTCTTTTCTTATTGTAGACAATTTTACCTTTTCTTTTCTTATTGTAGACAATTACAGTACAGGTTCAACTGTAACATTTCTCCAATTCTCTCCAGTTGCAGACATATCATCATATATCGTCATTATATATTAACTATATATCATATGAACATATTAAATAGTTAATAAACCTATTTGTATTTAGTTAATTAAAATGTCTTTGCTGTCATGATAATGTGCTCACATAAACACTTTAAATAAAGTGACGTGTAAACAATTGAACTCAGTTTTGCTGTGCATGAAATTATTCGTGTTAATCTGTGTTATTAATCAACATTGTTTTGCACTGTGCTATAGTGAATGTCAGTGCACCACTTGGTGGAGACATAACTGTTGTTGGACAGTTTGTCTAAGTTATTATTAGTATTATAGCTTTTCAGAAGGTTTCTGGAATAACTCGAGACATCATCTTTGTTGTCCTGAGGCAAAAAGAAGCAAGAAGACACATTGATGAACAGGGCAGGATTTTGCTTTTTTTTTGTTTTTCTAACAAAGGAAACAACAACTTGATAGTAAACAAATCGAACTGAAATGGAGGAGTTTTTACTCTGGTTGTTTATTGTACGGCGTGACGTCACGCGTGTAATTCGCCCGAACGAGCGCCGAGTTATCTGACAACCGAGAGTCAGTCTCCATTAGCACAAGAGCTGTCCGGATCAAGCCTTCTGCGTCTTATATTCACCTACTCTCCCACGTGAAACACGCGTGTGTGCGCTCCTGTGTGTCTGGTGGGCTCCAGGGCTCCTCATCGTGAATACAAACAGCTAGCGTCAACGTTAGCAGCGGGGCTCCTCAGCCTGACAGAGGGATCAGAGCGGAGGAGAGGAGAGGAGGAGAGGTTACTGGATGTCAACACACAGCAACTAACTATCACTAGCCAGCCAGCTAACGGCAAGTTTGCCGCTTGTAAACTTAAGTTAGTTTCCACCAAAGGAGAGATAAGAAGCGTCTCACGGTAAGCGGGCTCGCGGGGCATTAGCCAGCATTAGCCACATGGTTTGTTGTTGTTTCTTTTCTGACAGCTTGTTTTTCTAACAATGCTAACTTAGCTAGCTTAGCGTTAGCCAAGTTCAGTTTCTATTCAGTTTGCTTGTCGTGTGCGACCCGTTCTTGAAATGAGTCTTATATCACATAATGAAATGATCAACTCGGCATACTAACCCAAAAAAAACAACTATTTAAAAATGATGCAAGAGCTGGCTAATGATTAATTGATAAGGTTAGCGAATAGCAACAGTGAACTCCCCTTTGACTCGCTGAACATGACCTAATCTTGCTGTTATCCTTCATATCTATTCATTGCAAACAGTCGGCCAGCTAGCTGTGTGATCTTGATTAACTTTAATTTTTGGATCTAACCTCTCTGCTTTTTATGTGTCAGAGGTGTTGCCAAAAGCAAACAAGCTTTGTGTCAACACTGAAACTATAGAATGTCTTTGCAGGATAGCAAGTGAGTGCATATCATTGTAACCTAGCAGTGTGATGATCAGGAGGCCGTTGACTTATATACATTTGCATATCTATGGTATTGAAAAGAAACTGAGAAATATTAGTGTGTTTGTTTGAGTTAAAGGCACAGACAGGAGCAGTCTGGCTGCTGTATGTTAATTGTTAATAATCATAATGATTTTTTAAAAGGTCACAGCTGATGTTACTTTTAATTTAGTGGTTATTTTAACATGCTTCAGTGCTGTTATGTAAACTAACATGCTTCAGTTATATAACATTTTATAGTTGCATGACATTTGTTTTTATCTGGTTTATCATTATTTTTATTCTAATTCTGTTCACATTGCTTTAAGAGACATTGTACCTGATAATAATAAGTGTGACACTATATCGTGAAGCTGTGATATATTCTGAGACAGCTATCATACTTGGGTCAACAGGGTAAGACTTTGTTAGTAGGGTTAGGGTTAGACAGATTACACATTGTTATTATTATATTGTCACTTTCTGTAAATCCCCATAACTAATTTTGGTCAAAATGTCTTTATTTGGACATCCTGCTTCTGCTGATTTTTTATTGGAATTTCTGTTTTGGTCGATCGGGTAAGTGATGAATGGACTAACTGTCTCAGAATTAAACCTAATGTCAAAGACTAATTTTTCCAAACTTGCACATTTTTTGATTCAATTGTAGCTTCCTGAATGACTCTTGACATGCCACGGCTAAAGATGTTATTCAGTACATTTCAAGTGTTGGTTATGTGAGAGTATAGATAACATAATTTGATTAAGACCGATGTGTATTATAGAACAAACTGTGACAGTTTCAGGCTTATTTAAACACCAGACACTATTATGCGGCAGAGGATTTAAACTTCATGACTACAACATTGTAGCAACTCACTTCTATAGAACTTGCCTGTGTGTGTATGTGTATGGGTTGGGTGTATGTCACGTACATCCCGAGGTCATGCTTGCCATGTATTTGCACGTTGTGTCATCGCTGTGTCTGTGTGTATTGGTAGAGGGCAGGGCACAAGGCAGGGCGTTGTATCTTTAACAGCAGCCCCAGATACTTGGAACAAAAGCTCTGTTGTTGAAAGATCATGTGACTGTGTGTGTGTGTCTGTGTGTGTCTATGTGTGTGTGTGTGTGTGTGTGTGTGTGTGTGTGTGTGTGTGTGTGTGTGTGAGTGAGTTGTCATGTGATCTGAGCTTAGGGCAGGGTCTAAGAAGTGCTGACTCTCTCTCAGAGGTTCCTTCCACCCAGGGAACAGGCAGACAGCAAGCATGCATGCAGAGAGAAGAGATGGACGGCCGGATGGATGTCAGACAGGGAGGAGATGTGGGAGAGAGTCAGAGACAGGCAGAGGGAGAGAGAGAGAGAGAGAGAGAAAGGTGCAGAGAAAGAAGTCCTGTTGTTTTCTCTTACCACGACAAGAAAAAGCACCGCTCTCATGCTTTCGTTCTCCTCGTCTCTGTGGATTTTTAAACAGCAGCCAAGTAAAGATGCAAGCCTGCATTTTGACTCGCATCAACTTTTCTATGGCAAGTTTTGACTGTTTTCCTCTTTTTTTTGATGTGTTTGTTTTAGAATTGATCTACTCATGTGCTTCCACCCTGGTGATCAGAGGTTAAAGGTGAACTGAATTTGACGTATTTACAGTGAGACATGTTTCTTTAGCTCTCGTTCAGCATGACTTTCAATGCAGCCGAAATATTTTCTATTCCAGGAATAGCAACATGACACAGTGACTTCTTCTGACCTTTTTAAAACGATTAATTTCTTCTCTTGTAACTTGACGGGTGTATGCTGGTGATTTTTTTTATTTGAATAGTTTCTTGCAATGTTAATAATGCAGCGTCTTGACTCATTTATGTTTGAGCTCAGAAGCCACCAGGCAGCCACGTGTTCACAGTCGTCCTGCAGTTCCTGTATTACTTGTTTGAATCAATGACACCTGCAAGTCCTGCTTGACAATCTCCACAGATCCTGTGTGTGTGTGTGTGTGTGTGTGTGTGTGTGTGTGTGTGTGTGTGTGTGTGTGTGTGTGTGTGTGTGTGTGTGTGTGTGTGTGTGTGTGTGTGTGTGTGTGTGTGTGTGTGTGTGTGTGTGTGTGTGTGTGTGTGTGTGTGTGTGTGTGTGTGTGTGTGTACGCATGTGTGTGTGTGTGTACGCATGTGTGTGTGTGTGCATGTGATAAACCAGTTTTGGATCTCTGGCTGCAGTTTGCGTGTTTCATATCCTATGTGACCCTGCAAATTGTATTTCTTCAGTTGTTGGAGGGTCTTTGTCCGCTTCGATTGATAGTCTCAATATCTTAGAAGGTGAAAATAAAGAAGGGGTTGAAAGGAAATAAAGAGAGAAGTTGCAGAAGTTGCGCTGCATTGAGAAGTTATTGACATACTGGCGTATATATGCGGTCATTTTAGTGCCAGATCGTTCTGTTGACCAAGTGAAAAGATACAGGCACCACATACAGGACTCTGGACATTGACCCTCCCTTTCACTCAATCTCTCTCTGACGTTCTAATGAAATGACTTAGATGGGCTGAATGGATTACAATGTCCAACTCTTCCATGAGCTTACATAATAACTTCTTTCAGTTTAACAGCAAAATAACAGCATGTAGTGCAGCTCGTGTGTTCACACCTTTCTTTGGTTAGCCTGTTTCTGTGCCAGACTCTTGGCAATGAAACAGCAGATGAAGTATGGAATGTTAAAGCAAAGTGTGAAAGGATAAGAAGAAGTAGAGATTGGAGGGAGTCCGTTTACTTTAACCTCAGAATGTTAAACTGTTCGTATAACGTATGAAGTACTCTGTTCTGATCTCCTGGGATTCTGGAGCAGCACACGTCAGTTAGATGCACTTCTGGGAGACCTGTTGATGTGTTGCGTGATTACTGAACAAATATACCATCGCATGCATACTGCAAATCTGAATTAACCTAGCACCTCCAACACAGAACGTATACATAACGGATGAATGTCTGCTCTGTGTTGTTGAATAATTGAACAGAGGATTTCCCTCTGAGCTGATAGCATGTTGGTCTTTTAGTGGCAGAGGGCACAGCATGGCTCATCCATTATGCAGCCGTTGACGTAATCGAGCATTGTCCTCATATACACCGTGTCAGAGGACGTTGTGTTGTCAGGAGGTTTGTACAAAACTAGAAATGCCTTGAATCAAGCATGGGTTTTACATTGTGTTAATGCTATTTTGAAATGCGTCTCTACTTTTTCACTGGACAATGTCGAGAAGAAGGGTTTACTTCTAAACCTTGTCTTTGTGTCGACAGAAGAATTTAAAGAATTTAGCGTAGGATTTATCTTTAAGCAGACGGTGAGCTGGCTTGGCTGTGGGGAGATGTGCTGTGGCTGATGAGGACAGTAGAGCTTTTTTCAGTTTGGGACCTTGTTGATGTAAAAAATAAAGTGCCAAACAAAGACAAAAAACAGTTTCTAGCTGTCTGGAATGGCCACACTTAAAGCCAGGATGTAATGCATGCTGGTATGGAAAGGGAAAATTGGAATGATGCACACTTTCAGACAGGTTCTCCTCATTAATGCGGTTGAAAAACAACAGAAGTAAAGAGCTCGCAGTGAGAATTTCTACTCACCCACAGCACATGCCTAGTTTGCTTGGTTTCAGTCAAAGGTAGAGAGAGCTCATTAAGCGGATGTGGATTAAAAACGTTATCTCTGGCTGACTTTTCATTGTCTGCAGCTATCTTGCTTTCAAACGCGAATACTTGACATTGATCTTAATTTTGGACGTGGTAACTACATACTTGATATTGTGATAAAGGACTGAGGCTAAAGCTGCATGTCCCACATAAACATCAACATCCTCACCGGTTGATGATCCATGTAGAGAACATGGAATTAAAGAAGCAGTCATGTAATGTAGGGTAGAGGTAGTTAGTCACATCATTATAAGAAAAAAGGTAAGACTTGTTTTATTTTAGACTTAAGGCTGCTTAGCTTAAATACTTGGACGAATGAGACCGGTTAGATTTATTCTTTATAGTTGGTAACACTATTTCTGATAATGGGGGTCGTGGGGGTGTAAACTTCCTCAAATCCAAAAAAGAGCAGGACAGATGTTACCCTAAACTCTAGTAGCATCAGCTCCCACAGCGGATGAGCTAGTAATGAACGGACCTTTTAGTTATCTTACCGTTCGTATGAACAGACAAACACACTTTTGCCTTGCTGACACCACCCTCCATACTATCTGTCTTATAACCGTCCCACATACGCTGCTGTTCCAAGGAGGGATGAAGTTGTGAAGACTCACCAGTTCAACAATATATCAAATCCCAATAGGTCAGTAGCCTTTAAAAACTGAGTGAAGTCAGAGTAGGTGGAGCATCAGTTTGTGTATATCCGCCTGCCTCTCCATGCTCCTGCATTCCCTTTGTCTCATATCCTGTTGTCACCCTGCAGAGCAGCACAAAACAGGGACCGAGGGTCCTGTGGTTCTTAGCAATTGTTCCCATGGCTCCAGTCTGCCCTGCCCAGGTCTTCCATTGGACACCGTATGCATGTTTAAGGGGCTGACTTGGCTTTCTGTCAGTGCAACTCTTCCCGTAATAGCAGACAGGCACTTCCTGCAAACCAAAGCTAGAAGGAAAGAGATGGAAAAGAGACAAGAGATCCCTGGATTTGTCTGGGTTTACAGTTGGGACAGATGGAGGAAGGTGTGGTTGTCTTAAGTTCAGTGTGAGCAAAGCTTTTTTGTTTTTAGTAAAGCAACTGGACCTCATGATACTTTAAACTTTTAAGGAAACGATTGACATTGTAGGAAAAATGCTTCTTTGCTTTCTTGCAGAAAGTTAGATGTGGAGATGAATTAATTCTCTTGAATATATACATTTTAGCGTACAATACTTCAGGCTTCAGGTCGAAGACATACTTAACCTCTGATGTGCGAGAGAATTACTTTTAGCCAAGAAGCTAACTGTTATGCCGTTTTGATGGGGGCTCCGGTGCGATCGTATCTCTTTCAGAAACATTGTAATCCAGCATTGAACTGCAGTGTCTTTTTGGAGACTTTGTAAAATAAAGGATAAATCCTATGTTTTCTGTGATTATTTATCAATAGTTCTGTTAGCTGTCCACTAGCAATTCCTGATGCCTTTAGTTCAGTCATCTTGAGTTGAGTCTGTCGACCAATCAGAGGCTGTGTACCTGACTGTGAGGCTGTTTTGATCTCAAACTAGCTAGAGAACAACCATTGAGGTGGTTGGCATTTATTGTTTCGATCAAGGACACAAAACAGGGACAACATAGGGAAATAGGTGGACTCCTGTCATCATCAAACAAACTATCAAATTCTCTTTTGTCTCTTTGAATCTGCATCACAGACTTTATTGTGTTAAACAAAGTTGTGTTTATCAAGTGCGTCTTCTCTCTCCAGGGGCCTTTTCTTTACCAAACTGGTGGAGTCCACCAGGCAGAGGTGCTGTGGCTCATCACTGGCTGTAATCACATATCCCTGAGGAGCATGAGTCATGACCTCAGTGGTGCTGGTCGACACTGGTGGGACGGTGGTGGAGTATGTCACAGCGGAAGAGGACGACTCCCAGCAGGTCAGACAACAAGCTAGAGTAACACTGCATCTGCAGTTCACAACAGAATCTTGCCTCCTTTTTTTCCACAACTGTCATGTTCTCTTATTGAAAACTTTTTTTGCTCTCTTTCGTCCCCCAATCTGCAGGAGGGAGAGTGTGAGGTGGACCTGGAGTTTGAGGGAGAGGTAGAAGGCGAGTGTGAAGCCGAGGAGGCCTTTGAAGAAGTCCAGGACAGAGAGGAGGCTGAGAACTACCCAGCAGTCATAGTAGAGGAGGTACCCGGAGCCAGACTGGCCGATGAGGGAGGTTACTCAGCCCAGGTGTTCGTCTATAATGACGAGGCCTACCTGATGCAGGAAGTAGGCGATGAGCAGGAGGTGGAGACGGAAGGGGAGGCAGGTGAGACATAAATATAAAAAATGTCCTTAATGTTACCTCCGTAATGTTCATTTTGGCGCTGTAGGTCAGTACATCAGATGACTATCATACAGTCTCTTCTGCAACACATAACACATGGTAGTGGGCTGTGTTTTGTGCTGTTACTTGTGTTGTTACTTGAGGTGCTGAGAAAAGTTTTTCTCCTATTCTGTTTTCATTGCTGGAGTAAAGTTCCCATTTCCCCTGGGTCGCATAGGTTTCATATTCATAGAAAAAGAGAGAGGATCTTTACTTGTCAACTGCTCTTGTACTGCTCACATTTTTGGGCTGCAAGTTTCAGAAACAAGACATCGGTTCTGGACTTGTGAGACATTTATGACTCAAATTTAGGAGATAGGTTAAGCTGACGACGAAGAGCCATGCCATGGGTCACATTCACACGGTTGTTAAGATTTATTAATTTACATAATTGCAGCTGGTGGCACGGACAGAGCTGTCAGTCAGAGTCAATTAACACAGGCAGTTGATATTTCCCGGAGTCGGTCCTGGTCTTGAATCCACCAAGTCATGACTACACCTAAGACAGGTCAAACGTGTCCTGTGAAAAGGTGAGGACGGTATTATTATAAGAGATACCACCATAGGTTTGTGTAATAAAAGTATGGATAAGGTGCCACATGTAAGGCCTTTCTCTATAGACACCCACATTGGAGCTTGTTCAACTGTCGCATATCATTTTGCTAAATGTTTCAGATAAAAGGCGTCATGATACCAGTGTATATGGGGAAGGCCTCTGTCCTCTATGGCCACATAAAGTTTTGTCTGATTTTATAGTTGTTTTTTTTGCCGGCCCATAAAACGTTCTGATTCATTACATTTTGGTAATGCAATGTGCAGTAAGCTTAATGTTATCATATAACTTAGATAGTTCATTTTAGAAACTATTACCATCTTTAAAATATACGTTTTACCCAAAAGGGACAACCCCAATCTGGTCCAGTTTTGTTGCTTGATATGTTAGACCGGATGGCTGCCATTCAAATTGCCATCCCTGCCTTACACTGGGTGGGCACAGTCTCTACAGGGTCAATGCCTCAGACTTTAGTTTATTTAGTATCCTGACGTATTCTGCCTTGTCCCTCTATGAAGCTCAAGTATTGTGTCTTTGGTACACTAGAGAGGTTAGAGCATGTCATTCAAATGTTGTGAGTTCACCTGAGTCTAGATTCAACGTCAACACATTGGTTTCATAAATTCAAGCTTACAAAGTATTGCTTCTGTTTGTTGTGTTTGGGCTGGAATGTGGCATATTTCTCATATGATCCTCCTGCCGGCATCAGTGTGACGAGGTCTGGTGAAGTAGGCCGTGAGGCTCAGTGTTCACACACTGCCACCTTCTGGGTATTTTTGACAGTAACTTTTTCATTAACAGTGACGGTATCCAGTATTAACTCTCTAATCATCCATTAATCCCTTATTAATTGTGTCCAATCCAGTGTGGTGTTCATAAGTATGAAACAGACTGAAAGACTGGGACAATAGTATGTTCAACTAAAGAGAGATGTATTCATTCACATATATACATATTGAGTTAGCCTGGTTCCAGATATAAAATGTGCTGTCTCAAGCAGAAGGATAAAGTGATTCATTTAAATTCTAATGGTACTAATGGAAGCTAGAGTGGCCATAATCGCCCACTATAAATACATGATTGTTGTCTTTTTGTGCAATTAGTGAAGCACATAAGCAGATAACATTCTGTATACTGTACTTGTCAGGCAATTAAGTATTGCAAAATAATCCATTTAAATGATCAAAATGATAATGACCTATGCTGTAATAGAGTACTTGTTTAATTTATTTATTTGTTGTAGTGCATTTGGCTTGTACAAAAATACAAGTTAAATCATTTTAAAAACAGCTAAACGCATGCTGTGAAGTAATTTGAATATAAAGTTTAAACGGAGCACCACACATAGTCATTACAAAACATGGTGTTCGTTGTTTTGAACCTATTTTAATTAGATGTACAATACTGTATTGTTGAAGTCTTGTTTTTTATTAGTCAATTCGTTGTGCAAACTGCAAATTTGTTTGTTTTTGTAGACTTTTTTTTGTTCAGTGAGTTTCTTTTAAAAACGGTTATCACAGCACCGCTTTCTTTGACGTAGTCACTACGCATGTGAGGGAGGGCGAAGGAAAGGATTTCCTGTGTCGGCTGCGGAGGGATACATTTCTGCCGCCGTAGTGTGTCTCGTTGAGTTCGAGGAGATTTCCCATTTGCGGCGGAGTGATCTGAGCTAGTAGCTTCCTATACAATTCAGTGAGAAGTCAATGTGAATCTGCAGCAAGGGGGAAAACATGGCGACTTCGCAGCATGAGGGGCACGCAAACCAGCTCGATCTACTCATCCGAGCCGGTAACGTATCTTTGTGTACTTATACCCTCGATCCGGGAGCTCACTGTAACGTACGGGTTTGTGTTTGAACCCCCTCGTCCGCTGCGCTTCAGTCCGCTGAGTAGTGCGGTGAAGTAATGGAGGAGGGCAATCAGGAAGTGATCACCTTGGTAGCAACCTGCATGGCGTTGCTACACGGTTTACCGGACCCGGTTTAAGAGGGGGGAAAACTTCCGCAGGGCTTGCCAGTCTGCACAAACGGATCGTTATCTGCACGACGTGTGTTTTGCATGTTGTTGCATATTATTCCCAGTGCAACATGAGTTAGAATAACAATGTGCAGATCGACCCTGCACAACCAGGAAGTGAAAAGCTGTTGTCTTTCCTACGTCTTTGCCACGCTGTCTGAGTCGGAAGGACATGTGGGTGTTGTTTTTACTAGCATGAATATGTTACACACAGCCACATATCACCCGGTGTAGTAATATTATTAATATTATCTGTGTTTTTTTCTTGTGTGCAGTAAGTCCTCACACATTGTCTTTGAATAACAGTCCATTTGACCTGAAAAGTAATGACCATCGTGTGTATTTATATGTATTGTATGAGAGGTGGCACTATTTTAATATTCAAATTTCGGATGTTTTGACATTTGTTGCGTTTAGGTGTCCCGTTATCGTGTTGCACTGATTGAAGCGTGGGGTGGCCTGGCTCACTCGCTTTCTTCCCTATGGTTGTTTCAAGTGCGGCTTCAGTCTTCGACCACACTGACCTGTAAATACACATATGTGTGACATCACGCGAGTTTTAACAGTTAGTGTTAATTGGCTACGTGTTGCGAAAACAACGCGTCGTTTCCACCCGGGTTTTTCGCCAATTTCAAAGTATTTTGTCCCGTTTCGATGGCGGAAGCATTGTGTGCGGAGAGGGCGTGGTGTCTCGTTGATTGACTCGCCCGTTAGTCCAATAGCGTGCGCGCTGGTTTATGACGTCAGTAGTAGACCAATCAGATTCAACCGGGGGCGGGCTGTTAACCGGGAAATAAGCCAATAGGAGGCGAGGTGGTAGTTGAGTGACAGGAGGATTAGTGAGCTTCTTCGAAGAGAACTGGAGGGAAAGGATGAGGACTGTAAACACGGAAGTCATCAGAGGCCGCACTACTTTTTGTCGGACTTGCTGCTATTCTTGGTGTCGTTACGTTGTAGTATAAGTTGATAATATGCATTTTTTATATAGTTTTATATAATATACCCGCACATGATGTGATGTACACAATTCTATATGTTTGTATTTTTCATATTCAATAGTTAAGAATAAATCAAAATCCCAACATTTTGGACAGACTCGAAATGGCTAAAGTGTCTATATGTGGTTATGTAGGTTAAGCCGCAGCTTTCTGCCCTCACACCTTTTGGTGGCGTTATTACAGCTCGGCTGCCTGGTTTTAAGGACAGCTCGGTAAGCTATAGAGTCTCTGCTGTGACGGCCGCCAGCATGTCCCGTTTGTTTGTGAGAGGGAATTGAATGAGTGGGACAATCTAAAGATAGTCCATTTCTCCCCTATGCTGTGCCTGTTGCCCCAGTGAGATAGCCAAACATGGACAGGGCAGGGTGTAACGGAGCTCGTGTTTCCCACCAGTGATTGACACCGACAGCAGGTGCCCTGGGTTCCTTCTCAGGGTCCCAGATGGGGCAGCGTACCATTTCCTTCAGGCTGAATCCCATTTTCTATTCAAACAGCATTGTTTCTGTGCCAAGTCTTGCCATATTTGTGAAAGCCTAAATAAGGGACGAGGTTCCTCATATCACTCTTTGAGTATCCTGAACCAATCCTGGCATTTTGCATCTTCATCGTCATGATGAGTAGTTCAACCAATTTAAAGAGGCAATATAGTTAAGACACTTCATACTGTGAAGTTTAAACTTTACACACTGTGCCTGGATCAGAGTGAATGTGTTGTTTACTGAAATTGCTAAATAATTTTGGGCAATTTGTCTTTTCACTAGAGGGCGCCATGTAGTTGCATTTTGTGTGTTACATATGCAGCACTGTGTTTATTGTGTGACAGAGGTGACGAGCTGTTGGTAGTAGTATTTTTCCTTCCTGGGCTAAACCAGTCATTTTATTTTAGCTCAACTATTTATTCATTGATTCTGTGTGTGTTTCAGTGGAGGCTTCTGTCCATGGCACCAGTATTCACTGCTATGACAAGACCTTTGAGGCTGCAGAGGCTCTGCTACGCATGGATTCACCTTCCAGCCTCAGAGGAGACCGTAGCCCAGGTAAAGCACACTCACTAATAACAGCCCAAAACACCATTTACAAATGGTTACACTACAAACTTTGTCATGTTTCATAATAAACTCAACATAATTGTATACATCTATGTGGTGAGGTGTGGTTAAATACTAAATGTGGCTGGTCTGTTATCTTTGCTGTAGTTTGAACATAAAGAAAGTAATATATATATATATATATATATATATATAGTATTCCAGCTTAAATATTTCTTAAAGCTTAACTCTTCCCTCTTTAATACCTCCATCCAGACGCTTTTATCCCGCCTTGCATCGTGACACCAGACTTCCTTCACGCAGCCATGCGTCCCGACATGATTACAGAGACAGAGGTGGAGATATCCACAGAGGAGTGCTGCGAGGAGGAAGATGAGGAGATGGTCACCCTGCTTGAAGAACCAGAGCCAGGCCACGAGCCTGTCAGGAAGAGGAGAGGTAGACATAAAGATCTTTTAAGTTCTTGTTTGTGCCAACACAGAATACATCTATAAACTGAGAAAAGTGAACCCCCGGTAGTCCAAAGCTGTGCAAAATAGCATACAGATGTGTTAAAACTCTATTTCATGCAGTTGTAGACCCACTATCGGCACCATATTGTAGAGTGTGGAGAGTCAACGTTTGGAAAAAGGCAAAGTTTTAAATCAAAAACATCTGGCGGCCCTATGATTAACCTTGCCTCGCGAGCCAGGCCACTAACCTCAAACCAAAATCCAGACTTCCACTGATAATTACAGTTATTGAGTTTTTCTAAGAGCACCATCTAGTGGTAGAGTTTTACTGTTTGGGCTAAACTCAAGCTCACAAAATGTAAGAATTCAGCAATTAAAGAGAATAATGAAGTCCTATTTGAAATGTTTCCTTGATAAAGCTGGACGGAAGCCAAAGATGCATCAGTCTTCTATTTCCAACGGCTCACTTGACCTCGGCATCAAGAAGAAACCAAGAGAAGGGAAAGGTACCGAGAAGTGCTAATGTTACCGTCTATGCTAAACATTTATGTATTTATGTAGCGCAAAGCACCGGATGAATACAGGTTACTATTTAGCAGTGCATTCAATTTGCTTGATTTCCAGCAGGGAGCACCACCTACCTCTGGGAGTTCCTGTTGGACCTCCTCCAGGACAAAAACACCTGTCCCAGGTACATCAAGTGGACTCAGAGGGAGAAGGGCATCTTCAAACTGGTCGACTCGAAGGCCGTGTCAAAGCTGTGGGGGAAACACAAGAACAAACCTGACATGAACTATGAGACCATGGGACGGGCACTCAGGTGAGCAGTGTGTGTCTGGGCTTTTTTTTAATACATAATTGTATATTTGGGAAGCAGCATTGTAATTCCTGATTATCGTTTTTCCCTTTTTTAGATATTACTACCAGCGCGGCATCCTCGCCAAGGTAGAGGGCCAGCGGCTGGTTTACCAGTTCAAAGACATGCCCAAAAACATAGTCATCATCGACGACGACAAGGCAGAGATGCCCTCCCCCGAAGATCTGATTGCCTCAGAGGCCATATCCTACCAGCGCGTGCTGCCTCCGTCAGACATGCTGCTGCAGGCGACCGAGCTGTCGTCCTCCAAGAAGCCCAACATCTTGCGGGGCGGGAACAGGGCCAACGTGGTCCATGCTACCGTCGCCACAGGCAGCAAAGCGGTGGCAGGAGGTGGTGTGGCGATGGTCACCGGGATGCCAAGGATAGTGTCTGTTTCAGGAGCTTTGGATGGGAGTCAGCAGTCTCATACGGCTATCATCCCAACCGCCACTGGGCCCAGGTTAGACCCCTGCAGCGCGAGATGAGGGTTTCTCATGTTAGCAGTACTAATGCAAGTGGCTACATCTGTTCTCGCCAACATGTATTGACTTTGACTCTGTTTCTTACCTTTTGTCCACAGGACGGTGCGTGTGGCAATGCAGGTGCCTGTGGTAATGACATCACTGGGTCAGAAGATCTCCACAGGGGCAGCCGGCCACACCACCCTCCTCACCAACACTTCTGCCATTGGTGCTGCTGGTAACGCCAACTCTCAACAGAAGGTGTGTGTATGTGGAAACTCATTCACTTTTGCATACCACAGCATAGTATCTGTTCTACTACTAACTACGGCAGCTGAGAAGCTCACAATGTGAAACTGTCAATTTTAGCAAAAACTTAAAGGAACCTTTTGAATGAATCATTTTTAATTCATCCATCCTTCCATTTTCTGCTGCTTATCCAGTTCCTTGTCGCTTCAATTACATTATTAGGAATTGTTATATACTGCTAGGAAATGCTGAAAAATACTTTCATAATTGTGAAACTGGTAATAAACTGCGTTCTCTTTGGTTCTGTACAGGCTTAGAGATCAATCAAGGAAATTGTCAACATGTAACATTCTTTGTTTTTAAATGAATGTGTGTTTTTTGGGTAGGTTGTGATCCAGACCATCCCCACCATGGTCCCAGCCACAGCAGAGAACGGAGACAAGATCACTGTCCAGCTGGCAAAGATCATCACAATCCCAGCCCACCAGTTAGCTCAGTGTTGCCTCCAAACGTCCACAGGCTCAAACAAGTCCAGCATCGGGGGCTCCCCGGCAGGTATCAGCCTCCTCAGGAGCCCCCTGACGGTCCGGGCTCTGACCCCTGTCAGCGTCGCCCAAGGAACGCAAGTGATGAGACTCACTGTGCCGACGCAGACGCAACCACAGACTCTCGTGGTGTCACAGTCGGGTAGCGGGGCGGGGGTAGTAACCGTATCAACAGCCAATCGGACGGTGACGGCACACCCTCGGATCATAAGCGGCATCATTAATGGTTCAGAGCTGATGATAGGAGCACCGGTGACCGGAGGAGTCTCACAATGGAAGAGTTGAAGGCAGCAGGAGTCCAGGTCCAAACTGTTCAGGTGTCAGTCCAGCAGAACCAGGTCAACCCCGAAACTGTCCAGAACGTCCAATCAGAGGCCGTGGACGCTGAGGTGGTTATCAAACTAGAAACACCCGACGTGACGATAAAGACGGAAGAGCCGGAGTGTTGAAATGTACACATTTCAGAGTGGTAGTTTGTATATGTCTGACGCCATTTTACTCTTGTAATAACCAGCAGCAGTCTGTGGGACTTTAAAAGACTCCTGAAGGCCTGTTTTTACATCTTCTTTGTTGCTACTTAGAACTTTACTGATCCAAGCCGGTCCTCAGAACCACACTGAAACCTCAGAGTGTCGTGTATGGAGGTCACAGGAATACAGACAGACTTTAAAGGGACTTGTTGTGAAAGGTAAAGGGACCAACCTTGATCACTACAATTTATGATTTCTAAATGGATCGCCATCGCAAACTCAAATTCACGGGGGGGGAAAAGGAAAAAACCTTGAAAATACAAAAAGAAGCTGAAACACTACAAAATGAGGCAAATAATGACAACCAACCAAAATATAAACAGAAATACACGATGGGGGTGTAATTAAGCTTTTGTAGAGGCCATTCGTTTATAATTTTGCCACTTCAGATGTTTAAACCAGCAACTTATCCTTTTTTGAATTTTTTTTTATTTTATACTTATATCACTGTGCAGATCAAGTGTGGGTGGTGCTATGAGAGTGCTAAGAGTGAGAGAAAGACAGAGAAAGTGGAGCTGCGAGAAGGTCAAAGAAGGAACGATAGAAAGAAAATGGTCATGTATGTACATATTTATATATATATAGATATATATATATATATATATATCTACTATTTACAGTTTACGGAGCTAAAGTTAACAGCCTTAGATTTTAATTTTGACTTTCTTTTTCGTGTATTGTCTGAACAGAATGATAAAATTTGTTTTCGTGTTTTGATACCTTGTACCAAGCACAGTATTATTGAAACTAGTTGAACTAATGTTTGTATTATTAATTTCACTGTCACCCTCGGGCTGTTAAACTCCCATATAGATTGAAACGGCAAAATGTTATAGATCAGTGGCCAGATTGTTTTGCAGTGTCTCTTCCAGTGTCTGGAAAAATCTCACGGCATGAATTTCAGACTCATTTGACTAAAGGATTTTGGCTATTTCTCCATTCTTTTAATTTTTTACATTTGCTCTTTTCACAATTTTACACATACTGGCTGCACAGAAATGCAAAGTAATGCGACTCAGAGCAGGTGCTTGCTGCCATGTCTTGTCAAAAAACAATTTCAAATGGGAATGTATGTAAACTCAGAGATCAATACTTAATTGAATCAATTATTTTAATTATTAAAAAGAGAAGCAAGTTTATGCAAAAATGCTGCAAAAAATATAAAACCACTGTGGATCCCAGGTCACTTTACTAAAAACAGAGGGCCAATTAGCCAGCATACATTTTTTACTGCCTTTTTGGCCCTGACACGACATTTCATTATTTTTTTTATCTGAAGAGAGGAAGATGTTTTGTGTTCAGACCGGACTGTTTCTATATTCAACATTTGAAGTATATTCTATTTTGTTGTACTCTTGTTTCAAAGTGTATTAAAGTAGATTTTACTGAAATATAAAAAGACATTTCAATCTTGACAGTTGTCTTTTTCATCATGGTTTTATGGATTTATTCTTAAAGTATTTAAATTGATGTGTGAAGTTGCAGAGATTTGATTTGGGGGGTTATTACATGCACAAATCCTCAAACGGTCTTATTTTATGAGATATTATATTCATTTGAATGGCATACCATAGTACTTCCCTGTGTTTCTCCAGCTGCTCCTCCTGCATTTTCTAGATTACGGAGACACAAAAAAAAACTATTACACACACACACACACACAATGTTTTTCAGGTCCACCTCTCGTAACGTTGATGTCCTCATCTCTACCCAGTCTGCTGTTCCTCCTCCAACATCTTACCTAAGAACCAACAAGAAGACAAATGAGCTTCTTAAATGTCCTGTAATTTCAGGTATTGTTAAATTCTTGCCATCTGATATTTTTAGGGAGTGTAAATCACACTGAATATATTTTCTGACCATATTGTATAATTTCATGAATTTTCAACAAACAAAGCTTAAGAGTGCACACAATATAAAACATGTGTGCTCTCAATATTTAACAGCATTAAACACAATACAGCTGGTAATGAGAAAAAAATATCCCATGAGCATTAGAAATGTGAAAGGGTAGGACGTCCCAGATCTCAAACTCAAGGACAAAATACTATTTCACTTATTTAAGTGGCTCACGTCCTCTAATCAAACAAGTGGCATTCTAGAAACTTGTCCTTGATTTTGAAAGCTTGGAGGTGCTACCCTATCACATTTTAATGCTCATTGGATTTTGGCTCTAACACTCCACCTTGACGACCATTGTTGCAGCACAATCTTTTTTGCCAGATAAAAAATATCCTACGTCAGAGCTTCAGCACAGAGAAGATGTCTCAGTTGTTCTGAATAGTGTTCCTCTTCCTTTCAGATGTCGTCCATCGAGGCCGCATTACTACAACTGTGTGACAAATAACAATACCTAGATTCCATACTCCAGTACGGTAAGTGTCGGTATGCACCTAAAAGTTGGCATTGCATAATGATCATGAATAAAATGACAAAGATAAGCAGGATTTGGACAAACCGTAAGACTGTTCCATAGTTCCCATGGACAGTGTAAACACCAGTCCACCTGCAACTGCCAATACAATAAAACAAGTGGATGTTACTTTGTTCTTTTGCCAACTTAAAAACAAACAACTTTGGCACATGTTCAAACTTCTCCAATAATTTACACACATCTGGCACAAAGTGGGTACCGTCACTTATAATTTGCCTCTTCCAACATGGCATGCTGTCGGTAATATGGTGCAGAATTATTCCAGTAATCACAATGCTATTAATGATATGGGTTACAGACCAAGCATTGGTTAATTAGCCACTGCAGACACTACCAATATATATCCACACTTTTTACTAGTAAACTGATATGTCATTACTAACATTCTACCACCACCTAATATTAGTTAATTGTTCTTACAAGAATAGTTAGTTTTTAAGCAGCTGGTAATCTAAAAAAATGACATGCTATAAATTAAAACTGCACCAAAACTAATACAACTGCTGCAGAACATGTTAGAAATGCTGGATTGTTTGTTAATTCGCCCCAAACAGCCAGGTTAGCAAATTAGCTGTAAACTAGCTAGCAAGGGACCCTTTGGGAAAGCATCAAGTATCTAATTAAAACCAAACTTATCAGAAAAGTTTACATTTGAACATACATCAGTGTGATAATAACTACCTAAAATTACATGATAAAAATGTTTGACATGTACTTTGATTTTGTTAGTGATGCCCATGTCCCTATCGCTAACAGTATATAACCTATACTGCAGCCAGCCGCCAGGGGGGGATGGGTATGTTTCGAGTGGCAGCAGGGTTGCCAGGTCTGTGTGACAAAAGTACCAAATACCAGAACTCATAATATGCCCCTGCAAAACTATATACACTGGTCCAATAGCATTGCTATCATTGCAAAATGTATAGTAATATTTACAAAGTAACGCTTTAAGCAGTTTTCCCTTAACTTCCCTAAATGTATCAGAAAGGCATTGAAAGCCTGTGGTTATTTTGAACGTCCTGCTTCATTGTACAGAATGTATTGTTTCCTGGTAAAGGTAGACAAAGATGAATCGATGTGTGCTGTAGCAGAAAAGAAGCTCATGAATACAGATGATAAAGTTATTTTAAATGGTGCCAATTGCACAATCCTGAAGAAATATACTCTTTGGTATTTGATATCGGAAATGTTTTCAAAAGGCATGACGTTTATAGTTCGATTTTGACTTATTAGGCATTTAGTGGTTCAATGTTCACTGTGAGGTCTGTGGATTTTTCTGAGTAACCGGGACATTGTTGTTTCATTCATGAACAGAGTGCAGCCATTTCTTCTTCATTGTCGTGAGCACCACAAACAAAATTACATTCACCACTATTAGATTGTTAGAATCTCAAAACCCGGACAAATAAAACCAGAACTATAATCTGCATCACTAGGAACCACTGGATAATTTGGTTATTTGGGTAAAACGATCCTTTGATTCCCAAACCACCAAGTAATTAGCAAACCAACGAGAGGGTAAATAGTAAATCGACATAACACTTTACTGAAAAAGCAACAGTCATTGAATGTAAACCATACATGTTCAGCAAAAACCCTTTATTCTCAGTCACTCTGTAGTACAATGGCAGTTTGAAGCACAACATTTACTACAGTTTCAAGATCGGGTTTGGAGACGTATACAGTATATGGTTTCCAATTCCATCCATTATTTTCACTGTGCGGGTAGACTATGTTGTTGTTGCAGCATGTATCTCCGTGACTTCTGTGTCATAAATTACCCGACTGTTCCATACAGTCAGAAATAACCAACTCTGGTTTCTCTGTAACCTGTCGTCATTCTGCGCCTGTCACTCCCAAATAGCGTCTCGTATGCCCGCTTTCTTGTTGAGTGAAGCCAACCAGAAGCCAATCTCGACTGTGTCTCTTCTCAGTGTCGTCCCTTCCCGTGTGCCGGTTCATCATTTCCTTCCTCACTCCTTCTCCTTAAAGCTGAAGTCACAAACCAGAGACAGATGGTCTGATGGATAGCTAAAAGACGGAAGCCTGTTTGGCCCAATCTGTTCCTCAGTGGGCATGTCCAAAACTGTGTCCACCCTCAGTGTGTCCTGACTGTACCAGATGTAGTCCAGAGTGGTACAGCATTCCCCCGTAGGCCGAATCTTCCACGTCGTGTACTGTGGCTCAGTCAAACCGTCTTGACTGAGTTTCTTATACGCCGAGTCCAAACAGAGAGGCGACGTGATGAAACGTCGGTACACCTCCTCAGTCGGGACTGCGTTGAAATCTCCACATATGAACAGAGGAATGTCTGAGCTGGGGGCACCCGCGGGATCGCCAGAAGCATGCTTCTCGACCAGATTCTGGAAGTGTCGCAGGAGGTCGGAGCCCTGGGCGCTGCGGAGCCACTCCCAGCCAGAGCGAGCCTTCAGATGGGTCACGGCCACACACACACTTCTCCCTGTGCTCCGACAACGCAGCATTGTCACCACAGCGACCTGTGGCAAGACAGCAGCGTGTTAGAAGTGCTTTTTTTTTTAATACGTCCAAGATTGGCTTTACACAGATTCTACTCACCTGATTGGTTGGAATCCGCATGGCAGAGAGCCTTATGTTCACGCTATCTAGGAACTCGTATCGCGTCTGATCGAAGAACAGAGCGCAGCCGTCGGGACCATTGTTGCCCTCCACAGCCAGGCATGGCGACCAGGGTTTAGGGCAAAAGTTGCCGCTGTATCCGAGGCCTGCCAGAACCGGCTGGAGGGTGTCATAGTAGTGGTCGACTTCCTGCAGACACAGGATATGAGGTCTGTAGGTGAGGATCTCCTCTAAGATGAGGTACTTCCTGCGGGACCAGCTGAGGGCCTCCGGGGGACACTGGACAAAACTGTCAAGTCCCTCGCCCAGAGCTGAAGGACAGGAGAAAGAGGGAGATCTGACTTCAGCATAGAGTTCACCTAGAGTTTGTGTTAGCAAAGTAGGGTTTTTATCTTGCTAGTTTTTCAATGTCCTCCACCAGCAAGCTTAACTATGTCTGCAGTGTATGAGCACAGTGAATTGAAAACAGTACTTCGAGTCACTCTTCAAACTTTAAAAAAAGATCTGTTTTTGAAGCTAATGTGAGCTTAGATATATCAAGAGTCCACAAGCCAGTGTGATGTGATATCAGACGGGCTAAAAGCAATCTACCTTGGGCCAGTATGTTCCACTGCATCACCCTGATGGAGCTGCCAGGGACGCCGTCTCCGTCATTGAGGTGAGTGAACTTCCTGTGGAGGCGAGGCGGTCGGTCCCCGAGGGCCTCTTCACACTGTCGGAGCAGCTCCATTGGATCGGGGGAACATACAGGGGACGCCTTCTGCTCCTGCAAAACAGACATGACCCGTCACCATTTATGTCACCTGAGGAGGCAGATTACGTCACATATCTGCTGCTGCGTCCGTTTCTGAAATCTGCATCGGTGAACAGAAGAGAAGGAGTCACCTGGCAGACAGCTGGATCCAGGTTTGTGTCTTCAGGCGTGTGGGACGGAGGGAGGGGGAGAGGAGAGCTGCTGCTGGTCTGAGTCAGGGCGCTGTACAGCCTGGTGGCCCCTCCACCCATCGGACACACTGATTGGAAGAAGAAAAAAGAAAAAGACAACGATGGTGATGTGTGTGTGTGTAAAGATGGAGAATAATAAAACATTCAGAATATTTGTAATTCTAATGCCAAATCTGTGTAGCAGTAACTTAAGCCACTATTTCACACAGTGGCTTAAGTATTTCTGCTTCATGGGTGCAGCTCAGCTCACTTTTTGTCCCCCCTCAACATCTGTCCACTCACATCTGTCTCTGTAACCGTTAGATGCTCCACTTTGGTCGCTAGTTATTAACTGTGTCTGTCTGCTGGTAGCGTACAGTGGGTCTATGCGTGCTGTGTGTGGAAACGAGGTTGATGAGAGCAGTGAGAGTACTAATTATTAAAATATCTAAAAGTGGCTACAAAGCTGCATAAAGCAGAGGGGAACTGCAGAGTCTCCATTTTTACATATTGATTATAGCAGCTTTAAATGGCAAGAATACTGTTAATGCTACACACACACACACACACACACACACACACGGGCCATCTGCTCATGTAGTTTATGCCTCAATGAGCAGTTAACATAGTGGCTGTTTGTTTGCGAGAGCTTTGAACTGCAGCAGGTCAAACCAAAGTGGGTCAAATTAACTGGTTTGTCAAGAGACATAAGATTTGTACACGTCCAAGTGTTGCAGACAAATAAAGAGTAATATTCAAAATACGTAGGCTTCACGGAAGTTTCATTTAAACTAAATATTATGAACAGCATTAGGTCTCCAACATTACCAAAAAAAACAAATATTCGTGCTTTCATTTTCTAAAAGCAGATGTATTTCAGCCAATTAACTCCCAGCAAGAGTCCTAACTGGTTTGCATAAACACTAAATACAGAGCAATGCGCACTTCTCTGTAATGGTAAGGCAACATTTTGTGTTCTGCAAATCTGAGGGTAAAAAAGGAGAAAATGGACAAAACCGAGACCATTGCTCTGTCAAACAAATGCTGGTGACTAACTTTCTTCCCGTCTCCTCGAGACCAGAACTATACGACTATAAAAGGAGAGATCAGATACTGATGTTTAAGATCCATCCACTTATGTGTGAGTGAGCGATAACGGGACTACTTTGTTACGAGTCAGCTGGCACTCCTTCCCGCATAGAAAACAAACCCTGGTGCATTTAGAGACCTTTGAACTCTTTCTCACAATAATGTTAATAATTATGCGAGTCCCTGTTTATACCCATAACAGCACCAGCCAGACTGAATATGGTGATTAAATCCACACTCTCTGCTCCACAGCACCACCAGATACACAGAACCTCACTCCGCTCTGGTTTTTAATTTTGTACATTCAAAATCAAAGTCATGTATGAACATTAGATATTATACATTCAAAAATCACCTTATCCACAGTAAAATAGAGAATATCTGCCTCTTACCCATCGTCTCCACCACAGCTATGTCCACTCTGCACTTGAGTAAATTGTCCTTTTAACGCCTCCTTTTAACGCTACCGTCACCCTAACAGATGCTGTATGTTACCGTCAGCGGATTTAAACTTGTGTTTCCACTGCAACAGGAGACAGTGACAAAGACTATTCGTCAATGTGAATGCAGAAATGTGATGTCTCACTCACTTCCCACTCCCGCCTATAAAGCCTCGGGGAGGGAGGGAGGGAGAGAGAGAGATTAGGAAGTATAGACGTCACCAGGCCAGATGGATTATTACAGGTCATGTGAGGGAGAGAGGGATACGCTGCGCAACCCAAACCGCTGCTCTCTCACACCGTCTGACACACGCAGGCTTGAGTGTGTTTCAGATATATTACTGATACATAAATAGTACTTTCAAAAGGGATAAAACCACAGTAACACGGAGTCACACCCTCACAAATAGAAGTCATTGTCCAAATGGAGAATAGGTACATTTCAATGGTTGACAGTTCTCAGATAAACAAGACTGAAGGAAGGTGCTGAGAGTGTGTGCGTTTTGCAATAACAACTTCCTCAGTTTGCATGTTGTAACAGCACCCAGGGCACTTTGATCACAAGTTACCGTCACCAATGTTACATCAGTTATCTTCATCAGAAATAACATTTCGTGGTACCCTTAAGGAGTCACAACATAAATGTGAGGGGTCATGTTGAGGTCATGTGAGGGGTCATGTTTTAAGAAAACACATTTCTGCAACACATAATTATACTTTTTTGGGGGTTTTGCTCATCTTTTTTTGTAAAATCTCTGTCTGTCCAGGTGTTCTTCACATATCTCAAACAAACAGGCGTTATGTGGATTAACTGACGACATATAAGGTATCTAAACGTTAACGTAACGTTAACTATTAATGGTGAAACTATTAAAGACAATACCGCACAGTAAAAGTCCTGCGTTCAAATTTTTTGCTTCAGTGAAGAGTGAAAGGTGGAGCCTTAGATTATATATACTGTATGGGTGGAGCTTTCAATTCTACTATAATGCTGACTAATAATGCATCATATTTGAATTATCATAATGCGAGTAAAATCTGAATCTGCAACCTTTCTTTGTCAGGTAAATGTAGTACTACGATGTAGTATACAGTTGAGCTGCATATTGTTAAGAGCTTTTGGTGCATTTTGTAAGTTATTTTGGAGTACATTGACTTAGAAAAGTAACATAATTCAATATTGTTTCTATATAAAGCAATGAATCTCTGTCTGTCAGTGGGTATTTCCTTTGCGTAGCTCGAGAATCATTCATTCAATCTGAGCAAGTCATATTATTCCTCTCGATCTGGATTCCTTAATCCAAAAGAAGGAGCAAATGTTTTCCTTTGTCCACTGTGTTGCTTTGACGTCAGTGTGTCACACACAGACCAGCAGACATCGCCATGATAAAGAACTAAAAGCTCTGTTGACTTGCGAGTGGTGACTCACGTCTGCAGACGCAAGTCTGAGTGTTGCGTCTCTACACGCAAGTCACGACACAATCATGATCAGTGCCGGCGTGAGACTGACAAACATGGTTTCTTCAGAAAAAAATGTTTTTAAGCAGCAGGGGAAAAAAATAGTCTTCCACAAGCAACTGATGTCCAAACAGGGTGAATGTGCATTACCTGATAATATACGTCAGTGTGTGTAGTGTGAATCATATCCTGTGGACAACCTCTTGTGGCTCCAGGCAGAATAATTTACTGTAGTGGAGTTTGTGTGCGTGAGAGGGAGAGCATGTCACTATAACCTTTAGTGGCATATTGACATTTCCACATTGAAGAACAGCTGCCTCATGACATTTCAATGCGTGTGTGGGTCCATCAGGTCATTCATTTTTATTCTTTGTGTGTTAATACATATATAACATTGTCTTCTGGCATCATGTTGTATTGTAATTGGAAATGATATCTTAACCTCTGTGGGATTGATCAGTTTAATAAAAGATTAGAACACGACTGTGAGGCTGTACTGAGGCACAGCAGTGCTTTGGGCTAAATACTAGCATCAGTATGCTAACATGCGTGTAATTAGAATGTAAAAATGCTGATGTTTAGCATGTTCGTCATCTTAGTTTAGTGTGTTAGCATGCTAACATTTGCTAATTAGCACTAAAGATAAAGTACAGCTGAGGCTGATGGGAATTCTATCAATGTTGCAGGTATTTGGTAATAAACCAGTGTACTGACAAAATTATGAAATTGTATTTCAATGAGGCACGTACAGATGCATGTGTGCGATATCTTGCAGACCCCAAAGTCAGCATCGTGAATGTTATCTAGTTTGTGGTATTAAATTGCTGCTTTACTCTCTGACCTTTAGACAGGCAGCCTCCTCCACTGACAAGCTGAGTGAACACAACACAACACAACACGTACTACAACATATAGGGGCCACTCTTGGCATCTGTATCGGCTCGTATCAGCAATATCTCTTCTTATTCCTATTTATTTAGTCTTTCTTTCAGCATGTTTTATTCTACTCTGTCAGTCATAATCAGTTGTTTTATTTGGGCTATGCATCTTCTATAGTCGGCCTATAATACTCATATTATACACATTATAGGGCAAAGGTTGTGTGTTCGTATATTGCCTTCAGCCTGGAATCATCAACAGCCAGATAGGTATGCAGAGCAGAGGCCTGTGAGGGCTTCATTCAGGTTTTAGGAGCAGTGTCCCAGTCAAGATGCTCGTTCACATTATGCAGCAGGATAAAGGGACACATTGTGAAATTCTACAGTGAATAAAAGATACTAGAGATATTTGATGTTTTAGGGTCCTCCCTTGAGAACATTTGAAGTGGAAACCATAAAGAAAGTGCCCACACGAGACAGCAACACACCAAACGCACTGATGAACAAATGTGTTTGTGGTAAAGACATCTCCGTGTTGGGGCATCTATCACATGCAAACACAATACTGATATTGTGGAGCAGTCACAGACAGACACAGCCTGACAGAGAGAACGTACTTTAGGTAATTCAAAGTCCCTTAGAAGCACAACAACTCTTCCAAATAGATTATAGAATACAATGTGACCGTACCGTAAAGATACAGAGACTGTGGATCACACGGCACACAAAGGAGTTCAGAGCAAAGTTGACTTCTTATTTATCTGACGACTTACCTTCGTTACTGGAAATAACTGCTCACTTCCCTTCAGCTGTACTCGTGCAGCTGCCGTCGTGTTTTTCCAGGCGATCCCTCTCTGCCTCTGTGTGGTCCCACTAGCGTGTGACACGGGCGGTGGGAATGTTTCTCTGTGTGCATGCGTTCAGTGGGAAGTGGGTGGTTGATTGACCCTCTAGCTGCAGGGTAAGGTCACAGTGGGGAGGAAACACGGCCTCTTCTGCCATCTGCTGGTACACAGGGACCACGGGTCACACTCCATACAGTCTGACGAGGAAGAACAGACGATCGTCAATTATATTTACACATTAGGAACTAATATGGCAGCAGATGGATGTAACAGGCAGCAGGTGAAAAAAAAAGAAAGCGACGCCACACTTTGAATTTTACTAGTGACTGTTCTTCAAACTTGTCAATCAATCAGTTTCTGTTTTTATTTTAGCATGGTCATTTAGTTTGCTACACTAACACTTAAAGCATTTATCAAAAAACAAATGTATTATAAGAAAAAGCAGAAGGAAAACTGCAGTGAGTGACAGCTGGCTCCCAGTTATTGTGCGTTATTGTGCATTCTCAAACAACCAATTGGTAAATAAATATACATGAAATAATAACAGGCTATATTTCCTTTGACTATTTGAGCATCACAATGACAGAAACAGTTTAATGATTTAATGTACAGATTTGGGTGTATATGGTGTATATGACAGAGACTCAGAGAGAATAATAATAATAATAATAATAATAATAATAATAATGACGACAAAGTGGAGAAAGCACCCAATAGTTTGGATTTACTTGGTGAAGTCAAAGTACAAGTGGAGTCACATCACGAACAAATGTGTCTCACATTCAGATGAGTCATCTGCTGCTCTCACTGTACACATACGTTTTAAAGCTCTATATATATTACCTTTGTTGTTGCTTTAGTTACTTCATTAGCAACACCGTGTGCATAACAAAAAGAAAGAAAAGTACTACATTTGTGGCCTGTTATAGGACTTTGTGAACAAGTAGAGATAGCGCACATCTCAAACACAGAACAAATACAAAGTGCTTTACGTTGGCTCCATTTGAGCTCGAAAATTGCAGTGTTTCCAAAGCAGACATTTAGACATTTTGTCGTTGCGGAAAAAGCAGCACAAGAAGAACTAATAACATTAACAATAGCCGTTTCAGTAATTAAGGCAATACAGAAATGAATCAAGTTATAAGTGACACGTTTGACAAATTAAAATGTCGTGATGAATGTCTTCACTACTCAAAACTAATACAGCATCTACTACACACCATTAATCCAATCATGGCAACATGAAGAGAAACGAAAGGAGTGAAGAATATGTCACAGTTTTGGTGTTTTCATCTTCTGTTGCCGTGAGCTTTATTACATTTTTTTGATTACAAATGAATATCAACTTTGTATTATATGTATTAAATTCCATCCACAGTTTATCTGAATTCACATAGACACTACAGGTCCTCTGAAGACTGCTGTCCTAGAATTGATTAATACCCAGTCGTTTGCTGAAGTCTAACATTTGGTGGTGCAGAAGTGTGTCGACGTCCCCCAGCTGTTGTCTCCTGGTCTTCAGGTGGCTCAACATGGCACTCATCGACAGCAACAGCACACCGTCGCTATTCTGACTGTCCCGAGTTACCGACCAATCCTCTTTCCATGCATCCTGTAAGCTCTCGAACAAGGTCTTTATGTCCCGCTTGAACCGGTGAACCTCCTGCCAGTACCGTTCTTTGTCCTCTCTGGCTCCGCCCATATCCTCCGTCATCTGTCTGATGGAGAGATGCAGCCTGCTGTTCTCCACGCGGACCTGCTCCAGTGATACGCTATTGTTATAGATGCTTATCTCTACAGCTCTCATCTCTGAGGCCTGTTTATCGAGCACGTCCGTGTAACTTTCTCGCAGCTCCTCCAGCTCGGTCTTCATTTCCTGTTTGGGCTGAAGCAGAGAGCCCGTTTCCTCCTTCAGCCCCTGGATCAACAGCTCCAGATCGCTTCTCTTCCCCCTGAGCTCGGAGGTCAGCGTATTCAGTCTCTGGTGCCTGGATTGCTCTTCATTCCACTTTGCAACCACCTCCTTCAGCATCGCCTCTTGCTCCTCCACCTCCCTCTGCTTCTCCTCGCTGCTCCTCGTGATGCTCATGGTCTCTGTAGTGCACCGCTCTATTTCCTCACGGTGTTTGGTCTCTATTTGTCCGTACTCCACCTCACACTGGGTCACATGTCTCATCAGCAAGTCAGCATTTGAGCTCTTGGGCTGACGCTTTTGGAGTGCGGCCTCCTCTCGTCGAAGCTCCTGGTATCTCCTCCTGGTGTCGCCGATATCCGAGGTCATCTTCGCTACTTGCTCCTCCTGCTTCCTCTTCGCCTCCTCCAAAAGCCCCCCTAGCCGCCTATTCTCCTCCTCCAAATGACTGATGTTCTTCTTCTCTGTCTCAACGTTATCGCACAACTCCCCCCGATTCCCCTCAAACTCGCGCTTGGTGATTACGTCAGTCTCCAGGAGGTCTCTGGTCTGCTTGTCCATCTCTTTGATCTCCTTGCTGTGTTTGACTATAGAGGCAATGCGCTCCTCCAGCTGCAGCTTGGATCGCTCGAGCTGCTGCGAGACGTGGACATACTCTTCCCTCACTTTGTTCTCTTCATCATCACACTGATGCTTGAATACCTCATAGAGTTCAGCCAGGGAGTCTTGAAAGAACAATGTTGATGCTCGAATCTTCTCTATTTTATCTTCCACTGCGGTGATTTCTTCTTTAAGACGCTGGACGGCAACACAGAATACTTCCCCTAACTCGCACAACTCCTTCTTCAGCGTTTCTCTCTGTTGCCTCAATTCTGAATGCTTTTGAGTTTCCTCCTGCAGCTGCTGCTCGCTCTGGCACCAAGAGGCTGCCAGTCTTCGTAAATTGCTCTCCAGCTTGGCCAGGTCAGTCATGAGCTCCCCCAGATGCTTATGGGTTTCTCGTTTATTGTCATTAAGTCTGTCCAATTCTCCTCTGCTCCTCCTGATCGATTGCTCCTGCTGCTTCACTTTACACTCAGCCTGGTGCAGCTCTCTGGACAGGTTGTCTTTGTTCACTGTGAGAGCCTCTCTCTCCAGCACCATCTTTTGCTGAAGTGTTACTGTGTCCCGTTCGACAGCAGTGATGCACGACTTCAGCTCGTCTATCCGGTCCCGTGTCTCCTCCAGCTCCCTCTGCAAGCCCCACTTTGAGGTGATTTGCTCATTCTGAACCGCGATGATCTCTTCGTGTTCGGCCTTCACCTGCTCTCGCTCTGGGTACAGTGCTTCCTTCTGGCTCAAGAGTGTTTCCTGCCTCTTCACGGTGGCTTCTTCTAGCTGAGAAACCCCGTTGAGGTCTTTGCGCAGCTGCTCTATCTCTTCAGCATTAGATGCCCGGGCTGCTGCTACGTCAGTCATAATTTCCTGCCTCATTCTTTCTCTTATATTGTTAATTTGGTGTCTCAGCTTGCTGTTTTCTATACTTTCCACTTCTAAATGCTCATGAGCAGCACGCCGAGCCGCCTCCAGTTCAGTGATCGCAGTAGTTATCTCCGTCAGGTGGAGGCTGGCTTCAGCTGAGAATGGCACGTCGTCCTCTTTCAGTTGCTTGTCCAGCTCCTTTAAATGCTCGAGAGCAACCATGACGGCCGGGAAGTCCGGGACCAGGCAAGAAGCCATTTTTTAATCCGTGTGCTTTATGCTCGTCAGTGTGTCTACAGCACGTTCAGTTATACTCTACCATGGCAACAACTAACCCACCACGAAGAAGAATACAGCATGCTACGGCAAGTCCGAGGGGCCACATTGTTGTAAGCAGTGGCTACCCATAAGCTAATATCAGTCAGTAGGCGAACGTTACGTGAAACTAATGTTGTACGTTACCGCAAGAAACTAAGCTAAAGTTAAGTTGAATAAACAGATAAGATAAGGACTTTAGTGATCCCAATCCAATTGTTACAGCAGCTCAATAGTCAAAGAAGCTATGAAAATACGTACTGCGGTCAGGTTAGCAGACACTCGGATCTCCGTGGTCAACCCAGCAAAGTGCGCCTATATGCTGAAATTCACGGTAAACGCATTCAAACGGAACATTTCGGGAGCGAGCGAAGGACTTTGCAAAGTTAGCGGAAATATTAACGTGAAACAACATCCGGTTTTCAAAATAGGATGTCAACTAAGCATATATACAAATTGCATTTGTGGAAATAAGATTAAATTAATTATATTAACATTAAGTATGAAACATGTTACCTCCATCTCGAGTTAAAGGGAAAATACAACTAAATTGTGTCTTTATTCTTTGATTTGAGGGTTGCTGGAAAGATAATTAAATTAATAATATTACAAACTGTGAACTGAAATTGCACCTTCAAATAGCTAATTTCTAAAATGTTTAAGGTGCTATGAAAATATTCTTGTATATTTCCATACAATGACTGATGTATATGTGTTCAGGGCATCTTTGTCCTGAACACATGTTGAACATGTTGTACAGTTGAACACATGTACAGTTAACATGTTTGATTTTTGTTTGGATGTGGTCAGAAATGTCCTGAACACATACATATCAGTAAGTCAGATATTAGTAATTTAATTATCTTTCCAGCAAAACGAATCAAAGAATAGACACTTCATCCACAATTTAGTTGTATTTTCCCTTAAACTCACGAGATGCAGGTAACATGTTTTATACTTAATGTAAATATAATTAATTTAATCTTATTTCCACGTAATGAAATTTGTATATACGATTAGTTGACATCTTATTGTGGAAACCGGATGTTGTCTCACGTTAATCCCTCCGCTAACTTTGCAAAGTCCTTCGCTCGCTCCCGATCTGTTCCGTTTGAATGCGTTTACCTTGAATTTCAGCATATAGGTGCACTAAAATTCAAGTGTCTGCTGACCACGGAGATCTGAGTGTCTGATGAGTTCACTGCGGTAAAATACGTTGGGTGACCTTTGCATTTGAAGCATGAAAACAATGTGTGGTCGCACGAGAGAGCCTGTCCATCAACAGCGCGTCTCGTGCTTACCCGAAGTATGCAGCAACACCAGAGCAGACATTTGGTTACAACCTCGGCTTCCCAAGACGTCTGTATGAGCTGAAAAGAAAACTAATGTAATAATAATATGTCTAAAACAAAACCCAGACTCCCCCGGTGTGATAGCCAGACTGTAGGTGGCAGTAGCGGGGAGCACGAGCCCGAGTGTTGCCAGATTTTAAGATTTCACGTAAATCAGTTCTTCTTCTTCTTGTTTGAGGTTTATTAGCGGTTGGCAAACAATGAATTGGTGCATTACCGCCACCAACTGGTATGGAGTGTGGATCAGGATGTCTAATAGGCTACTTATATACAAATAAAAATTCAAAAGGAAAAGAAAAACAAAACAAAACAACGGGCTCATATTTTTTTAATAATAATAATGAATCTAAGATATTGAAATAATACTTGATAACACTCACTTTTTGAGTTCTTTTGCAGAATATCCACTATATCCAACCGTACCTTCATCTTGCCGAGGTCTTCAATCAGCTGCCCTCTTTCCTGCTCATATTTCTGACATTGTACAATTACATGCTCTATTGTTTCCTCTTGCTCACAATAGTCGCATTTCCCTGTTTCGTGTTTACCTATTTTTATAAGCATACCGTTTAGGCCTGTATGTCCAAATCTAAGCCTTGATATCACCGTTTCCTCTCTCCTGTTCCTTCCTGCACATCTCATTTCTCCCACTTTCCTCTGAACTCGGTAAAACCATCGTCCTTTCCTGTCTTCTTCCCATTGCTTCTGCCACCTTTCCTTCAACCTCTGTTTAATAATACTTTTTGTTTCTGATTTACTGAAGCTGACTGTAACATTAGTGCAGCTATTTTTTGTGGCCTCTTTTGCAGCTTTATCTGCCATTTCATTTCCTTTCACCCCAATATGTGCTGGTACCCATAGGAATATGACTGTCAGACCCATCATTTGAATTCTGTATAATGTTTGTTGTATTTCAATGAGGATGTTTCCCTGTGTACACTGATAGTCCCTCAGTGATCATTTTACCTATTTTAACATTAAATTCTGGGACAATAAATGCCACTCCTACCTTGTTTCCTAGATTCTTTGATGCATCTGTAAAAACCTGGATATAACTGTGGTAACTGTCGATATGTGCCTGTATTGTATGCCAATTGAAATGATCCGCTTTACCCTTGTTCTTCTTTTTTAATAATGTAAAGTCTACTGTTGCATCAGGAAGTATCCACGGTGCTATTGTTGGTAATGGGACTGTTGGACTGAAGTTTAATTTAGCTATGCCAAGTTCTGTTGCTTTCTGTGCTACTGTCCACCCAAAGCTTCTTGTTTCCCTCTTCTCCTTTTCCCAGCAAGGTTCTAACGTTTCTTGACGTAAATCAGTTTAAAAAGTGGGCGCGATATATGCTGTCATACACATCATTCTGAAATGGGCCATCCTGCGTTATGAGTTATTTTACTTTTGGTAAGAATCAGAATCAGAACCGTTTATTGCCAAGGAAGTTTGCACCTACAAGGAATTTGTCATGGCGGGTGGTGCGTAAGATTTAACAATAAACAATAACATTAAACAATCAACAACAATCAACACAGTGCAAGAAATAGAAACATTACAATTGCACAACAAAACAGATAACAGGACTATAAAACAAGTGAAATGTAAGTGAAATGTTAAAAGTGTCGAGTGTGATTAAATAAAGAAACAGGGATGTGCAGGGGAGTGACCAGAAGGAAATGTCCTGGTGATGACAGAGTCAGTGGGGGTCCCGGGCTTTGTTAATGAGCCCGACTGCGGACGGGAAGAAACTGTTCGTGTAGCGTAAGGTCTTGGTCCTGATGGACCTCAGCCTCCTGCCTGATGGAAGGGGCACGAACAGATCATGTCCAGGGTGAGAGGGGTCGGCTACAATCTTTCTTGCTCGCTTCAGGGTCCTTGAAGCGAACAAGTCCTGGAGGGACGGCAGATTGCAGCCAATCACGCTCTCGGCAGAGCGAATGATGCGCTGCAGTCTGCCCTTGTCCTTGGCTGTGGCTGCAGCGTACCAGACGGAGATGGAGGAGCAGAGGATGGACTCAATGATGGCTGTGTAGAAGTGCACCATCATTGTCTTTGGCAGGTTGAATTTCTTCAGCTGCCTCAGGAAGTACATCCTCTGCTGAGCCTTCCTGGTGATGGAGCTGATGTTCAGCTCCCACTTGAGGTCCTGGGTAATGATGGAGCCCAGGAAGAGGAAGGACTCCACAGCGTCGACGGGGGAGTCACACACAGTGATGGGGGCAGGTATGGCTAGTTCTTCCTGAAATCCACAACCATCTCCACTGTCTTTAGAGCGTTGAGCTCTAAGTTGTTCAGGCCGCACCAGGTCACCAGATGGTCAGTCTCCCACCTGTAGGCAGACTCATCCCCACCAGAGATGAGTCCAATGAGGGTGGTGTCATCCGCGAACTTCAGGAGCTTGACGGACTGGTGACTGGAGGTGCAGCTGTACTGGTGTACAGGGAGAAGAGCAGAGGGGAAAGAACGCAGCCTTGGGGGGAAACGGTGCTGATGGTCCGGGAGTCTGAGACGTGCTTTCCCAGCTTCACATGCTGCTTCCTATCAGACAGGAAGTCTGTGATCCACTTGCAGGTGGAGTCCGGCACGTGCAGCTGGGAGAGCTTGTTATGCAGCAGAGACGGGATGATGGTGTTGAAAGCAGAGCTGAAGTCCACAAACAGGATCCTGGCGTAGGTCTAGTCCAGATGCTGGAGGATGAAATGAAGGGCCAAGTTGACTGCGTCGTCTACAGACCTGTTGGCTCTGTAGGCGAACTGCAGGGGGTCCAGGAGTGGGTGGTACAGAGTCATGAGCCCCTGCTGAGCTGGGGGAGGGGGGGCTGGTGGTCTGGGGCTGGTTGATGGGGCTGTGGGGGATGGAGTCAGGACTGTCCCATTGTCTTTCGCATCTGCAGTAGAACTCGTTCAGCTCGTCTGCCAGGCGGAGGTCATTCATAGAGTGGGGGGTTTTTGGCTTGTAATTGGTGATCTGCCTGAGACCTCTCCAGACAGAAGCAGAGTCACTTGCTGAGAGCTGGTGTTGCAGTTTCTCAGAGTACAGTCGTTTAGCATCTCACACCGCCAATGTAAGCCAATACTTACACCAATACTGAGAGCTCAATGAGAAGTTATAGTTGAGAGAGAGATGGAGTATTATGAGAGTTTAACTTCTCTCTTGGTGGGAAATGTCTATGACAATGGTGTACCATTTGACTCCAAACTTTTTTTAATTTCCTCCTTAGTTGCCCTTTAGAGCACAATTAACCCTCTGGTTGTCTGTTTTGATAGATCATTCTCACCTGACGGAAAGACCTACACAAGGCCAGATTAACTTGCTAGGAGGTTCCTAAAAAGCTAAAAAGCTTTGGGGTCATATATTGGCCCCCTGATTCCTCAAACTCTGTTTGGCAATTATTTAATGTGGTGATTTGAAATATGCAGCATGCCGGAACGATATCAACTTACATAAGAAAGATATTATTTAGATTTTGACAAGGGACCCCTGTGCAAGACTGTGCCCAAAATTAGATGGAAATGCAGGAGCAACCTTGAGGTCCTACAGTTCATATTTAACGGTCCATATTCCCAAACAAGTGTGCGATTAATTTGATAAACAGAAACTAATTGCCACACAGCGAATTTGAGTTTTTAGATTTGAAGTTTGTGCAGCTCTATTAACAACAGGACCTGGCAACCCTGACCCGTCGCAGTGTGCTGCCGTTGGTCGACAAATAATTACGTAGCAAGCATAGAAATAGAGCATGTAGACGATGCAACACCATTTAATGGCTGTTATCCTATGTGTTTTTATTTGTATTTTTAGGAAAGCCCCTAAAAGTGTTTGGACTTTCTATTGTCTCAAAATACAATACGAATATGGCATATTTTTATGTATATATTAGAGTTTAATTTATTAATTCAAATTAATGTGCTGGTCACGATGACATGGATTTGAGTGTCCTGTTTTTTTTTCACACAGAAAGTTTTCATCATCATTAACATACACTAACAGTACATTTAAAATACTGCATCAAAATAATGGTGTAATTCTCCACCTGATTTACGTTCTATCTAACCTAACTCTAGCAGCAATGCTGCAGCCAGCTAGCAGAGCGGACAGCCTGCAGAAAAGCAGAGAACGGCCACAGAAACATGGATCTCATCAGTAAACCAAGAAGCAAGTCGATTGTGTGGCTATATTTCGGCTTGAAAGCAGACGATAAGGGACAACCTCTGAACTCTGGGGAGGCCATTTGTCGTTTGTGCCGAAAAATAGTACTTGCTAAAGGCGGAAATACCACGAATTTAAGAAGTCATCTGAGACGTCGACATCGTGCTGATTTCTTCGAGAACATTTCTTCCACGACATCTGGAGTTTTGTTTGAGGCTCAAGGTACACACATTTCATCGCTTTCACTGCAGGAATTACGAATCTAAAGAGTCTTGTCGCTTTGGCCGCCTTTTCTACTATACTACATTCATCCACCCTATTTACTGACAACATACAATTGCAGTGGGGCACTGTAATGGGGTTCATACAGTTGCATTTGAATGGGAGCAATTAAAGACCACACGATAGCATTAGAACTCATGGTACTTTATATAGGAGAATGTGTAGACAGGCAGATGTCGGTGTATTAAGTGTGTCACTATGAATGCAACATTCAATTCCGACCATGCATTGAGATTGTATCAGGCACATTCAAAGAGTCTATATCATCAAGATGTTAAATTACACTCGAGCGTCATGTAAGTAACACCGATCAGCGAGTTTCTAAGTACAGGTGTCTTTAAACAGGGTGGTCATCTCATGTCAGGTTCTTTCATTACAATTTCCACGCATGTTATGGCCATCGGTGTTCATTTGTAACAGTGTAGCGCTCTTTCCACCTAAAAATGCTTGTACGCATGCGCTAAAGAGACGACGGCGCTAGAAGTCTGTTTTACGGCAGTATTGTTGTTACCATGGTGTCACCTAAACAGTCATGCACGTAACGTTTGCCCATTGTAAGGAACTGACGGTAACATTTGGGAATGTTTTCTAATATATAATTTGGTAAGGAATATGTTTCCATGGACCCGCCGTTGTGATATGTCGTAATACATAACACTTTCTGTGGTTTGTGCAGTCAGAGCCGCCATCTTTAGCGTTTTAAAATGAAGCAATAAGCCACGAGAGGCCGTGGTTTACAATGATTTTACAACAGCTAAAGGGCGTTGTGGGGCACTACGCGGAGCGGACTGCGGTTGGTGCAGTCAGATCGCCATTTTTAGCGTAAATCCCTGACACCGTCTGTTCAATACAAGCTGATAAACACTGTGGTATAATCGCCATATAGCACCGGAACCTCAGCACTTGAGCGGTATCACTCCGCTTTGTTTACATAGCCAAATACTAACACCTGTGCTCGCCTCACGTGAGTTTTAAAGCAGCTACCTTGACAGCTGGTGGAGCTAACAGCTAACACTATGAATGCAGACCTGAATGATTCTCGTGGAAAATTGGATTGGTTTGAGCCCGATATGAAAACTAAAGAGGCGATCATTAAAGAAGAGGACGAATCACAACACGGGGAAGAGTGTGAGGTAAATGCCACTGACATTTCCAGACATGCAATGGTATCGGACTTGGAACTGGATGAACTCGAGGACAGCAGGACCGAAAGTAAGCTGACAAAGAAGCAGACATTGTGGGCTGTGAATTGCTTCACTGGCTGGTTGGAGTCCCAGGGGCTGCAGATGGACCTACCTACAGTGGAGAAGACTGAGCTGAACGGACTGCTCAGACACTTTTATGGATCGGTACGAAACGGCAAAGGAGAACTCTATGGGATTGCTAGTTACATCGCACTGAGAGCTGGACTTAACCGTTACTTCAAAGAGCGTCCCGTCAGCCGTCCTGTGAGCCTAATGAAAGATGCAGAGTTCATCTCAGCCAACAAGGTGTTCTTGGGAGTGCTCAAGAACATTAGAAAGTCTGGTCGAGACATAACATTACACCATCAGGCACTGTCTCCGGATGATATCCGCACCCTCAGGCACTCCTGTGCGATGGACACTGGCACTCCAAGGGGTCTTCTGAACAAAGTCTGGTTTGATATCCAGGTATATTTCGGCCGCAGAGGGAAGCAGGCCAACAGGAATCTAAAGCCAGATTCATTTGTAATCAGAAAAGACAAGAGAGGACTGAGATACTGCACTTCATTCTTTGGTGACGAGACAAAAAATCCTACCAAGAAGGACAGATGCTCTATGTTTGAGAAACCAGGCAGTGAATTCTGTCCTATCACTTCTCTTTTAAAGTACCTCAGCAAGCTCCCATCCAACGCAACAGCCCTTTACTTGCAGCCTAAGAAGGATTTTGTAGATGAAACTTGGTACAGCCACACCCCCTTAGGAGTCAATTATCTGGGTTCCATGTTGTCTCGCATGTCTAAAGAAGCCGGCACATCCGTCATCTATACCAATCACTGCATCAGAAGCACACCATTTCACCAACTATGTGGCACGGGACTGGAGAGAAGAGAAATGATTCCTGTCAGCTTGCACAGGTGGGATGAGTTTATTCACCTGTTGCCATTTTATTTTACATTTATCCCATTACGCCTGCTGAAATTACTTTCATATCATTTTTTTACAAACAGGTCTGAAACCTCCCTTCAAAGTCACCGGACGCTATCCGTCGGGAGCCGTAAGCCACGGAGCAAGATATTGCAAGAGAGCAATTCAGCTGGTCCAGCAGGTCTGCCACCAAACAAGTGGGCATCCTTAACAGAAGTTCAGTCAAGCACACACTGCTGCAATGGATTCATTGTCTTAGTAATGACAGTCTGAGTGAAATGTTCAGATAGAGGTCTACAGAAAGTCTGAATGATTGAACATGATCCTGGATACTAGAAGCTATAAAAAGCTACATTTTGCTTGGTGGGGGAACAAAATAAAATTAATCAAAACAAACTCAAAGCTTCTGTCTTTGCTATAAATATCGAAACATTAAAATGTTGTTACTATAATTTAACCTGTCCGATGTAGTATAGCATCAATCACATTCTAATGTTGTAACATTCTCCAAAGGTCTTGTCTTTATTTCCTCTGTTGCTTAAACCCGTACTACAGTAAACATGCTCCATGCTCCTAGTCTGGATTGTGACTAAAATATCTCGACTATATTCCATATTTGACAAATTTTTCTCTTTTTTTTTTGCCTCTGCAGGTTTGGATTTAAACCATGAAGAATTCTTCGAGGATGTTCCTTTTCTTCAGGCTCCTTCAAACACAAACTACGTCCCAGATGCTGTTTTGCCGCCTGGAGAGCCGTGGCTCCACGGTGGCCCCTCGCGGGCGGCGCTGTCCCTGCCCTCCTGCCTGTTCCTGTGCGGGGACGTTGGGTCTGGGGTGGCTGGTCCTGGATTTTCTGCCGAAGAGCAGATGGGAGAGATGAAAGTGTACGCCAAGTGTCACCTTCAGCAGGGCGTCATGTTCGGGCCGTATGTCGGAGAAATATGCAGAGGACAAATGCCGACCAACCTCAAATACGCCTGGGCTGTAAGTACACAGGTTTAAAATCAAGTTATAGGGAAAACATTATGGGTTTTGTACTACAATCACATTTGTAATCCACTTGTAGTCCATGATGTAATTTGTTACTTGTGTTGATAACCAGCAGGAATTCTATATAGATTTGGTCGTAACACATACACTCTGCTCCCATCTCCAGATCAGGGATGATGCTGCTTTTATCTACGTTGATGCTTCTGATGAAAGCAAATCTAACTGGATGAGGTGGGACGTTCTTACTGATTCAAGTATTTCACTTTCTCTCTCTCAAAGTAGTTTCCTTTCTCGCTCCTGTTTTTTCGTTTTTATATATATATTTTTGCAGTCAATCGGAGCGCTTGTCTGACTGATTGTCTTTTTCTTTCCTGGTCACAGTTATAAACTATACATGTTCGCTCTATGTTTCAGGTATGTAACGTACACCAGCAGGGAGGAGGGACACAACCTGGTCATCTTCCAGTTCTACCGCCACATCTACTACAAAGTTTCCCAGCCCGTTACAGAGGGAGCAGAGCTAAGGGTCTGGATCGGCAAGGATTATGGCACCTTGCTGGGCCTCGGTATGGGTAAGTTCACTCACTCAAGCATAGAATGACGTGGTAGAAGCAAACTCTCAGATTTATATTCGTTTTTATTTACTTCCACATACATTTTCAGCTGACAGTAGACTTTTGTTTTTGACGGGTGGTATACAGGTGACAATGTGAAATGTGAAGTTGGAGACAAAGAGGCAGTCCTGCGCCTTCTGCAAGACATCCAATTGGTCACCCTCCCCGAGCCCAGCAGCTCTTCCCTTTGGTCCGACCACAGCCAATCACAGAGCCCCATGCTTGTCATCAGTGACGTGACAACAATGTCAAACCCAGACGCAGCAAGTGATTCGGGCATGATTTCCGGCTCTGCCTTCCCCTCCTCCCTGATCTCCTTGCCGTCCCCGAGCTCTCATTCATTCGAAAAATATGATTTCATGCCTGGAACTGAGAGACTGCTGAGTAACCCAAACGCCACACAGAACAGCCCGTGGTACTTTTTTGGGTTGGAGCCGGACCCCACCGGTCGGCCTCTAGATCGTTGCACTGCAGTGTGTAAGCTGTGTGTGGAACATGTGGGCTGTGGAGGAGGAGCAGCAGATCTCCAAAACCATCTGACTAGCAAGCACCACATCAGACCACCACGTGACGTTACCAAGGATCGAAGTTTTCAGACAATAGGTAACTATTACTGTACGCAAAAAGTACACCCGGATGATGGGAATGTCTTTTGTTCTTAAAGTATCTGATGATGAGACTGGATGGAAAGTCAAGGGATCACCAAAGTTATTAGGATTCATCATAGTGCATCCTCATTAGACAGGCTTCTTCGTCAAACAGTGGTTGGAGCAGCAGCCATTTCTAAGACACATTGCAAACTCATTAAAATATGCAATATTAAGATCAATTAGTATGAAGGATTAGTGGCATTAGAATGTGTCAGAGGCCAACAAATTTGGGCTTTCCACACCTATTTCATATCTATGTGGCAAGCCCTGAAGAATATGTCACTAAAAAACTAAAATGTCAACCTGCAGGTGTTACTATGGGAAAAGTCAGAAGATCACCAAAATCATTGCGGTAAACCGTATTCAAACCACAAATTAATTTTTAAAATTCATCCTCTGGGGACCATGAATGTCTTCAAATATTTCAGTCTGGACAAAAGTGGTGGACCAACCAGGCCGCTAGCATGGCTAAAAATAAGACCCGAGTTCAGGAACCAGAATTTTCCTTTTAACCAACCTGAAGGTCTTTTGTTGTTCGAGATGCGAGTCAAAAACTATTTCTCAAACAAGCAGATGTACAGGTTTGACCTGTAAACTGGTATCTAGTGTAGTACAAGACAGATTTTGATCAGGTTTTGTAAAAATGTGTCAAACTGTTGATTTGTCCTTTTTCACTAAAGGTCAGCAACGCTCACAGCCAGCGATGGGTAACAGCATGCTCCCCCTGGCATTCTCCACTCATGTGACCGATGCCATCTCCAACTTTCTCATTATGGATCTCCAGCCCCCAGCTCTGGTAGAAGGGGACGGCTTCAAACAGCTGATTCACACCCTCCTGCCCTCCTACAAGGAGCTGCCTTCACCGTGGCAGCTCGAGAACCTCCTGAAAGAACATCACACCAAAGGCAAGACGAGCCTGGCTCAGCTGCTGAGGAAGAAAATGGGAAGCAGCAATAACGTGGACATATCGGACTACACTGCTCCCATGGAGTTCGAGTCCAGGAGACGTGGGCGACCTCCCGGCCATCGGAAGGAAGTGCCTCACTTTGTCACTTTAAGTGTGGATGTTTGGTTGCACAACTGGCAGGGCAACACTGAGAGGTACCTCACCCTCTGGGCACATTACGTAGACTGCAATTTTAGTTTTCAGAACCTGGCACTGGCGACCCAAAGACTGACAGAGGGTGGTGTTAAAGACTACAGCCTTCAAGCAGTGGAGACTCAAGTAAAAGTGATGGCCCAGGAGTGGGGGATCTCCATGCCTAATCTGGTCTTGCTGGGAGGGGAGGTAAGGAGCAAGATGAGGCTGGGGCCAATTAAGAGCGGCAAAGGTGGAGAGGCTGCAGGAAGCGTTCCTCACCCGAACTCAACAACGTTTCTCGAGAGGGACGACACTGTCTCACCCGAGGAACCACATGGCTTGGAGCATGGCCATTCTAGTGAAGGACTAGCATCTGTGCCATGTTTCTTCAGCGCTGTGCAAGGCTGCATTGAGGAAGTGATGTCACACTCTGTCATCTCCAAGACCCTGAGTCAATTCCAGGGTGTTCTCGCTACCTTGTTCATGCCACCTGCTCAAAACAAAGGCCTGTATCAGCACCCCGCCCACAGTCTGTTGCAGACCCTGAAGAAACATGAACAGGCGGAGCTGAAGTCGTGGGCTCACAGCCGGCCAGCATGGAATAAACTGTACCCTCTGCTGAGCATGCTCATCAAGCATAAAAGCCTTTTCTCTGACATGCTAAAAGAGATTAAAAGTGAGAGCTTGTCTAAAGAAGACACTGTTTCAGAATCCAGTTCGTCTGGCAGCTGCTACGCTAACTCCACATCCTCGGCGAGCTTTACGACTTTGCGATCTGAATGGAAGGTTGCGGAGGAGCTGTGTTTAGTCCTCAAACCTCTGGACGTGGCGTGTCGAACTCTTGCCAAGGAGGCATTCCCCCGTCTGTCCCTAATCAAACCCATTCTCACAGGCCTGCTCTCCCGCCACCTCGTGCCGCGGACGGGAGATTCGTCGTCCATCCTGAAGGAAGTGAAGAGGATGATGAGGCGGAACTTGGCGAGCTGCTATGAAAACCCTGTCGTCAACAGAGTTCTGTGTGTTGCATGCTCCCTCGATCCCCAGTTCCATGGGCTGGGCTTCATGGAGGACAAGGTGAGCCGTAAATCTATAATGCATTGACTTCTTTCTTAACCCTTAATCTTAAATTACTGTGGCTATGAAGATATATACGGTTAGTTTTACTTGATTTAAAGTAAGTTAAATTAACCATCTAGCTACTGTTGGATGTCTCAACACAAAGCAGTCATAAAATAGCTTTTCCTGAGTAATGTACAGTCTAAAGTCTGCAAATTCTGACTTAAATCTAGAACACCGATCAAAGAATAAGTATGTTTGACAATGAATCTGTGCTGGAATTTGATTCCAGCTTTGAGTCCTTTTCAGTTTTCAATACTTTTTGCTATGAACACATTGCAGTCGGTACCAAAACATTGAGGTTGACATCCCGTCATCTGAATAGCACTTTAAAGCATAGTCACACATGCAAGTTTAATACTGAACATTTCGTTAAAGCCAGTATTTTAATGGGCCTCGCTGTCCCTCGCTGTATATGTCAGTTACTTTTGTGATTTCCATTTTGTTTTAAAATACATATGAATGAATGTGTTTTCTGTTTTCCTGCTTATGTCCATTTGTTGTGCGAATGTGCTTGAACGTCATTGGCCGGGAATACTAATCACTTTCACCTTTGAGGCTGCCAACCTGATCTGTTGTTCAAAATCCTTATATGCAACATGACTCATCCCCAATCTCTGTGATAATAATGTGTAAAGGGAAGGATGCTCACAATTAAATCTTTTGGTGTGATTGGCTTTAAGGAACAGAAAGCCACCTTTGAATGGCTGAAGAAAGAGGCCGTCAGGATTGTGAAGGAGGACAGGAGGAGAAGTCAGAAGCAGATCAAGAGAAGCCCCTCACCTGGGTCACCAGAGTCCGAGAGTGACTTCCTACGGAGGAGCAAGCGCCTCAAAGAATCCCGCCCAATCAACTTCAGAGAGATAGAAGATGCAGATCAAGAGAGTGATGCAGGGGAGGCTGATGAAAGCGAGCTGTCGGATCCAGGCCCTCAGGTAGGACTCTCTGGTATGGAGTTCCTCCTGGGAGACCTGTTCTGCTCTGCCCCCAAGAGCAGGCAGAGCTCTGTGGAGGAGTCTGTAGACATGGAGATGTCTGTCTTCAGAGCCGACAAGGGGGCTTCGCTGGGAGTGGAGCCCCTGCAGTGGTGGAGGACGAAGGCAGTGCAGTTTCCACTGTTGGCCACAGTGGCACGGGCCTACCTGGCTGCCCCGGCAGTGGCAGGTAGCGCTGCACTGGACTTTGCGCAGGAAGGAGCGTTAGCCACGCACAAGAAGAGAGCCAACATTCCCCCAGAAAGTTTGGACTCTATCTTGTTTCTGCACCACAACCACAAGCCCACCACTGAGAGCGAGCCAAAATCAGTTAGGAATGACGACAAAAACTGTGGGATATAAAAGGTCCCATTCTCACACAAACCACATTCATTCCTTTTTTCAAAGGCTCTGAGTTTAACCCTCTCGACTACGTGTATGACAGTTATCCTCCTTGTCCAGCAAAGATTTAACATTTCACTAAAGAGAAGAAAGAAAAAACATTTTGTACTGCGTCTAGTTTGGACTGTTCTTCTGATCAACTTTTAACTTTTTTATATCATGTATGAATTACCTTGTAGCACCTAGTGCCTTACCTCTTTTGGACACAATTATACCCTAGTGCTAACTTCTAACATAAAGCTGTGATTTAGAGTGTGTAGATTGTCAAAACACAAATAAGTCCTCCATGGTAGCATTGTGTAAAACTGTTACCATGTGTCGTTGCGTTTAGACTCATTCTTTTGTTTTATGAATCAGTATATCATGAAAGAAGACTCTAAAGACTGAATACTACATGCTACTTGTTTCGAACATAAGTTGCTATTTCATTTTAATTTTAGAGAGACATTGTTCACTGCTGTAATTTGTTTTATTTTTAATAAATAATGTTTGACTGACCGGATGATGCATTTTTTCAGCAATACATTCGGTTAACACAATGGATGAAGCTTATTAGCAAAATGTCTGTATTGCTGTAGACTGATGTACTTGAAGTCTGCATATTTCATATTCATACAGAAAACACTGTCACATACTTACACATAGGCTATTTTTACACTGTGGTACTGCTGCTTATAGCTAACTATCTGACCACTTCTTCCACCACTATGAACTACACTACCCAGCAGCTTATAGCGTTAAAGCAGTTAGCTCCCACTCAACAAGCTAGCTACAACATCAAATACAGCTTTAAACGATGTACATATGTAATAATGATTAGATGATATCATCTTGATGGCTTAACATTCACGTGGTCTATCTGGCTGTATAATGTGTATATATATATATATATATATATATATATATATAGCTGGAGAGACGAAACACTGTTTACATAATTTATCATCATTTCATTCAGTCACGTGAGGCGGATCATTCCTGAGTGTCAGGTTTGATGAGTTTTATCATTTAAGAGAAACAATAATCATATTCTGGGTTATTTAATAATGACGTCACAATCTGAATTTCAAAACGTACAGATGCAAATAATTCATAAATAAGACAATCGCATTCCGCCGGTAGAAATCGATCCTGCGCTTATAAACAGAACACAGGACACAGTTTGTTAACAGGCTACAGAGAGACAACACCTCTACAGTGATGATAACTGTGTGTCTTTATTAGTTACTAGTATTATTAGTTACTATTATTAAGTACAGTGATCATGTGAACAGACACAAACTTCTCAAAAGTCTCTCCAGCTGTTAAAGCCGACTGACAGCTGATCCAGCTGTGATCAGCTGATCCTCCGTCATCAGAAACAGACGTCGCTTCACGTGACGCAACTGAGGAAAGGACGTCTCATGTAACTTCAAACATATTTCCTCGTTCCTCTCTCCTTGCATGGTTTCCTCCATGCATCCCTGGTGGGAGGGACTAAGACGCAAGGAAAGGACCCAAGTGAGGGAAACGGGGATGCAATTAAGAGACTTGGGATGTACCCTTGAAGTCGTTAGCGACGTCCGTCTGGGCATTGTCCTCTCTGTTGCGGGCTACTGTCCTGCAGTGTATAAAGACGTAGACAGGATGGATAAACCCCAGCAGACTGAGGACAATCAGAGCAATGTCCACCTGTAAAAGATCAGGTATCCGTTTGTCAGAAGTCAGTGTATTTAGAGTTACATGTTGACGTACAGTATCGACCATAGCAGTGGGACCTCTACCTAAATGTGTCCCCCAAGACCATTTGATATTCACCCAAGTGGTTTTTTTGTAACTTTCTTGAGCACTTACAAAGAAGGGGTCTCCACCCAGAGCTCCTTTGACTAGGGTGAAGCAGGGGTACTGCAGCAGAGAGACCAAAGAAGACATGGACATCACCAGGCCGTACAGCTTCCCGAAGTGACAGGCTGGAAAACTGAGAGAGAGAAAGAGAGAGCCGTTTCCACAGGTATGTCTACGATTTAGTGTCCATCTATCACGCTAAACCAAAATATGTTTAGGGTTACAAAAGCTCATTATTGTCTGTGATTAGCAGTTGTGAAAGAAGCACTTAGATCTTTTACTTAAGTAGCAGTACCACAGAGTAGAAATACTATGATACAAGTAAAAGTCCTTACTTAAAATTGTACAGTACAAAAAGTAAAAAAGTGTTAGCATAGAAATATACTAATAGGACCAAAAGTAAAAGTATTCATTCTGCAGAACAACCCATTTCAGAATCATAAATTATATTACTGGATTATAATTAGTAATGCATTAATGAGTTCATCACTTTGATGTTGCAGCTGGTAAAGGTGGAGCTATATTTATTTACTTTATATATTGCTGGGTTGCTTAATCTATGATTATAGATCATAATTTATTAGTTGATTTAAAATTTGAAGTGGTAATATAAGTCTGCGAAGTATACAAAGCTGTCAAATAATTGGAGTGGAGTAAAGCTAACAACATTTCCCTCTGCGGTGTAGTGGAGTAGAAGTATAAAAAAGTACTGCAGAATTGCACAGTGAGTAAATATATGAAGTTACATTCCATCACTGATGATGAGTAGTCATATATCACCCAATGACACCATCAGGGTCATCAGAGAGCTCACTCCAGAGGCACAGAGCGACATTAAACAACTGTTGTCACAGGTTGAGTAGCACTCAGTGACAGGTGAACTGACTTTAATGTGTAAAACTAGTGGATGGCTCCTTTAAGTCACAATGACAGCGGCTGTTGCACCTGTCAGGAACACTGTTCATAAGTTGACTCAGTAGACTGAAAGACACAAAACTGTATATTTGTTTAACAACACAGGAGACTCAGAAATGATTCACAAACCACCATCGAATCACATTTGTCAGTGTCAACAAGCACCAAACAATATGGTCTCTGTTTGTGTGTGTGTGTGTGTGTGTGTGTGTGTGTGTGTGTGTGTGTGTGTGTGTGTGTGTGTGCGTGTGTTTGTGGGTGTGACTGCTACTCACGCAATGCTAATGAACGCTGCGTTCCCCCCGTAGAGGAAGGAGCGATTAAGGACTTGTAAAACAAAGGTGAAGTACTGCAGAGGGAGGAGAGGGACGGAGGCACACACAGAAAACAGCAGGCACTGCAGGGAGGTCAGGAACAGAGACAGAGAGGAGGAGTGCAGGTCAGCCTCCTGCGCAGTTGCTCCTGCAGGAGCAAAAATGGGTTAAAAAAGAATGACACACACACACACACAGAGTTATAACACCACACGTTTATTTACCAGGAGCTAAAGGCTTTCCCTTGTGTCTGTCCATGATAAGACCGTTCCAGGGAGCACACAGCACTCCACACAGCTGGGTCATGGCAAAAGCATTGGTGTACTGACTCACTGAGGGAGATATAGTGGGGAGGAAACAGCCACAGAGAGGAGCAAAGAAACAAAACAGGAGTGAAGATGATGATAATAGGGAATGGAGAGTTGATCTGTTAATCCATGACCAAAACAATCACAAATCAGTGACTTTTGTATGATGTTCTTATGAGTTACCCAGGTCGGGGTCATTGTTGGCCAGTCGGTTGAGCATGGGGTTGAGCGTGCCAATGAAGAGGTAGTGCCTCAGCTGCATTATGGACAACCACAACAGGTGCCACAGGAAGAACCACGACAGCACACAGCTCCGAAAACTCGCCGCTAAACCCGTGAAAATTTACAGACAAATGAAAGCAAGTCCACACACTGAAAAGTGCTTTAAAGTTGAATACAAATATCTACTTGTGATGTTTGAAAGATGTTTTAAAAAAAATGCTGTGAAAACTTCACCTCTAAATTCAAAATCAGCCATCAACTCCTTCAACTCCATGCCAGGAGAAAATACAGAAAAGACCAAATATTCCCTGGTTTTAGCTTCTCAATTGTGAAGATTTGCGTCTTTAGTTTTTGGAGTGTTTGCCAGAAGAAACAAACAAATTGAAGGCATCACTGTGGGTTCTGCAAAAGATTCATTCATTCTAAAATAATGGTTATTTGGGGCCACTATGTCTATTCATTTGTGGAAAAACAATTGTGCCAGAAAATTTCTCAATTGGCTTCTAAACCTTTGGTCGTACACACACTTTACAGACTGCTCGCTGATGTACAGTTTGTGTGTGTGTGTGTGTGTGTGTGTGAGTGTGAGTGTGAGTGGAAAACGATGGAGATAAGGAAGAAAATACTGTGCAATGAATTAGGTTATTGATCATAGGATTTCTATTTTAATAAAGAGTTAAATACAGTTTTAGTTGGATGCCATATTTTTCAAGTTCCATTTCAAATATGTAAGGATTTGTATGCAGTTTTATTTATCAACCATGTCATCCACACCTGACAATGTGAATCTGGAGGTGATGGCAACAACGAGGCTTCGTACCTTTTCCTGAGTCTTGGGCCTCTGTCCCGTCCTGAGCTGCTGGTTGCACGTTGTCCCTCTCACTGGACTCCTGTGAAACTGTCATGGCGCCATCGCTCATCCTGTCAATCTGCTCCGCATTGTAACTGTTGGCTTTTCCGCAATCCAATCTGTACATCAGGAAAAGTGAACGTCACGTCTCATCTGTGCATGACGATGATGTGTGTCGTGATCTTCGCAATAAAACATATTTGATGTGTCGAGTCTTGGCCAATCAGCGTTAAGATGTCTACACGTCTTCATTTCCCTCCGTTACAGTTTAAGTTACGTCATGTTCCATTACAGTTCAGACTTGCTGGATTAAGGCGGAACTTTGTGGACTGTTAACGTTCGTCAGTATCGCGATTTAGGAGGAAAAAACGGAACGTGATGAAACATGCAGAAACAATACAGTAGAAGTTATTATGAAGCCATACAGTAACAGTTGAAGCTAATATTAAGCCATACAGTAACAGTGGAAGTTAATATTAAGCCATACAGTAACAGTATAAGTTAATATTAAGCCATACAGTAACAGTGGAAGTTAATATTAAGCCATACAGTAACAGTGGAAGTTAATATTAAGCCATACAGTAACAGTATAAGTTAATATTAAGCCATACAGTAACAGTGGAAGTTAATATTAAGCCATACAGTAACAGTGGAAGTTAATATTAAGCCATACAGTAACAGGGTTCAATGAAAACTAATCACTTTTTTTGTATCGGCGATGGTTCTCGCTACTCTTGCTTTCTTTGTTTTTATATGACTAAAACTTTTGAAAATGAGACCTCTGTCTCAATGGATTTTGTCTAAATAAAGGTTAATAATAATAATATTGATTGAAAAAAAGCCAGCTGTTCAACTAGAGCTGAAATACTGATTAATAACTGAATAATAAAGTAAATGTCTTATTCACTTAATTTTCTTCTAAGAGTACACCAGAATGCTACATTTTAAAGCTCATATTTAAAATAAAATTCTCCCGGGTAACCCCCCCAACAGGGTTTCGGGTTCGGGTGCTTGTCACCTTTTTCACCTCTTATGAGTTTGCAGGTATAGTAGCTGCTTCAGAGACAAGCTAATGTTCTCACCCGTAGGTGTAGTATTGTGGCAGAGGGTAGGGGATGAGGGTTCTCGGCATCAGCAGGAAGGTCCTCACCAGATGTATGATGCTGCAGAAGGACAAACCAAGGAGGGAGGAGCGGAGAGAGATTCCCTGTTCATGCAGAACCTGGACAGCAGAAATTTTTTTTTAAAAATGGATAAGCAATTCTGTAGAAGTTGATTCATGCGTTGCTTTCTGCTCAAATAAAACACAGAGAAACACAGAGCACCATGGACTCAAATGGTGTGTTTCAATTACCATAATGGCTCCACTTTTACCTTGATGATTAGAAACACACTAGCTGAGGAGTCAAAGGCACCATTGTAGAGGGTGATGATGGTGGAGCGACGAGCAGCGAACAGGTTTCCCACCTTCCCAAAACACAGAGACACAGTTCAGCGATACAAACATTATAGTTATGAGTTATTGGACAGTTCAAAGGTGTTTGGTATATAATTTATTTTGGACATTAAGTCAGAATTCACCTGCATGTTGCTCAAAAGGAGCAGAATTCCTCCCACAGCGATGCAGGACAAGGCAGGGAAAAGCAGCTCTGAAAATGCTGCATGACAGTGGAAGACAAACTTTACTAACAAGTTAAGAAATAATCATTCCCTTGATTATGGGCTTATTACATGTTTGTAAACTCATACACATCCCCTTCACTTAATTTGTGCTAAATTCCAGTCACAGAGTAGCCAGAACAGCAGAAAGGTTGGGTATTTAAACACTGATGAACAGCTGAACCACAAGCAAAAAAGCTAGACTTGTTCCTGTGGTACTAATGGTAACTAACTGGTTCAGACAGCGAGATAAAATAAACAGCAATCAAAAGATGATTAATTGAACAAGGGAAGAATTATGTGCTGTATCTGTCAGGTTTTTGTAAAAGTCCTCTCCTTTTTGTTCTCGTCTTGTCTTTGTGATTATTTGCCTCGTCTTGATATGTTCCACCTGTATCTAATCAACCTGCTCTCCTTGTGTATTTAGTCTGTGTGTTTTCCCTCTTTCAGTTGTCAGGTGGTCAGCTTAATTTACTGGTGTTCCTTGAGTAAGGTTTGTCCTCGTTTTTAATTTTTTTGCAGTTTTTCCTTTGAACCTTAGTCTGCTCAGGTTATGTTATCTGACAGTTCCATTTTTGGCCCAGTGATTAAAAGAATGACATGTCAGCCGACTCTCTGGAAACACTTCACTTGATTATTTGAAGTATGTGAATGCTAATGTGTGTGCATCTACCTGCACTGGAGAAGGCCAGAAGAAGGGTTCCAGTGGTGTACAAAAATCTGGAGAGAGAAATATGACTGAATTTAGTGCAACGACATCAGAGTCTCCACAGCATACACACACTCTGACACACTAGAACAGCTGACAGCTATTTTCAATATATTATATTCATATAAATTGAATAGCCGAAAAAAAAATAGGCCTCAAAAGTGCTTCTATGTGCCGTTTAAAATGAATGGGGACGTGTTCAACCAATCAGATCTTTAGTTTGACATGTTGGGCATATTCTTGAGTGTTAGCAGCCGCTACCCCCAGACCAGCCGGCCTACTCCACCGTCAACGTTACACGTCCAGGTGCTGCTTTGCCGCGAAGTCCAGGGTGTGCTGTGATTGGTCAGTGGGCGAGCACGTGACTAAAGTGAAACTTGCCAGCAGAGCTTAGTTGGAGTAGTACGAGTTCAAATTGAAAGATATGGAAGAAATTATAACATTTGTAGGGTTTTGCTTGGTGTAGTTTATTTATTTTTTGACCTAGCTTTGTTTTTGAACACTCAACGACTCAAGACTATCGTGAAACGAAACTTAACAGCAGAGTTACTCAAAAAGTAACTTCAAATAAAGTAACTCAAAAAGTAACTCAAAATAAAGAGTAACTTTTAAAATAAAGTAACTTTTATACACATGCTATACTATGACTTTTTATGATTGTTTCATCATGTTAAACTGACTTGTCGACATGCTATACTGTGCTATAATGTTTATAACTGCAGCAACTCCCTTCATCAACACCATGCTGTACTATGACTTAATTAAATTAAGTTGAGTATCTTCAAATATAAAGTAACTTTAAAAAGTAACTAAAAAAGTAACTTAACGACATGCTATACTATGCCGTTTATAACTGCAGAAACTCCCTTCATCAACACCACGACCAGTGGCTGGACTCCAGTGGGATTATGCCTTATCTGACCTCAGCATCACCAGCCCTCGATTGTCTTCCTTCAGGATGGAGTCCAATCGCCAAAGATGTTGCACTAATCAAATTTGTACAATGTGTAAAAAATGATTGTGAAATTCTAATGAAGTCTCTCCTGGTTGAATTACTTTTATGACTTTTTTCAACATGCTGTACTATGACTTGTTAATTAAATTAGGTTGAGTATCTTTAAAAATAAAGTAACTTAAAAAGTATCTTAAAAAATGAAGTAACTAAAAAAGTAACTTTTTTTCCAAAGTAACTAAAAAAGTAACTTTTTTTCCAAAGTAACTAAAAAAGTAACTTTTTTTCCAAAGTAACTAAAAAAGTAACTTTTTTCCCAAAGTAACTAAAAAAGTAACTTTTTTCCCAAAGTAACTAAAAAAGTAACTTTTTTTCCAAAGTAACTAAAAAAGTAACTTTTTTCCCAAAGTAACTAAAAAAGTAACTTTTTTCCCAAAGTAACTAAAAAAGTAACTTTTTTCCCAAAGTAACTAAAAAAGTAACTTTTTTCCCAAAGTAACTAAAAAAGTAACTTTTTTCCCAAAGTAACTAAAAAAGTAACTTTTTTCCCAAAGTAACTAAAAAAGTAACTTTTTCCCCAAAGTAACTAAAAAAGTAACTTTTTTCCCAAATTAACTAAAAAAGTTACTTTTTTCCCAAAGTAACTAAAAAAGTAACTTTTTTCCCAAAGTAACTAAAAAAGTAACTTTTAAAAAAAAGTAATTATAAAAGTAACTTTTAAAAAAAAGTAATTAAAAAAGTTACTTTTAATGACACTATGCCGTTTATAATTGCAGAAACTCCCTTCATCAACACTATCCCGCTGGACTCCAGCGGGATTATGCCTTATCTGACCTCAGCATCACCAGCCCTCGATTGTCTTCCTTCAGGATTTTATTTTATTTATTTATTACACTATATTTATCCCTTCATGGGGGAAATTATTCTCTGCATTTGACCCATCCCTGTATATAGGGAGCAGTGGGCTGCCAATGACAGGCGCCCGGGGAGCTAGGGGTACAGTGTCTTGCTCAGGGACACTTCGACACATGACACGTCCCAGTCAAGGATTGAACCTTCGACTTTGCGGTTACCAGACAACCCTCTTAACCCAGGGAGCCACGGATGGAGGATGGAGTCCAATCTCCAAAGATGTTGCACTATTCAAATTTGTACAATGTGTAATAAATTGTGAAATTCTAATGAAGTCTCCCCTGGTTGAATGACTTTTATATGACTGTTTTCGACATTATATAATAAGACTGTTTTTGACTTTTTTCGACATGCTGTACTATAACTAAGTTAAGTTGAGTAACTTCAAAAGTAACTTCAAAAGTAACTAAAAATGAAGAGTAACTTTTAAAATGAAGTAACTCAAAAATTAACTAAAAATAAAGAGTAACTTTTAAAATAAAGTAACTCAAAAAGTAACTTAAAATAAAGTAACTTTAAAAATGGAGTAACTTTTATAGACATGCTATACTATGACTTTTTATGATTGTTTCATCATGTTAAACTGACTTGTCGACATGCTATACTGTGCTATAATGTTTATAACTGCAGCAACTCCGTTCATCAACACCATGCTGTACTATGACTTAATTAAATTAAGTTGAGTATCTTCAAATATAAAGTAACTTTAAAAAGTAACTAAAAAAGTAACTTAACGACATGCTATACTATGCCGTTTATAACTGCAGAAACTCCCTTCATCAACACCACGACCAGTGGCTGGACTCCAGCGGGATTATGCCTTATCTGACCGATGCCATTACAAAAATTTATATTGTTGGGGTTTTAAGCTGCAGCCTTCAGATTTCCTCTTTTTCTTTGTGGCTGAGGAGAGAAAAATAAGACTCACATTCCCAGCAGCCTGGTTACCATGGTGCCAAATCGATCAAACAGGTAGCCATTCACCAGGTTAAGGAAGTTGTTGAGGAACGAGGCAATGGTGAAGACCAGAGAGAACTGCTCATCCTGTCTAGTACAGTCTGTAGGAAACGGAAACACAGAGACAACTTGGGATATTGGAATATTGAGCAAATTAATGGTGGACACAAAAACGTGTCCACAGAAAAGCAGAATAAATGTGTCTGTCATTGTATTTTGGAGTTTTTCTGCCACCAAGCGGCAAAAATCTATTCAGGTATCTTTATTTGACAGTACTGATTGTACTTTTTTGCTCCAGTTTAAATACGTGTTTGCCGTTATTTTGTAAACAAACAAAACAGTTGCTCACCTAAAATCGTTATGGTGCTGTTAGTAACTGGGACGCTGACACACAGCTGACTGAAGTAGCCATCCTCCTTCAGCACGAAAACTAGAGAGGCATAGCCAAACACCACGCCGGCAAAGCACAGACACTCTAGCACCCCCGAGGCCAAAGTCAGCCTGTAGCGCAGCCTGGTACCAGGCGAGTCGTACCTCTGCATGCTTCACTCCCTTTCTCCAGGTCGCCAACAGGTTTACTTCCAGTGTGAATTTAGTCCTCACAGAAAGATATCTTAATTTTTTTTCTTACGCTTGCTGTTCCTCCAATTCAAGCAGACCTTTAGTACCTTCAGCAAGTCCAAGGCAGTGAAGGTCTCTGCTGGATTAAAGTTTCTAAGATACAGAACAAAAACAGATACAGCTTTAACAGTACAACATGGACTCTTATCCTGTTGGGAACCAGTATTTATAAAACTTACAGTATCATTTATTTCTTCTTTCCTCTAAACTTCTCAACTGTTACTCCCTTGTTTCCCATAGTCTTGGTTTCTTCTACTGTATACCTACATTTAAAGCCACTACGTGGAACTTTCATGTTGTGTCGATTTTGGCGGTCCCTGTGGACAAAAGAGGTAGTGCTTCCAAGCGCCAGATTCCTTTTAGAAAACGGAAAATTTTAGGGAAGGAGGATACGTCGATACGTGAGCACAGCCCAATGTAGGTCTGTCTGCGGTGAGCTGGTCGCTACTGGAGGCCCCGCTGGAGCTTGAGCTGAAGGAGTTTCTAGTGAACCTGCAGGCTGTACATTTTTTGATTTCTCCAGGAATCATATCTGACCCAATGACAGGCATTAAGAATAACTGTATAGAAATAGCCAATTTTCTCGCTGATGGACTCGTTTACTTATGTAGATCAAATACAGGCATCAATATTACATTTAGACTGTTTCATAACCAGTTAAAAGTTCCATGTAGTAACTTTAAGTATTTTATATAGGCCTACCACAATGTCATACGACAAAATTACACCGTACATTGTGGGAAATGACAATGTAACTTCAGGGCTGCATTAAGTGTTATACTTTTACTTACATTTTGGTACATGAATAAAGGACTCCAATACTTCTCCCACCACTGTGTTTGTGGGTATTTTACAGTTATAAACTTAACATTGGCCTCCACTGAAAAATCATATGTCCCTCAGGCCTTTCATTTTTTCTGTCTCGTGTCCAACTCACCTTGCAACATGAGGACAGTGCGGCAGTTATCGCCAGGCGGGGTTGACTGTAATCCAGATTAGTTAACTTAATCCATGTGTACTGACACACATGGCGCAATGTGGACACAAAACCGCATGATATTAGATATTAGATATTATTTCTTTATGTGGAGACATTGAATAAACTCACCCCAGTCTTGAGACAAAACACACCACCAACATGTTATACCGTTTACATTTTGAAAGATGTTTACCTTGGAATTTCCAAATGTTACAGTCCTCCTGTGCAGGGACTCTGCAGATTAGTGATGCACTTTGTACCGTGCCGCAGTAACTGACGTGCAGAGCTGTACCTCACTGTCTGTCTATCCGTCTATCCGTCTATCCGTCTATCCGTCTTATCTGTCTATCCGTCTATCCGTCTATCCGTCTATCTGTCTATCCATCTATCTGTCTATATGTTGTGACGACCCTCCCACTTGGCCAGCTTTTTGCAGTAGTGGCTGACATGGACTGTCACACGTCTTCTTGACACTTACATAGAGCGGATCACAATGGAGCTGGTGCTGGATGAGATGTTGGATTGGAAACTGGACAAGCAGCACCAGAGCTGATATTGACATCGCCATCCCTGACATCTTCCCAAAACGAGACATCGGGAAGCAACACAACCCAATTAACCACACTGAATATTTTACAGTCAAACAGTAACATTAGGGAACAAAACCATGAACATCTTACCTTTGCTGTTTACCTTTGCTGTTTACCTTTGCTGTTTACCTTTGCTGTTTACAATGACCAGATGTGCCCCTCTGTCTCTGCAGTCCTGTCTGTTGTCCTCCCAGCTCATTAGTCTCTTACTCTTTAGTTACACTATAGTGCTGTACTTACTGTTTGTGGGACAAGACCTCTGCTTTGTTTGTTTTAGCTGTCTGCAGCTCAGTTACGTTGATATTTATTGTGGGAGGGTCCATTAATGTGCACTGCAATAGTAGAATAAGTATTCAGTTCTTTTACTGAAATAAAAGTAGTGATACAGTGTGAAAATACTAGGTTACAAGGTATTGATTTGTCACTGTACGACAGGGTTGCACAACGGAATTTAGATTATTGTCCGAATTTGCTACGTAGAAAAGAAAAAAAAACTATATTATATATGGAGGGTGGAGGATAAATTCTGAAGTCTCACACTTCTGTATCTCTTTCCAGATGGCAGCAGGGTGAACAAGGTGTGGCTGGGGGGCTTTAGCTCTTCCCAGGCTCCTGTTCTCACCAATATCACTGATGCTCATTAGATGGGTACCAATGATGTTCTGGGCGGTTTTAATCCCCCGCTGTAGAGCTCTCCTGTCCTGGGCCATGCACGTCCAATGCCAGTTTGTGATGTTTGCAGTCAGGATGCTTTATATTGCTCCTCTGTAAAAGTTGACAAGAACTTGGCACGGGAATTCTGCTTTCTTAAGTTTCCTTAAGAAATACAGCCTTTTATGAGCTTTCTTCACCAGGATGGAGAAGTGTGATGACCATGTCTGTTTGTGATGCTGATTCCCAGGAACTTGAAGCTGCTAACTTGCTCCACCTCAGCTCCACTGATGTAGACAGAGGTGTGCGTCTTCGTCTCCCTTTTTCTAAAATCAACAATCAGCTCCTTGGTTTTACTGACGTTGAGCAGTAGGTTGTTCTCTGAGCAACACTCTGCAAGGTTGTTGATTTCCTCTCTATTTGAAGTATCATTATTTGTAATCCGGCCGATGGCGGTAGTGTCATCTGCAAACTTCACAACAGAGCTCTCTTCATGTTTGGGGTAGCAGTCGTGGGTGTACAGCGTGAACAGGAGGGGGCTGAGCACACAGCCCTGGGGGGCTCCGGTGGTCAACACTAGAGTGAAGGAGGTTTGGCTGCCAATCCGAACTGCCTGGGTTCTGTTTGTGAGGAAGTCTAATAACCAGTTGCAGAGTGAGGTACTCAAGCCCAGAGTGCTAAGTTTACCAATCGGTTCCGTGGGGGAGATTGTGTTGAAGGCTGAGCTGAAATCAACAAACAACATTCTGATATGGGTGTTGTTATTTTCCAGATGAGTGATGGCTGAGTGGAGAGCAGTGGAGACGGCATCCTCCGTGGATCTGTTAGCTCTGTATGCAAACTGGTGAGGGTCCAGGCTGGCTGGGATGTTGTTTTTGATGTGCTGGAGAACCAGTTCCTCAAAGCACTTCATCAGAATGGGGGTGAGTGCCACAGGGCGATAGTCATTTAGATTAGACACTGCAGACTTGTTAGGTACAAGAACGATGGTGGCTGTCTTGAAGCAGGTGGGAACACTCTCCTGTGACAGTGATACGTTGAAAATGTCAGTGATGGCATCAGTTAGCTGGTTGGCACATGATTTTAGAACACGACCAGGGGATGTTATCGCAGGCCCAGCAGCTTTACTCATATTCACTCTCATCCACATCCACTGTGGATACTGACAGTGGCCTGTCCTCTGGAGGCGGGGCTGACTCTTTGTTGAGGAGATCAAAGAGAGCATAAAAGGTGTTCAACTCATCTGGTGACGTGGACACATGATGGGGGGGGGCGCTCCTGCTTTTATAGCCTGTGACATTTTTGATCGCCTGACACATATCTTTAGAAAGAGAGAGAGAGAATGCTGTGGGCATAGTATTACGAACACAGGTGATTTTTCTTTTTCCAAAAAAATACACATTTTGTGTGTAAAAAAACGGCTGCTCAAAAATACCTTGTATGTGTCTGCTTGGATTTGAAAGTTCACTTAAGCCAAATTCTTGTAAAAGGACAGTATTATAATCACAATGTACTTTAAGTATCAAAAGTTTGGCTACTGGTTATACAGGATAACCCCTTTCAGAATGATATATTAATATATATATATTATCATATTGTAGGATTATAATTACAGATTATTATTGGGGAATTTTGTTCCTAGCTTCTGACATTTTATAGACAAACGGTTAAACGATTAATTGTAAGAATAACTGGCAGATAAATTAGTAATGAGAATTGATAGTTGCAGCCTTACTCGTTTTAACTATTTGATATACTGCTGGGTAGTTTAAACTATAACAAATCATCAAGATTTAATAAGCTCATCATATATTTTGGATATAAACTTGCAAAGCATAGTAATAGTCTTTAACTATAATCTCATAAGTGTGTTGGAGTAAAAGTACAATATTTACCTCTGAAATGTAGTAGAAGTATGGAGATGCATAAAATGGAGATACTCAAGGAAAGTACAAATACTTCAATGTTTTCTCAGATAAAGTACATGAGTAAATATACTGTCGACCACCAGTTCACAGTCCCCAAAATAAACTTGAGTACAACTCATGCATTGACTATTATCCTGCATTGTAATAGCACCAAATGACCACATGAGGGCAACATAGGCACTCTACTGATACGTGGCCTCTTTAATTTTAGAGGATATTTCCATAAGCAAAACAAAAATAATGTGAGGTATTCCGTTTAATGGCTGGATGAGAAAAAGAGGCAATCCTGAATGGGTATGAAATACAATGGCCGTAATTAATTATACCATTTACTTTATTAAAAGTATAGTATTTAGTATTATAGTATTTTCAGCATGAATAGTATAATTTATACCAGGGCCTACAAAGACTATTTCTATGCAAGTCCATTTATGCCACTGTGATGAAACTTTCTTAAAATAATGACTTAGTATTCATAATTATGACTTAGTATCTCATAATAATGATTTAGTATTTCAGAATAATGAGTTAGTATCTCAAAATAATGACTTAGTATCTCATAATTATGATTTAGTTTCTCATAATTATGACTTAGTATCTCATAATAATGACTTAGTATCTCATAATTATGATTTAATATCTCATAATTATGATTTAGTATCTCAAAATAATCATTTAGTATCTCATAATTATGACTTAGTATCTCATAATTATGACTTAGTATCTCATAATAATTACTTAGTATCTCAATTATGCCTTATGAAATTGAATTAAATGTGTTTTTATTATTACATTTAATTAGTTATTGTTATTTTAAATAATGATTTCATAATATTAATATTAATCAAAAGCCACATAACTTCATTAAATGTAATTGCACTGTTTTTTTTGCTATAACCTATTAACAATAGCTGTCAGACTAAATGAAAAAGGGAATCATGAAAAAGTAATATTGTCATTATGTCAACCTAAATTTCAAATTTGAAAAACGCCCCCTCGTGCTGTTCCGCTCTGTTCTCGTCCATGCTGCTCGCCCCCACCTCTTCCCCCCAGCGGAGAGGAAGAGCAGCGACAAGTGAACAACAAGCCAAGGCAAGGAAGATAGGAAACTGCATAGGTGGGTGTTTTCTCTCCGTCTTCATTCAGAGCGCTCTCGCCCTGCGGTGGACAGTATATTTGTGCAGTTGTAACGTGTTTGCTCGACCACGCCGAGGTTGTTTTTGTTGTCTCATCTCAACTCACTTCCTCTCCGAGCTGCGGGTCGAGGTTTTTTTTGGGATCGTGTCAGCTCAGCAGCAGCAGCAGCAGTCCTCGGCTAGGCTAGGCCTAAATCCACCTCGCAAACACTTATGGACTTTGAAAAACAAGCATAACACTCTCCAGAATCGGTAAAGGCCCGTCTTTTGGTGTTTCGTGCTCAGTACAGCTGGTCGGGATGTGTTGTAGGTTGGAAAAAGGGGGGGGCGACCTTTATTTTGGTCAAGTTGGTTGTTGTAAACGCAGCGTTAGCAGGGTAGCTACGATGGCACAAGCTAATTCAGCTAGCATAGGTGTATTCCTGTCGTTAGCATGATGGATAACTTATTTAGAGTGAGAGTTTGGGAAAAGTTAAATAAAACGTATACATGTATTTAAAACGGGTTGATATCAAGACAACTAAAAAACATGAATTATCCATGTAACGTTGTCTAGCAGTTTATTACATGAATGGTCTGGTTTGTGGGTGGCTGGTATAACGTTATAACATTACACGTTGAGTCTTATGAGATACCAGGCTTAACCGCCCGTTTGTTCACGAGCTATAAAGGTACTCACGACAGGTGAGAGTACACGGAAGTGATCGGCCAGCCCGCCGCGTCACGGACCGCAAGTTAGGAGTCGAAGTCCAGTGTGTCTTATCAGTCTCCCATTATGTACTGTACCTGAGACACCCACTCTCTGCGGACTGTGGAGCTGCACGGTGCTTTCAGGTGACTAAGCTTGCATGGCGTGTGTCTTTTTTTGGAAGACTTTTGTTCATTTTGTATGTGTTGAAAACACACTGTTCAGTGTTTCAGCAGCTGTCTTTATATGTGGTCTGCAAGGTAGAGGATGGAGACATGAGGGGGGGTGGTGGTGGAGCAGGGGATGGGGGGGGGGGGAATAACCTGTTGTGTGGGTCTGGATGTGTGGGTGTGGTAATATGGTGGCAGGCATGTTTGTTGTCTCATTATTCAGTCCCTTGTGCAGAGGCTTGCTACTCAGACACCTTCTCCATTTCCAGTTGTTCAGCGTGAGAGGGTGCTGGATTACTCAGAGGGACCTGACTATATCTGCGTTAGTGGATCGCTCCTGGAGTAAGCTTGCTGCTCTTAGTTTGCAGTCCTTGGTCTTCATTAGCTTCTGTATGTATGTGTGTGTGTGTGTGTGTGTGAGACGTTCCACAATAACACCATGCAGACCAACCTGACATATGTTTGACCGCTTGTCTGAAATAACTGAGTTGTTGATTTTGAGTTGGTACAGTCAGCTGATCGTGAGTTTTAGTGCAGCATGGACATGCCTGTCATATTCCTCTTAATGCCCTGGGGCATGTCTGCTTCGGCCTGCTGGAACAGAGATGGAAAAGATTGGGAGCAAGTGTGGACATGCAGCTTTCTCAGAAATGTTCCTTCTGTGAAGATGTTAAAAAAAAAAAAAAAGGAGGGGCAACAATCTTAAGTTGGACGTTTCTTTCACTGCCTAGTTTTCCGAGCCATTTTGTCTGTGGGGGCTGAAGTCTTGCTGCTAAGCCAGTTGTTTTAACCAGGGCTATCATTTGTGAGCCTCTGTAATGACGGGCTTTCAGAGCACACCACGGGTGTGTCCCTCTGACACACAGAAGCTAGGGTTTTCTTATATTTGCTCCTCCTCCCTGTCTCTCTCTCTTCCGCTCTATACTTCCAATGGTTACACCTACAGTCTGTGTTTTTATTTGAACGGTGTGCACGTCATCTTGCTTTCTATGCAGTGAAAGACATGTGAGATAGTGTACACGGAGCGAAATCAAAGTGCACAGATTTCTAAATCCGTGAAGGGAAACTGTCGCTCAGTGCTGGTGGTTATCTTCTTGGAAAGAATTGAGCGCCAGTTCGCACTTTTATGGTCCTCACTGCAGCTATTTAACCCACTTCCTTGTTAAGTGGTAGTCACACTCTGATTGCAGAAATCTTTACCGACTGCTGAATGTTGGTTTTTAGTTTGTTTGGCGATTGACCAGGAATGTTCAATATTTGTCAAGTTTTTACACGTGTTTTGTAATTTATATATTCAGTAATGAAAATAATCATTCATTGCAGCCCTTATTTGATACAAAACTTCACTCAAACTAGTTGATACTGTTGCTGAGGAGAAATTATTTTGTAATGTGGCCACGATGGCAAAAAAGGCGTTTATTGTTTATTGTTCATTTCACTCTGCCAGGACATTTATCACCTAACTATAACGCTGCAGTTAAGAAAAAAACCAGATCATATCCAGCCTCTGAACCTATGGTTGAACAGATTTTTTGGGCTGTTTCATGCTCTATGAATTACAGTCGCCTGCATGTTTCCTTCCTCACTCAGAATAGTAACGTGGTGTCCTGTAGATTAGACAGCTGGCCATGCAGAGGTCCCCGATACGTCTGTGCGGTGGGTGGGCGTCTGTGCATGTGCACTCTCTCTGCAGCTACCACACTGAAGGGGGGTTTGGTGGTTTCAAGTCAGGACGACAAAGGCGGTAGTATTTGGATGTGGGCCAAGGCTAACACACACACACACACACACACAGGCCAAATCTCTGTGTGACCATTCAAATGAGGCTGAGTCAGCGTAGCATTTGGCCAAGCCACAACAGCATTTTACCATAGCTTCACCTCAGCTGTGTGTGTGTGTGTGCGAGTGTGAGAGCTTGCCAGAACCACGAAGTGACTAAGTCGCTGAAATAGCAATGAAAGCATATGATAATGAAGGAATACACAGCATTCTCAATACTCAGTGGGCTCTAGGTGACAGACAGACAAACTGTCTGTGAGTGTGTACTTCACAAAGTTTTCAGTGAGTAGTGGACACGGATGGTGTGTGTGTACATCTGTGTTGGCTCAGGATGGCAAGTGGCTTAGCAGTGTAGTTCTAGGGCTATCCCATTAGCAGAAACAATTTAGCGTAGCTGCTAATGGCCCTACAATAGATTAATGCCTAATGCCCAGGCTTTAAGTGGCTAAAGCCTTTTAAAACTCTCACAAGCCACTACTTCCTTCCACAGAAACATTAGTGGTGGTCTGTCTGTCGCACGGAGACACAAGAGGCCGTCTTCCTCTATGTTCTAAAAGAAGTGTTGACGTTTTGACAGAGCCACGAAGAATAATTCATACTGTGGTATGTCGACTTATCTGACATATGCCGCTAGTACTCCATTGCCAAGTTGAAATCTTGGTCCCTGTTATGTCCCTGTGTGTTATGTGCCGAGAGCTGACACAACAAACATATATTTGTAGCTTGCTGGCACATCTAGTTCTCTTTTTGAGTTTGGGATCTCGGCGAAGAGATCCGTCTTTGTTGAGTGAAGTCAAGGTTTTAAGTTGTGACGCATTCTTAGCTTTACACAGGGGTGACATATACCCACTTGAGATAATTTCAAAACCATCTCTCCATTTGTGAACATTATCCACTAAAGAAGCACTTTGTCGGTTTGTGGTCGGACGTCCCTGCTTGGATCAGAGAAAGTAATGGGGCTCGACTCTTGTCTTGCCAGGATTGAAGTGTTTGGCCGGGAAGAAAACACGTTGGTGTGAGAGATGGATGAGAGAGTGAAGGGCTCCCTTATTAGGACAGTTTCCAACAGCTGAGACAGGATATGACATGCTAAATCTCACTGTGGAATGTATGACAATGGCGGTGGCGTGTGTGTTTCTGTCCACAAATGGGTCTCTCAAACTCTGTTTGAGTATTCAAGGATATAACCACCAGCCAGGCACACCCGCCACCTTTATTTAGTCTCTTGACCCACATACACAATCACTCGCCCTCACACAGATGTGTGCACACACACACACCCGTGCTGGCATTTGTGCACACTCAAAACTTCATACAGGAGTCTTTGTTCACTCAGCCAGTCCAGTGTGTGCAGATGGAGAGCAGATTTGATCTACATGAGTCAGTAAACTTTGAAGTAGAAAATGTTTTTACCCTGGTTTGGAGATGAGCCACGCTCACGTCATCCCGTTATTACACAGACACTGTAGAAATACTCTTCCCCTGATTCCTCATTCCTTCCTCACCAGCTTCCCTGCTGAGGAAGTCTGTCATTGTTTGAATTTGGGCCGGAGTTCACTTGTTATCATGCCTCTGTAGTTTCGGTTTAGGTCATCCATGGCACGTGTTCAAGCTGCATTTTCGTCCAAAAGTCCAGGCTGACAAACCAACTTTTCTACTTATTTTCGTTGCTGTTTTGCACCTTAATTCTGTGAAAGCACGTGTCTCTATTGCTGCACAATGGATCATTGGGATTTGTCATGATGCATTGCTTACATAGTTAATGGTCATGTAATTCAGACTCTTATTTTGAAATGCATGTCAGAGTATGTTGCGTTCCCTTGAAATGTGTGGTGTCAAGCCCACCCGTTACATTTGAATAATCTCACCATGTTAGGAAAGTAAAAGTTCAGAAGTAGAAGCAGACAGGTTCTACCAATTTGTAAGAAAATGTGTTGGTGAGCACAGTAAACAAATGTGAATTGTTGTCTGAAGTCACCATAGTCTGTCAACCAAATGGAATTTGCCTTGGGGGTAAAGTTGTGCTCTAAAGCACTAAACATTCATTTTATTTTAAGCAAAGAGGAAGGTATTATTATCATGCATCGGCCCTTATGTGTCTTTAACATTGACATCATTGATATATTGCATCCATTATAACTTGCAGGGCACTGTAAGTATAGTAGAAAGATGGGGGGAAAACGAGGTGGGTCTTGTTTTCCCTGCTGTGGAGAACACACCCTCTCAATTCAAAAACACCTCTGGATTTAAAAATTTGGTGTAACTTGATCGTGTGATGCCGTCTCTCCATAACTCCTCACACGTGCACTCGTCTCCCTCCTTCTCCCTCACTTTCCCTGCATCCTTGAAGTGAAGAAGTGCTAACGAGCTCCACACGCTGTAATTGTCTCTCTTCATGTATCTCACCTTCTCTCTATTTTTAACCTCGCACAGCAGAAGGTGACGAAACGCGCTTCAAACTCGCTGGTAGTTCGCTTCCATTCCCCCGCTCAGCTGACGCTGGTCCCACCTCGAAGTTGAACCGAATAATCACTTTTTGTAGTTGGATTCTCAAATAGTGAGCTCTCTCTTTCTCCCTGCTGTTCGTCCTCACTGTTTTCTCGCTCTTGTTCTGTCTACTCACATCTTCTCTGCACCTGCTTCTTTATCTCTCCAGTTCTCTCTCTCTTGCATCTTTATCTTCCCTTGCTTTTCCCTCCTGCGTCAGCTCCTGCTGCCTTTAACCTCTAAATTTCCTCTTCATTAGCAGTGTGCGTTCCCAGATGTGCACGGTGCCGGGGCCCTTCTGTCTTTGTATCTAATGTGCATGGGTGGTTCAGCCTCGCTGTATATCTTGTACTTTGATTGAATCCCGGTGTTGGTTGGATCTCCTCTACTCTCTGGTGTTGACCCTGTCCTGTCCTGTCCTGTCCCGTCCTGTGCTCTGCTCTGCTCTGCTCTGCTCTGCTCTCAGCGAGTGAATGGAGCAGTGTGCGAGTACGGCCTCCCTGCTGGCCTCGGTGCGGGAGCAGGAGAGGCAGTTTGAGATGCTGAGCCGAGCTCTGGAGGAGGAGCGGAGGTCGTGTGCCGGCACCCTGCCCCGCCCCCTCGCCAACATGCAGGTAACACGGAACAAATCCCGCCCACCCCCCCCACCCCCCACTTTCCACCCTCCCTCACCCACATTTTCCATCGAAAAGTCCTTCGGATTCACCCCATCCCATCTGTCTGGACTGGCTGGATGGCAGCAGAATCCAAACCAAATCTGTAGCAAAAAAGACCTCCTCAGTAGGTTTTTGTCAGGCTGGAGTCTTGGAAGTGCCCTTGAATTTTGGGTGTTTAAAAAAGGCGACTGAAGCACCTCCCAATACAGCCTTCCTGAGGAGGTCATTTGCACCCATCCTCCATTGGTTCCTCCAGTAACAGTTCATGTCTTATTCAAATCAAAAGTCCTCTCATCATCATCGTCATCGTATCTCTCCACCAATCAAGCTTAACAACAGTGCAACCCATCATGTTTGTCTTGACTTGTCCATTGGAGTTTGCATGCAGAGCGATGTCTTGGCTGACATAATGCTTGTTGTTATATTGGGCTTTTCCCAGTCGATCATCAACAGTTTACCCATGTAGCTACAGTCAGCCAGCTGGTTTATTTATAATGTGTTGTATTTATATTTGTGGTATAATAAACACCCCCTCAGATGCTTTTTCAGTGTGGCAAAGTCTTTTTAGTTCGGACAAATGTCCAGTCCTGTGTCATCGCCTGTGAATTCTTGGTAAACATCTCTGATTATTGAGTGTGTTTTCATAGCTAAAGTGTGTTCTGCTGTTTGCTTACACACCGTCTTTATCACCCGTGGGTCAGTTACCTGTTGAGAGACTGCAGAGTGGCTTCATGCTCTGAGTTTACCTCGCTGGCACACCCACCAACTCTCGCTCGTTCTTTTGCTTCCTTATTGACACGCTCAGTCATTAGCGTGCGTGAGTAAACCAGCACACACACACACACACACACACACACTTTTGTCCCTGAGGCAACCTTTGAAACACGCTCTCATAAACAAACTGGACTCTCTCACTTTCCTTCTTTCGTTTGTCGCTCCTGCATGTGGGCAGGCATTCTCCAGGACACATCCCAGTCTCAGGTATTTCTAGTGGCAGATAAGGCGCAGAAACGTTGGTTGTGCGTGTTTTAATGAGAACAGGACAGAAATGTAGCCTGTGCTGGTTCTTATCTCTGTTGTGTGTGTGTGTTTACATAGCCCAAAGGCTTCGGCATGCCTCGGCTACTCTCCCAGGCAGCGCAAACCCGACCTTAGTCATTACTGGCAGGTTCCCACATGCTCACATCTGCCCGGCACTTTCTACTATTCTCTCTGATGGAGTCCTTATCTGAACTAGAGAGATTTGCTTTAACGAAGTCTCGTTTATTTGATCTAGGCAAAGTAGCACTTAAAAAGGTTGTCATTGCTCCTCCTGCAAGTAATGTTTCCAGCTTTTTATTTAAAATACAACATTTCTGTCAGCTTGAGACAACCGTTTCCCATCTCTGAATCACTGTTGGGAAATCTTCCCCCCCTCGGCTGTGCCCTCTTAACCCCCATTGTAGTGGAGATAAAGCAGGAGAGATGCAAAGAGCTCCCCCTGTGGCTGGAATGAGAAGTGCACCACACCCATCGGCACTCTTAGGCGGGCAATGTTGGTGGTGTCGACTCATAAGAGAAAGAAGTTTGTCTCTTTGTTCGTCTCTCTCTGTGGATCATTATTCATTTCATTACTAATTATTTCATCCTTTTAATCGCATTATCACAGTTCATTCATAAGTTTGTTGGATTAGTGTGTGCTGTTCAGTTTGTGTTTAAGGGTGTGTTGACATGAAAGCCTTTCTTTGTGTTCATGAGGCTTACATACCATTGGACTTCATGTCATTCTTACCCGCCGTCTAGACCACAAGTGTGTCAAGATGCGTTTTTTTACTCGCACGTCTCAACCAACACTCACACTCTCGTTTTAATTTATGCAGCCGTCTGCACCGCTTTTGTGCGGGCTCTCGTCTCAGCTGCATCTTACGGGTGAAACCGCAACCGTTTATTTCAAGTCTATTATCAAGTTTTATTCTCGACAATACGCAGTTAAAAGCGAGGTTGATTACCAATAAAACACCACTACTTCATTACATTACAACAATTTCAGTTTACTGCATATTGTAGGGGTTTATCATTATTTTACTGTTTTAATTGTTGAACTTTTATCATATTATCTTTTCTTATAATATTACTTTGTTCTTTCATTTAATTATTTCTGATGTTGCCCTGTGTTCTGTAATCCTTATCTTAATGGACAAACCTTTTTGAAAAGTGTTTTGTAAATTCAGTTTACTTTTAAAGTTTATTTTTTCTGTATTCTCTCAAACTTAATCAGACATTAAGGCTGTCCTCACACAAGAGGCTGACGTGACGTTTGTGGTCTAGAAACAGGGTGACGGCCCAGATTTTGGCTGAAACGCACAGCAAACGGACTTGTTTTGTTTCCATTTTGGCTGTAATCATCGTAATGCAACACATTAGAAAAAATTAAGCAAAGTTTTTTTTTTTGCTGCAGCAGCAATGCAACTTAAGCTGTGTTCACACTACGAGCGACAAATCAACAGGCCTTTTCAGTGGAAGCCGGTGACTTGAAACCACAAACTGAAATGGTGGAGTGTCAACCAATCATGTGCTTTGGATCACTATTTTTGAACCCTCTCTCTCTACCCCCACAATTCCTGTTCTGTTAGGTCAAAAAAATGGAAGAAAAACACATTCTTGCTGTTAGCCAGTTTCCACCGCTATTTAACAAAAATAACGCCAACGAACGCTTGAGAAACACTTCAGCAGCAACTCTGCGATAATGTAGCTGGGGCGTTTTAGTTGCTTTTGTCTCTCTCAGTGTGAACATGGCAACAAAGTGCGTAAAACTTCACAAGATAAAGTTGGGCGCCATTAACATTCAAATGAAAGTTGACGATGGAACCAATCAATGCGTTGGATCCCCTCTTATGTATTTTGATCTCCCTGCAGAACGGACGCATTCCTTGTGATGCAGACATAGAGAGGCTGACACTGAACGAGGGTTACATCAACGGGACACATCATGTAAGGAGCCCTTCAGCTCTTTAACTCTTAAGATGGTTCACCCTGAGGATATCCCGTGTGAGACTTATTTTTGAGTTTTTTCTTTTCTCTGAAATGTATGTGCAGTTCAGGATGGAGCCTGGTCAGGTGGTGCAGGAGACATACACGGTGGAGGAAGATCCCCAGGAGGTGCCACCTGTTGTCTCTGTGGAGACCGGTGAAGATGGGACCACACGGCGCACAGAAACCACGGTAAATGATAGTTTTGTGTCGTGTACATTTGGAGTTTATTTCAAGTTAATCTCTGGATTAACTTGAAAGTCTGTCTTGTTAGTGACATCATCTTAACCGTTGAATCTTGTCTCCCGCCTCCCTTTTGCTTGTTAAGGTAAAGAAAGTAGTAAAGACCACCACCACTCGCACAGTCATCCCTTCCGTGTCAGACACACTTTCCCTGGATGGTGGGGGTTCAGTGACCGGCATGGGGGGCTACCCTGCACCCATGGTCTACAGACAGGGACCCGGGGGTGGCGTGCCCATGGACTACCCCACTCACACTGTGCCCCGCAACTACCAATACGGACCGCCGGTGGGTTACGAGGACTACCGAACTGGGCCCCAATCTGACGCCTACACAAGCCTTAGCAGGGGAGCTCGCATGGATGATCGCTACAGGTATAGCTTTTGTTGAAGCTCATGTAGACAAGGTAGACATTAACTTTACAATTTAATGGATAATCTGGCCAATAGTTCCATCACTTCCCTGTCCCTCCCCTCTCCAGACAGGTCCATCAAGACGGTTACAGAACTCTGGATCCGAGCTACAGAGCCCCCAGCAGGAACCAGCTGGACCCCTATGCTGCTCAGCCACAGGTATCTTCAACAATCATTGCGTCACTTTTATCACCTTTTTAACTTGGTCTGCTGACACTTCAAGATTGACTTGCTGTATTTGGTGTTTTTCCTTCCATGCTATATGTTTGGATAATATGATTGCAGGAGTAGACGCATATACAAGACCTAGCATGAGTTCACCCCAGCATTTGGCTTGAGGCCTCTTATTATTTTGGATCCTGTGTAGGTTGGGCGTATGGGAAGTGCCATGGAGCTGTCCTCCATGGCGAGGTTTGTCCCAGAGTCGTACGGTCTGGAGGATGATCAGCGCAGCATGGGCTACGATGAGCCCGACTATGGCATGGCACACCCGATGCACTACAGCACCATGCCTCGCAACCAGAACGCATTCCCCCACGGGCCCCCACGCAGGACTGGGTAAGTTGTGTGTTTTTGTAGTGACTCGTCTGTTTCAGGGGTGGGTCCCGTCTCGATGTATGTTTAACATGTATGTACTCTACGTACTGTCTGTGAGTCATCTTTGAGAGTGATGTTTAATAATTGATGTATAAGAAGAGCAAATAATAACGTTCATTTACAATTGTTCTCCTCCTCCCTCGCCAGGAGTTATGAGGGCACCTTGGATGGCGACATGAGCGGCCCAGGGGACATGTACTTTTGGGGAGGAGCTCCGCTGGCCCAGGGGGAAAGAGGTAGCATGGCTTCATTGGACAGCACTTTAAGGAAAGGTCCCGGTCCTGGCCCCAGTGGCTGGCGTCAACCAGAGCTGCCGGAGGTCATCGCCATGCTGAACTACAGGCTGGACCCGGTCAGGAGTAACGCAGCTGCATACCTGCAGCATCTCACCTACAAAAATGATAAAGTAAGAGATGCAAACGTGCAAGCGTATATTTTTATGGTAAAAAGCTCGGTTCCAGTGTGATGCAGGTTGGAATAGACTTTGACTAAATCCGTTGAGGAAGGACACAAGATGATTAGTCATGAGTTTTAGAGGGATACATGAGGCATGTATGACAGAGGATATAGCAGAGAAAAGACAGAAAGTTATAATTCCACCAGAGGGGGAGTCAAGATTAGATAAGGAGCAGTTGGATGTGTGCAAAACTTTTAATTGGAACTTGTCCCAAATGTAGAACTGTCAATGTTTTAGTAATGTTTTTTTAGCGCCTCAGTCAGCATGCATTGCACGCTGTTTTTATAACAACATGAACCATAGATGGATCTGAAAAATAAGGCACAGCTTAATAAACAAGGGGGAAAAAATAGAAACTCTGTCAAAAGCTGGGGAGACTCTGTCTTAATTTAACATGTTTGTGTTAATTCACACTACACTCTTTAATCTGCCTTAATGCGCGAAACTGCGACTTTTATGCTCACACTGAACGTATGCACGGATACCCCGGTTGGTTTTGTCCAAGGCCCATTTCAATAGAGTTAATTCAAACAAGATGACATACTGTTGCATCCTCAACAATGTTGATAAATAGAGAGAGTCGCAGCATTACTTTGTGCAGTAGTATTATGAACTGAGCTGCAGATGGCTGGAAGAAGTTGGTTCTGCAGCAATGTTCAGTTTTATAGGACAGCAGGCTCAACACTCACACTTTAACAACAAAATCATACTCTCTAACATTAAAACAAGCTCACTGTAGTTTTAAGCTCCGGCTTTTCTTCCTTGGTGGTCTTTGTTCTGCTTTGTTTGTACATCATTGCATCTTTTTACTTCTTAACGATATTGATGTTGACATAATCTGGATTTGCTGGACTGTGTAAAAAATCAGTAAACTAAACTTTTGGGCGCCCGTCTGCATTTCTGCTTATGTTCATCCTTTTTTCTTTCCAGGTGAAGTGTGATGTGCGTCGAATGAAAGGCATCCCAGCGCTGGTCTGTATGCTTGACAACCCAAACAAAGAGGTTAGTTGGCTAATTTTATTCGTGGCTTTCTGTTCATTCCTTACTCACCAGTGTGTTATGGTTGGAGTAGGTGGGGTAAAAGTGAGGCTTAAGGGATGTAGTGTATTTCTGATGTAATAGTGAGGCGGTTCAAAGGCCTGAGACGAGGTGAACTCTAATACCGATTTAGAAAGTGAAATAGAAATAAGCACTACATATTTGACTACTCTTGGTCAAATCCTGTCGGTCAACAACTGTGCTAAATATGGTTTTGGCCAAAACATTCTGTGGTTTTTCTACGATCCCCTTTCATTTAGCACAAGCTGTGGCAAGGTTTTGCTGATCTTTGTATGGGCATTACCAGACAAACCACATCATGCATTCCACTCTCGAGGCAAAGAAACATCTTAATTTCACATTTCATGCTGTACGGCCAGTGACAAGTTTGAAGTCTTGAGTTTGTGTGGGTTGACTTGCTCTCTGGAGAAATGGGTCAAACAAAAGTCTGTGTGTGGTATGTTGTGTGAAGAGCTTTATAGGATCATGCAAACATGCTCAACAATGTCATTTGCGTATTAAAATCCGTCCATGTATGTGAGAGCAGTGTTCTCTTGACTAATAGCTCAATAAACTGTTATTGCGTCTTTATTATAGGTTCACTATGCAGCCTGCGGAGCACTAAAGAACATCTCGTATGGCAAAGATCAAGACAACAAGATCGCCATCAAGAACTGTGACGGAGTGCCTGCACTGGTCAGGCTGCTGAGGAAGACCCGCGACCAGGACCTCACTGACACCATCACAGGTGAGAGACAGAGACAACAGCACAGCCCCGACCAATGACCGACTTTTTGGATATTAAATATTTACGTTTGGCGCAGGGACGCTGTGGAACCTGTCGTCTCACGACTCTGTGAAAATGGAGATCGTGGACCACGCGCTGCACGCCCTCTCTGACGAGGTGATGGTGCCTCATTCAGGCTGGGAGCGAGGGACCAACGGAGCGGGAGGAGGGGAGGAGAACTGCAAGCCCAGACATCTTGAGTGGGAGACCGCCCTCACCAACACAGCAGGCTGTCTGAGGTATGGAAGGAAGAGCTGTTTGACTGCTACCGATGATATGAAGGGAGATGGAAGGAGGAAGGGTTGGCGGTATACAAGCGAGGACGATGGAAACATGCCAGCTCGACAGACTGACACAGCAGTGGGATGTATGAGGGAGGAAGGGAGCAGTTAACAGAGCAGAAGAGAGGGGAGCAAACATCATGGAGTGGTCTGGAGAGAGAGATAGAGGGGAAATAAGCTATATTCATCTTTTATTCCACTAATAATCAGCATAATGATACAGACTACAAATGCCTAATGTTTCCTCTCAATCAGAGTAAACCCATTCTACATTGTACAGTAAATACATTGCACAACAATTTAATTGCACTTAATAAACCTTTTATAATCAGTTTTAGCAGATTGAAATGTGCCTCTGATTGCTCCTCTGTTTTTGGATAATATTCAGACAAGAGCTGCAGTAAAATTGTACTTTTATAAAGCTACGCTTTCAGTTGAAAGACATAAGCACCAATCACTCCATGCAAGTCCATCATATTCCAAAGTGTGCATGTGGTAATTGTGCACATCAAAAGCCTTTAATCTTGACCTCCAGCACATATAAACAGGATATCTTGTTCAGTTTGATACAGTGCTCATTAAAAGACTTCAGTGTCAAATGTCAGTTATTTATGATAGAAAAGATGTGGCTGAATTGAAGAGAAGTGCAGCTTCACAGTAACTGTGAAACCAGGAGAGGGTAAAGAAGGGACAAGCAGAGGACAGTGGGGCATTGACTTTTCAAGTGTAAACAGTAAGTTCCGTCTCTTATCTATGCATTCCCCTTGACCACACGGTTAATTACAGTGTTTATGTGCAGGTTTAGAAAAGTACGTGTGAATATTTTTTTTAATCTTGAAGACTATAAAAGTTTGGTATTTGCAGAATTGGTCTGGACACTGTCGTCTCAGTTTACTGTATGACCAGACAGAAGAGTGAAGATCTGCACCGTCATTAAAAATACAGTATCTATACCGTTTATCTGTCATTTTATTGATACTGATTAAATGATTTACTATCATACAGAGCATTGACCAACAGCGTTGTAAATTCTTATTAAGAAGTGTCAGGAAATGCATCAGATTTTTGAAACTGAGTCAAAGTAGGAAACTTGATTATTGAAGAGAAAGAGAACTGCTCTGGGTAAACATATTCTCAGTGGCATATTAAGAAAGAGAGCAGTCCTTGTTTGACAGGTTTGTTATGATAAGATAATCATGACGAGTTTGAGGTAAATCCAGAACAATCTGAATTTGATTCTGAAGTGTAGTAGAGCGCTAGACTTATACACCTATTATGTTTAGCTTCTTTATTCCTACATCAGCTTGTTAGCTTGCTAATATGCTAGGTACAGCTGAGGGTGATGGGATTGTCATTAGTTTTGCAGGTATTTGGACATAAAAGAAAGCCATTGATTAATTACAATTCTGACCATCATGATGGTGACTGATGGAAGAATAAAGGTGAATTTAAGTTTGACATTAATACTTGTAAATACATCTATTCTAATGGCAGTCTCTCCGGCAGTTTGTGAGATACTTCGGTCAGTAAATTTACATTTTTTTAATTTTTTTTAATCTGCCCAGCAGGTCTTGTAAAGTGTCTGACACTGATAAATCCACCCTCCTCAGATTGAAGCATTCACTTTCTGTTTAAAAGTTAAGATTGTATCTCACCAGAGCACATCGAGGATTTGTTGCCAGTGACTTAACACACTCAACACCAGAATTTTATAAATATTGCAATTTGAAACGCTTTGTCTTTGCAACATGTAAATAAACTTCCTGAACTGTTCAGTGAAGTGGAACCAGTGCCCCATGCTGTGGAGGGGAATGTGTCCTGGTATTGTGTGAGAGGGCGGGCCTGTCACTGGGGGAAAAACAGGCCAACACAAAGGACCAAGGCTGCACGTCATTCCACAGAGTTTTCTCCCTTAAGTTCCTTTCTTTACATGTCTCATACATCAGGGAATGAAGAACTAACTGGGTCTCAGTTTCCACATGTTTCCGTCCACCCAGTCCTGTTAGATCTCTAAGTAGGACAGAGTCTGAGAGCAGCTGAAGAAATTGGTCCAAAGCTGTTACTTGATCGCACCAAACTGTACTCTCTTTGTAAACCAGTAGATTTAACAGGCATTTCATTCAAACAGCTCTTGGGTGGGGGGCGTGTTCAAGCATTGTGTGCTGGAATCCTGTCCCCTTTAACCTCTTAACCGCCTCAATTATTTCTCCAACCCTTCACACTGCTAATCCTCTTTTTGTTTTACATTCTTGTCTCCCCTCTTCTCAACTTTCCACCGGTTCAAAGAAATGTGAGTTCAGAGCGAAGTGAGGCAAGGAGGAAGCTGAGGGAGTGTACAGGATTGGTTGATTCGCTCATGTACATTGTCCAATCCCAGATTGACTTTAAAGAAGTCGACAATAAGGTGAGTGGAACTCTTGATTTATTTGATATTAAAGGGGAGCCCACTCTATTTTACACATCAATCTACTGTCTATGTGAAAAATGTTGTACAAACAACTGTGGTGTCAGAGAGAGCTGTGCAAAGTGTGAGGCAATTTAAAACATGAGTTTGTATGACTGCGAGTTGGTGATTTGATGTACTTACACTGAGAGACTAGGCAGCGTTTGCATTTCAATAATTCCCTCCTCTCTCTTTTTTTCCCCTCCATCTTTTCAGTTGATAGAGAATAGTGTGTGCCTGCTGAGGAACTTGTCCTATCAGGTGCACCGTGAGATCCCCGGCTGTGAGCGCTACCAGGAGGCCGCGCCCCTCAACCAGGGCCCTGCCCCCTCCAGCCAGAAGGGCGGCTGCTTCAGCTCCCGCAAGAGCAAAGGTCTGTTTCAGAGAGAGAGCGAGAGTGAGAGAGAGAGAGAGAGCGAGAGAGAGAGAGAGAGAGAGCGAGAGAGAGAGCGAGAGCGAGAGAGGCTGTATTTGCCAGTAGGAGGAACATTTGCGGTGATGTCACTGTTGACAGTGGTGTCTCACTAAACTGATACTCGCACACATACACACACACACACACACACACACACACACACACACACACACACACACACACACACACACACACACACACACAAAACCACTCGCTCACACAGGAATGTCAGCAATTTCCCCAACTGCAAGAAAGCTCATCGTCTCTACTGCTGCTCACTGTTTGTGTTTCACTGAGAGTATTGATTTGTCTTTTCTCAACTACACGCCTCATTTTCTTCTGTTTAGCTGCTTTTACCAGGTTGTTATAATTATTTTGCATCTTTCAGCATTCAGATTCTATATATTCTCTCTGGTTGTTTTGTTTGCTTTTGTTTTCTTTTTACTTGGATATAATATAGAAACAATCTAATACATTTATAAAAGCTTGCGTATCCGTGCTAGCAGTATACATGTAAAAAAAAAAGATGATAATGAAGAATTAAGATAATGAGGCTGCAACATTACTGATTATCTGCCAATTATCTCTCGTTTAGTTTATGAAATGCCCAAATCACAGCAACACATTCTCATACTGACACCGTACAGAGCAGTCTGTGTGTATAAAATGGTTTCATGAGCTGCGGTGTCCTATTTATTTGCTTTATTTGGCCTTTACACTTGGCATGCCACGTTGCTGATGTCTGTGTGGTGGCAGCAGTGCTGTTGTTGGGAAGCAGGTGTTATAACTAGGTGGCTCAGTTATGGCTGCTTTCCTCTTACTCACTGTAAATGCTCTCTTCCTCCTGTTCTGTCTTTCTCTCCTCCCTCCTCCATTCTTCTCTCCCCCTTTTTCATGCTGGGCTACAGATGAGTGGTTTTCCAAAGGTAAGCTCTTTACCTCTGTATGACTGCACTTTGCTTCTGCTGTTGTTGTTGTTGTAGTAGTAGTGGTAGTAGTACTAGAGTAGCTGCGCTAACAGGTCAGTGTTACTATCTTAGTACTAACATGCACGCCTCATGCATCTCAGTTTTTGTGTCCGAGCACACATCTAACCGAACTAGAAGAACTTTACTAACCGTAGTGCTCAGCTTCTGTGTGTTTCTAAAACTGTGCCGTTTGATTCCAGGTAGAAAAGATGAAGATGCAACTGCAGACATAATAGACATTCCAAAGAGGACCGCACCTGCTAAAGGTAACAATGGGCTCAGTCGACTCCTTTTTTAAATATATGTATCATGCAGTACAGAAAAACTAAATATACTGTATTTTGTTCATAACAATTTTCATTTCCTGTAGGCTATGAGCTGCTGTTCCAGCCGGAGGTGGTCCGCATCTACACCTCTCTGCTGAAGGAGTCCAAGAACCCCACCGTGCTGGAAGCCTCGGCTGGAGCCGTTCAGAACCTGTGCGCCGGACGCTGGACTGTAAGAGCCGCTATCCGATTACTATCCTTGTTCCACGTCACAGACACTCCCTGTGATGAGTGGACACATGGTCCAACATTGGAATCTGAGCAAACATGAACATTGACCTTTGCAAAGCTCTTACAGGATGCCAAACAGAGCTTGTAAGATGATAGTCATTTATATCTGAGGGCATTTTGGGAAAGAAGGCATTAGTACACACATCCCTTTCCAAAGTGCTTACTCGCCTTTTCTTGGGTCTTGCCCATGACCTTACTTACCATGACCGACCGGTCTTGAATGACAATTTCTAAGTACTGTGGCTAAGAGGTTAAGACTGCCACAAGATTAATGAATGTAATAATCAGGGGAAATGGGAGTTTGAATACCACTTGGCACGTCCCTTTAATAACTATCTGTGGGAAATGCCATACTTGCCTAGCCCCAATATAAATACAGTGTCATAATTTAGATAACTCTTGACAGGATTATTTACAACAAAATGCTGTAAATGTACTGTATAGCTGAATTCATGCAAACTTAACCTAAACCGGTGCTCTGTGCATTGTTTTATGAATATATGAGAGTAGATTCAGATGATGCAAATAATCGATTCCTCCTGCAAAGGGAAACCACTTGGAAAATGACAGGTTTGTTTGTACACAGCAGTGATAGTGTGTCAGAAAACACTAGAGTCGTTAGTAGTTAGTGCCCTAATTTTTTAAAAAGGAAACAAAATTGTGTGTCTGTTGTAGTATGGCCGATACATCCGTGCCTTGCTGCGCCAGGAGAAGGGTCTGCCCATGATGACTGAGCTACTGGCCCACGGCAACGACCGCGTGGTCCGCGCCATGTCTGGAGCCCTCCGCAACATGGCCATTGACGCACGCAACAGAGATCTACTAGGTGAGACTTTGAGCTAGTCCTACTGTCACACAAGGATTTATTGTATGAAGAGGATGGCGCGTTTCAACGTTTAACGCTCTCCTTATACTTGTGCGTTATCAGGTAAACATGCGGTGCCTCACCTGGTGGCCAACCTGCCTGGCGGCGGTCAGAGTCAGCCGGTGCGAGCGCTGTCAGAAGAGACGGTGGTGTCGGTTTTGAGCACGCTCCATGAGGTGCTGGGCTCCAGCCTGGACGCAGCCAAGACCCTCAGGGCCTCACAGGGAATCGAGAGACTGGTGCTCATTAACAAGGACGGGTAAGGAGCTGATATCCGAGATCATTTTCTCTCCATGTCTGCACGTTTGTCGCCAGTTTTGAATTACATGCCTGCATTATGCGTGTAAGTCTTATCTTCTTTTTAATTGCCTCTCTCTGTCCACCGGGATCGCCAGTAATCGTTCTGAGCGGGAGGTGCGTGGGGCCGGCCTGGTGCTGCAGACAGTGTGGGGCTACAAGGAGCTGCGGCGCACTTTGGAGAAGGACGGCTGGAAGAAGACGGACTTCATGGTCAACCTGAACCCTCCCAGCAACAACACCAGGGCCAACGGAGGATATGAGGACAGCACTCTGCCGCTCATAGACAAAGGTCGGGAGGCAAAAGGGAAACGCGTGCATGTAAAGTTTGCTGCTCTGCAAGGCCAAATATCTTAGTTTAATTTGTTAGTGTTCAGTATCGCTTGTCTTAAAGGGTCCAGTTTAAGTATTGACTTATTGCCTCAGTGTTCGTAATGCATATTAAACTACCGCTAAAAGTTCAACCGTTACAGACCAGATGTCTGTCTCTTTGTGTTACTGTTTACTTTGCTAATGCATGGAACATTTTTCACATTATCATTTTACTTTGCATACAGGTCCACTCTGATTGCTTTAATTATAATATAGAGTGTGCAATTACAACAGCATTGAAATGCTCCATTTCCAGTGGATTTGCCTTTTCGCAAGTGGGGTTACATGAGTTACTTATCTACAGTCGGTGTATTACCTTAAGTAGTTAGGTAATATGCTTCTACTGTAGGTAATACACTGACGATGGATAAGTACCTCACATAACCCCACTTCAATCCAAACTATCCCTTTAAGCTCCACAGAGCTCTGCTTTAAACTCTACAAATCTCACCGTGGCAGTGTTTCAAAGAATCCCCACTCCTGTTTCTATGTGCTGTAGTTCTATACAGGCGGGTTGCAGAATGAAATGGGAGTTGCAATTAATTCATGAACGTTTGTCTCAACCTGCTTGGCGTACAATATATATATATATATATATATATATATATAAGGGTTTACCACAGTGGGGCATTTTAGATAATCCCAGTTGTAAAATATCTTTTAAGATCTTTGGCACTGTTGTTTTTTTTTTATTTAAGTTTCTAAACCTCACCCATTACACACAAAAGTAACAAACTATATATTTGCAAATACTAGCTGGCTCATGCCTGACACTTGAAGCTCTTAACAAGACACTCGCACACCTACACACTATTCTATCTTTGGCAGTAGATGGTCGGGCTGTTATCACTGTGAACAAAAACATTCATCATTACACATCGATGCTCATTGTCTTTGTGTCTTCCACACACAGGTGGCAAAGGGGACCGGGACATGATTCCTATGAATGACATGGGACCAGGCAAGTGTGACAACAGACAATATGCACACGGACACAACTGGCCAGTATCACACTAGATGGAACTTGTCAATGAGTAGTGTGTGTTGTGATTTGTGGGATCGTTGCATTACAAACACACACACGCACACACACACACACACACACACACACACACACACACACACACACACACACACACACACACACACACACACCTTGCTGGTTTAACATAATGTTTGTTCTCTTCAGATGCCTACTCCACACTGGACCAGAGAGGGAGAAGGAACACTCTGGATAATGCACTCGAACCTGCTGACAGAAATGCAGTACAGGTAAAAAGTGGCCACATGAACTCGCACACTCTTCCCACACACACACACACACACACACACACACACAACCCCGCATGCCTGCACTTTAATGAGAATAACTCTCTAACATAAACTCTTCTACATACTTCACTTATCTACAGTTTCTAGAAAACTAAAATGTGTAAGACTAATAGAACAAACGAGCTCAGTTGTTTGTGACACACTTGCTGTACAGTAATCCTTCACAGGATGTTATGGTCTGTTATCTTATCTACCGTTTGCCTCAGCATCGTCTCTGTGAGAATAACTCCAGTTCATTCAGGAGACGTCACTGTGAAACTGTTGAAATTGATTGCACATGATCACCTCGCTGAAAGATCAAAAATGGTTGGAAATATGCAACTGGTTAATCATGTGCAACACACACACACACACGCGCACACGCACACCTTTTGAGGTTCAAAATTTCCGGACTTCCAGCTCTAGATGTTACCGTGTGAACGTACTTGCTCCCACACTCAGCCGCAGACAGCATGTTGATGCATGTCTTGTTAAAGCGCTGTGGTTGATCTGGGTATTCTTTTCTTCCACCTGAAACATAACGTAACATGAAACTAACCTTTTGTGACCCTCCTTTACTTTCTCATCTGATTATTATCTCCTCTTTTCTCTCTTGCTGTTCTTTTTCTCCTTTGCCTTTCTTTTTCACGTTTTCTCCTTTTGGATTTTAACACTTAACCCTTTTATTTCTGTATTTGCCCCCTCCTCGCTGTGTATGCTCTCTCTATGTATGTCACCTTTGGTCTCTCTCTGCTTTCTCTATCACACACTCCTCTCTCTCCTTCTCTTTCTCTCTCTTAGGGAGGGATGTATGGGGAGAGGCAGGCCTCTTTGCCTCTAATGGATTCTTACGATGGTTAGGCTACACCCACTGTCACACTGCATGTCAGCGCATGGTATGTGTGTCCCACAGGCTGCTCCTCTAAACTCACTGCATGGCCAAATATCTTAGTTGTGTATTAAGAGTTGTGACTTTTTGTGTGTTTGACAGTGACCAGTATTGTTGAGCTTCCATTGTACTGTATGTGGACTGTTTTTTGTTTTTGTTGCTTTCCCTGCTGGTGTAAAAAGTGAAGAAGTATAAAGTGATTTGTTCTCCTGAGATGTGATTATAATATATTTTTCTCTTTGCACAGTTTGTGTAATTGTTGTCTAACGTGTGGTGACTTTGTTGCCAGTAGCCAATATTCTCTATTGTATTTTATACTTTATTTTTATTTTCATTAAGCCGCTGCTGTGAATCTGAATTTTAAATGTGCGATTCTTCCCGCATAGGCATGCATGACTCGCATTAGCTGCTCCACATGATCAATTCCCACACTTGTGCCTCTTGGTCTCTTGCAGAAAAACTGATTGTGTGCATCACAAGACGACAACCTCCTCCCACCTACTGCCCTTGCTGAACTGACTATGGGGGACCACGACACTACCGATGGGATTAAACTCCATCCTCTCAAACCTTCTGTCCCCCTTTTCGCTCTATTGCAGCCTCTCTTCTCTCTCTTTCCCTTTGTTACATTCCTCCATTGCAGCTGACAAACTAATGAAACCACTCAGAAATAATTGACGTGGCTCTACGCTCCCTGTGGACAACTGGATGAGACACTATGACCACTTTGTGCTCTGCAAGTCCCTGAACTCCAAAAAAAACGCTAACCACTCAGTCAGATACCATGGCCACAACACTACACTACTACACTACAACGTGCTTGGACAACACTAATTCTCTCTTTGATGAAAAGCAGAGACTGTGGCTTCATCTGAGTAGACGTAGACTAATCAAACTAATTGGAAAGTCGGGATCAGAACAGGACGCTTTGTTGAAATTTTGCATAAATGCCTATTACATTCTGTTTGAAGTAATCAAGGAAACGTTTCCATCTCTCTCTCTCTCTCTCTCTCTCTCTCTCTCTCTCTCTCTCTGATGGTTAAATACTACAAAAAAATGTTTTCCTACCACTGAGAACCAATGTTTAATGATCTAATCAGATATGTGTAAAGCTTCTGCTTCTGTTTTGGTAGTGGTTGTTCCTCTTCTTGCTTTGCTCTGTACCACAGTAATGTACATGTGCCAAATGACACTGCTACTGCTGCGACTGCCAATACTGAACGCAAGAACTTCACACACTCAACTTTTACAGCAGCTACACTGAAAACTCATCTGCTTTATGTGTGCAGCTTGTGTCGGTGACAGCCCATCAACAAGATGCATGGGGATGCTGCATTTTCTGTGTTTGATTGTGATCCATAAATATAAAAGGGTGGTGGTATTCCTACAGACGGAAATAGAGGAGACAAATTATGCTTCATAGACGGTATAGTCTGTTTCTGTTAAATGTAAGCCCCTTAACATTGTAATTCTTAGGAGCTATCACAGGATTTGTGGGGTGCATTTACTTGTATCTGCAGGTCTGTCGTCTTATGAATGTGTACATACCAGACTGTCTCTAACAGCATCTGTGTGGGCTAACTGGAGTGCCTCGCTCATTCAGGATCGGTCTGATGGGTGTGCCCAACATGTCGTGGGTAAACAATCACGGTGTCTTTTTCTCAGCAGGTTACTCGTTGGGAATACTGTATATGGAACTCATCAGTTTTCTATTCTGCAAAATAATATAATATGTGAACTTGTACTTATGTAAGACTGGATTCTTGTCAATGGAATTGGTTTTTTTTTTTTTTTATAACGTATAAAACTCTTGAGTTCTGTATAACTTACTGCTTCTCAAACCCATAGCCTAGCTGGCTTTAAGACGACAGAACAGTACACGGGAGGAGACACAGCATTGGCCGCATTGCTTAAGTACAGTACAGTACAGTGCTTGTTCTGTAGAAGAATACTTATTCTTAGTGCCGAGTGAGATGTAGATACTTACTGAGTGGATGATTAAAAGAAGCACTAGGGGGGTTTAATGTGTGTTTTTCTTTCTTTTTGTTACCTTTTTAATTTGTTTTCCATGCCAATTGAAACACCGACAGAGGATGCATCTTTCTCAAAGTAACAAGTTGCCTTCGAGAATGGACTGACTAAAAGAGGAGAGCAAGGGTTTGTGTTCGAGCATTGCAGTGTACGGAGGCTTAGACCAGAATTTGCTATTGGAAAAAGTGGAGAAAAAAATAAAAGCACATTTAAACTATATATATATACAAGAGTATATTTGTTAATTTTAATGGTTTTATGTATTTCTTTTTTTATATTGATTTGGGTTCAATCGTTTCTGGGTGCTCTTGGTGAATGCATATGCGATCAGTTTATGTTTTGATTGAAAACATTCAGTCTATCTAAATTAAATGCAAAACAAGTTCGCTAAACAAAATCATTAAACATAGTCCTCAGATACTGGAACACTAATGAAAACAAATCTCATTCTGGACTACACTTTAATCTCTTTGCCTTGGCTCTTAAAGTTGCATATTCTCATTTATGAATGAATCATGTAACTAGCAATACTGTTTTTAATAAAAAAGAAAATGATTTTTCAGAGTTTTTTGTTTCGCCTCTTGTTTATCACACTTATTTAATAATGAATCAGTGAAGAGCAGTTAATTGAGAGAACAGTCTCTTGACATGTGGAGGTGGTGTCCCCTCGTTGTCACGTGACAGAGCGGCCACTAGGTGGCGCTTTGAATTTGCGGCCCACTTTTGCAACTGCGACAATTAGGAACGAGGAGGGAGGTGACAAACATGTGATGCCTTCTGCGACTTCGGGGTTCAACGCGTTAACATACCGTTTAATGCGACAAAAAAAAAATTGCAAGTGCAACAGATGTATAATGCTACTGGTAAGTGTAATTTAAAGCTATTGCTAACTGTTACCTCACTTTAGCTGCGGAGTGCGAGCTTTACTGAAGTGTTGGCCAACAGTGTCATCTTGCTAACGTGTGGAGTTGCACCGCGTTAACTTCAGACATTCATTCTTTTGGCCTAACGTTACATTATTCATTTACTGTTTTCGGCATTTGTCTGCTAATGCTAGCTAACTTTCAGCCACAGAGACCAGAAGAAGGTAACTTATTGCAACTCTTAACGCCAATTAAAGAAATATTTTTGTCAAATTGTAAATAAGCCCGCTGTGGTTGAACAGAAAATAGGATAAATGAAAGTGAGAAAGTACAAAGTTACCCTCAAAAGTAAAAATGTCACTTTTAACGTGAAGTTCACCAACATTAGCAGTTCGCGAGCACAGTTCTCCACGTGCAGCTGCGATAGGGCTGCAATCACAACACTGGCGTTTGTCTTGTATTTTAGGGAAAAGGTTGCTTTAATAATCTGGTGAAGAATTAGTTTAACGTTATTCTGTAGGGGCATTTCATTTACAGTGGCATTACTTTAAGGGTCTTCACAAATTGAAAATGAAATAAACAGGATAAATCGCATTTAAAAACTACAATGAAGTGATCCGTAGATTAAATGTAAATAGTAAAACCAAAGCAAGAACAAAAGTTCAATTATAAGCAACAGTAAACAGGTCGATTTTTTTTTTTTTAATTGGGGCCACCACTGGTACCAACAGTAGTAGGTGTACATTGAGTTGAACCATATTCCTTTATCTGACACCCCCACCTCTTATGTCCTTCCTTGCTCCCAGTACCCATGAGGCCATGCAGCGATACAGGTGGCCAGGTTATAAGAAGCAGCTTCTTGGAGAGCTGCAGAGACAACAAAACAATGCCCAATTCTGTGATGTCCTGTTGAAAACGGAGGGTAAGCTGTGTAGCATGCCTAAAGTTTAAAAATACCATTGTAATAAAATATTAACCTCTTTTTTTTCTTCCCGTATGTAAAGGTATCTCAGTCCCAACCCACAGTTGCATACTTGCAGCTCTCAGTCCCTTCCTGTGTCAGAAGCTCTCGACCTCCCCGTCTCCTCCGTCGGGCCAGAAGCACGAACTCCGGCTCCAGGCTGTGAAGGCCCAGACCCTGCTGAAGATCGTTGGTCTTCTGTACTCTGGGGAGGTGGAGGTAACAGGAAGCGCAGAGCAGAATGACTTGCTGTCTGCAGCCCGCCAGTTTGGGATCACAGACCTGGTTGAAGGACAGAAAAATGGAGAGGTGGGGGAGGGAGAACCCCAGAAAAGTTGTTTTGGGAGTTGCCGAGAGAAGAATGAAAGCGGAAAAATGCAGGATGCACAAGTTCAGGCTGAGGGTGCTGGATGGAGAAACACAGTTTCTCCAATCGAAAAGAGAAGTTGTGTATCCACAGGGAGACGGAATGTTAAAGCTGGTCAAAAGACAGCGGGCTGTTCTAATACACACTCCGTCCAAACTGAACATCCAACCCCAGGACCCGAACCCTCTGTAGTTAAACATTTGGATCGTTCTATCTCATTGCAATCCAAAAGCGTCACACTCGATAAACATTTTAGCTTCGCTCCTTGCCCACATATTTCCTGTGTGCACAGCAGAGCACAAAGCGATGGCGAGTCTACATCGGACCGATCCTCTGGCAGTGTAACAAACCCCACGCCAACTTCATCTTTGTCCAGCAACGTGATGACCTTTTCCATTTCTCTTAATGACGACGCAAACTCCACAACACCTCAGGAAGACGGCGCCTACCAGCAGTCATCTGAGATCGGGGATAGCATACAGGTGTTGGCTAAGGAAGGGACAGGACTGAAGGGTAGAAAAACCAACGGCAAAACAGCTATCAGCATGGAAAATACAGAGCAGCAAAGAGATGAGATGCTAGGAGAAGAAAATGGAAACTCTACGGAGATACGGCATGCACGTGCAAATGTAGGGATAAAGAGCTTGGCCACGATGAGACGGATGCAGCAGATGATGGAGACGGAGACCACACAGATTTCCATCAAGGTATGAAGGATTAGTTAATTATTCCATGTAGAGGCGTAAAAATCCTCAAAAAATAAGACTTTCTTTTTGTCTCTCTCTAACTTTGGGACACTTTTCACAGACAGTTTGGGTTTGTGAACTGAGGCTGCTGTGAGCATTTTAGGAAGTTGTGTCATGCAGTTTGTGATCTTAACATTCTGGGAATCACAGTCAGTTTAGCTAATGTGTGGCGTTGTCTAGTGTTTCTTGCACATGATGTGATTGAAAGATCAGAGATCAACTTGTTGGGTTGCAACTACCGACTAGTCAACATTTAATCAAATGAAATTCATCCGGGTGTCGGAGTCGCTCAACTGCTGTTGCCTTTAAGTTTGAGCCATAACTTCATTTCCCCTGGAGCGCAGGCACGACTTTAAAAATTACTTGTCATTTCTACATTCCATAAACAAAGAGAATAAAGGACAGTTGAGGATTTAGTTTCATGACAAGAATTGTTTCGTCTCAGCAATGATGCCTTCAGAATGTCATAACAAACTTAAGAAGCCGTAAGAACGTAAGAAGCCCACTTGTTTTCATTGCTCTATTTTCTTCCCTCTGTGCATGTGAAGCTGAGGAGGAGGACCAATGCAGAAGTGTGGGAGGTTGTGAGCAAGCAAGACACAGATGAGGTGTTGTCAGTTCTTACCTCCCTGAAACAGGTATATAAGTGTGGTGGTGGTTTATACACAGACAGACGTTTCATCCAGTTTACTTGGATATGATTGGACGTTTATATTTCAATTAGAATCACTTCATCTGCTAAGTTTAATAAATACTCTGCATCACCAAGACAAATTATTGCTGAGCAGTGCAGAGATGGAACAAAAATATTGTTTCACAGAACATTACCTTTGTAAACACAGCTGGGTAATGTTAGCCAATCAGCAGAGCTGTATTTATCTGTCACAATAATTTTGTCTGGGACTGATGCACCTGCAGTTGTGGGTACAATTGATGTGGTCACTTAGGACCTCTTGGTCTCATATTGCTTTAAAACGTGAACATTAAAGAGCAGAATGCCAGGCATCTCTTATTCATTAAACACCAAACAAAATAACGTTAGCTTTCAAACTAATTCACTCTTTACATTTAACTGTCTGTCTCGCATGGAAAGGAAAAGTTTAGTTGAGTTCATACTCGGGCGCTGTGCTGCGGGAGAAATGAAAGACAGTGTGATGCAAAAAACTGTCAGGTAAAGTCCCAACTTAGTATCTGTAGAGCGGCTGAGCGGCTTCCTGAGGCTTTATGAACAGCGGGTCTGTTTCATCATCTGACTCCACCTGAGATTAGATTTTTAGAAAGTCAGTGTGTATTTAATAGTTCTGTTATTTGATTCTCATCACCCTAAACTTGATAAAAGATATGTGACCTCTTTATCTTTTTACAGGATGGCTCCAGCCACAAAAGGCTGCAGACGGACCCTACAACCAGTGAGCCTCCTCCCTCCTGTGTCCAGCCAGGCCCGGCTCATAAACCAGAGACCCCGACTATTCAACCTGCCACCACCAACTCCCCCGAGCGACCGCCTCGCCCCAACACCCCCTCTGACTCCCAGCTTCTCTCCGGCGACTGCCTCGATGGCGGCCTTGAGTCGGTCTCGCTGCCTCAGCCTCCAGGCCCCGCGGAGGAGTGTGACGAGCAGATGGAGAAGCTGTTGGAGGACATCATGATGGGTCTGAACATCCTGCCGAACATGGACGGAGACTGCAAAAAGTCTCATTGTCTTCAACCAAACCATGACGGAGCTCCGGCCATTTGCCAGGTCCCAGTGACAGAGGACGAGCGACCGCAGAGTCGGATGCATGCTGCCTTCAGTACGGCGGGACTACCAGGATATTACCAGGAGTTTGGGACACAAATTGGTCACGCATCAGCAGATACAGGTATTTAGATGCATCTCTCTTATGATTTCTACTTTATACACGATGTGTAGACAAGATTGTTGATAGATTGTGGGTTAATGAGTTGCATAGCAGTGGGCTAATGAAACAAGTAGCCATTTTAATCCAAAGAGGTATTTGTTACTTCGGATAATGAAAAAGAAATATCTGACATGTTGCGTCTTCTTCTTTATATTTACTAATATAACTAAATGTAGTGGCTGTTCACTACAATCACGGAAGTCCACAATTTCAGGCTCTCAATAGCTTCATCCTTTATCTATTTAGTCCTTTTATCTGTTTTATTTAGCTGTCCTCTTGTTTATGATCCAGCACTTAACAACATTTAGAAGAATGCCTGTTAAATTTCCCAAAAGGGGATGGTTTGATTTTTTTGAAGTGGGGTTGTACGAGGTACTTCTCCTTAGTCAGTGTATTACCTACAGAAGAGAAACACAGAAACAGTTCACTGCTTTGCTCCCGTGCTGTTACTCTTGTCTGTTTCTCTAAACTAGTGGCGTGCCGACACCGACTACTATCGGTAAGACACTGACTATGGATAAGTACTTCAGAAAATCCGAACTATCCCTTTAAGTCTGAGGCGATAACGTCAAATTGCTTATTTTGTCTGAACAATAGTCCAATACTCAAATTTAGTAATTTTGCTATCATATAAAATAGAGAAAAGCCAAAAATCCTCACCATTTAAAAGCTGGAACAAGGAAAGTTACCTCTTTTCAATTGATCCAAAAGCAACACCCTAACAGCAACCACCTCAGCTTTTTTAATTCAGGTTGATTGATGGTGGCCTTCTCACCAATTGTACAGATATCTATTGTTGTTTTACAGCTCAGAACCAGCCCAGCTGCTCAAGCCTTTCATCCGTACAGCCGGCTGCTGTGCTGATCCAGCAGCAGCAGCAGCAGCACTCTCCCCGGTATCACTCATCTGTCACATCCATGGGGCAAAGAGATGGATCGAGCCACCAGGGAATGCCGCTGTCCAAAACACTAAATTGTCCATATCCTGAAGCACTCAGTGGGCAGAGACTGCTTACTACACATACTTATTTCCCAGCATTCCTGGAACCGCCTTCACAAGACAACATACTAGAGCTTTTCCCCCTGATCAATGGAAATGAAGCACAGTCCTTGGATTCCTTACCTTGCATGGATGATTTGCGGCTTCCTCAATGTCTCTCTCCGTTAGAGCCGTCCACCTCGGCAGCAAAACGTCCGCCTACCCTCAACAGCTCAACGAACCAAAGCGGTAATCAGCCACAGTCATCTGTACACGGGCGACCCTGGCTTTCAGTAAACATGGGATCACTACAATTTCCTCTCAGTGCCATCACTCACGGAGCAAATAGAAGTGAGTCTTTACCCCTGGATTCAAACCAGCAACGGCAAACACATCTGGAGTTGAAACCACAGAGTGGTGAAAGCCGGGCAACAACTTGTTCTGTTCAAGAGGTGGAAGAGAGAGGAGCAATATCTGCTGGTCATCAAAACGTGGTAAAACTGAAGTCTGATCTCGGGAAGATAAAGAAAAATGATGAACGTAAACAAGGTGACACTAAAGGTGATGCTGCAGTGCCTAAAAGGAGGAGGAAGAAGCGTCCAGGTTCTCCACAAGAGGCCAGTTCTCCTTTGGAATACAAGCATATGAAAGTCAGCGATGAAACAAAAGGTCAGATCAACCTGAGCGTTTGTTTAGTCAGTTTGTCGAGCAACAACGTGCTGGCGAAGGAAAGAGAAATGGCCGCCGGTTCAAACATGCCAGACACATTTGTAGGGAAAACCAGTGAACCGTCAACCATCACAGAAAGTCGGAAAGAGAAAACCAGAGGGCCCGGGGATCTCAATACTAACCAGACGCGGATCAGGACCAGGGGCTTTTTGAAAAGAACTCTAGAGACCACAAGTAGCTCAAGCATCGAAAGTACAGTTTTACAACCTTTGGTCTGCAGTGCTCCGATTGTGAATAAAGAAGGAGTTCCCAAGCGGGGACGCGGAAGGCCACGAAAAATAAGGGTTGAAGAGATCCCTTCAGAGAGCGCTCTTACCGTCGCTGACAAAATGAGCCACGATGTGAAAAGAGAGGTGCAAAATGACAGTTTGTCGAAGGAGGAGAGCGAAAAAACAAGGAAACGTAAAAAACGGATCAGGAATAGAAGTAAAGTGAAGGCAGTTCAACTGATGGCCTTAAGCGCTGAGGCAGACCACAACAGTGATGTAATCCCAACCGGAAGAAAACTTGGGGCAACCAAACAGATGGTCAGTCTGAAGGAGTTTCAAAAGCTTATCAAACGCCAACACTCCAAAACAAGGAAGTCAAAAGAAAGCCAGGACAAGGAAACAAGTGAAACCGCAAGAGTTGTAGAGCGTGAGGACGGGAAGACGTGCGGTAGCAGATTGGAAGAATTAACTAACGGGACTGAAATGGATACTGCTCAGCCTGAGAACAGGGACGGGGTTATTAAAGAGCGTCACGCCATCTTGGACGTCACAGTTGATGAAAATCACAATCAAATTGTCAACAAATCAGCAGCTGAGTGTGACGAATCCCAGCGAGATGAGACAAACGTCTCTGCTGGTAATGAGACCCGTTTGTTGGGCGATGAGTCCCTTCCGGTGGTTTCCTTCGACGTCTTGGGAGAAGAGGCCGAGTTAGCAGCTGAGACGGAGCAGCCGCTGAAGAGTCCCGATGAAGGTAAAGTGTTTCTTCCAAGGGTCAAACCCTTTTACTGCGTACAGCGAGTAGAAAATAAGAAATTCTAACTATTGAACCACATTCATCCAAATCACGCAAAAAAATATTTTCCAAATTAACTTTTCGATGTATCAAGTCTTGCAGCAGTGATGGAAGGAGTACGACTATGTAAAAATACTCCATGACAAGAAAGTCCTGCATTCATAGTACAAGAACAAAAGTATTATCAGCTAAATGTACTTAAAAGTATCAGCAGTAATAGTAGTGGTTGTGCCGTAAATGTCCCCCGTGGGGTTGATGTATTACTAGAGATGGAAACTTGGTTCTAAATGAGTAAAATCACGGAGTATTGATACGGTCCGGAGTTAACGGTTTTGCTATCGCTACTTCAGAAGTTAGGAGAGAGATCTCCGTGGAAAGAAAAGCAGCATCTCAAACCTCCTCACTGTCTATATGCCTTTCTTTGCAGAGTCGTGCTTTTACTCTATATATAGATACCTATAGATATTAAAAACGATCACCCAATTACTCTGGATAATCCATCTTAGTTCCTTCTTTTTTTTTAGCACAACGAGCCCGTGATGAAGGAGTGTCGGATAAAACAAAGCCGACTTCGATCCACGATGGAGGATCGTCTCACAGTGACGTGCACCTGCCTCAAGAAGACGAAATGCCTTCAGTGCACAACTTGAACCTCCAGACCCCTGAGAGGAACAGTCTACCTCTGTCGGACGCTGGTGGGTTCGGCAGGAGCACCGGCTGCGATCAGGAGGAGGAGGAAGTGGAGGTAGACGTTCTGCTTTGGTCTCCAGACAAAGTGCCTCAGACCAAAGATTGTGAGAATGGACTTGACAACATGGCAATAATTCCAGAGGAAGAGGAAGAGGAGGAGGAGGAGGAGGAGGAGGAAGAAGATGTGAATGAGATTGATGTAACTGGAGATGAGGCTGAGTAACTTTTGTATTTGAGCCACGCGTTATGTTCTCTCTGTTGTGGTTTTATGTATGTTCACAAAGATGCCAGACAAAGTCTATTTTTCTGTGAAGCTATGTACAGTATATTGTTATGTCCTTCTGTTCTGTTTTCACCAGCTGTGTGCATGCAAGAGTGACAGGCTGCGTGCTGGTTTTACCTTCATTTAGTTCCATATACAAGGTTCAAATGGATGTTTAATTTCCATTAATAGTATGCTAAAGAATTAATTACAAAAAGGGAAAAAGTTCTTACTGTTCACATTTGTCAATTTTATTAGTTTTACATTTTCAGTGAATTTTGAATTGTCATACTAATTAAGGTAAAAGCACTCGAGTGGCATTGTGTCTCTCTGAAAGTGACTATTGTTGAAAATAAATGTATTTGTAAAGCACAGCGTGTTTTGTGTAAATTACATAATTATGGGTTATTAAAAAAATAACTGAAATCTGTCACTTCTTTTTGCCAACAGACCATTACATTTACATTTTGTCTTTTGGCGATCAATGGCACAGAGAGGCACGAGAGGGCGCACTGTCTCTGCCTCCAGTTTGAATCCAACTTTATTGACAGCGGAAGTGTGAGCGGAAACGGTACACACGTGTTTTGCGTCGCGTAGGTTTGAAGGTTAAAGAAGAAACACCGGTTAGGTCTCTTGTCCACCGCTCGCTGGAGAGGGTCACTAGGACGGCGTGTGTGTGTGGTTAAAGCTGGGTGTGAGCAGCACTGAAGCGCAGACATGGATCCCATGAAGGCACAGCAGCTGGCGGCGGAGCTGGAGGTGGAGATGATGGCTGACATGTACAACCGGTAAAGCCAAAACAAGCTAACCATTAAAGCTAGCTATCTCTAATTTATGCAACCTTACTGTAAGTAGTAAAGAGTCTCGTGGCCTTCATTTAAATAGTCTCTAATAAACTGGACATGCTGTAACAAAGGGGCATTCAACGGTAAAAGGTTAGCTACGCTTATTAGAGATGTCCCTCCGTGATGCTAGCACCGCATAGCATGCTACACCAGATTAGTTACATGTGACAGATTCACACAGACTAGACTGTAACGTTGCGTAAACCTACGATGTTAAACATGAGTTTAAATAGTTTAAGTTGCAGCTAAAGTTAGCATTTGCTTTAAAATTTGCCTTTTCGGTACGAAAGCACATTGCAAATGGATTTATTGCATAAGCGTGTACTGATAGTCTTTAAATACCTTTAGATGATAGATAGATACTTTATTCATCCCCAGGGGGAAATTTGTATATGATTATAGTTATGCACAATACTATTTTTACACCTAATTTCGAAATGGAATGGGAAACGGTTTAATACACACTTGTTCGTTCATTACTCTGCAGCAGAAGAGACTTTGATTGGATAAAAGCTCGATGTGGTTGAAGGAAATGTAGACGCTCACATATTGTACTTGTATCTAATAAACGAAGCACCCACAAAATATGACCAAAACAATGATTTTAACTTTATTTTGATACTGATCACATTACACTTTTAAATCAGTTATTGTCTGACCAAAAAGCCAATAAAACAGACATGCATGTGATTAAAAAGGCCTTTTGACTGTTTGGTCAAATCCTCCTCTTCATCACTACCTTCAGATGAGAAACAAAGCCTAGTCAATGGGACGACAATGGCGATCGTCTCATTCAGGTGGCTTTTTAAAAAGGAAATGCAATAAAATGTGTTCTCTGTCCTCACTTCCTTGCTTCTTGATAACTAGACTGGCTTAAAGTAAAGGAGAGCAATACTGGTCATTGTTAGCTCACTAACAGACCCCCAGGACTGTCTGACGTAAATGTAGTTTAACCATCACCAGTGGGACTACTGGTTCAGAGCAGCTGTACAGGTGTAATTTAATCAAATGAATGATGGCTGAATTCCAGTAAGCTGCTACAGTATCAGGGTCCTGGTATTGTGCATGCTGGTTCACCGTCACACTGGGACACTTAAATAGAACAGAGGCACTAACTTAACACTAAGACGAGCCAATATGTCTCGTGTGGAAAAAGTAAAAAAACACTTTGTTGTTTTCAAACAGTGTTTGTGGGCTTTCTTTTCTAGTTTCAGGCATTGTTGCTGCCTCTCACTCTTCGTTTCTGATTATTAATGAGTATTGTCTCTGTCAAATAAATGAATAGAATAAAGTAAATTCAAGTCCAAATCTAAAGCCCCGCTTTGACTTGGGTAACTCTGTGGTATTTCACTCAACTGGTTGGGACATTGAGAATAAATAGGTAAACGATCAATTCATACCAGTTTGTTTTTTTAGAGCGACAATGATTTATCAATTAGTTGATCGACAGAAATTGAATCAGCAACTTTGTCCAAAATCCATTTAGTCTAATGCCCAAGTCTTTTTATCAAGTAAATATTCCGAACATTAAATGGATTCAGCTTCTCAGATGTGAGAATCTGCAGCGTCCCCTTGTTCTACATGTCAGCAGACTGCACATATTTTCATGTGGGACTTATGGTTCAATAAAACAAGACATTTGATGACATCACCTTGGACTTTAGGACACTGTGATGGACATTTTTTTAAATGTTTATTTTTATATTTTTAAAAATGTTTTTTGTATTGCTTAAATAGTAAATTAGTTGATAATGAAAGTAATCTTTGCAGCTCTGTCGTCAGAATAAGTTGCTATAATCACATTCAAACTCTACACATAGTTGCTTCAAGCTATTTACATGGTCAGGCAAGGTTGCACTACATCGAACATGAAATCGAGTGATTCCAGCAGATGGTGCTGTAGTTTTACCAAGTTGCTTTGACCAAATGCTCGTATTGATGGGACATTATATTAAGGTGTTTTAAGCATAATAAAATAGCCTGGTAAATGTGTTAACACGTGCAACAATATTCCAGTCATTACACGCAGTGTTTTAAAAACCCGACCGTATCCCGGCTTCCTTTCTTCGCAGCATGACCAACGCCTGCCACAGGAAGTGTGTACCGCCACATTATAATGAGGCAGAGCTGACAAAGGGGGAGTCTGTGTGCTTGGACCGCTGCGTTGCCAAATACCTGGACCTTCACGAGAAGCTGGGACGCAAGCTGACCGAGCTCTCCGTCCAGGACGAGGAAATGATGAGGAAGGCATCTGTGGGAAGCGGATAGAGACGCTAAATGAAAGGCTCAAAGTAGAGCATTGTGGGGGATTAAAAGGTTATGGGTTATTGAGTGGGTGGGTTTTGTTTGGGAAATCAATAGAGTGTGAAGAATAATGCGGTTGAGGGTCCACGGAGAGAAACCGCTTTCCTACTGCAGTCCAGGATGAGACGTTGGATGGGGCTCAAGGAATCACCGGAGGACCTGGTGGAGCGACGGCACGAGGACGTCTAGAAAGGGCTCACTGCTCCACCAGCCTCTCTGGATGCGTCCGATGAGTTTTTCATTCAGCTTGGCTCGGTCCTCAAGAAGTCACCTGATAATTGACTGAACAGGAGAGAGGCTGTGTAATATCTCTAATCCATGCTCTGTGTTTGTTTTTAGCTGCTCAGAGTCCCAGAAGGGTGCTACCTCTTCTGCACAAACTCAAATACTGGCAGGTTAAAACAAACACTATTTACATTTAGTATTTGTTACCACATCACCCTTTGAACTTGGGTGAATTATTTATTTTTTTTGAAAGTGGGGAAAGTAAACATGGGCCCTCTTCATAATGTTGCAACACGGTAGTCAGGTCGACGCATTGTTCACAATTACAAGTTGTCTGTTATGCAGACAGGGTTCTTTACAATACCTTGAAATACAGTAAGTCAAATACAGATGGATGAGGGCATGTGCTGAATGAATTATGTATGGCAGTATCGTTTGTCCTTTTTTTTAAAAATACAAGACTGCATAGTTTACTCTCTTTCAGGCCTGTATGGTGCTGTGTAGGATTTGTCAGTAAACTCAGATACAGACTACCAGCCAGGTCATTCCGGCTACACGGACCGTGTGATGAAGATAGATTTAACTCGATGCTTGTGCAGACTATGTTGTGCTGTATGTGACTGGACCATGTTTCTTTTTTTGTTTTCATCTGCTAACCACTGTGTCAGTGACGCAGCTTTTTATCTGCATATTGGAGAAGCTGCACAGTGTGTCATTGTTATTAAGAACTCTAATAAAACTGTCATTTATTTTAACATGAGTTTTCTTTTTTAATACGGGTATTTAAATCTTAATCTCTGTCCCACCCACTTGTTTTAGTCTCGCACTCGTGATCCAGAGAAGGAAGGGTTTCCTAAATATGTGTCTGTACCTTTAAGAAACAATGGGGCAGGTTGAGATGAGGAAGTGAAGGCGACTGACTTTCGTTTCCCTCACGAAACTTTTATTTATACCCGAACCTAGTACATCGGAAAGGGGAACTGAACGGCTGCCGAAAACAAAATCGACACCGTTACAGAGGTGGTGTATTGTGTTTCTGTCAAAGCAGATGCACAGACTTTTCATCCCGTGGTAAGTAATTTTCAGGGTGTTTATAAATGCTAAAAATAAGCGTCTTGTTGTTTGGTAGGCGAGTTATCTCATGCTGTGTTAAAATAGTTCTTTAATAAACCTAGACTGTGGCTGCAGCTAATCTAATACCGTTAAAAATATGACTTTACATGAATATTACAGCAGAAATACCATAATGACAAACAAAATAAAGCATAGTGACATTACAATTACATAATCTCAGACGCACTTTTGTTCCGATACTAACTAATTGTATCGGAAACTTAAACGGAGTTTTAGAGACTGTGCTGGGTGAAAGAGTTATAACTCAAATATGTACAATGACCCTGAGAGAAAAAATAACTGTTGAAGCTTGAAAATGACTGGTTTATGTCTTCATGTTACCTTCAGGTGTAGTTGGCTTTATGAGACTTACAATAAGAGAACTACGTGGTGTGTTTTACTGAAAACACACCATGTGGAAAGGGCTGGGCGAATATTCAATTTGATAATTTATCGTCTTTTTATTTTATTTTATTATTTTCTAACCCATTATTTCTAGTTTATTTCATATTTTTGTGGTGTATTATATTTAAAATATCTAAAATATGGCTTTATGTACTCCATGGAGGTGTGTTAATGCACATGTTATTTGCTCCACCTCAGAAAATTAGAGGTTTGAGATTTATCCAGCCTAAGAGTTTATCTAAAATGTATAATGTGGTCTGTGAAAACTTAAACATCTGAATGTAGTCTCAGTAGCATGTACGGTAAGATATTTGACAACCCTAGCCCCTACAGCTAACTCATAGGAATAATGTTACAGTGACAATTCAGTGATTGATTGGTTGAGCAGTGAATCGTCTAATACACCAGTGTGCTGCTCCTTTTGGTCACTAGATGGATGCAGCTGATCAAGAAGAGTTGGTCAGGGATGAGGATCAGCCTTTAGCACCTCCCAATGGCGTCATCAACGAACTGCTGGATGTGGGACAAGAAGGCAACATGCAGGGCCAGGTGAACTCCCTGCTGTCTTGTTAAAAAAACGTATACGTCCAGTCTTGAGTATGATAACATCTTCTTTATCAAACAGTTGCATAACTTTGATTCCTTTCTTTCCTCAGATGGAGGAGTTTCTGGGCCCGCAGCCAGACTACAATGAGGAGGAAGAGGAGAAGAAATACTACAGGAGGAAGAGGCTGGGTGTCATCAAGAATGTTCTTGCAGCCAGTGTTGGAGCCACGATTGTGTACAGTGTGTACATGGGTGAGTTTGATCGGAGCAAATACACTGAATGGACACAGAAAAACAGAGTTGCCGAGACTATAATATGTTCTTTTTAATCTATTTTTGTCTGTGTGAATGGTGTGTTAAAGGCCTCCTGCAGATGCAGCTGATCCTCCATTATGATATGACTTACCGTGAGGTGAAGTACAGCAACCTTGGCCTTGAGGACATCGATCGCAAGATGCTGATGGGCATCAATGTCACCCCCATCATAGGCCTGCTGTACACCCCTGTACTTATCAGGTAGACATACACACACAAACATAAAGAATAAAACATGTATTTTTTTTTTTTTATCAGTGTCCTTGCTCTGCCTGTATGTACTCTATGATAACAATATATTCTATATATAATACTATATATATATATATATCTCTCTGGAAGGTTTCTAGGCACTAAGTGGATGATGTTCCTGGCTTCAGGAATCTACGCACTCTTTGTCTCAACCAATTACTGGGAGCGGTACTACACCTTGGTTCCATCAGCCGTAGCCATCGGCGTGGCCATTGTGCCGCTCTGGGCCTCCTTGGGAAATTATATCACGAGGTGAGGCCGCGACAGTGTGGGCGGATGAAGGTGTTTCATAAGAAGCGGAAGCTTGAACCTCAGTACTTCACACTGAAGGTCGACCAGCGTTCTCAGACCTCGGGGGACAGCCAGCCTCAGATCGCTGCTCTTACCTTTACTGCAACAACATTATACCTAAAGTTCAACTTCACGAACTCAACTGTTTCTCATGTGATAACGCCTAAAGATAACTTCATAACCGCCTTAACCCTGACTCTAAACATAACCATTAATATTGACCATGCCTAACAACCACCAACGCTTTGAAACAGACTACAGGGCTCAACTAACAGAGAAGAGAGTTTAGGGAGTTTAGGGAGCTTTGAGGCGGGTCGGATAAGTATTAACACCTCATACACCGAGGCAGGGCTCATGGGATTGCATGGGCTTATAGTCCGTGCACAAGTGAATCCGTACCCATCCATTGCAGACTTTAAATTAACACCTGATGGTACAGTATGTTTTGCTTTCATGAATGTGTTGTGAAATTGTTCTCTCACTCGAACACATGCAGGATGGCGCAGCAGTACTACGAGTACGTCAACTACAAGGAAGACCATGTGCAGGAGCAGAAGAAGCTCCCTAAGGGAGCGTGCCACAACTACATCATTGTCTTCCAGACAGTCTTCTACATCATCTTCCATGTGAGTCTTCAGCCAGCTTTTGTTTGCCAATGCTTCAATTCATTTCATGTTGCGTGCGGTGTTTAACGTCAGAAAATAAGTTTGCACAGCTGCAGAAAACAATGAGCACGATCCCTTTCTTCTGTCTTTTCATGGTCAGCTGAGTTTCGTCTTCGCGGAGTTCCCCATGCGCTTCGTCCTCCACGAGTACCTGCATGAGAACCAACACATTCTCTTTAATGTCCACTCCTGCGGTAAAGACACATGTCACTTCACCTCCACTGATTAATGATTACATACTAATTATTGCAAGACAACCTTTTATAAGGATTCAGTTTATTTTGTCCAATGAGATAAATACAGCAATAGGTAGACTTATCAGGAAATAGGCTTTAGATACTTCCTTGTAGAGAGTTAGATGAGAGGATTGATGCCACTCTACCACGCTACAGCTCAGCAGCTGGTTAGTTTAGCTTTGCACAAAGACTGCAAACGGAGAAACCGCTATCCTGGCTCTGTCCGAAGGTATAAAAATAAAAATCCACCTTCCAGCATCTGTAATGCTCACCAAAGCCCCGGCTTCAGTCTATATGCTAAGCTAAGCTAACTGACTGCTGTCTCCAGCTTCATATTTACCGTACAGATGTGAGAATGGTATTGGTTTTCCTATCTAACTCTCAGCAAGAAGGCGCATTTGCAGTTCCTTAAGCATTTTTTCATTTACCTGAATCAAGTTTGTTAATAAGAACAAAAAACACACTGAAAAAAGGCTCTTCTTTCTTCGCCGTCTTGCATGAAATAGAAGTCCATGTGTTAGGCTACTAGTACATTTGTTTGGTCCAATATGTTTAAGTAGGCAGCAATATGCTAAAGGTAACACGAGGCGGCCACAAAAAGCTGATGTGAAACAAGTGAAGTGCAACACTTCTGCTAAACTAACATGTTCACTTCTGGCAACATCACTTCCTTTTTTATTGTAAACATCAATAGGAGGAAAGGTAACTGTAGAGAAGTTCCCATCTCCATCAGATGTACATTTTAGCCTCTTGTAACGTTTCTATGCTTCCACAAAGGCGTCAGCGGTGGAAGAAGGCATTATGTTTTCAGGGTTGTCTGTGTATGTGATACCTCAGGAACGTCTGGAGGGAAGTTCTTCAAATTTGGCATAAACGTCCACCTGGACTCAGGGTTGAACTGATGGTGGTCAAAAGTCCCTGTGACCTCATTAATCACATTGTTGGCCGTAACTCAAGAATACATCTGCTAATTATTACAATTTCCCACAAATGTCTAAAAGGATAAAATTATGAAATTATGACATTTTGGACATTCAAGCTCTCTAAAGCAGCGATGACGTCTCGAGTGTTACAGGCTTCAGGTCTATAAAGGTGTCGGACTGAGACCGGTTGGTTGTTGTTTCTCATTCGCCTCCTTTCTAATGGTTGAACTGTCCTCTTCCTCTGACAGGAGCAAACATTAGTGGAGTGGTCCCCGGCTTCAACACCACTGTGCTTACCAACCTGCCTCGCTCCATGCTGCTCATCCAGGTGGAGAGTGTCCTCATGGGCTTCGCCTTCCTCGCCATGATCATCGTAAGATCCAAACTCCCCGACACACACACACACACACACACACACACACACACACACACACACACACACACACACACACACACACACACACAGCCCTCTGACTCCCTAGAAGTGTGTTTAGGTTGTTTATTTGTATTAATATGACTGTCTTGTGTCTTTCCTGCATTTCTGTAGTCTTGGAAATAAACAGGAAATGACTGGTTGGGAGCAATGTTGATTTACTTTGTACTAGAAAATTATACCAAACCAAATCAAAAAAGTTAGCTGTTGAGAAAAGTGTATACACACTAAGCTTTGTGAATAAACTAAAACACAGCTAAGACTGTAATTGGCTCTTTATTAAGCTATTCGTTCATCTATTTTTTATTTAAGGAACATATACATTTCTCCTAATATACAACATCATTATATAGAGTATATTTAAGAGTGTAAAGAAAAATTAAACGTTAGGGAGGAGTTACTTAATAAGACCAAAGAAGATTTTTAACAGTTTTAGTTGTAAAGCAAAATGACGAGGTAAAAGACACTGAGACACCGAGTAGAGTTAAGGAGAACTGCAAAGTCCGCTGATGATTCTTTGTGGGTTTGTTATCATTTGTTAATATAAAAATATAGATTAGAGCAGCTTTAAGCTTTAAAGTAAAATGCTTGAATATGTTTTAGTCTATTCAGGGCACGCACACGGCTTCAACCTATCCCAGCATGCATCAGGGCAACCAGTCTGTGACGCTTTTACCCAAAGCGACTTACAATAAGTGCATTCAACCAAAAGCTGCAAGAATCATGCAAGTACAGCAACTTCATCAAATATGCTGATCCACTTTCAGTGCTACATTTATAGAGAATAAGAGAAAGAAAAAGAGCTTTTTCTTCAAACTCAGATTCACACATTTGTACAATTTCCTAGAAAGTTCTATACGTAAACGTCCGTCTGTCAGCTGCAGCTCACGGGGAGCTGAGTGGAAAAGCAGTCAAGTACTACAAACTGGTTTTCATGTCGGTGCCATGGGAGGAAATCAAGAGTGTTTGCATTGAGTCATTGATTTTATTTCCCCACCCACCGTAGCGAGTGAGGGGAGTCTGCCTGTAGGGAATCAGGCGAGCTCACAGACAGACTGGTTGCCTTAAACGATCGATGTAGATACGGTTAGTGTGGAGCGATACATTTAATAAAAAGCGTATCTGTTCTTTGAGATGCTTCTAAAAATGCTTTCAGCGGGATTTGTCCGTTATAGCACTTCAGATGACTGGCGTGTGAAATGGATTGTTGTTGTAAATGTACAGAAAATTGTGTTTTAGATTGGCAGTTATAGCTTGGCTTTCTGGTGGTATTTGCATTGCTTCAGAGGGATCCAAAGGCTTATTCAGGGCCATGTTTGGAGTTAGTTATTTTGTTCTACAATAGGCTGGACCGAACCTCCTAATGTGTCAAGGCAAAGCATGTACAAACCATGGCAATCATTCATAATTATTCAAAATAAATTGATACCCACAGTTCCTTGTGCTGTGTGGCGCTGCCTACCGCCCGACAGAAGAAATCGACCTCCGCAGTATTGGCTGGGGAAACATCTTCCAGCTGCCTTTCAAACACCTGAGAGACTACCGCCTGCGACTGCTCTGCCCCTTCTTCATCTACAGCGGATTTGAAGTGCTGTTTGCAGTCACTGGATTTTCCCTGGTAGGGTAGAATAGCCGTCACTTGCATTGCTTCATTGTTTTTGTCAGGAAATATCGAAAATATATGCATTTCATCTAATTTCTTTCTTTCTTTCTTTCTTTCTTTCCCTCCACAGTCCTATGGCGTCTGCGTTTTGGGCCTGAAGAAGCTGTGGCTCCTTATAGTTGTCTATGGCCTCTCCTGCTCCATCTTTTCTTCCCTCTCCCTTTGCCTCCTACGCCTCCCGCGCTGGGTGTGTCTGATGGGGGGCGCTGCTGTGCACGCAGTGCTGCTGGTGGTGCTCCTGGCGTTTTCTCCACCTCCTAAAAGTCCGGAGTATCTGGGCCCTCTGCTGGTGATCTCTGTGCTGTGGGGACTCGGCACAGCCCTGAACAAGACCGGCGTCAGCAGTGAGTAACGGCTGTGGTCGAGGTGTTTTTTCCGTCGGTACAATACTGTACACTAACACGCGTCTCCTCTCTGTGTGTGTCAGTTCTGCTCGGTATGCTCTACGCTGAGGAAAAAGAACGTCTGGACTTTGTCTTCACCATCTATCACTGGTGGCAGGCCATCGCCATCTTCATAGTCTACCTCTGGTCCAACCTGCCCATGAGGGTATGATGTGTGTGGCTTTAGAGAACGATAAATGTGTGTTTGTGTCTCGGGTAAAACAACTCTAAGAAAAGACGGATCATTCATGGCTCCACATTTTAAAGGAAAAGTTCCTACTTATATCTTTCTTCGCCTATTTTTGTCACTCTTCCTCAGGCCAAACTCTCCATCCTGTTGGCCACTTTATTGCTGGCCTGCTACTGTTATTGGGTGATGGAGCGTCGGCTGGCCAGGAAAGTGCCTTTCAGACTGCCTCGCATCCCGCGGCCACGGCACAAGGTAAGCAATCTCTGACTGTTGCTAACGATGCCTGATTCAGCCGTCACAGCCCAAGGAGAAGGTATACTAGAGATTCTGTGAATTTATTTTTCATTGAAGCCAATTATGTTAAAACAAACAGTGCTGTGTGTGTGATGTAAAAAAAATAAAAATATATATAATTATTTGTTTAAATTGAAATTTCAAGTTCTTATTGGTATCGTATAGATACTCCTCATTTCAGCTCCTTCAAACCGTCAAGGGATATTTGGTGGCCACAAAGTAATTTTTTGCAGCCATTGGTTAAAGTCAAACCCTTACTACTGCTGTGAAGTTCATTGTTCTTAAACTGGAGTTTGGTTACTTATAGAACCCAAACCGGGGCCTCCTCCTGGAGCCAGACCCGGGAGGGGAGCTTGCTATCGAGCGTCTGGTGGCAGGGCCTTGACTCAAGGGGCCCAGTTGGGCACAGCCAACTACAATAGATCTCTCAACATAAAATCTGGAGTGTGGGGAGATTTGAACTCCTGCACTCTATGGAAAAAAAATCCTTCAGCTGTGCGAGAGTCAATACAATCTTATTATAGTCAGATTTATTTATTGTTCAACATTTTACTGGTGACTAAAAGGTGAGCAAACTTGTTCTCCTCCGCCATCAGTATAATATGTAATTTGTGTCTGCAGGTCAAAGGTTACCGCTACCTGGAAGAGGACAACTCCGATGAGTCAGACTCTGAGAAAAGTGAGGAGGATGACGAAGAGGACGAAGAGCATGTGGCGGAGGAGATGGGAGCAGAGGACGGGGAGGAAGGAGGCCATGACGCCGGGGTCCAGGGAGTTGACTCACCCAAAGCCAGGAGGAGAGGGGCCGAGGGTCACCGCCACAGACGTGAGGACGCCCATGTGAAGGAGGGAGTGAAAGAAGAGCGTGAGGAAGGTTGAGAGAGGAGACAAAGGAGGAACGAGGGAAGATTTTGGACAGAATATTGACAAGAATTTGAGATTGGCTGGATGCTGTCGTGCTCATTCATATTTTCCACGCTGCACGAAACAAAAAGCTAATCAACTACAATCACAACAGCGGTCCAGAAGAAAAGGTACACAAATTGTAAATACGATATTTCTATTTAACACCAGTTACAGCAATCGTAAAAGGTAGCACACACTGGATAAAACACGACTAAAAATCAAAATACAACAAGAAAACGTTTGTTTTGGCTCGTGTTCACCAACGTGCTGATGATCAAAGCAACTGCTTTGTCATTTTCATTTTAAAAACTTCCAATTACGGTTAGAAAGAACTGAAAGAGATAGAAAAGGGGATGAGGAATTTATTTTTTTAAAGTTTGTCCTCAGGGCGAAGTGCGTTTGGATGGAGTCCTCAGTAGAGAGCCGGGTCCTGCTCGATGTGAGCAGCATAAGCAGCAGCAGCTATATTTGTTCTTCTGCCTTTGTTTCCTCCCAACCCCTTAGTTTACACACTTTTCTAAGAGAAGACAACCCAAATCAACCTGTTTTTTTTAGAAGCTCAGACACGTGTCTGTTGTTCCTCTTGGGAGGAGTTCAACATGCTTTTTGCAGAAGTTGAATATGAATGCATGTTTATGCTTTAGTATAGTTCAATACAGGTACGGGGCGGTCAGTCATGTATGGCCAGTGCCAGTAAATAAGGAATTGATTTTGGTATGAACTGGCCTCAGGGATATTATAGGTACTAAATATGTGCAGTGTCTCAATTGACAAGATTAAGAGTCTACAGCAACGCTAGCGTTTCTAGTTAGGAGCTGTGATGTGAGCTAAATACTCGTATTAATAGCATGCTAATAACATGCTCACAGTAACAATGTTAACTTGCTGATGTTTAGCAGGTCTAATGTTTTCATTGTTCACCATTTTATTTTAGCACTAAACACAAAGTACAGCTGAGCCTGATCACCAAATCACTTAAGTCATTGAAATTCATCCTCTGGGGACTATGAATGTCTGTACAAAATGTCATGTCAATCTATTTAGTAGATGCGAGAACATCTCAGTCTGGACAGATCACATTCATAGAGTCATGCCGCTTTTAGGTGCTTCATTTTCCTGGTGGTGTGCATGCCGGCTCACTGTCACACTTCGTGGTACAACAGAGCCACCGTTAATGTTATTAGTAACACCTGGGCTTTACTATGATCTCGGTGGAAGTAAGCAAGTTTGGAGAGCCGCTATTGGATGATTTGTACAACTTCTGTACACAATACAAAACCTATATGTTAAACTTATTGTATCTGCTTCACGTATCTGCTTATTGTTGTCTGAAGTCATGTTTACTTTGGAATAACTTCTTAGTTTGAGTTGGTTTGATCCAGGCTGCATTTAAGGAACAAATGTATTTATAGTTATGTCAAGCATGCCATGCTTTTAGACCAATCAAAAGTTCTCCTACTTGTAGGTACTGTTCTCACACATTACGGTTGGGATTGTTTCTATTTAAACCTTCTGTGCGGGAAATCACATCTGACTTTTCAATGAACTGATGCCAAAGCTGCTTGATGTTGCACTGAGAGCCCTGTTAATGTATGTAATGTCCTGTTACTGACTTAAAACAGTGTGAAACCAAAAAACATTTTGTGCTTCTCTCTTGATTACACCTGTACATTCAACTAAAAATGGTGTTGAGGTTAACAGCTGCTGCACATGTCTTGACTGGTGGGCGGTGAGATGTCAGAGTCACTGATTTAACACTCATCGTCATGGAAATTATATACCCACGTATGTATATATAGAGAGAGAGAGAGATAAATGTAGATTACAGTGGCGGCTGGTGGAAAATTTTCTTGGTAGGGCTGTGCCACATCCAATCAATTTCAGCAAACATCTCAGAATGATTTAATGCAAACAAATTAAGGTATCAAACGCGCATTACTACTTTGCAGTTAAATATTTAACATTCATTCCAACACGAAAAAAAGCAGTAAATAACACTTTGACAAACACGTCAGGACATCTTATTAATGTCACCCTCACAGGGAATTCAGTATAATATATATATATCATATAATAATATTCTGTATAATAATATATATATCATATAATAATATTCTGTATAATATAATAATATATATATCATATAATATTCTGTATAATATAATAATATATATATCATATAATAATATTCACTATAATATAAAACACACACACACACACACACACACACACACACACACACACACACACACACACACACACATATATATAATTATTTATTTATAACTATATATCCATTTCTCAGACAGGTGCTTCATATCCCTCACTCCCTAACTGTCCATGCTGGATCTGTCCCCGTTGTTTTAAAAAGCTAAATAAGTTATTAGTATGACGTCATCCAGCTAGCCAAACCTGTCTGATGTACAGCTACTAGAGAAGCTTCATGTACTGCTTCTCTTTCCTGCTAGTCTGCTGTCTGATTGTGAGGTCAGGCTGATCTGGGATCAGCTCTTTCAGCTGTAGTTTCTCCTCTCAGTTCTCCTGTAGAGACTAGTCCTGACGAGAACGCGCAGCTTGGGGCAGAACGAAATCTGCCCCAAGCTGAATCTATTTGAGGACGCTGATTGGCTAAATTGTATGTCACTCATTTATATCTTTACTCAGCATTGGCTAAACTGCTTTATAGACCCGCCTCTTTGGGGCAGTTTCTCCAGCGCCCCAGCCAGCTGAGACGTGCACAGAGGAGAGGACGAGCAGACAGACAGAGAGAGAGGATGTGCAGGAAAAGCATATATTTACCGCAGATATCATATTTTACACATATTACTGGGTGATTCCATGTTTCAAAAACACAAATATTGTCAATTTGTATAGTTTATTATTATTATTATTTATTTTATTTTTTATTATTTGTAGCTCAAGGGGGGGCGGCGCCCTAGCGCCCTCTATGGACCAGCCGCCACTGGTAGATTATATTATTGGAAAAACAAGTGTTTCTTTTTCTTATGTAAGAGTAGAACTACTATGAGGAACTTGAAAAAACTAATTTCAAAGTAAAAGTTGTTTAATCTGTAAAAGAAAAGAAAAAACAAGAATCAGAAATACAATTTACACAACAAGCCTCGGTTTGTAGTTTTGAATTACTGATGCATTAACTTTAAATATTAGGTTATTACACACTTTTAGTTGTTCTAACCCATTATCAGTGGATAATTAAACTGCATACATTTGATCTATGTGTTTTGCACTTAAAGCTTAATATCACTGCTAACATTCTCTCTGCATACGTGCACTCACACAGGAATGACAGAAAGGACTTCTCAGGTTCTCAATCTGTGCTTTATTTCACTTGTCCTAAAACAAAATGAGTATTCACACAAAAATGAACACGAGCTGGGATAAAGAGGTAGCTGCTACGTCACTGATGGTTTGTGTTGTAGTTGCCGTCCTGACATGTGAAGCCTTAAACTCAGAACCAAACCTTAAGTTCAGGCGTCAACAGTCAGGCCCCTAAAGCTCAGCGTCCAGGTGATAGCCTGAGCCGTTCCCGTTGCCAGTTCTGATCTGTTCCTTCTTAGTGCCTGATGCGTCTGATGGACTGGATCTTTGGTGTCTGGCAGTGGGAGCCCCAGTTCCTCCAGTGCTGGTAGTCGCCGCTGTGTTTCTCGCACTCCATGATGTACTGCTGGCCTCTGTAGCCCGGGTACTCATAGCACACGAAGCTGAAGAAAGACAGTGGCAGGAGGAGGAGGGTGAGTAAGTAAGAAGAGCTGAATTTCATTTGTTTCTGATTTGGTCTTCACATTAACAATTTCTCAAGGTGGTATTTAGATTAAATTCAGATATTAAACAATTTTAATGGAACATTTTATGGTAACAAATAAGATTTTCAGTGCTCTCTGGTGCACAAACTACGCAATGGTAGAAATGGTGTTTCTAAATTACTGCGAACATGTTTTTGACATCTCTGTTCTGCAGTTTCCTGTCATTTATCAGCCAACATGTGCTGATACGATCTGCGACGAGCTGACATGTGCCATTAGTATTGGCCTGACGATTCATCGGTCAAGTGCTTCCTCAAGTTCATGTTGCAAAATGACCTTCAGAAACTTCAGAGCGTTATGTTAACACCCACAGACATTTCAAGACAGATCATTTTTTCTGCTCGTATTTCCCTTTTCTGCTTCTTCTTTTCCTCTTTAAAGCCCTCTGAAGCTTCTTTATGATAAAGAGCTTTAATTCAACTTGAACTAGATTGTGTTGGGATGAAGCTCTGACTTACGCTCCGCACTGGACGTGCATGGAGCCCACCTCGGGCATCATCCAGCCCATGGCCTTCAGGGAGGGGTAGTCGTCACACAGCTCGGTGCTGCGGCCCATGAAGTTCTCCCTCTCAAAGATCATCATACGACTGCTCTGGTGAGACTGTGGAGGGGGGGGGGGGGGGGGGGGGTGACAGAGTGCGTAGTGTTAGGCCTGTCAGACGTGCAGAGCGAGCAGACATTTGGCACCAAGTTTTTCTCATTTTCTATTTTTGAGTTGTCCAGTCACTCGCTGTGTGGCTTCTGTCACTTATCCTCTCTTTTCCATTTGCACTTTCTTTGCTCTTTTCACTCCCACTTCTCTCTTGCTATGTCTCATTTTAGCCCTCCCCTCCTGTGCGGGCACTCACAGCGCAGTAGATGGGACGAAGGGACATGAAGCGCTCGTTGTGGTAGGACAGGGAGCCGCTGTAGGCTTCCCAGTTGGGGTACTCTCCCCTCTCCAGGACGAACTGCTGGCCCTGGAAGTCATGGTGCTCGAATCCCACCCAACTGGAGACACGGGTGGAAGTTGAGAAATAGTCAGATGGGTGAGGGAAAGTTATAAACAGTGTTGTCAAAAAACGGTCTGAACATCAAACAGACATGTGACATTAGACGGGGTGAGAGGAGTACCCAGTTTGTCAGTTTTTTGTCCCTCTAGTGGTCACAGGACAAAGTGCATCAAGGTTGTGAACGTCCTGTGTTTTATTTATTTCCACAGTAAAAAAAGTTCCCCAAATCATCTCTAACGGTGATATCCAGCATTTAAAAAAAAAAAAGAAGATTGCTATTCTCACAAAAGAATAGAAGACGAAAAGTTACAGTTAATATTGGATGACTTCAGAATATATATGTCACTTTGTTTTTAATAGAGATTTACAATTTCTGTTCTCCTTATTAACTTTTGAGTTTTTTGTCTGTCGGCTAGGAAAGAGTTTTAGGAAAAGAAGAGGTGCGAGTCCACAGAGGCAACTTCCAGACTTTACTGGTTGCTCGTTTGGCTAATATTTGGTTCTGAATACTGCCTGTAATCTCTGTGACAGCGATTGTATTTTCCTTTTTTTTAGGCTACAATTAGTACAGTTGCACTCTCAGTGATAATCTGTTCTCACCACTTTCTCGCTCTGAAAAACTGGAGCTAAATCTGCATTCAGCAGGTGTTTGGCAAACTCTACACAGCATGACTAAGGCCTGTATAAAGCTGCTCAGAGTGAAGTTTTGGTCCACAGTGCGTCAAAAATACTGAGGGTGGCACTGAAAGGTTTTCTTCCCCTGTGAGGAGTCACCAACAGATGGCTGCTTGATGTATACAGAGGAGGAGACTGCACTCTTTCCAACTAAGAACAGATATTTTGGAAATGTGTGACGACATACAGTTAATAAAACACAACTGCAGTTTTCGGGCCCTTAATACCCACACAGGAGTAAAAAGTTGATGTGCTGATTCTGTGGGAATAGAACCAACTGCTGTGACATTAAAGTATTTTTTTTTCATAATGTACACATTAAATACTTTTATATAGATTACAAAAGTACAGTCATTGAGTAGTATTTCTCCCAAAGCGAAAGAAATGCAGTGTGAAAACTGCGCCATAGAAATAGAGAGTAACAGATAGTATATAGTGCAGTAGTAGGAATAGGTTTCATTTTTTTTCTTTACAAGCTAGTCCTAATAGATAGTTCTCAGATCAGTATACAATTTCTAGAAATGCTGTGTGCTTTTCATCAGAGGGATCTTGACAATTCGCTCTGCACACACGGAGAAATGGAAATATCCCACCATTTTATCAAAAGGTTAAAAACAGTCATGTGGCCTCTGCTGACCACTGAGAACCATTGACCAAAGGTGAGGCTCGTTTGCCAGCTCTGAATAGGCCTCACAAAGTGAAACTCGCTTTCAGACTGACCCCAGTCAGCTCTTCAGTTGATAGTGATTAAAGTCTTTCTCAGCATTTCATCTGTAAAAGGCAGCTGTGGCAACAAGAAGACAACCTCCTCCCGCTATACTGCGTGTGCTCGGTGCACCCTGTGCACCCTGTGACCTTAGAGGTGATATACTTTTAGTGGGAGCCTGGACACTACTTCCTCTCTCGTTATCTCTCTACTGTACCTCCATCTCACAGACACACACTTACATAAACACACACACACACACACACACACACATTCAGAGTCAGTCAGCTGTCCACAGAGATGTGCAGGCGTACAGGCTGTGTGACTCACGCTCCACTCTCCACTCTGATGGAGCGGATGTTGTCCAGGCCGCAGTTGTAGATGTTGCAGCACTCGGAGGTGAACTCCTGACACTTGCCCTGGAAGTGCTCCCGCTCAAACACAGTCACCTGCACACAGAGGAAGAGGCATGAGGGTGTGGACTCTGTGTGTGTGTGTATGTGTGTGTGAGTGTGTGTGTGAGTGCTCACCTTAAAGAAAGGGGCTGTATCCATGCTGGGGAAGTACATGGGTGAGGTCATGTGGGTTTTAGTAAATCTACTCATTTCTAAAGTGAAAAACAAAACAAAAAAACATTTTAATTTATTGGATAACAACAAGATGATTCTTCTTAAAATATACACTAACTGGACTGTAACTAACAGTACCACCATATGAATTAAAACAATTTTATATTCAACTTCTCAATGCTGCCAACATGTTCTTGAATACATGAGAGCAACTAAATGTCTGGGTTAGTTAGGATAAGTGAATAAGTGAGTCCATCCCGTGGGAAAGTTCTGTCATTCCCCCGTTCCTGCTTACCTGGATGTTATCTGCTCTCCTCACACTACTCCCACTCGAAATCCTCTTTACGTAGACTTTTGTCTGGACCTGGCGCTTCGGTTTTATACCGGCGTCCACGCGGGAACCTCGTGCTCGCGCGTGTGCGCGTGTTGCACCTCCGCGCTTACGATGTAAACGGGGCGACTTTGTCGTGTGTGAAGCTTACCCGAATTCAGGATGACACTTCCGGTTAGAGGCTTCAGAATTAAACTCTATATTGAACAACGGAACATCTGTACAGAGCTGTACAATGATAATTTGAAGTATTAAAATAAAAATTAAAGATACAATGATCCAGATAATATTTTTTGTGCGTTTTTAAGTCACCAAATGATTAGGGGAATAACTGAAAGTTCATCCGCAGTTATTTTGATAATTAATAGAAGTCATTAAAGCCGAATCATTTGAGTTACTTTTCTCAGATTTAGCTTTCAACAACATAAATGTGAGCATATCTTGGAAGTCATATTAAAGAATAAACAATTAAATGCCTAACAGATAAATTAATTGGCAGATTGTTACCAATATACATAAGGAAATATGACAAAAAGTAGGTTAGCATTCCCATGGGAGGCCTATAGGTAATAGATTAATGGTTGTTGCCCTACTTCTGAACCTGCCTCAGAACAATTAAGGCTTTTATTTTGAAGGCAGGAGGAAGGAGAGTTCCGGTATTCCTATGTCTAAATGTGATTAACTTGACTCAGGTGAGCGTTAACCTCCTCCGCTCCTCAGTGCTTATGTTTGTGCATCAAAAACTGTTTGTCCGCGCGCGCGCGCGCGCGCCAGTGAGCTGGTTGCCCATCTCTCTCGCTCTCTCTCTTTGTAACCCTATGCGGCCTGTCGACTCAGCAGATCATATACAGCGCACAGAGGTGAGGCTGTGGAATGCGGGTCTGTTGTTGGTCTATTCGTACAGGTCAGCAGTGCCATCGTATAGGGCAACAATGGCCGGGGCTATAGGCAGAGAATGAGAAGGATTTGGAGAGCCACAGTGTTTCTGTGGTGGCTCTCAAAAGTCGAGGAAACTGGGACAGGAATTGAATTATTGATGATGATTATTAATAGATGAGAACAATATGATAATAATGTTCTCTTACAATGAAAACATAGCTTTAGAAGTGGCTAAGGAGAATATTTATCATGAAAATGAATGAAAAAGAAAAACATAGAAGCACTGAAAATAAAAATAACTTTGTGGCTATGTTGTAATACTGTCAGTCTAGAAGCTGGGCCTGTGTCACATCCACAGAGCAATTTTTGCACTGATGTTGTTTTAATGTAAACCCCCCGAGTCCATCACTTGACACAATGGGCCACAGTTGCCACAGCAACATCCCCCCTAACCTCATCTGGTCCTCTGTCCTTGACATTTCATCTAGAGAGCATATCGGGAGGCTGACACCAAGTTCTCCTTGACATGTTCACCATCACGCAGACACACACACACACACACACACACACACACACACACACACACACACACACACACACACACACACACACACACACACACACACACACACACACACACACACACACACACACACACACACACACACTCACAACACAGTCACGACCAACATCACACCAGAATTTCTGAAGTCACTGCTCTACCACCACTCTGCACCAACCATATTTCATAATGAAAGTGAAGAATTGTGTATATAGTGGCGTGTAGTTTATTATAGCACTTCTCAAATCTTAATTTTTCAGGTAGTACATGTAGATGTCTTGTCACTCTTTGAAAATAACTCAAAGGACTGAGAATTTTGCAGGATTAAGCACTATAAAAGTCGTCACTCCACAGAGGACTACCTTTTAGTTTATAAGTACATATATCAACTTTTCAGATATGTGAACTTTGTGGGACACACTTAATAAAGGCATCCTGAAATAGAGACATGTAGTGTATGAGGATGCAACACTGACACAACTGTTGTATTACACATTTTGTAGTGTCATAAATGGGTTGATGCTTTGCTGGATAAACAGATGGATGGACTGTTCAATGGACTTTCTGTTATGTTAGTTGGTATAAAGGCCTCAGTGGGACATGAAAGAATGAGATGCAGGACTACTTTTATATTTGCCAAAAGTGGTAAACTTAACTTCATGGTTTTGCCCTTTACATCAGACATTGAACACATGGCTGTTTGAAGAGCATGTTTTATTAGTGCACCTAGTATATTAATACTCCAAATAAGCATGTATGTTCTGATTATAAGGAGGCGGATCACAGTCTCAGATTATGAAGTTATGTTCCGGTTATGTTTACAGCTGTGGCCAGGTGTGAATGTTAAAAATGTATAGTCCTATACCTTTAATTCCAAAGGTATTTATGCAGGATAAAAGAACTTCACATACGCTGCTTTGCAAACATCATAAATGTGATTTGATCTCCTCCTAAACTTTATTTTATGATCAAAATCCAAGGACTTCAAGTTTTTTAATAACAGATTCTTAAATCATAAGACACCATCGTTGTCAGTTACTAAGAAATGTAATAGTTTTAATTAGGCATGGACATCATGTCATCATCACGTTTATTTAGAAACAAGAGATAATGTATAATAATGTATTTATGCTCCTTTTTTTCTCATCTGCTCTGAGAAGTGTTTCGTCAGCTTGGCTTTTCTTTTGGATGGTGGACCTTGACTGAATCCAGTCTCTTAATCCCGTCGAGAGTGAAGGACCTCCTCCACTCTTGACTAGAGGATGGAGGACAGGGAGACGAGGATCCACAAATAAGAGACGTGCCCACTTGTAACTTCCCCTTGCTTGTCGGACGCTCCCCCCCCCCCCCCCCCCTGTTCTTCATTCGTTTGACTCAGGACGTTCAGCAGTCACTGAGAGCGAAGTGTGCTCAGTTTAGCCATTCCCTCGTTCCTCCATTGACCTTTTCCTGATGTTCACTTGAGCGCTAGGATTTGAGGAAATACAAACTGCAAGATTAATGAGGCCTATCACTGAATCCGAGACATGAGTACTTTTACCTCGAGACCTCATCTGCTGAAGAGCTGCATCTCTTATTTCCCTCCTGTCCTCATCAGCACACGTGAAACCTTGATGTGGCGTCATCTGTGTGGACTTGTTCGGATTTACATTCGACTGGGTTGCTTTCTCCCCCATGTGCTTTTTGGATTAAGCACCTCACAGACTAACGCCCACCACAATATTAACACCCACGCAAGAAGAAAAATGCAGAGGGCTATAATTTAATAGCCTTCTCCCACAGTGATACAGATATGTGCACACTCTCAACCTCTTTGCTCACCAAGAGTTGGAACAGCGAGGTTATTGCTTCTCGCAGCTTATTGCTTTTCCTGTTATTGTTTGTCCCAGCGCCTCTTGATTACAGAAGTGATGGGACTTGGAGAGAATAATTTTGTGGCTGGACCTTAACCCGGTCAGCCTGGCTGTCATTATTATGAGACTACAATTGGAGTTAGGGCTTTGTATGTAACTGCTCACTCTCTTTTTAATTCATGGATTCATGTCATGAAAAAGTTATTATGGAGTTATTTTATCTGCCACCAAGTCCTCTGGAGCCAAATATACATCCATTTTCAGTTTGTCACATTTGCTTCCTCATATTCTTCTCTTATTTCAACCCATATCTCTCTGCCTCTCTTTCTGCCCCACTGTCTCTCTTTGATGATGGGGGTATTTCTATTCTGTGGGGGCTGTGAGCTCAGCGAGTTTGTTTCTGTGTCTCTAATCCCCTCTCGCTGAGCGCCAGCATATAAAAGCTACGAGGGGCCTGGCGCACTCACACAGACCACCAGTCCCAGCCCCGAGTCTACTCCTTTACGCACACACTGCCACAGGTAAGACAGTGGACAAACATCATACAGAACGAGAAGAGAAAAGAGGGAGGTAGAGAGCAAGAATAGCCTGATGTAATACCTAGTTATGAGAAAAGTCTATTGTAGTTTGAGCTCAAGATATAAAAGTCAAACTGGCTTTTTGCGCAAAGCAAATAGCTGTCACTAAATCTACAGTTTATTCTGGGTATATACTCAGAATAAACTGCAGTAGAAATGATGCTAAACTAATCTTAACTGGTGGATCCTAAAATATAACTTTAAAATCAAGTAGGTTCCACAAGACAGCACTTCAATTTCATGAATTGTTTAATGTTTAAAGCTACAACAAGTTTTATTTAGAAAAATCTATTTATATGTTATATATTCATTTATCAAAAGCGTACAGTTGTTTTGTTATAGTTTTTTTATTTTTTTTTGTAGGATTTTCTTTTGGACTTTATTTTGATAATGTTTTTTGATTGATGAAGTTTGACATTTTATGCTGTAACCGTAAGTGTAAAGCAGTGACAAGTGACAAGATAGTAATGTGTGTAGGAAAGTCTAACCTGAATTCAGCTTTGTTGTTTGTTGTATAGAAAATGAATAGGGGCGGGGTGTCGGGGTCAGGAAAGAGGGAGGTTATTTGCTTTATTCTTTTTTCTGAACGGAGGAAAATCTAAATCTTCAAATGCAGTATTGTGTGATATTACTTTGAGATATTGTGGGTAGGGTGTTATATTCTGTCTCTTAGTAAAAGACAGGGTCCAAAGAAAATATTAACATCAGTTGAGTGGGCTTTGCTTTTTATATTATTGAATAATAATGTTTAACTCCATCCCCACCCTAATCATTTTCATACAGTCCCTTTATGTGATAGCTATTTAATAATGATTGAAAGCATCTTCTGTTCACAGTTATTATGTCTGCCGGAGGAGAGAAATCCAAGTCTGCTTCCCAGACTGATGGGAAGGCCGCTCAGAACAAGATGTCTGATATGGGAGCCTACAAGGTACAGCACTCACTCTCACACACACACACACACATACACACACACACACACACACACACACACACACACACGCACACACACACACACACACACACACATGCACACACACACGTATAGCAGATGATCAAACATCTACAGATTTACCATACAGTCTTTTTCACAGCAGCTGGCCTCTCATTAACAGTTTACCTTCAGGCTGATGTCTTTTATCACGACCAGCTAGTTCTTACAGCTCTGTGAGGGGGCGGTTGACAACTACTCCTGACAGACTAAATTACCATGTGAGGCCTCTATGCGTTCAGTCACTGTGTAGAAAGCTGTCAACATTTCAGTTTACTCTACCTGCATCTTGTTTATCACAGTCTCTCTAACCTGTTTCTGCTCTCCTCGGGTGTTGCTTTTGATTCTGAAACCACCTCTGCGACCTCCCTTTTCACTCTCACTCTCTTTATTTTACCCCATCTATCCAGATGTGCGTGTATGACCAGGAGAACTTCCAGGGTCGCTGCATTGAGATCAACGGCGAGTGTATGAACGTGTGTGACATGGGAATGGAGAGGGTGCGCTCCCTGCGCGTTGACTGCGGACCGTAAGTAGCCTGTGCACGTACAGCTTGCAAGTACACACCCACCTGCAAGTAATCATGCTGTACCCAACACCCACACTCCTCTGAGCACGGAGCAGGCAATTTCAAAATTGTACCTCACCATTATATGACATTTCACACATTTTAGGGATGTAGCTGAGGCTTTTATCCTGCGTGATTTGCAGCAGTGAGAGTGCAGCAGTAGAATGAACTATCTGAAGTAGTAACATGGCAAAGCAACAAACAGCAATAAATGAGATGAAAGAAGAAAGAAGTGCAGCAATTTTGTATCAATGTGGACCAATACAAATATAATTAAGGAGATGAGTAAGGCAAGTGCAAATAAGCGAGTAGAAAGAAGACAGGAGAAGAATGTCAACTTATTCATCATGCATGAAGTGGACATCTTCAGGGTTATTTTTTATTTTTTTCACAAGCGTAGTAGTACTCTTCGTGATGAATAAAAAAATCCTTGTGTAAATTCAGTGGTTTGAACCTTTAAAAGTCAAAACAATGATTGTCCATCATACTTAGCTCGTCGCCTTCCTCCCCTCTCATCCTTGTGACCTTTCCTTCCCTCCTCAGCTTCGTGGGCTTTGAGCAGATGAATTTCTGTGGAGAGATGTTCATCCTGGAGAAGGGAGAGTATCCCCGCTGGGACTCCTGGAGCAACTGCCAGAAGAACGACTACCTGCTGTCCTTCAGGCCTGTCCGCATGGTAAACCCCCTGTCTTTTAGGAAACAAGTGGTGTGACTTTGTAAGCTTCTTTCCATTTACACTACTTTTCTACAACGTCTATCTCTCCTCACTGTTTTCCCCTCTTTTTCTTTCCACACAAAATCTTCTAGGATCCCGAGAAGCACAAGATCTGCCTGTATGAGGTTGGACAGTTCAAGGGCCGTAAGATGGAGATTATGGACGATGATGTCCCCAGCCTGTTTTCTTACGGTTTCACCGACAGAGTGGGCAGCATCATGGTCAGCTGTGGAACGTGAGTAGTGTGGCAACATGCTACAAACATTTTCTAAAAATGTTTTAAAAGAATAGTTAGCGTTTTTGGGAAATGCATTTACTCGCTTTCTTGCTCAGACTCAGGGTTAGCTCTTAGTTTAGTATAAATACTGAGAACAGTTAGCATGGCTCTGTTCGGATTAAATAAACCAAATGTAATGTGCTTATGAGTGAGCTTTAGAGGTGCTGGTAGGCTGATTCTGCAAGCCTGACAAAGCCCGGTTAGCTGTCTCCACCAAGCGGCAACATCTGGTGCTCAGAAATGAGGACAATGTGACACTTGAGGCTGGCTCCAAAAGCGAGTCAATCCCCATAGACTTCCATGTTAAAATGCCCAACTTTACGGCAGAAATAAACATGTTTTCAGACTGGTACAAAAAAGGTTTTGGTCACTATAGCTAATATCTCCGTTCTGTATGGGGGGGATTTTTTATATAACTCCCCTGGTTAGATTATATTTAGTCTTAAAGTTATGCATAATTAGGGCGTGGTCACCTGACAGTAACTGCGTCGCTACCATGGGTTGTACTGCCACAATACCAAACTCGAGGCTTCCAAGCGGTAGTCAACAAACCAATGAGGGACGTCACGGTGACTACGTCCACTTTTATATACAGTCTATGGTTTCCCCCTATTTGCTATCTCTATTTTAAGCTAAGCTAACCATCTGCTGGCTGTAGCTTCATATTTAGCGTATTTGTTGTCTTTCTCAAACAGCAGCACAATCTATTTGAGTGAGAGAGGGAGTTCAGAAATAGAAGTTTTTTCATCTGCAGCTCGCCGAAGGTGTCATGAACGTCAGCAGTTCAGTCTCTGTTGGTGCTCTCAGAGGTGTGGCAGACAGCCGGCACTGTTTCTTAAATGCTGTAATTACTTCATTTGTTGTGCTCCCAGCCATCTGAAACATCTGTGATTTGGCATCTGACAGCATGACAAACAGATCGATGACTTTACTTGTTTGATGTTTATCCTCCCTCTGAATCTGTGCTTCTAGCATCTTTCTCTCACATTTTACATGTCTGTTATTCATCTTTAAATCGTGTGTTTTTTTCCCTTGAATCAATTGTCTCTTAATTGTCTCTTAATTGTCTCTTCATTTTCTCTTCATTTTCTTTTTTCCTTGTTGTTTCTGATTTCTGATTTCTCATAGAACCTTGAAATCCTTCCCTACTACTTTGACAATGTAAATCTCCTCCACTTCTTTCTCTCCTCAGCTGGGTGGGTTACCAGTTCCCCGGCTACCGTGGCAGCCAGTACCTGCTGGAGAAGGGCGAGTACAGGCATTTCAACGAGTTTGGTGCCCGCTGCCCCCAGATGCAGTCCGTTAGGCGCATTCGTGACATGCAGTGGCACCCACATGGCTGCTACACCATGTCCTCCAAGTGAAATCCAGCGAGGGCGAGGAAGAGAGGGATCGGAGGAGAGATGGAGGCTGAGGGCGGCCACAGAGATGGAAGGGGAGGCTGTGGAGGGAGGGCAAAGAAGGAGAGGAGGAGGGAGAGGGTGTAATATTTTCTCCTTCATCCCAAAATTCCCTTGGCAGTTAGAATGCAGGATAAAGGGAATACAGTAGGTTATTTTTTGTTTTTGCAACATTGTAATCTAGTGAGCAATTAAAAGTTACTTAAAGTGAAGGAGGAGATAATTACACGGACCGTCGAGACTGGATCTGATAATAAACGCTCTCTCCCTTTTTGATCTCCCTCTCTGTCTGTGAGCTCCCTTCTCCCCACTTTCCTCTTTCTCCTCCCCTCCCTCCCTCTTTCCCCCTCACACACTTCTCTTCCACATCCCACCAACGTCAGCCCTCACTCAGCCTATTAGAGCCTCACTGAGGTGGGCACCACTGTGGATTTGTGTGTGTGTGTGTGTTTGTGTTGTGGGGGATCTGAGACCAACAAAAGCCGCAACAAGAAAAGTGGTGGCAAATATCTTGTGCTCAGATCCTGCAGCCACATCAACCCTAAACCCCAATAAAGCATCTCACATCCTACTCCACTTGAAACGAAGTCTTATTTAACTGATACGTTTGTGATATGCATGTCCCAAAAGCATAGATATGATACTTTAATCAGGAGTTGGAGGACTTCAGGTGAACAGAAACACGACTCCAAGTGAATACTAATGTTGCTCTGTATCTGCTGGATGTGGGAATAGTAAATAGGCACCTTTGTGACGTCACTGATTTAACACATCAAGGTCTGTTTACAGGTGTTGGGGAGTACTGTTCTGTTAAAAAAGTCTGATAAATTGCAGCGGTGGTTGGGTCTGAGGACCACAAGTTTGAAAATGAAAAGCAAATCCTCAAACAGCTCAAACATTAGAGTGAAGGAACAATAAGAAAATCAATGTTTGAGTGGAGGGGGGTAGTTTAAAAGATCTGTAAGAAAAAACAAATCCTCATTTGGCTGAGCTCTCTGTGTTTCCAACGTGAAATGTTAATAACACTAATTACACAGCAGTTTTTGTGTTTATCCATCCATGCCCAACTGAGCAGCTTGTCTTGTCCATGGTAACTCTCATCACCTGGAATGGCACATTACATTGGAAATTGCATCATTATAGAAAATGTAAAAGAACCAGCCAGAGCCAGAAAACGAGTTTTTCCCCCTTATTTTTTAAGAAACAAACTGCACCACTTCAAATAACTTGAAGAATCGACCAGCTCACTGAATTTGGTATTGTTGGAGCACATCTTGAGGTAATTTGAGATTTCGATCCCCAGTCCACTCAACACAATGCTTACTGCAGAGACACATATTTGATTTCTACTGATGGAACAATTTGGACCAACATTGTTAATGTGTGAAAGAAGAAAGCACTCCATCTCCCTTGCTATATAGCACTCTACCAAAAACAGCACATTATGCTTTGAAGCGTTCTATGATTTCATCCATTATTTATCTTTCTCACCAAAGGGAGGTTATGGTCTGCAAACGTCAGCAGCAAAATGGACTTGACCACATTTTAGCATTCACAATTTGTTTTGATGAAATAAAAAAATCTTCCCCGAAGGTTGATCAAATAGACAAAAATACCAAACTACATTATTCATAATGTCATCTACGCATTTATTCTGTGTCATGTGGTCGACCGGTGTGACGCCTGTGATGACTAGCCTTTTATAGAACAGGGCTTTTAAATTACTGAGAGTGCTTCAAGTCGTCTAAATATAATGAGGCAAGTTTCAGTAAACTGCATTAGAGTATCACTTTGTCATTGTTGGCTCGGAAATGATGCGTACAGTTCATTAATGTAGTTCACGATGTCCTTTCATTCGTTTTTTTCTCCCTCGCCAATCAGCCAACCAATTCATCAACTTTCTATTTAATTACAACAAAACATGTAACACTCCAATAAGGAACTTCAGGACACTGTATCCCCAGTATCCAGGTCTAATGCTGGAAGCAGTTTGATTTAGTTTATTACAATAACCTAAGATAACAAAAGCGGAATGGCCAACAGAGTCTGATGTTTTTCAAGTCCATCAATGATACAAAACACAGGAGGATTTCACTACACACCTGCACGAGCTGATGCAACCCAACACAAATCCCTTGCAAAATATTACCTTTTTGAAGCCATCAGCCTTGGTTGATTCTGTGTTAGACGGATGTTGCCAAAGGCGCTTATGTCCCAAACTGGGCAGCAGTAGCCAATTGTCAGTTACTCCAATAGAGTATCAAAGTTGGAATCAAACCTGCTGCTGATTTCTTTTTGCACAGACAGTGTTGGAGTTGGAGCAGTTGGAACACTTTGAAGGCTTGGATAAACATGAAACGTTTCTTGCTAAATTATTAATATAAAATGTGAGCTGTATTGAAAAAAAAAAACAATATTGAAAAGTCAAAGTTATGAGTGTGTTATGAGCATTGCAGAAAAAAACCCCACTCTGTTGCTTGAGCCTCTAATGGCAGCTTGAAGCTTGAGTTTATAAAACTGCTGCAAATAATTTATAGGTTTTGCTTTTTAAATCATTAATTCTCTGATTCTGGCTCAAAGTTGGAAGAATTGTACAATGTTTTTCCCGTCTGAATTTGATACAGCTCTGATTCATTCTGGCTGGCTTCTTCTCGCAATTGCAGTTGATTATTGTGGGTACAATAGAATTCAAGAAATTGGCAAAAATTGAAAAACATTATGTAAAAATATATACATATAGTGTCATTACAGTATCATTAAATCAATCCCTGCTTCCATGAGGATTCAAATGTGGCTCCACCCCCTCTGTTGTTCTACCGGGGTAGCTAATTGGCTGACAGGCTTGGGTTATTTGACTAGGAGAGCTCTCAGTCATTACATGAATGAATATTGCACAACTTTAAGAGACCTCCCAGATGCAGTGAATGAAGCTGTAGCATGCAGTCGTCACCACACTAACACGTAGGAGGAGAGAGCAACTAGAAATAGCAAAACCAATAGGAGGAGGAGGTCTTCCAGCTTCATTTTGACACTTTGAAATTACTTATGGCTGTATTGCATTTTTCTGATGTTTCCTCTTCCTGTTATATGATTTTTTGTGCTCTTGATTTCCATTATATTTTATCTCTTCATGACGTCATATGTGAAAAATGTGGACCCAAATCCAGCTACTTTAGCAATAGTTGCTTTTGTAACCGGTGCAAAGAGCTAGAGGTTTATTTTAACACGGCGATGCACCATTTTAGCACTTTGCTTATCATTTGTTCACCCCCCCCCCTTACTGAAATATGTCTGACGCTGTGGTAAAAAAATAATTCTAGCAGAACAGATTTCCATACAGTCCCACTACAGAAATAAACTGTAGTTTAAATTTTCAGCTTGGCCCTGTTCCTCCTCCTAAACTAGAGCGGGAAAGGCATACTTCACCTGTCACACTGGCACGCAGTTTATTCGCAGTCTATAAATACAATGATAAGACACCTACAAGATGCTGTGAGCCTTCCAGATAAAAATGGATTGGAGGAGTATTGACGTCAGACTGACACACACGCGCACACATGCACATAGTTAACGCACACACACTTATGGGCGTTCATGAGTAGACCCGAGCACAAGCAGGCACACACACACACACACACACACACACACACACACACACACACACACACACACACACACACACACACACACACACACACACACACACACACACACACACACACACACACACACACACACACACACACACACACACACACACACAAACACACACACATTTACACACATAGGCACACAAGCCTTGTTGCCAGCCCTGCCTCTGATGTCATTCTGTGAATTGGGACTGTCTCTGCAGCAGGGCATTATGGGATAGCTTATAAGAACTTAATGACTCCTTAAGGTATATCTTCTGCTAAGTAATGGGAAAAGAGAGGGAGAGGGAAGAATACACACACCCTCACCCACACACATATCTGCCCAATCTCCACCGTCTAACTCCAATTCCCATGCTACACTTCTCACTCCATCTGGTGATTTAGCAGCTCTGACCGCCTAATTGGCTGCTCACCTGATTGGTCACACCACCGCTGATAGACATAGCCGTTGAAATTAGTGTGTGCTGTCACTTTCAATGTCAACTTATGTTTCCTATCACATTTCTTCTCCCAGAAGGTTGAGGTTGCTCTGATTCAAAATGGATTTTATGTAATTTTTAATTTCTGTGAAGAGAGGATGTACAACAGCTTATTCACAATGGAAACCTGTTGAATAACGATATCTTCAATCTATAAGGCTGTAAAGTGGAATTTAATAAGATCATCAGGGCTACAGCCTCATCTAATTCTCCTCAGAGCTTCTTTATGGAGGATCAAATCTGACTATGTGACAAATAAATAAACATCTAAATAAAAGAGAAGTGAATTCAATTAAAGGGAATGAATGAATAAAATGGAAGAGGTGATCAAATGAAATACAAAGAAAATTCAGTTTATCTCTCATTGTCATCTCTAGACTTATTTCCTTTAAGAAGATACATTTTTTCATATAGGAAGAAAATGTATTAGGCTGCCATGAAGTGGATTTTAACCATGACCTGTGAAAGACTTAATACAAAAAGTAAATAATAAATAAAATGGAAAACATATGAAAATAAATAAATCCATACATGTCTTATTTGTTGTATACCAGTATTCACTTCATTGTCATCTCAAAGTCAATTTCTGTAAACAAGAAATTTAACAAAAATTAAATATGCCATTCTCTCATTCACAAGGTAAAAACGATCTGGGAAGTAGGCAAACGTACTGGGAATTTAGCTTGATTTAGTCACTAAAGTCGCTCTAAACAGTATGTACATGAGTAAACGTGACAGCTAAAAATGGTTAAAATGTTGTTACAGTCATTTAAGAAATATTAATAATGAAATTATTAAACATGTATACGGTTATTTTCATATTTGAATGAGCGTTGTGTGGATTTTTGTATCAATTTATTGGTCAATTTAAAAAAATGTACTGGTCAGATATTTATTTAGTCAGTTTAACATTTAGTTATTATTATATTATTATTATTTAGTATTTGTCGTTTTTAAATTTAAAATGTTTTTTATTTGTTTCTTTACTTTCCTTTATTTATTTGTCCGTTTATGTGACCATTTTGTCTATTTATTATTTAGTTTATTTCATTGCTATAAAGTCCCATTTGGTTCTCCCTACTTAAGGCTGATCTCATTATCTTCCTTCCTACCAACTGCAGTGTAACTCAGCACTGTTTCTCAGCAAGCCTAATGAGTTTAGTCAGAGTTACAGGCAGATAAAATAAGACCTCCCAGCAGATGATTCTCTGTATTGTTTATTGCTATCAAAGTCACAGCTTTTTGCCTGGCAATCGAATGTGTCATCAGTACTAATTTTACTGTGATATTTGAATAATACAATCCTATGTGAGGCCTCATTAATCATTACAGTAATTTGGATGCCCCCATTATCACGTGCCGGGATTGTGAGGTATAAGTTTGGCAACCGCTTGCACACGTATGTTGAGTAGGAGTGGACTGACAATTTTAGTCTCATTGTCCAATTATGAGTAATGTTAACTCATGATTGTAAGCTGGAGGGAAAAGGGGAAGGTGTCGGACCATATAGAGGAACAACTTATTTTCTTTCCTCCATGCTGCATGATTCTGTGCAGATACTTTCGGTCTAGATCTGTTCTGCAGTAACGGAAATTAACTATGCACAAATTAAATTGCACACTATTTGTGCTCCTTTTCACACACACACACACACACACACACACACACACACACACACACACACACACACACTTCAACCTGACAGTTGGTGTGCGTCACGCAGTGTTGATGCTCATTCAGTGCCTCTATGAAAAGTCTCAGGCTGACGGTTGAGTGATGTAAGATTGATATGTAACTCCTCTTCTTTCTGCTGAGACAAATCAGTGGGTGTGTTCAGCTTTCAAAAAGATGGATGGGGGAGAGGGGGAGAGGGAAGAAGTGTGAATGCTGGTTTTGTTTCTGTTTTGTTGACGTGCTGTACGTTACAGCAAGGGGATAAAAACTGTAGCTGCCAGGTATTTCAGCAACGTGTGACAACTGACAAGTTTTAGGGAAGGTACCTGTTTAGCACCAAGGTAAATCAGGGATGATAACATTTCTGCCTCTCTCTCCGTCTGTCTCACCATCTTTAACTTAGTCTTGCTCTTGTCTCCCTAACAAGGCCCCCTGTGTCTGCCTGTTTTCCTCTCTCATATCAGTCACCATCTCTCTCTCTCTCTCTCTGTCTGTAGCCTAGGCCTTTTCCCTTTTTAGTTTACTGTGTGTGCATTACGTACCCATCTGCGTCACGCATGAGGCATGCCTGAGGGTTAAAAATAAAAGATGAAAGGGGAACAGACGGATGCAAGGAGAGAGGAGAGGGAGACTGATGACTAGGGGTGAGGATATGGAGGGCAGAGTAGGGAGGACTGGCCTTAGAAGCAGCAGCCTGCAAAAGAGCAGTAACAAATACATCCATTAATAGTTGTTTGTTAATGTATCTTCACTCCAGTGCATCGCCTGTAAATGTGGTTCCAGCCACTGAATGCTTTTTGTCTGTCTGTGTCAGCGGTTGATACAGATCCTAAGTGTCTGAATGCTGAATGAGCGAAGGTAATGGGCAGCTTCCACAATAACCACAAATGTTATTTTTAAATTTCACCAGCGCCGAATGATGACATAGAACCTCCAGAACTGGAAACAAGTGTGTGAAAGCTAATTCTGAGACACTTTTGAGAATTGAAGAGTTGAAGTTTTTAACTCCAAACACAACTTCTGTCACATTTTGTGTGTACAACTAAATGTAATACCGTATGGGCCTCAGAGGAGAGAATGTGTGCCGTTATCCTAATTTGATTGATTACACATCTCACCCATTCAAAGGCTTTTCACCGTACCTTTGGTTGTTTGGAACAGCTACACAGACTTTTGACCTTTAGACTAGGATAAGGGTTTTGTCACACATACGCAAATTCAGGCGAATATATGTAGGGCCAACCACACACACACTTCTTTGATATTGGTTGAAGGTGCGACTTTGCCGTTCAAAGTTGACCAAAATTAAACTCCATGCGATACGAATTTTGTGCATGTGTGACTGTGCCCTAAACCTTCTAGGGGGACCCATGGGCAAAAATGAACTACAAGGTCCTTACTGAACCCAGATTTGCTGTATGTGTTTGACTAAATCAAATTAAGAATATGCAGCATGTTAGCACAAATCTGAAATAATGATGGTGTTGAAACTATATTTTGGCAAAAAGACCCCTTCAAGAAAGGGCCATACATCCGAAGCAGGACCCACTATAGGACCCTTACCATGATTTTAATTTGTGCTTTTGAGATGCATATTCCCAAACAAAATGTAGTTAAATTTACACGGTAAATCTGGATTCTTTTCAGGGCCAGTGTAGATCCGGAGGCCTAGTAGCATAACCCGTCCTTTAGGCTTAACTTTAGGGTCTAGAACTGTGGATGGGTCTAGAGTTTGTTAGTTTCCTCAGTAGCCAAAAGTTACCCACCTCAAGCTAATGCACTTGGAGGTGGCACTTCCAGCTGCACTCTTTCCTAGTGGTATACCATGCCAAGTCCAAGCTAAAGGCTTGTAAAAGTATGTTATTTAAATAAAACAATAAAAATGTGCAATAGATCACATAAGTATGTGTTACATTATAGTAGCATAGCACTTTACAGTGACGTGATTACTCTTTCAGTAACAAGAACTGTTAAGGTTCAAACAACAGTCACCAATCAGTCATTCATATTATCCTCATGTTACTTTGTATAGTAACACTGTTACTTTGACATGTGGAGGTCGGCTTGTTTGCTGTCTTAGTGGGAGTTTCATGGGGGTTTGATGACAGTTTGGTCTCCATGCCTTCAGTTGAGATACAGTGACGAACATGTTAGCTCAGCGCAGCAGCTGGAGGTGTAGGGAGCCAAAAGAGAAGACATGCAACTCCGGCTTAACTCCAAAGTTGTCTTAATTACAAGTCGTTTGTTTCATGCTAAACATGTTATTCTGTGAGTTGAGGAAGTCCTCATCTCTGATGCTGTCTGCGGAGCATGTGGCTCAATGTACACCACCTCCTCACGTATGGATTGAGGTTAACATATGCTGCGTGTGTGTGAGTGCGTCTTTGCTCTGCCTTTTCTTTTTACACACTCTATTTCATTGCATTTTCCTATTAAATATCATATTCCTTCATACCTGCTTTTGTTCTTAATGAGTAATGTTATTGAAATAGCAAAAAAAGGAGCATCTTAAAGTGGGACATTTACAGACATGACACCTGGAGTGAAGTGTTAATGAGTAAATGTACTTGCAGACGTAGATACATACGCAGACACAGGTGAAACACGTACAGATAATATTTGTGGAGGAGATAATGAAGGGAAGCAAGTCAGTGTGAGAAATCACACTGTGTGAGAAGCAGTAAAAGAATAAATCAATCAACTGAAGTTGATCCACTTACAGAGTGCTTTGGCTCTGCTATAATCATGCCAGTAAAGCCTCAGATAAACAAACCAAGCAGATGGAGAGACAGACTGAGACGGAGAGGACGTTGAAGAAAATCAAACACTGCAACGGAACAGAGGGAAGAACAACAGAGATGCTATTTGATTCGACATAGAGAATACGCTACGACCTGGCTGATTCTGATCCCTTCGATCAGAGGATTAGTGATCACCATCTCCCTGTTTTAAAATGACAAGGCTACCAAGAAGGGACTGTGTAGAGTGTCTCTGCGTAATGAGGAAAGCACTCTGCTGTGAACAATATTTGTCTCTGTGGGAAACGCTCAATGATAATATCAAGATATTCTCTGGAGCAGAATAGCTTGTGAGCCTCTCGTGGCTGAAGGACCAGCTGCTGTAATCGCTCTGAAATACAATGTCCTCGTACAAAAACCAGGGTTTCTGTGTGACCTGGCCTTTATTTATTTGAACATGTTTTACATAATATATAATAAGATATAATATAAAACTGAAGTTGTTTTTATATATGTTTATTACATTGTTACTGAAAAAAGACACCTTCTGTTGGTGTATGGCTTAACAATATGACGCAGTTTCTAGGATGGGAAAAAACAGCCCAAATATTTAGAGAGGAACTGAATGTCCACGGGGGAACTGACTGTAAGATGTGGTTATAGTTTGTGATTATGTATATATCTATAGATTGACTGTTCTAACGTGAATGATTGCCTGGATTTATGGTCAGAAATTGTGGTCGGCTGTTTTTCTAACACTTCCAAACGTTGCTTTTAAAAGATCAGTTTTACTCTGTTGTGAGCAGTATTTTGTGTTGTTAAATGTAGCTAAAACAACTCTCGACTGAGACTGCTGTGATATAGCTTCAGACCCTTAGACAGTCTGCATCTCCCATCTTCAAGATCAATAAAGACACAGTGTCTGCCCAGTTTAATGGAGAAAAGGCGCCCCCGTTGAGTTTTTCTGTAATCAAACAAAATGATGTTTTCATTCAATGCCACTCACAGAAATGCATTGTCTGTATCCTTGAGACCTGACAATCATGTTGAATGCATTACCTACAGGAAAAACTAATATGATCTTAAAAATGATTTTCTAAGGATTATTATTTCGCATTTACCTTTAATGGACAGTGACTGTAGAGATACAGGGGACAATTGAAAAAACATGACCAGGTCCATGGCTGAAATCAAACCAGGGACATTGTTATTGCTTCTGTAGCAACAGACACATATATGCACTCACACTGGGTTCATGTCATCAATTGTGCACACAATACTATTGTTTAATATATTTTTTTTTAAATCCCCAAAAATGTAGAACACACAGAAACGTGGCTATTTAATAAATAAATAAATTGATTCTGCTATGCACCCATCCTGCCTGTAGATATTACTTTAGGTTTATTTTCCCATGTTTTCAGGTCAGTTAGAAATTGTAGACCTTATAAAGTGAGTGAGAGATCCGTACATTGATAGAGAGATGGAGAGAGAGAGAGAGTGGGGAAAAAGCTTTTCATGTTTTTGGAAACGTGCAAGAGCTGTGAGAGGACACTGAGCACATAAGCTATGAAGATATGAGTGAGCGAGTGAGTGAGGGATGGAGTAGGAGGAGAAGGAGGGAGAGTGGACAATATTGATCTGAACACATGCAAACACATATGGCTGAGTGTTATACAATTCTTCTGCTGGTGATAAAAGAGGAGGACAGGAAGTTGCATTGACCAAAGACAGCAGAGTGAGTGCACTCTCACTGTTGTTGAAAGGCTTTTACATGAGAATGCACCTTTTTATATAATATGTCACAATGTCAAGAGGTTATTAGGTTCATCATGGGGAATCTGTATTATGTATAGCCAATTGTTTGGTTATAAAGCTGTCTATATTAATCTACAAAGATATCTTAACTGAGACAAACTAAACTACCTCCACAGCGGGTAGTATTCCAAAATATTTAAATGCAGAATAAAATGAAGTTGCCATGAATAGTGGGCTTTCAGATGAACCCCTGACGACACCATCTCCATCCAAAACCACAGAAGACATTATACAACAGCTTTTGTCATGTTCTGTAAGAATGTAAGTATTTTCTTCACCTTGTGGTCATCTGGGAATAATTCAGTATCATCTTGCTAACACCCTGCTGTTGTTTCCATTGGTTGTTTTAGTCATGTGACACAGCCAGGTCATAGTTCAGAGATTCCAATCAGAAAAATGCTCGAGTTGTTATGTTGCATGGTCAGCTGCAGCTGCAGCTACCTTATCCTTTCCTTCCTCTGTTTGTGCCTTCCAAAACTTCACTTGTAAGTTCCATTTACACCAATAGATAATTAAGTACACAAATGTCATGTGATGTATTCGGTTAAGTTATATTTAAATACTTTAATACCTTTAGTTTATCTACATGTGAACACTTCCAATGTTGAACTAGCTGTGAGTAGCTGTTTCCTTTTAATGGCTGTTTGATATCTTTCCTTCTGCATTTATGTCGGTACTGTTTCTATTAGTGTTTTAAAGCTGTTGACGTTTATGCACATTATTTACAAAAAAATCTAGATTGGCATTTGCTTTTGTGGGGTATCCAGGTAGCTCACCTGGTAGAGTGTATGCCCCATGTACCAAGACAGAATCCTTACTGCAGTGGCCTGGGTTTGAATCTGACCCACAGCCTTTTGGTGCATGTCATCCCCAATTCTGTCTCGTCTATCTCATTAAGGCAAAAATTGCCTTTTTTTTTTATTTGGCATTTGTGCGCTATCATTTTTTTATTTATTATACGTCTGTGGATGCGTGACGTTTAATTAGCATTCAGTAATTGGTGCCATCTTTCTGCATCATTTCAGTTGTCATGAGAATGACAACGGCAGTAAAGGCAAGGCAAGTTTGTTTGTATAGCACATTTCAACAACAAGGGAATTCAAAGTGCTTCACATAAAACCATTAAAAGCATCAAAACACAAGGCAAAAGAAAAGGAGATTCAAAAACAACCAAGAACATTCACTGAAACATTAAAAAGCAGTGTAAGAAATAAAATACAGTAGTAAAATGCAGAAATGCAGGAGATTGATTAATATCCTTGAGAATGGTTCAATTAAAGGCAGCAGCAAACAGAAAAGTCTTCAATCTTGATTTAAAGGAGCCGAGGGTCTCAGCAGACCTGCAGCTTTCTGGGACTTTTGTTCCAGATATGTGGAGCAGAAAAACTGATCGCTGCTTCTCCATGTTTAGTTCTGACTCTGGGAACAGAAAGTAGACCAAAGTAAAGATCATTTACTGCAGCCTTCAACTTTCTCTTGAAGCCTGTTAACTATTTGTGAATTTGTGTACAGACACACACATTATGGAGGGAATAGTTTTCACAGACCGAGTAGTGCTCCCAATACTGAGTAAACAAAGCTTCCTGTGTAAAAACAGGGGCGTCCGTAGGGGTCCAAAGATCATGCGGCCCTGTACAGTACTTAGAAGTTTCTCTTGGTGAATAAAGAGAACTCCTTGGAAAAACACGAAATGTTAAAGTGCTCATAAAAAATATGAAAAAAATAACACAAAAGTGATGACCTCATCCCTAAATGGCTGTCTAGCATATTATAAACTCAATAACTTGTTGCCTTATAAGAAGATAATAATGAATTACAGTTCCCCTTCTCTTGCCATTGTTCTGCAGACTGTGTGTCAGTGTGTGGAAAGAAAGCAGCAGTATATGGTCGAGCGGAAGTGATGACGCCAAGGGACAGAACGAATGAAAGACACTGGCAGAAAAGGGAGGGAGCATATGAAGACAAAGAGAAATGTGATGTAGGAGAGGAGAGGTGAGCTGAAGAATAGCGCGAGTGTCTTTGTCGGTGACAATTAGACAGACTTTGAAAGATGCTGCATGTGTGAGAAATAGATGGGCCGTGCCAATGAGAAATGTGTTAGATACTTTCCTACAAAACAATATGACCTGGGTCACCTTCCAGAAGTACATGTTCTGGTTTGCTTTGTCTCACTGGTTATGTGCGTGACACTACGCTGCCATGTGCTGTTTACTTCAGAGTATGTCTGTGAAGTCTGTCTGCATTCATCTTCTACTGCATGCACGCCACACTGTCTGTTGTCTTTCTATACCTCATCATTAGTGTCACCCGTAGGGGCACGAATACACTGAGCGTCCAATTTGTGCTTTGTGTTCACTAATGAACCGTGAACCATGTAAAAGCCATTCCCCCTCACTGAGTGACCTTATTAAACCGACAGCACTCCAGGATATCAATAAAGAGAAGCAAATGTTTTCAAGCCAATGTGAATTGTGCAAAAGGGGGCTGCAGTTCAATAACAGGAAGATATTACCTTTTATTTAATAGCTTCATCACAGGCCAGAGAACAAAGGGATGTGTGTTGTTACCTTGGCAACAGACACACCTCTACTACAGTATCCCACCGCCCTTACTAACATGCTCTCCGACCTGCTATCAGTGTTGACGGAGTTGATGTCACGGGGGGAAAAGAATTGCGCAGCCACACTTGTATCAATGAATCCATCAGAGAGAAAAATAACAACTCTGCATGGTAGTTGGTGCAGTGACGCACTCCTCAGTTGGTAACTTACAGTAAATATAGCGAGGGACAGCAGGATGCAGACAGAGGGACAGACAATGACAGACGTGCAGATGGACAGATGGGCAGGCAGATGTGCAGGAGTGGGTGCGGCCCCGGGGAAGTCTCCTCTGTTTTTTCTGTGTGGGGATTACACAAACGCAACGTAACTATCATCACACTCATTGAGGAGACAGTGCCTACACAGTACCGCAAACCTGCTGTGTGGGTGACTGGCACAACACTGATTGACTGACACTCAGTGGTGGCATTTAGACAGAGTTGTGCCTCAGCAGGCAGGAATGCAAGCACACACACTTGCCCATGCAGCTGGTACTGTGGGTGTGTGTGAAGGGGAGGCCTGTGAGGTGTTGGTCCCGGATGGCCAGTGGGCACCAAAGCTCGTCCACAAGTCCAGATAAGGACAGAGCAGGGGGTGTGAGGGAACAACAACGCATACCGTGTAATGGATCCCCTCAATTACTCATTTGTTTATGATGCCTGTGGCTCAGTTGGCTTCATGCAAAATGAAGCTTGTGTGTACATGTGTGTGACATGTGACTATTTTGTCCCTTGTATATTCATCTGTTGAGCCGTCTGTGTGTTACAGTATTATGAATGGGAGCACTACTGTTGTCTACCTCATTGTGACTCTCAATCTGAGCAGCATTCCACATTTATTTTCAATGTCAGACATTCAAAAAAATTAATATCATCCAAGGTCGACTATGCTATTTCTCTCTTCTTAGTGTTGCTTGTCTAATCTTAAACTAACTAAATGCTCTTAAGAAACTGTGCCTACAATTTTGAGGATATTTACAGCTCTTTATAGCCCCTTCTGTAGCTCTTGGCGTAAGCAGTTCTTAAAGGACTTTACAGAGCCTACAAGACCAAACTAACCAATGATCAATACGAGCAAGTGGGTACAATAAAGCAGAAGGAAACAGGAGAGCAAACAAGTGCAAAACAAAGAGTACCATTTTAGAGAGGTCTTAAAAGCTGATGGCATCTTGAAAGCCTCCCCAAGTCTCTTCAACTAATTATTTCTCAGAGCGTATTCTATACTTCATTCTAGTCAGTATACTGTAGCTGCGGTTGCTCATGCTGGTCCTTTGCATTTTTGTATGTATTTAGAGCAATACTGATTACGGGTCACTGGATAATGAGAGATGTTTATTAACTCAAACTGAAACAGTGCCCCTGTATTAAACTAAAGTGTTTCTAATATTTTGTCCACCCTATTTACAATGATGGAGGAGCACATCTTTAGAAATACGTAATGAAAGCACTACGCCACAAACTGAACTTCAAATTTAAATATTTTTCAGGGTCAATACAATTAAAAGTGTCATAAAGGTATAACTATAGTGAAACTAACATTGTACAGGGGCTTCACTCAGTCCATTAAAGTAGTAAAGTACTTCAAATCACATTCAGACAATGAAAAGGCCAATGACAATGTTGTATTTATCCCACTGTATCATTGTCACAATTCATGCTATCCTGCTGTCTTACGGCTGGTGGTTTAACACAAGCAAGGACAGCTTGAGGCACAGACACACAACAAAACAGACTTGAAGTGCTGTGCATCTGTTGTGCTTTGCTGTCTTTCTGCTTTCTGGCTTAATTACTAGCCTCTTCCCCCCCATTTATAAAGCTAATTAACAATAGTTGAACAGGTGCAATAAAACCAGAGAAATATGCCTGCATTTGTCCCATTCAATTCTACAGATTTTGTTAAAAGTGATCCAAATCTAATTAAATAGTAAAAAAAATCCATCGGACCACTCTTGCCTTGTTTAGCTACTTATATCTCATAATTAAATCATAAATTATCTGAGGAGCTATAATTGTACAAACAGCATAACTGGACCATGTCGTATTTAACCTCAACAAAAAAATACTACTCAATCACGGTTGCTTTGAATGACTCTCTTCTGGCACCGAATTTTCCAATGTTGACTCATAATTCGGGGGCATCCTGCTTTCCTAAGGCAGAACCATCTAGGCCCATTTTCTGCATCTTTTTGTCTGCAGCGCGCCGGAAGCATGGCCATAACAGTCTCTGAGAGAGCCAGCCAGGAAGCGAGCTGTGCGCTCTTCTCCTACCCGTTCTCCGCTCCTCCACAGAGTCATCATTACCAGGCACCGTGCCTTGCCCCCCCCCCTCCTCACCCCTCCCTTCACTGTTTCTACTTTTACTCTCTCACCCTCCCTCCCTCTTGTTCCTATGTGCGTCGAGAAAAGTCTCCTCCTCTCATAGTCTGAGCGCACGTCTCCAACCAGTCTTTACGCGCGTACAAACTCTCCAAGAGAATCCCCCACGGTCGGCCCTCCCCTTTCCGTTTTTTGCCGCCCTCATTCATTCATGACCCCGGATCGATGACGTAGGAGATTCCTTGGTGCCCACTGCCGTAGGCAATAACGGGATGCTTGAGTATATATGGGACACTGGTAGCCACCAACCGGCACACTCTCAGTCGCTCCGACTCGGGAACCAGAGCATCAGCAGAGATAGCAGGCTTTACTTTGCCATCTTAGGCTAACTCGCTTTGGGCTTTGGTTCAGGATGGACACCTCTTCGATTTCTCGGAGCCGACGATGCTCCATCATGCGCAACTGCAAAAGTAAGTTTGTCTCTATATTCTTTGGTTTGGGATACATGGACGCAGACATAGATCTACTGCAATGCTGCTTTTCATAACTTTTGCAACAATTTCTAAGTTTTTAATCTAAGAAAGCTTGCTAAAGATAAATGTAACATCGAATATTGATATATGATTGGATAAATGATTCAAATTAGAAAGGAAAAAAAATGTGCGACTTAAATGGTTTAATGTGACATGGAATATAACAGGGACTTTGTATTAAAGCAAAGAAAGAGCTGCTAAGTTTTGACACTTGTGATTATACTGTGCGTAAAGGTCGGGGTGTAATGCCGAGGCGTAAACTTAAGTTATTGTAGAAACACACAGCTGTAAAGTTTAGACAGTCGAGATTTAATTCCAACCGAAAATACCAGTGCAGTAAGCTCAAATATACACGGGTTTGCACTCAATATGCTGGTGTGATAAATGAAAACGGATGATTTCAGCACCAGACAGCTCCCGCTCACCTCCCTCTCTCCCTGCTCTCCTTCAGGCGGTCTCTCCCTTTGGCTGGTGGTGTGGCTGGTCCTCGGCAAGCCAAGTCCGGCATCGGCGTGCCCGCACCTGTGTGTGTGCTACCCGACGCCCATGACCGTGAGCTGCCAGGCGCAGAACTTCACCACCGTCCCAGTCGGAGTGCCCTATGAGTCGCAGCGTGTATTCCTCCAGAACAACCGGATCACGGAGCTCAGAGTTGGCTCTTTTGGCTTCGGGACTCAGGTAAGAGAGAGTGTGAAAAAACGAAAACAAACTTTTGCTGGAAGGGAAGGGGAAATGTGAAGCTAAAGTTTTATTTCAGGATGATTTTGAAATGTTCCACATTTGCAGTTAATATCAACTAAGAAGAATAGTCACCATTCAAGTCATGTGTTTATTTGCTTTAGGTCCTGTGGCTGTTCGCCAACAACATCACGTGGATTGAGGGAGGGGCATTTAGTGAGCTGAGGGACTTGGAGGAGTTGGATTTGGGGGACAATCCCAGCCTCCACAGGCTGGAGGGGGGAGCCTTCCGCGGACTAGAGAAGCTCCAGAGCCTCCACATGCATCGCTGCCGACTTAATGCCCTGCCCCATGACATCTTCCACAAGCTTTACAGCCTGCAGTTCCTCTACCTGCAGGTAGGAGCGCTGGAGAGACATACAAAGCATGCATATAACTCTGACACACAGTTGGCACACACACACACACACACACACACACACACACACACACACACACACACACACACACACACACACACACACACACACACACACACACACACACGCACACACACACACACACACACACACACACACACACACACGCACACCACATGCAGCCACCCACACATACACACATCTTCACAATCTTCCAGTTACAATTATTACAAATTATGTCTGTTCTTTTCATGCTAAACCCCCTCCCTCCCTTGATTTTCTTCCTCAGGAGAATAATCTTCACTTCCTGCAGGACGACATCTTTTCTGACCTCATCAACCTGAGCCAGCTTTTCCTGCATGGCAACCGTATCCGCACCCTGTCAGAGAACGTGTTCCGCGGACTGGTCAACCTCGACCGCCTTCTCCTTCACGACAACCGCGTCAGGCAGGTGAACCGTCGCGCCTTTCGTGACCTCGGTCGCCTGACCATGCTCTTCCTCTTCAATAACTCCCTGGCTGAGCTGCCAAGCCAGACCCTGAGGGACACTCAGGGCATTGAGTTCCTCCGCCTCAACGCCAACCCCTGGTCCTGCGGCTGCGAGGCCCGCGCCCTGTGGGAGTGGTTCCGCGAGGCCCGTGTCTCTTCATCGGAGGTGATCTGCGCCTCTCCTTCCACCCGCCGCAACCAGGACCTCCGCTTCCTTCGTGAGATGGACTTCGCCCTCTGCCCCCTGGCAGACCCTGGCTCCATCGCCGGCTCCACCACCACCACCTTCAGCACCAAAACCCGCTGGTGGTTCCACAAGAACAAGCCCCAGTCATCAATGAAAGGTCTCTTTGAGAAATCCTCAGAGACTGTCAAAGCTGGTTTGTACGGGAAAGGCCCATCCACAACCACCTCAGTAGTCAAGTACGAGTTGGGGGAGGAAGAGCTGGCGCTGCCCAAACTCGACGCAGAAGAGTACTGGGTAAACTACGGCAACGAGGACTCAGGTGTCACCCTGAGGTGCGTCGAGCTCGAGTGTCCACCTGACTTCGACCTGACTCCCTCTTCCTCCTCTCCCTCATCCTCCTCGCCGTCTTTTTTCACACTACTAACCCTTTCTGTTTTCAGCCTCTGCCTCAACCTACACCTGCTATTCGGCTGAATTTAACTCTTGGTACCACATCCTTTCCCCTTCCAGCCTGTTTTAAAGGCTTTGAGGATACCTGTTAGACTCTACACCCCCTTTGCCCGCTTTGCTGTAAGCCATTTCTCAAGGCACAGCGAGGGAGATAGGGGGACGGTTAGATTCTGAATCTACCACCTACAGGGCTTAACACTTTTACGGGCTGATAAGAGTTCTTCAGCTAAGCTCATATATATCGACAATACTCTACAGGTATGGCTTTCTGTGCCTCACCTGTATGGTGTCATATTATGATTCCCTGCAATCAGGGCTACGAGGACTGAGTCCATCACTAATGTCAGTGCAATTTGATAGCAGTTGTGAATGATGTTGTCAATTTTGTCACTTAGTTATAACTGCTATTGCTATTAGTGCATCCAATTAACTGGCTGCTAATACAATTACTGTTAGAATCAGTGCTCAGTAATGACAATACTGTAACCACTTAAAGTGTCATGTAAATAGGTATGTATTTTTGTGATATTTGATATCTGTGGTCCACTACAATCACTTTCATCTTCATCCAGGAGAGAAAGCTAGTGCTTCTACAGGACAGAGCACAGTGAGTTTTACGATGAAACAGAGAAGAAAAGACAATATGCTGTGAGGCTGGGAGAAGAAAAAAAGGAATGCAGGAGGGATGTCAACGAAGAAGGAAGGGAGGCAAGGATATGAAAGGGAGAGAAAAGGGAAGGGTTGTTCCGAGAACTAGAGTTACAAAGAGGAAGAGAGAAAAGGAGGGACGAGGGGGACAGTGTCCATGCAGCAATAAGAAAAGAGGCAGTTGGAATACAGCGAGACGCTGTAAGGACAGTGCTGGCAGTAGAAGCAGCAACTTGCAGGAGATAAGTAATAAATCCACTCATCCGTGTTTGTCTGATCCATCCAACTCACACCACTGCACCATTTTCTGTAAACGTGGTGTCGTTTGAGACAACCACAGAGAAAGAATGCTTCCTGTCAGGAAGCTGGAGATTTGGGTTTTCGGATGTCTTTCTGTGACATATTGATTGATATTGATATACTGTGTAAATATTGTTGATTTTGATGCAGATGAAGATCTTGATAAAAAAATTCTCAGAAAACTTCTTGAATCATGCTTTTCCTTGGGGCAATATTTGCAGAACTTACTCAAAACAAATATTTAAGCAAAAGAAAAGAAAAAATTGTGGGACAAAACAACTAAAAACAAGAACACATCAAAAAGTAGCAGATTATCGCCGTGTGACCAAACCGTGAAAACTGGCCACATGGACCTGATGTCACAGCTAGAGGTGTTCAGAATGGCTCTTGCTGTGATGAGTATCTGTCTTTGTGAGTCTGTAAGGAATCACAAGCTGGCATCTCTGCAAAAGGCAAATACGTCAGTAAGTTTGTCACTTGACTGACTCATCAGTGGGCGACGCCAGATGGACAGACGTGGTGGAAATTGGCTGATTTGTAAATACACTAAGAGAGCAATTAAAGAGTCTGGTGATTGTCAAAGCCAGAGGGAACAGGAGACAAATTAAGACTGACACACTGCCATGCAGACAGAATGATGGAAAGATAATGTGAAGCGGTAGAGGAGTGGGCTTAAAAGTCAAACCTAGCAGGGAATTAGTTAATGCTGAGACTGCAAAAATAATAACAAGACATTTTCTGAGTGAGCGAGCAGCGGACATAGTGTGAAAAAAGGGAGGAGGGGGAAGTTACCAAATATAGGCATCCGCTCTCTCCTTCAGCAGTGGTTATTAATCTTTCCCTCTTCAAAGCATGTGCCAACATTACCATAGGAAGCAAGATACAGTAAGGGTGCTGATGTATGGCAACTCCTTTTTCTTCTATATGCACACAGTTTTCCAAAAGCTTCCTCCATCACTCAAGGCCAGATATAGGATGAAAGGAAAGGATCCGTAGCTCCAATAGTGGTGATGACCGTAAGGCCGAGATGTAGTAGGAGTGAAAGAGTAGGAGGTAATGTTAGAGGTAGACACACACACACACACACACACACACACACACACACACACACACACACACACACACACACACACACACACACACACACACACACACACACACACACACACACACACACACACACACACACACACACACACACACACACACACACACACGCACACACATGCCATTGTGTAAGTCCTCCAGGCAGTTGTCCAGCTTTCTCAACTGTGAAACTGTTGAGCTGCGAAAAAAAGGAGAACAGGAAGTGTGGAATTGAAAACTGCACAAGCACAGAGATTTTGAGCACATTGACCCTGTAAGTTTCAGTGCTCCAACGACATGTAGATATAAAATTATAAAGATTTGTATTATTTGTTTTTTAAACACAGTTTGATCCAAACTCACTATGCCACAAACTCTTAAAACTCGTATGTAAATGTGATTATTTCTGCCTAAACAACTTACATTGAGTTTTAGACACATGAAACCACCAGGTTCACATTGTAGTACTCTCATGTGCACATATGTACATCGTAAAGGTTGTTGTCTGTTGTAATCAGCATTCCTCCTTATCACTCTGGTAGTCAAGAGATGCCTTCTTACTGCAATTCCAATGTAAGTAAAGGGGGAAAAAAATCCACTGTCCTTATTCTGTGCAAAAATGCATTCAATAATTTAACCGAAGCTAATATGAGGCTTTTGCAGTCTGAGTTAGTCAAATCAAGAGGATACTTGTGGTGATGGACCTACTGACCAACTTTGCTATCCAGTCATGTAGCTAGCATGTTTTAAAACGCAATAGCAAATTGTTACAATGTCCAGGTTTTTCGTAGGGACTATTTATTCAGTAGAAAGTAGGTCTGATGAAGACTGTTTGTTTTTTGCTGATATTTTCAGTTAATTTAGCAGTTAACAAGTAACATTTGATTTTGTTGTTGTCATGGGAACTTTGCATCCTGCCTAGAGTGATTGGGCAGGCAGGTAAATATGCTAACATAATTATTTGGCAGGCAAAGGAAGATATATGCTTTTCACAACAACAACAACAAAAAGAACATGTTATAAAATGATGGGACCAAATCCCTACTAATTTTCACTTTGTCAAACAATATGTCTGTACCAGACTTCACTCTGAGCAGACGGACAACAAAGCAAACTGAAAGCTGTTGCATACAAAAGTCACAAGCTCACACTGCAAACACACACACACACACACACACACACACACACACACACACACACACACACACACACACACACACACACACACACACACACACACACACACACACACACACACACACACACACACACACACACACACACACACACACACACACACACACACACAGATCACACGGTGTAGCATGGTGCTCACTCGGTGGACTCTCAGCTTGTCATGCCTATATAAGGATGAAACAAACCCATCAGACTGCTCATCCTTCACATTCCAATTGGTCTCCAAGCCGAAGGCAGAAAAATTCCATGACGCACCTTCTTCGTCGAGTACATATGGATCCGATTGGACAAATTCCATGTCACTCACTCAGACACAGTCGGGGGCGGGATGTGAACGTATCTGTGGAAGCTACAGTATCATGAATATGAATGATTCCCAGTATATTCATGAGAAGACAGGGAGCCCAACAGAGATGGAGAGGGGGCTGGTTGCTGCGAGCTTGTTCAAATGCGTCACTACTTTGTCACAACTTGCCTCCACCTGCTGCGCCCTCATCCCTCTTAATTATTTTCTCTCTCTCCCTCCCTTACACACACACACAAACACACACACATATATTCACAACCATGCAAACAACTTCTCACTCTCTCATGCACATACGCAATTTGCATGTTGTTCACCCTGTTATGTGTTCAGGAGTTGATTTTTGCATCCTCTCAGACTCTTGTATAAGAAATCTGACATCTCTTTCAATTTGTGTCACCAGGCCTCTTCGTTCTTGCTTTCACACATACTCTCATTCTCTCAAGCGCCCTTGACGTCATGTCCTCTGCTCTCTACTTGCAATCTTCTCAGTTTGTCTTTCTAACATATATCCTCCAACATGAGCCGACAAGCTCTTCTGATTCATTGATTTTCATTCACCAATTCACAGAGGAAACTAGATACTGTATGTGTCACTTCTATCCTCCCATTTGTTATTTGCCTGTTTGGTTGGCTAAATTCGGTCTATGATCCCTTTCTAAATTTATTTTTACTTGCGTTTTCTTTTTAAATTATTCACATCATTCCATTGCAATTTCTGCAGGAAGGAGCCCTTAGTGCACACATCTTTTTCATATTTCTCCTTTTGTTCTTTTTCAAAGTTGGTAGGAATCAAAATATTTTCCATATCAGAGAGATGAGAACAAAGGTTGGTTGCTGCAACAAGCAACATGAGAGAAATTCTTTTGATCTGGTGTGCAGCCACGAAGCACTGTCGTAGTTGGTGCATGTTATTTCTTGGTTATGCAGGTGAATGGATATATACATATATATATATACATATATATATATACATATATATATACATATATACATATAAAATATATATATATATATATACATATATATATACATATAAGGACATATGGACACATACACAAGGGGTGGATACATTTATAAACAACACCTGTCTAATAAAATGCAACTCAAAACAACAAACAGCATCTTAAATGCTATTCAGCCCTATCCTATAGATAAAAACGTCTAAAATAACTTAACTAATAAAGCAAGCGCAATAGCGCTTCCTTTAACCCTGCCTCCCAGTCCCTGGTCTGTCCAGTCTCGTTCTCTGGCTCATTCACATGAACGGAGCAAGGTAATAACTTTGGCTGATATGCTATTAGTTCATTTTACAACCTTTAGAAGCTGATGCTTTAAATGAGGGCTATTCATGTGTTCTTATTGGGAAGTTGAATTACCTAAACAAAATGATCAGCTGTAGTTAAACATTTTGGCAAGAACATAGATTTATATGAAATGTGAAGTTTGACTGCTTTGTTTCAACGTTAACTGTGTGTTTTTTTGTAACTATGCCACAAGTCAGGCTTTAAAGAAGCTCGTTGTGTTTCTACACTCTATGGTGATACCTGACGTTGTGTGTGATGGTTATTATCCCACCCACAGATACACATGCATGATTATGTCTAAGGCCATTTACTGTAGTGTGTGTGTAACAAAAAGACAGAAAAAGGAGAAAAGTCATTCATGCCAATATGGGATGGAAAACAGAGCTCGCTGTTGACAGAATGAGCTGAAAATGAGTATTTGTGTAAATGTGAGGGAGATAGCAACAGAAGAGGTGTGACGTTTGAGTCATGTACTTGGATCTCTTCGCAGGCGAGAACATTTGGAAGGCTCAAGTGTGCACGCACAGACGCGTGCAAACGCACCCTCCTTGGCAGCGTTTGGCGTTGCTGGTAACGTTACGGCTTGAGAAAGGCCCACTGGGAGACAGACGTTCCTAATCGCATCACACAAGCGGGATCCATGCACATGCGTGCCTTCACACACGCACTTACAAAAATGCTAACAAAATACTGTTACTTGCATAAGACTTGCCACATTTTCTCAAACCAGGTGGCCACAAAATATCTGCATGTTTTCCAAAACATAAGCATTTGCATTTCAGTGTGTATTTTTATGTTTCTGAGGAGATCAGTACGTCATGAACTCTGCTGTGATCCTGTTCCTTCTGCAAATTGATATGAATATATATTTATATATATATATATATAAATTACAAAAGTCTACCCTTTTACAGAAGTATTGACGTGCGCAAGAAAACACTCCACACAGAGGGCTGAGTGCACCAAACACACACATATGCTAACATGTACCAGCACAAACACAAAGCAAACAGATGGGACACACTCACATACAGATGTCTCGAAGGGATTCTGACATCATCTGTCTGGTTGTCGTATAAAGTGAGATGAAAGTGAGTGGATAGGCATAGGACATAGGAAAGAACAACAGCAATGGCCTGAAGAAAAATAAAAGTAGGGTAAATAAACAGAGGAGAGGGCAGAAAGGGGAACAGAGACAAACTGAAGGAGAGTGACGAACAGGCAGTTAAAACAAAAGCCTCTTGAGTCAGGCCTTTCCTCCTTCTCTTAATTTTTTCACTACAAAGCTATCTCCACACCTCTCTGAATTCAGCTCCTATGCATCTGACTCCATGCTTACAGTTGGTAAATTTAACACAAATAACGTAACTAATCTTAAAAAACCCTAGCTGTCCAGCTCTTGCTGCCCCTCACATGATATTTTCTTAGCTGCAGTAACTGTTACATTTTTTACAGGCGCACATGAGCTACAGCGTAGCTACAAAGCCTGTGCACCTATAGCACCTATTTGTTGGTACGACGTAACCCCTTAATTAGGGCTGTCACAATGATTCAACTTTAACTTTGTTCATTGGTCGTTTTGTCCCATTTTGGCAAAATAAATTACACTTAAAATATGAGTGTAAGGAGGTGGAGAGTCAACTGTATAAATAAAATGATTTAAGAGACACTGGATTGTTAACATGATATTATCAAAAGTGTATTATCAAATGTCATTATTTAGTTTTTAAATATCACTGTAATTGGCAATGCTGGTATATCGCAATAACACTACCCTTAATACAGAAGTACCATGAAAATGTAAGGCCCTGAAGCTGTTTTTTTAACATGAAATAATCCTGACTAAATCCACAACAGTCTAAGTAAAAGTTTCTCAATATGGAATTCAGTTTATATCTATTGCCTCCACACGGCTCTCAACGTGGCGAAAGCTGAGCTGGCAGCTAGCAGCATGGATAGTGCAAACAACAGCAACAGTAACAGTGTTGGGAAGGCGTTCTCAGCGGTTACTGCCATATGAGTGCAATGCAGAGCAGCGGCCATTTGCTAGCCATTGGGGCACAACAGAGAGACTCATTTGCACAGGCATGCGCGGTTACCGACCCGGCTACGTAAACGAAGCACAGTGAATCACGATAATCTTTGTTAGTCACTTAAACTTTGTTCCTCACTTTTTTAAAGTTCACGTAGAACCATGTTGCTCGTAGTAAAGCCCCAGTCCCACCGAAAGCCGGATATACTACGGATGTCCCCGGATACACTACGGATCAGATCCGGGGTCATCCGGGAGTGGAACCGTAGTGAAACCGTAGTCAGTCCGGGACGATCCGGGGGGGTCCGTGATGAACCGTAATAAAACCGTGGCCATCCGTGGTGAACCGTGGCGTATCCGTGGCATATCCGGGAAGACGAGCGGCTTGCCGGATGTACAACTAACATCCGGGGTGATCCGTGGCCATCCGGGAAAGGAGAGGTGGGCGGTGTTGAACCGTGGTGCATCCGGGGTGAACCGTAGTGAAACCGTAGTCAAACCGTGGCCATCCGGGATAAACCGTAGCGCATCCGGGGCCATCCGAGGGCATCCGGGACCATCCGGGGTGAGCCGTGGCGTATCCGGGGCCATCTGTGGCGTATCCGTAGTTGAACCGTGGTCAAACCGTAGTGTGACCGTGATCATCCGGGGAAACCAGGCTTGAACAGGGGTGATCCGTGGCGGAACCGTAGTAGAACCGGGAAAATGTCAAATGTGTTTTCATCCTGGACGATTTCCTTCCCGGATCACATGGGGACATCCGTAGTATATCCGGCTTTCGGTGGGACTGGGGCATAAGAAGCTAATTGGGAAAATCATTTTTAGGGCCTTTGTGGTAATATGAGGTATATTACCGTAAAGGCCCTGTTGCCTGGGCACACCTCGGGTTTGATCAGGACAATGAAACATGACATAGATAGACAAGTTATTGTGAAAGACAAATTTCACCCCTTCCTCCGAAATTGGATACACAGTTATTTGGAAATGAACACATTTATTATTTTGAGGAAGCGGTGGTTTGTCCCACAGTCAATAATTGATTGGCTAATGTTGATAACTGCCACAGGCTGAAAAAGCTCACAGAAAATATTTCTGGAAACTAAGGGGGAGGGCATGTCTGATCTCTCTATCTCATATAATCATTATACAACACCAATACATTAGTCCTCCTACCCACAGTCCCCACTCCTCTGTGTCCTCATTTCCATCTGTGTCTCACCAATTAAAACTGTCGCAGACCTACTACATCAAAAGCCTTATCAAAACAACTCCACAAAAATCACTGCCTCCTTCTTTCTCTGTATTCAAGTCCACGTTTTTCGGACTCACATGGAGCCTCTCCACCTGTTTTCTCCTAATCACCCCTATTTCTTGTATTCTGCAGCACAGGATGAAACTGAGTACATCTTCCTACATCTTTGTCTTTCTCTCTTCAACTCCCTCCTTTCTCACCCTGTTCTTCCTCCTCTTTTTTCTTTTTCCTTCTCAGCCTCCGCTGTCATTCTCGCGTACGTTCTGCTCTGTTCTCTTCAAACGGTGATGACTGTCCGTGTCACAGAGATGTCACCTCATTCAGCAGTCATTTTTACTCATCTTTCGACTGCACTGTTGTTTCTTCATTTTTTTCTCTTCATTCAACAAACACATATTTTATTCATAAATAGGAAAAAATGGCTGGAGGTGCTCACCAGACTTTTTAGGTCCATCAAATCACAAACAATTTGTGGTGTTCATACAGTCATTTGTAAGCCTTTTGTCCGCAAATAACCACATTATTATATCCTTTTCTAAAAACCTAAGAACCAGATGATAGAGGTGGGACTAAGTCACTGTTTGAAATTGTCAAAAGTAAATCTCAAATCTTTGCACTCAAGTCCCAACAGAGTTTTGAATCCTAAACAAGTCATAATGCCTTACATCTTCACCAAATGTACTATCAACAGTGTAACCGGCGTAAATTGGTGCTCAGCAATGTAACTTTAGTCCTTCATGGTTTTCTCCTTCAACTTGATTGGATGATTTAGTATTGTCTCAAACAAAGTGGATCTTGGGAATTAAAGGTCAACATGCTGGGAATGAATATGAATAATGAATAATGTTAGTTAATGCAGCAAATGAAGGGGAAATAAATTGATTCATGTTGTAGATGATTGTCTATATGTTCTCGGGGTGGCAGCTGGAGTTTCCTTCGACAATTTTAATTTAGATTAGTTATTTTTATGGTCAATCCCCCACATGAATACATGAATCACTGGTCCAATCTCTTAGATTAGTAACACTAGACAAAATGCTTGCAAATAATCCAGCAATAATCAGAGCAACAATGCAAACTCATGTGAAACCACACTCAACAAAACAAAATTTCCTTTGCAGACAAGTTCTGATAATCAAATGCAAATCCCAATACTATTCTTCTCTACATAGCTTGGTAGATTTCAGGGTTCAGGCTGAAAATCATGGAAAAGTGTCTGCAAACAGCTAATGCTACAATTTTTTCTTCTTTAAAAAATGTTAATGATTATTTTTGTGCTGTTAGTGCTCAGTATATCTGAGCTTTGTAAAATAGCAAAGTGATGTTGGTTAAAAAATTGGCTGAGCCAATCTTGTCTCTCTCTCTTATCAGGAGAAGCGTCCATGGATTGTGATAGTCAAGATTTTGTACCATCCATTTTTTCACATAACCCTCGAGACACCACAGGAAAGGTGGCACGATCTGACTATAGGCTATAAGTTACAGAAATTGCGTTACGAAAAGGTTCACTGTAGGCCAACTGTATCAATATATCTCTCACATTATTTACTCGTATTGTACTTAACTCAATACGAATTTTCCTTTTTATTTAGACAAAAAACGTCGACAAAATATGCAATAATCACATTAAATAAATTACAGCGATAACTCATAAAAATACATTTGCTCATATGTGGGCTTATAAACTAATTAATATATAATTAGACTGTGGCCTAACCAAACATAAAATAAAGACCTGGTTTTGTTGAGACTGGCTGTCTATTGATCTCCTTCGCTGCATTTCAGCTCCCTGGACAGCGCCTACATACACCTACACACACACCTACACACACACACCTACAACACTAAATGTTGATGCATAATATAAAACAACAAAAACAAAAGAGATGCATTTGAATACTGAGTTGGACGTTGATTTCCATGGCGACGGTTGAAGCTTGAAGGACATGTACTCAATTCTTTATTTAATTTTTTGAACTAGTTTCCAGTCATTGAATGTAGCTGTTGAATATTTTACAAAGAAGCACACTTGTGCTTAAGGGTGGGTTAAGATGGGAGAACAACCTCCTCCTGGTTCTAATAAAAAAAAGTCAGACTGGGACTCACCAACAGAGACCGGCTTCCATTTTCAACTGTATCAAAAATCATAAGAGAGTGGATACTCATGTTGTCCTCAATATTGAACTCTTTGATAATGTGGTCTGGTCAGGATACAGCGAGAGCAAACATGCCAACGAGTTTAAAAAACAATTGATTGTATTGTTGTATCATAGACTGCACTGAGATTTTTATGGCGAGAACATAAAATCTAAGAGCAAGGAGTGAAACCTGGTCGAAGTATAAGCACCAAAACACAGCTATCTAATTGGAATAACACCAACAGGAGCTATCATCTTTTTTCTCTGATGGGTGGTGAGGTTGTACCTCTGACAAGCTAATAACTTTAGATATGATTGCAGCACTCCAAGGGCTGTGTCGACCACCAAATGGTTGTATCTACTGGTTGTTCTTGATGCATGAACTGACAATATGTTTTAAATAAGTTTTAAATGCAATCTAATAAAGGCAACATAATGTAATCAAAATGAAATGTATATTTGGCTGTCAGGGGCTCACAGGGTTCATATCCTGTTTCTGATGTTGTATCTGTGGTTGCAGTTGTGTAAATAGATGCAGAGCAGCGTTCGGATATATGTTTTTGAGAGCCTGGGGATGTAATTGAGTGTGTAGGAGGAAATGTATATATATGTAAGCAAATTAGTGAAATTATTACAGGTTGCATGATTTATGAAGTAGAATACTTCCACTGCATGACAACTTCCACAGAAGGTTTCTCAGACAAATAATTGCTTGGTTGGAAGAAACTCATGAAATATTTTAGACTCAGACTAGATAACAACTTTAAAGTTGGGATGTGGCTCGTTCATAATACTATTATCAATATTGTCTCTTTGTGCTCCAAGGCTATATGATAATCTAAGTTTCTCAGTTTTTTTTCAGTCTGGCAATGCATCACTGTGTGCTCATGACTGTAGCCTACTACAGAGCATCTCATTCATTATTAGGTGTCTGCACAGAAGACATTAAGGGCACAATTACGCTCTCATGTTATAATGCTTTTATTTTACGTACATGTCTTCAGAAGCTCCGGGGCTCTGCTGAAGGGTGACCGTAATAGTTCACCAAGTATCAGGGCATTACGCATCACTTGTGGCTGAATAGCCCACAGCCAGTGTTGGGTGTTGGAATCATGGCTTTGGTCAGCTGAAGTTAGTTTTCTTCAGTTTTTTTCTTCCTTCCACTGATTTGGTTTGGACAAGCAGGCAACCTCCTCCTCGATGCGTTTCCGGCCTGATGGCTCAACCTGGCACATAATGGCTGCTGCATTACTACCACAAGAAGGGAGCTGGAGCGATAGATACTATGCAGGTAAACCCAGGCATCATGAGGTTTAGTCTTTAGGCCTTGTCTTTAGCTAAGTAGGACACCTGCCCTCAAAATGCAAATCTCTGATTCTGTGTCAAAAATCTCTTGCACATGACCACAAAGTACCTAAAATAAGATAAGATAATCCTTTAATAGTCCCGCAGTGGGGAAATCTACAGGATTACAGCAGCATAGTGGATAGTGCAAACAAGATAAAAAACAATGTATCAAGTAAAGTATTATACATAAGTAAATAAGTAATAAACAGTAAAGAATATTAACTAAGTAAAAATCCACAATAACTAAAATATAACTATAACTAAAAACTAAAAATTAAAAATATTATATATACAGACAGAATAATTGTTGTTGTATTGCACGGTGACAGCACGGTACCTAATAGTTTACATATAATAGATAACATATAAACACTGAAATATGAGATAGGTGTATATGTCGGGATTGCTGGCCACATATGTAAAATCCATTCGTGGTTTGAAATAGCGTAGGGATCTGGTAATGTCTCACCACTATGGAAAACTACTTTATTGATGTAATCAGAGCAGTCATAGCTGTCATCCTAGGTCTCATGTCTTGTACAATATTTTTACAGTAGCTGTCACATTTCTTTCAATTGTGGCAGGTTGTAAAGTATCTTTTACTAACATTACCACCAAGCTCTTTTTATTGTCAAATAATGAGTCAATCAAATCAAATCAGGTAAGTTCAGTGAAATCAGGACATGTCAGCAAGCTGTAAGGATTTTATTCGCCTAGCTCCTTTTAGCTAAACATTTATTTTATTTGAATAGACCTGATGACTATACTGATATTTTACAAGATGTTGTATTAATATGCAAATTAAAGAAGAACAGATCCAACTTTGACTTTTTACTATTGAGTCAACAAGAATTTACAACTATGTTAATTACAACGGTTGACTCCAATCTTGTGAGCGGTAACTGGATGTGAACCCCCTAAAACAAGATTGATATAGTGTGCCTTCTAATCCAATGTGCTGGAGTCAAAACTATAAAAAACACATCACTGTATATTAATTGGAGGGTGACTAACGCTCACCAGGAAGCAGGAGATGCAGCAGCAAACACAACTTTACCAGAGGCATGGCGGGGGAACAGGAAAATGACGGACCAGGACAGAGGCCCCCACACTGTGTAGCCCACTCAGCACATTTCTGAACAGCCTGGGCCACCCTGGGATTTGACTCAGTGCAGCACTCGCTAACAAACATAACAAGGACAGTGGTTTCCCTGCACTGTAAGTGAGAAAACTGCCTCTACTCTGAAGAGGCTATGATCCTGGCTCTTGTCCAGTTCTCTCTTCCTTTCAAGGCAGAGCAGAGAAATTAGCATAAATGACTGAAGTCTTATTAAACGGCTTCAACGAGTTCACTACCTCCTGAATCGCCTGGGGATACGGCTTTGTTTTGGAGTTCTATCGAACAGACACTTGACAAATAGCTTTTTTCTGCGTTTCTGTATTGCCTCAGCAATATGGTCCTTACTGAAACAACCGTAATGTGAATAGTCTGGACCAGCAGGACGCTGCACCTAGTTTTGACAAACTGCTCGAAAACTGTTTAATGTTCTCATTCAAAGGTGTGGGTTGTGTAATTACATTTTGTCCATATAAATTACAGTGTATTTACATACTCTGTGGGAAGGTTTTATGGATGGCAGTGCCCAGTTTGCATGGTTCACATTTTAATAACGCTAGAGCATTTGGAAAATGCAGAAGCTTAAATTCAGGAAAATATGTTTTCTGTGCTGATGTAGGACAGTGGTTCTCAGCTGGTCTGGCTGTGGGACCCACCATCATCCCTTAATGACAAGCCGAGGCCCGTTTGTCTCTGTAGGAGTATGATTTTACTTTCACAACCCAAACATTAAACGTACTGCTCTGCAATCTCTTTCCTCGTCTCAGCCCCCTGTGTCACGGTGTGTGGTACTCGAGTCAGGAAGCTTGTCAGAATGCCCATATTTGATTGGCTGAGCTGCATCACGTGATGTGATTCACAACGCCGACTGCCTCTGCTGTTAAGTTTCATTTCACAATAGTCACATGCTCGCTCACTGACCAATCGCTGCACTAATAGTGACGTAGCTGTGGGCCGGCTAGTATGGGGATAGCGGGCTCTGACACGTCAAAGAATACGCCAAACATGTCAAACTAAAGATCTGATTGGTTGAACACTATGACGATCAACAATATCGTCCTCATTCACTTAAACTGCACATGGATGCAACTTGTGAGGCTGCAGGCCTGGGGCCTCTCTTCTTACCTAGAGACACAGAGGTGAAATCTGATTGGATAAAAGCTCTACTTAAAACAAGCTGCACTGGAAGCAGAGCAACTGAGGAAGACAGTAGCTGTGCAATGAGAAAATAAGATAATGGGAAAAATATTTTTATAAATTATAATAAATACAATTTTTTTTTTTTTGAGATTCTATTTAGGCCAGCAGAGAAGGCTTTGCAGGCCCTGACGGCCCGCCACTGGTCTGAGGTGCACAGTGTAACTTGTCTAGGTGAAAGTTCAGAGGAGGACATCGCCGAAGGAGGGGAAGACTAAGGGTAGAATGGAGGTATAAAGTAATGAACAATGCTATTGTGAAGTGAGTTGACTCCGGACAGCTCGGTTTACTTGAATACTTTGTGATGCAAATAAATCTGCCCGAACTGAAGAAAATCCAATCTCTCTTGTGTTCTGTGGGTGTTCGTTACTGAGTTCCTAATAGTGAGATCCTGTGGTGTCTCACCACGAGTCAGATAGATAACAGTTACTGAGCCAGCTCTGAACTATCCCTTTAAATGACATCAGAAACTGACCTTTACTTTAATGCCAGATTGAACACTTTCGTATCTGTGAGTTAAACATGCAGCTAGAGCCAGCAGCCTGTTAGCTTAGCACAGAGACTAGAATTGGAGGGAAACAGCCTTTACTTCGTCGGAAGGAAACAAAACGATGCCTACCAGCACCTCTACAGCAGGTTATAACTTGTTTGTTTAATCCGTTAAAAATGAATTTGTTAAGACAATATCTTTTGTTTCACAAACAGAGAAATTCTATGCCATATCAATAGATTAAAAAACAATATTGATTTTTTCCTTTGCATAAATGCTAAGGAGAGTACCGTATAGAAGAATATGGATAAATAAATTAGAATGATAGTGGTAATATGTATCGTATAAGAAAAGTGAGTGTTGAAAAAAACTGTGTGAGAGGCAGCATGTGCTCATAGTATGTATACTGCAAAAAGGAAAGAGAGATGAAGATGAAGAGAATATGTGTGGGTGTATTTGTTTCTGTATTTTTAAGGGAACATTTTAAAAGCTATATACAGTTAATTAGTGAGATACAGTTTAACATCACTGAGAGATGTAGCTTCATGTTTATAATTGTTGCTTTTATTATACAATCTATCTCTATCTCTGGTTTTAGCCCTTCATTCATGCTTTCCTCCACTCCAACAGTTGTGTCTGTATGATTTCCCAAGTATCACATCCAAAAGGCGTCATCGCATGTTAAATATAGAATCCAACTGATCCCACTCTTGTGTCACATTTGGCATGCTTGGTCTTGTCTGATGTAGACTGATTATTTTTTATCTCAACAGACCTTTTGAAAGTTCTCAAATCAGAAGTGAGTCACTTCCCGCTAGTTTCCCCGTCTCCTCCCAGCCCCTCGCCTTCTGCCTTCTCCGCCACGGCCTATTTTCATACTGCAGAAATTGTTATAAAATGACTGCATTAAATTAGCTACATCCCTTTTTGGGGCTCATGGATAAACCTTTGTGGCTTAGCCTTAAACCTTGAGCCAACATAGAAAGAGTTGGTGTTTGGTTATGCGGCTGGACCTGGAGGTCACTGCTGCTCGGAGACGGCGACGGCTGGAACTGGAGCCCGCTGCGGCTCGGAGGCGGCTGCGGCTGGAACTGGAGCCCGCTGCGGCTTGGTGGAGACGGGGGCTCGCTGTGGCCCAGCGGGAACGGGAGTCTGACCTTTCCTCTGCCTCTGCCTCCTACGAGGGTTGAAAGGGATGTCCATCAGGTCACGGTTCGCCTTCTGGACACTCCGAGGCCCTCCAAAGGCCAGGCGGGTTCCCATAAACTGTTCATACCACTCAGGGAGACGGCACTCCAAACGGTGGTCTGCTGAGACCATTTCAGGCCAGATCATTCTGTCACGGGGTGTGGTGGTGGACTCAAATGCAAGACCAGAAGTAGTGAAAAACAGGTTTTAATGAGTGTTTAACAAAATAGGAATCGTTACCAGAACACGACAGGGAGTCCAAGCACAAGACAAGAAATGAGGGGGGAAATCCGGCAGGACGAGGCAGGGCAGGCAGACTGGAAAACCGGGAACTGGACAAGTAAAACGGGCAGGTAGACATGGCAATGATCTGGCAAGGAGTGACTGAGAGGCAGGAGTTTATATGGTGGCTTGAACAGGTGAGTGGAGTTGTGCTGATGAGGAGGGAGTGCTTGATTAGTGATCAGAGGCAGGTGAAGGGAGTGGCTGACAGTAGTGCTGGGCGGTATGACCAAAAATGTGTATCATGGTATTTTTTAAGATTCTGACGGTTTCACGGTATATCACGGTATTTTTTTTTTTATATAGGTTTATAGTGGCTTACTCTACTGTCAGGAGTTCATAGAATATAAAAACATGTTAATGTCATCAGGCTTTGATTACTATAGGGTGTGCTCGTTTGTTCGTATAATATTGGGATAGCAGTTTGGCTGAAGTATTTTCGCCCCGGTAAAACGTACATTGAATCCAGTGTTTTAATCATTGCTCTGAACCCGTCTTTCTCGACTGTCTGTAGCGGGACCATGTCCTTGCATAGCTGGATCGTTATTGCGTTCGTAATGTCGCTCCACCGCTTGCTGTTCTTGTCATATGCTGCCTCGAGCAAATGCCTCTTCAAGCGATGTATGACCCTGACTGACCCCAGTTGTTTTGGCTGTGAAATTAAAAGCAGGACTGACAGGTAGAGCGAGGAGGGTGTGAAGCTACACAAAGACACAGAACACAGAAGGCAACGCCTAATTGTGACACTTGGAACTCAGCAACTAGTACCTGCAACCTCTGCATCCGAATCGCATATTTTTAAGAAGTTTGATATGGAGGAAAAAAAATAGCAAGAGGATGTCCCAAAAAATTTCAAAGGGCAAAAAGCTCAAAAGGGACTACAAACTATAGTTGTGCGTGAGTTCGAGCTGGCAGACAATTTGGAAATACAGCGGATCTTTTATGATGGGATGATGGAGATGGTAGCAGACACTGCCTTCAGAGGCTTGAGACACCACCCTGAGAGTCGCCTGCTCTATACAGCTATGACAGGTAAGATTACTATATGAATGACATTTTCCGTGATTGATTCTGCAGTTTGGAAAAAAATATGTTAGGTGGCAGTTGCAAGCTCACTGATTAGGAGCCTTGCGACTGTATTTCCTTGAAAGACAGAAATGCGAAGGCACTTTATTCTTTTCTGGTTGCTAACTCTTCTTATGTTACTGTAATTGATTATCTAATGTTCAAATACATTTTTTACTCTTGTATTGTTCTCTTGTGTTGCACTTTGTAGGCTGCAACTTCGTTCTTTAGCCACAGAGAAAGTTAGAAGTGCTACCACTTAACATATTTCTTCACATTCATACACCTTGTCCGTCTTTCTTTCAACAGCTGTATGTTTTGTCGTCACCATGTGTTGGTGGGTGATAGGACTCCTCCCTGCAATTATACTGTATGGGCGCTACTTCTACAGCAGACGCATGATCCATCGCTACCTGGAGCACGCCATGAGCGGAGACATGGGAGACATCGAAGGGTTTTACATGAAATCACCAAGTATATATTGTTTATATTGTAATATAAGTGTTAACTGAAAACTGCATGATCTGCTCCCACTATTTCTGACTTACTGTTATGGTGCATACAGTACAATTGAGGCAAGTAAAATGTTACCAAATGTTGATTTCTCTTTTATTCCGTGATTAAGCTATTACATAAGAATGTCCGTCTGAACATAAAGATTAGGTTAGTGTGTGTTTTCTAATCCTGCACAGCCAAAGTGTTTGAACCCAAAATGTAGACTAATATTCTTGTATATGTCAGACAGTTTAATATAGTGTAAAATCAAGGCATTGTCCCGGACACTAAAGCTTGTAGTCCAGTGAAAAACATAAACTTCTATCATATCTTGTTTCTTGTAATTGTAACACTACTTTAAATTTCCATTTCATCAAAATAAGGCCTCGAAAGGGGAAATAGTTTCTGCAGGTGAAAAGAAAAACGTTTTATCTTTTTATCAGTTATTACTTTGAAAGTTGTGCTTTCAAATGAAAGCTTTGTTTGCCAAAAGTCATCTACAAAAGTGCAACATTTTAAAGTAAGACACAGTGTAGCCTTAACCTGTCCATACTGGCTGCAACCAGTATGTGGATCCACAAGCAGTCCAGATCATTGTAGAAATACAAACCAAAATAAACAACTCAACCAGCATTGTCACTCACTTAGTCATAATCTCTGACCTTTCTATGCCTGTCAAAGGCCAGGTTTTCCTTGGCACAATACATGTAATAATGTCAGACTGAGAGACTCACTGAAAAGGATAATGTGCATCTTGTGAATGGTTATTGTGATAACAAGATCAAGTTCGTTGTGGAGGCCAATTGCCTCTTGTTGAAGTGACTGTGTGAAACAAATATCAAATGGATTATGTTTTAAACTGAATGATTTTCCTTTTGTCACATCCTTTACTAATGTTGTTCATGTTGTGACATTGCCCTCCACTTTAGACTCCTGTCTGTGGGTAGCAGTGCTGGAAGGCAAAGTGGTGGGTATCGTAGCAGCAGTCAGCCAGCAGAAGCCAGGAGGTGCTGTTATGTTGCAGCGGATGTCTGTTGACCGACGCTGTCGGCGGTGTGGAGTCGGCATGGCGCTGGCACAAAAGGTTCTGGAGTTTGCTGTCATTCCTCTGTTTTCCTGGGAACCACATCGTACAAGTCCGCGGCCCACAAGCTCTACCAGCGTCTGGGATTCCGCTGCGTGGGGTTCACTAAAGGGTACGTCATACCCGGTATAAGACGGTGCTTACTGGAACGAATCTTCTACAGGGTCCGTCATCATCAATACAAACTAAATGTGTAAAATAGCAAGATCACTGAAAATGGAAAACACTTACTTAGTGGGAGTGCAGACGACTAAACTGAAGTAACTGAAAAATGACGGCAGATGTCGTCTGTTCAAATGCTTTTCTTAATCTTAAAGCACCACTGAACTTGTTTGTGCAGAATTCAGCATGGCTGACTTGGTTTACCTCTATCTCATACCAACATTCAACTGTTGTTTCTTTTAACCATGGCAACAATCTTTCTTACCCTTAAAGGGACAGTGTGTAGGACTTTGGCATCTAGCAGTGTGGTTGCAGGTTGCAGAAACCTATATGAGTTGTTGGATTTTTCATTTGAGATGCTACGTGATGAAAGTCCAATGTGTGTGTAAGAAGCAATACATTTTTATTTCAGTACCTTTTAAATTGTAATTGAGTTTTGATTCAATTTGAAATGCCTTAATATGACTCTATTTTCAAGTATATAATATATATTTATATAGCATGTCTATGACCGCACTGGCTGGTATTAACGGGGTAGTTCAGCAATGTATTTGTACAAAATCAAAGCAGCAGAGGCCAAGATATTATGACCTCGCTCCAAAGAAAATGTATTTCCCGTAAGGCAGCTCAACAGCGTCTTTCATTAGACCCCTTTGCCACCTAAATGTCCACTTCTTTTATACCCTGCCTTGGATGGCTCCTTCCAGAACCACAGAGGACATTATACAGCTGTTTTCACAGTAATGCACTCATTGTGATGAGTAACCTTGAAATCGGTGCAGTGCCCCTTTTAAAGATGTGAATAATTATAATAATAATAATCTCATTTGCACAGCTTTGCTCATATTCATAAAGCCCTGCAGGCTTTCTATTTTAAGCCTTTACTCTGTTATCAATCATTGTAACATTAAAATGAACCACAAAACTTTTATCTCTGGGTGAACAATACTTTCTCTATACCCCATGGAGAGTTCATCTCTGTTTTTTCATGATTATCTGTCTGAGGCTCTTTCTCAGATATCAACCGATCTTGAAAACACAACTGCTCGTATGAGATAATAGAAGGGTGTAGCAGTTGACCCCAGCTCTGACGACTCCTCACTTCCTCTTAGTCCAGCTTTAGAGAGCTCCTGTGTGTCGCTGAATGTTTGCATTTCTGACTGAAAGATAACATCTTCTGCCTCCATTTATCCATTCGCTACGATATGTTGGATTCGTGTTAATGTGTAATTTACGAAAAATATGAAAAATTGTCTAATCAACCAAAAAATGTCACGACCCCCCTATGGAACTATGTAACTTGCCATTTGAAAGTGCCAGGAAACCTTCATTGATTTCCTATGTCCATTTGGGTGCAAAAAGTCCATGGTCTTTGCAGAATTAATGAATTTGATGAAGACATTTCTTATTTTTCTCTAATACATTTTATGAAACATAAAGCAGAAATTTTATATAACAATGAATATGAATGGGGGTCACATCCTGCCACTGTGGTCCAGGGTGTTCTGTGGGATTGAGTTCGGAACGGATGTTATGCTGAGAATATAAACTGGAACAAAACTTGAGTAATCGAACTGACTCAGACTGTTCCACAGTATGATGATATGAAATCTGCATGTTCAGCATCTTTGTGTTTTGTGAAATCTGTTGTTCCTCATATACGTTCATGTCAGCATGTGCTTAATGTTGTGAAATTGGCAAATAGTTGCTGTTGCTCTTTACTGAAAGTGCTTTATTTTCCATGATCTCTCACAGTAGTCTTAATGCCCTCATGACCAAGGAGGAGGCAGGTTTCTTCCCCACTGAAGACAAGTGTGAAGTCACCCTACAAGGATTTAAAGTCAGTGTGGCACTTATTGAAGCAAGTGTGATGCGTTTTCAGGGTGTAGTTACAGGAAGTCAATAGGTTAGGTTTTACTCTCCAAGATTTCCTTCATATTTCCAATTCTTTCACTGTGTCATCATCTTTACAAGCTGAGGTAAGGTTGACTTTGTTTGTATCTTACATTCATAGTATTTAAGCTATACATTTGGTATTATTAGTGTTGCACTACAAAAACACGAGACAACATTTGCAGATTTTTCAATCAAGGTAATGCAAGGTCTGAAGTATCCTCTTATGTCAAGATAGGAACTTACTAACTGAAATAATTGAAAGGGCACAGAGTTGTTTCAGAATCTAATACTACTGTTTTTTTTATTTTTTACTAAGACTCTAGCTCATGAATCAGATGCAAAGATGACTGTCGAGTACCGCTCCTCTACAGTGACAAACATGGACACTGACAACAGTAAAGTTGGCTATAGCCAACTTTTAGGAGATGGCAGCAAGCTCCGGTATTCAGGTAATAAAATGAGAACTTCATTCCAAAGGATGTGACAATATAAATAATATAATCCATGAGACAATAAGCTCAACAGAGCTTTAAATCATTTTTCTGCACACTGATTTGGATTCACTGCCAGCAACGTTTTTATATATTTCAGATTCAAAGCTCTGATCAACAGAAATCAGAAATAATATCTTATAATAGCCTTATATTTGTAAAGACACACTTCTGAAACTTGTAGTTAAAGGTGCAATAATACATTTTTTGGTACATCAGAATGAGCGTTAATTACAACATTCAAACTTTTAACAGTTCAACCTTTCATCTTATAAAATTGATATGGTGAATATGTATTGCCTATTTACTCAGCCAATATATAACATTAGTGTACATTTGAAGTCATGTTTTTGGCAACAGCTAGCAGTTGCAGCAGCCAGGCAGATTTAAGCAAAAAATTGAAACAAAACTTTATGAGTTAAAACAAATACATGATTACGTCTTTAATCCAAGTGTATTACTGTTAAAACAGGACATTTTAGCAGGATATAGTGGAAATAGTTGTAAATCACTGAGACAAAAGAAACTAAGCGAGCCACATCTACATAAAAATAGTACTACCATGAAACAATAAAGGAAAACTGTCATCGTTCAGTGATTTTGGCATAGTGTTTATATTGAGGTATATATCAGGTCTATGGGCAAAGTTGCAAATCACTCAGCCGGACTTATTAATATAGGATTTATAGAATTGCTGCATTATTACATTGCAGATATTTCACTCTCAATATTTTTTTCCGTAACCACTTCCTGAATGTAGCTGTAAAGATAAAGTTAACAACGATACAGCCAAGGTTGACATGGTTTTCCTCTGGTTTGTTAGACATTATTCAACTTTCATGTGATTTATGTTGGAATCTGTAATCTGTTGTTTTCAAAAAATTATAATTAATGATGTGCATTTGTAAAATAATTAATTAGTCAGCGCTTTGGCTTGAATTTAATGTTTTGTATAGTATTTTGCAACACCACTCGATATTGTAATACAGATGACTACAAGTTCCTCAGAACACTTCATTGATTTTAAATTTCTGTCTTTCAGTTTATGCATTGAGAAACAGCCCTTTCAAGGCTGCTACAGTTGTTCTTGGGCTGCTGTGTGCTCTCCTGTTGCTTGGGATCATAGGTCAGAGTGTCCACAGTGAGTCTGCCTCTTTGTTTTCACTATCAAATAGCCACGTTTTAGAAAGTTTTCTGATGTCATGGTAAAATCACTGATTAACCAATATCTCCCATCTCCCACAGACCAAAAAGTAGAGCAAGAACATCAGAACAACCTAAAAGCTGTGAGTAACGAGAAAGAGAAAGTACAGGAGAACCTGAAGACGGTGCAAAGTAATGTAATAAAGCTTGAGAGTAGCCGTAGTCAGTTAGAGCAAAATAACAGAGACTTATCTACAAGGAAAGACCAAATACAGACCAATGTCAGATTACTGACAGAAAATACAAACACACTTCAACTTAGCCAAAACAAGTTAAAGGAGAGTAACACCGCTTTCAGCAAAGAGATAGTAGAGCTAAAAGCAGATATAAACCTGTTACAGAATAATAGCAAGGCTGTGTCTACAGCCAACGGCTTGTTACAAGATCGATATGACTCAGTTTTCAAACGCAAAAATGAGGTACAGGCCAGTTATGAATCAGTGACCAAAGACAAGAACAATTTACAGAACAAATTAAATAATGTAACTAGATCAAAAGAGCATCTGCAGTTGAGTTACAATGACTTGATTAAGAAGGTAGAGCATTTTCAGGACAGACACAACTTATCTAGCATTGAGAAAGAGAAGATAGAAAGCAGTCACCAAAACCTGACAAGATCAAACAGCGCTCTGCAGGACTCTTACAACATAGTGGCAAAAGCAGTAGATGAGCTGCAGGTTTCTTACGCGTCCTTGGTTCAGGACAAAGAAGCGCTTGAAAGCAGTTGCGAAAATGCACTTGTGGAGAGAGACCAGTTGAAGGCGAAAAATGACAACCTGACTGCTGAGAAAGACATGGCACTGGCAGAGGTGGAGAGACTGAAGAAAATAGCCCCAGGTAAGCGGAAAGTATTAAGACAAAAGATATATGTTTCATATTGCTAAATGTTTTCTAACCTGGCAAAATACATTTGGCCTTCTTCTTAAAATCACGCTGGAAAAAGCTGGAAGGTCCGGTGCCATCTAATGAAAAACAAATCAAAACTCACCACAAACACCACTATTTTAAAAATGAACTCCAAATCATTGCTTTCAAACACTTATTGATCAACACACATTTTGCATTTTCAGCTAAGAAGTGCCCCACTGGCTGGACAAGCTCTCAGTACAGCTGCTACTATACCTCGGCTGGCAAAAGTAACTGGACTCTGGCCAGAGAGTCCTGTCAAAACAAAGGCGCAGACCTGGCTACCATAAAAAGTCAAGAGGAAATGGTTTGTTTAGCTGTTTGCATTTGTCTGTATCTGCATGACTGTAAGTGTCACCTTAGGAATTGTCATAGAAGCACACGGGAGACATTTAAGTCGGTTGCAATCTGCAACCCTAAACCCACTAAATCCTGCACACTAGACCTTTAACACTGATTAATGTGAAAGGTGTCGCTCATAGTGATTAAGCCACAAATAAATATCACCATTCTCATTCTACAGCTTGCCTCAGCTCCACAAAGATGTTAAGCTTTTTTAACAACAGATTTATAACAAAAGATTAACAACAAAAGTTTTAGTCACACTTCGATTTCATACAAAGTAACACTACTGGAACTTGTAGTAAAAGCTGCATTGAGTGCTTTTTTGGGGGCTTATCTGGGCCAGTGGAATCATTTGTAAACAAAGCATTGACATAACCCTACAAAGTTTATATGGCAAAAGTGTTTGGAAACAATTTATGCACAGCAACCTCAGAGTCTTTGGCCACCCCACGATCTCCAATATTCCCTCTCTTTTATCTCTGTTTTGGGTCTCCACCAACTCCTTCATTCATAACATAATTTCATCCATTGTTAAAACAAAAATATTTATTATTGCAACTATTTGTTCTGGTTAACACAAGCAATAATATACATGACATAACTTGATGTAACTTTATTTGTAGAAACTTCTGCAATAACTTTATTTTTATGTTTCTTCCTTCATAGCTCTTCATCAATGGCTTGTATCCAAGTGACAAAGAAGTCTGGATTGGATTGACTGACGGAGGAATAGAGGGGCAGTGGACATGGGTAGATGGGACACCAGTGACCACGACGTAAGAAGCCATGCTCATATCTCTTGGAACCTGTGGGGACAGGATAGAGTAGTATTTATTCTTATTGTGGATGTCTCTCTGTGTCCTGCAGGTTCTGGGGCAAAGACCAGCCCAACAGCTTTGACGGGAGGAACCAGGACTGTGTGGAATTCTGGCACAGTGCGAAAGGGAAGGGCACCTGGAATGATGAGATCTGTAAAATAAAACAACAGTTCATCTGTGAGATGTAGCTTAAATGTACAGAGGTGTTGAGGTCTGGCTAGCCGTGCTGGCCACTGTTTGATGATCATTATGTATCAGTGTAGTCCTAAAGTATGCATATTGGACTGTTGTACATTGGAAATAACAGAAATATCAGACACAATTTGTTTAAAAATGTATATTATGTGACCAATTAACACACAATGACTGATGAGTATTATGAAGTTAAATTTAGCAGATGGCCTATTTTGTGCGAGTGCAAACTGTCTTGGTAATGTGGAACCAGCTTGGTTCAAAGGGGGCTGGCATTTCCATAGATATATTTACATGCTGTAGAAACAATTATGTGATATTTGTGGATTTATGGAATTTGAGCTTGCTTTAAAATGTGTCCTCTGGCACCAGGCCCTGGTGTGCCAAAAGCTAAAATCGAGGCAAACATGGTGAGAGTGAAATATTTCTTAGTTTACTAGTGTTGGCTATTTTGCATTCAGTTGTGGCTTCTTGTGTGACCAGTCCAGGGAGTATGAAGGTTCACACATAATCCAACAACCGTTCAATCTGTATTTTATATAAATTAACACATGGCAAAAAAAGCTGCTTGCATTGCAATTAAAATGTTTTTTTTTTGGCTTATTCTATATTCTTATAAACACATTTCAATGTATATTCATGTAAACACAGTTTGAATAAAATAATTAATCTTGTGCCACTAGTTTAATGTATCACACTAATAGTCATTAATATGCTCCAGTAGTTTGGACACCTAAAGCTATAGTTATTAGAAGGATTATTGCTATTGTATTAGTAATTACCTGTGTTGGCTCTCCAGCAACACTATCCTTTGTATATGTGAAATTGTGAACAAATTCCATACATTAATCAGTAGTGACTAACGTGATCCAGGTTATGGATTAGGTTATGGGATGTCATTAAGAAGTATTAGTGTGTAAGGCCTTGTTAGTTAAGGGAATACATCATCCCAAAAATCCCCATGATCATTTATCAATTTCTCACCCTGTTTCCTTTTGTTGCATGCCTCTAAGGCAGGGGTTCTTAACCTTTTTGACCTCGGGGCCCAACTTTTCAAGTACAAAGTGTCCCGGGGCCCATTCAAATATTAACACTGTATTGGTTTGACTAATTTATCTCACTCTTGGTTTGATTTGTATTCAATAACTATATTAAATCCACTTACAGTTTAACAAAACCCTTGTCAAATAAATGAGATGATACAATGTGATGATCACAAAGACATTTATTCATCATGTGTATGTAAACCTGCACGCACAACAAGAACTCATGTAACAAATCAAGCTAATACAAATTTAAAGGCTCAAGTCAGGCTTACTAACACAAAAATAACTAATAATTAGATTTCACTACAGAAAAAAAAGAGGGACTCTCAAAAAAACTGAGAAAAAAATGGAAATTTGATAAATAAAGAATATGTGGTAATAAAATAAATACATTCAAAATAATAAGTTTCAAATTAAATAAACTATAAATAAAATGTAAATAAAGTGCAAATGAAAATATAGCCTTATAATCTGTGAATTCAATTTTACATGGCAGAACCAGAAGTTGCTCTTCATATCTGTGACAAACAACAGTCACAACAGTCTTTTGACACGCTACAACTCCTTTATGTCCACTTCTTAATGAGACACTTGGGCCTGCCTCTCAGACACGATCACATCCAGTCTGGGTGGAATGGGGGAAAGGCTCACTCTCAGAGTAGCCTCCAGTGTTGCTCTGAGTCTGTTTCGGGCTTTGGGTTTAGTTGTGGCCACACTGGAAAATCCTGATTCACACAGGTATGTAGTCGTGAATGGGAGAAGGAGTTTCACAGCCCTCAGTGCTAGACACGGGTACTCCTTTGAGACAGCAATCCAGAAGGAGCCCAGGTCCAGTTTGCCCCACTGCAACTTTAAAGTGCTGTCGGTGGAAACTTCCAGAAGCTGGGATTCCAGATATGAGGGCAAAGCAACATCATTTTCAGTGGGATCCACAGAAAATGGGTCCAAAATCCACATGTGTCCGTCTCTGGGATCCTCAGGAAAGTAGTCTTCAAATTTCTCTGCCAGTTGTGAGAGGTGCTGAGAGACTGAGTCACTGATCTGCACCTGAGGAGAGTTTTCCAAAATGTCAGACAAGAGTGGAAACATGTCCATCCTCTTTTCCTGGGCCCTCTTAGTCCACAAAGCAAGTTTTTTTTTGGAAGCTTGAACTTTGTCTGCAACAACAAATATGTTGCTATTTCTCCCTTGAAGTGAGATGTTCAGCTGGTTCAGCAGTGAAAAAATGTCACAGAGCAAGTTTAGCTGTGAACTTTGTGTCGGCATAGTAATGTGCCAGAGGAGATTTTTTCTCAGTGAGAAAAGAGAAGACCTCATTCCTCAGTTCAAACAAACGATTGAGGACCAGTCCTCTTGAGAGCCATCTCACCACACTGTGATAGAGCAGCTGAACATGATCTGCTTCCATGTCCTCACAAAGCTTGGCAAAACATCTGGAGTTCACAGCTCTACTTTTAATGAAGTTGATGGTTTTCACACTCACATCCATCACCTCATGGAACTCTGGGGACATCTTTTTTGCTGCAAGGCTTTCACGGTGGAGAAAACAGTGGGTCCATTTAGCTTCTGGTGCACGATCAAGTATCTGCTTGACGACGCCGTTATGCCTGCCAGTCATTGACGCTGCACCATCACTGCACACCCAACACAGTTGTGCCAGTCCAGGCCGTTCTCAGTGAAGTAGTTCTCCATGCAAAGGAAACATTCCTGAGCCGTAGCTCGTGTTGGTAGCTCTCCACAAAACAGTATGTCTTCGTGCAAACTACTGTCCCAGCGATAGCGAACAAACACCAGCAGCAGTGCAGCATTCGTGACATCAGTGGACTCGTCTAGTTGCAAAGAGTAAAATGGGCTACTTTTAATTCTTTCCAGAAGCTGATGCTGTATGTCTGAGGCCATGTCCGCGATACGGTGACTCACAGTGTCGTTTGAAAGTGGGATGGTCAGCAGCGTCTTTGCAGCAGCCTCTCCAATCATCTCACGGCACATATCCAGAGCGGCAGGCAGAACCAACTCCTCCGCTATGGTGAATGGTTTCTTACTTTGTGCCACACGTCTGGCTACGAGGTAGCTGGCTTTCAAAGCACATTTAGAATTACCAGTCAGTGACACGACAGACCTTTTCTGGATCTGTAGGCCATTTTCCTTTCTCTTGAAAAATTCCACCGGCTTTCCCACGAGCGTTGGATGTTTCGTCGCTAGGTGTCGCTTTAGTTTCGACGGCTTCAGTGCTTCGTTTGATAGCATTAGCCCACATTCCACACACTGGGCTCTCGGCTCTGCCTCGTTGCCTCCGTTCACAAAGCCGTACTTCAGAAAGTCAGGATTGTACTTGCGCACACATTTAGACTTTTGGGGGGGGTATGGCACCACTGTCGTCTTCATTTTTTCTTTTTCAAAACGTATCCATGACTTTCGCTACAGGCTAGCGGCTCGCGGCTTCTGCTTATTGGAGCTTGTTAAACAACTGACTGACGCATTACCGCCAGCAAGTGGCGGGAAGCTATATTGTAACTGAGCGTCTCATGGATAACAGTAATGTCTCTGGTGTCTTCAATTGATAACCTATGCCAGGGCCACATGACAAACAGGGACTGTTGTGGAGGGCCGGACCAATAGACTGAACGCAATCCTGCTCAATATTATTCCACCTCTTTATAAGAAGCAGTACATTGTATGGTTTTGATAAGCTGCGAGTGGTAAGAGTACATATTATGATCAGTGGTGGAATGTAACTAGTATATTTGCTTAAGTACTGTATGTACAAATTCAAGGTACTTTACTTGAGTATTTCTATTTTATTCAACTTTGTACTTCCACTCCACTACATCTCAGAGGGAAATATTGTACTTTTTACTCCACTACATTTGTCTGGCAACTTTAGTTACTAGTTACTTTGCACATTATAATTTGTCAAACCCTTCCTAACTACCCAAACTGAACAACAGAGAGTGTAGTGACTTTAACAAATATCCATTTTTATATCTTAAAGCCACAGGGGGGCGAACGGGAGAACTTGTTCGGACGCGTGTTCCACAAACATTTCACTGTCCAATGCGCTCTTTCTTTCGATCTGTTGATCCGTTTATTCCGTTTGCACATTGACCATAACAGAACACCATTGGATACTTGACAGGATAATATATCACCTTGGAACTATACACTGACACGACACCTTGACACGACACCTTGACACGACACCTTGACACGGTGTCGTGTCAAGGTGTCGTGTCAACGGTTCAATACGAATACGCGTATCGTTACACCCCTAATAATTACAGGCTGATACATTTAAAATGTTGTTTATTTGGCACTTCAGTGATGTGAAAGTAGAAATAGGCAATCTATTGGTGTGGCAGTAAATGCAATACAGAAATTCTTCACTTGATAACACCTAAAAAAAAAAAAAAAATTGGTGATTTATTCTGCTGTTGGAACCAAACAACATAACATATGCAATGTGATGCTGTACAGTATGGTGCAAATGACATCTCTCTTGATATCTTAAGATTATTCACAACATATTTCTTTTAATGATTCAGTTTTACTGTAAATTGATGCTAACAATAATGATTTTCAAAATTGCTTTCAGAGTGAATTATTTCTTATGACACTGAGACACAGTTTCAAAACATGAGCATGTTTGGTTATCAGATCAAATGAATGTAGAAGTAGCACAAGTGGTGAGTTCATATGCTCTCTTATATTTGCCAGTGGTGCCCCCTCCTGGTAAGATACAATTCCTGTCAGAGAAGACAAACTCTGGTCCTAAGCTTGCATGTCCAGGGAGTGGAGGGGCCCCAAGAGCTTCAGAGAGATAGAGCTCCTTTATAAAGGTGGAAGGCTGTTTTTTATATTTTATGTTCCCATCACTGCGCTATGTTCATAATAACATTTAAATTCAAATGCTCTCTTTTAGCGGTGATGAACAAATTACTTTAAGATGTAAGCCAGTTATTAAGGTTTGAACGTCCATTAAGTCAAGCTTAAAAAATGCTGGATTCTACGATGGACAGGTTATGAAATGATGGGCGCCTCAGAACAAACACCTGAAGTGAAGCCTTTCTACCAACCGAAACACATCCTCCCCCCCCCCCACCCCTGTAGTGGCTTCTTTTTCTATTTTTTGTAGCTTAACTCTAATAACTCTGAACTCTACAATTCTGTTGTCGGCTTAAACCAAAGAGACTTCAGAGACTGTCTAAATCCTCTCAATGTGCAGTTGTATGAGGAAACAAGATAGCGGCTCTGTTAGAAAGCTCCTCATAGACACTGTGAACATTATAATGTAGAACACATAATTATAAAGGGTGCTTCGTGTTGTCTGTGATCAGTGAACTGAACTCAATACTTTTGCGTGGATTACAAGCAAAATCTAACAAGTCTCATTGTGTTGATTCACAGAGCCATGTCTCGAGGAGGTGCTGTCAAAGATTGCACTGACAACGAGCTCACACTCAGCACTGTTAAGGAGATTAATCAGAATGATACATCAGAGAATGCACTCACTTCAAGTCACTTCCTAAGGACTTTTTGACGAAACTTATGATGTTTCAAAATGTCCAGCGAGATAGAAGGAAGCAAGACCATCAATCCCCTGGACCTGATAACTGCGTTGTCCCTCTGTTCCGACGGCTTTCTTCAGCAGGACATAATTGCGAAAACGTCACTCTGCCAGTTTTCTGTCCCGCACCTGCTGCCCAACCATGAAACAAGAGAAGTCCCGATGATGCTGTGGTCCATGCGCAAAATTGTTCGAACCTTCAGACCCTCCAACAACGCATTCTGAAACTCAAGCTGTGAAGAATAATTTGCGCTGTCTGATATTCCCCTGGGGAGGATGATATTGTTCAAGTCTCAGATGCTGACCAAACTGCTCAATAACACTAAGGAGTACAATGACATATTTTATCATTGTAGCATGGCATGTACTGATATACCCAGGAGGATTTCAGGCTGGCTGGTCAAAATCAGCTGGTACCTTCTGTGTGGGAACAGAAACACAGACAAACTCATTGAGCCGCTGGCAGTCAAAAACCTTGGAGGAGACGTCAGCGTCTTTGAAAAGCAATTGTCATTTCTCTGCCAGACATCTGGAGCTGTTTGCATCTTCTGTAATGAATCAGAAGCTGATTAATTAAAGAATCTGGATGGAAAATATGTGAAAGCAAAAAGGTCATTTTGATAAGCAACATACAGGGGAACACCTTTACACTCAAAATGATGACGATGAAACCAAGTTTAGACAACCAGAAGAAAAAGACTAATGCAGAGCTGATAAAAGCCCTCCAGGAATCAATTTCTAAGATGCTAGAAAATTGCCCATACAACGTGTCGGTGGCAAATCTGGCTGACAAAGCTTGCTGGTGTGGGATCCTGGCTGATAAGTGATGAATGCCAGAGTGTGTGGATGAATGCTGGTATCAGGTAATCACGGAACAAGTTGCTAGCATCTCAGAATTCAATGATAAACAACTGCCTTCCCATGGAAACATCTGGAAAGAGCTTTTGTGGCTGGAAACTGAGTGCTAGAGGCTGCAAAAAGCTGTCAACCAGAACACTGAAGACTACAGAGAGTATTCAAAATCAAAAGAAAAGATCTTAGAAGGAAACAGCAGATATTTGAAAGGACAGCTGCAATGTTAAACGCTTCCTTCACGAGGTGATCACCTCAGAAGTGCAACTCTACTATTTCCTCAAATGGCAGGAAATTGATTTGGACAATCTGTCACAGCACCACCTGTCAGCTCTGCAGGATTGATACAAAGTACTACACAATAAATTGTTTTATTCATGAGTGTGGGTAGCTGTAAGATTGTGCACGTCACCTGCCAGAATACAGCTGTCAGAGAAAAAACATGGAACAACTCTTTGCACTTTATGCTCAGATGCCGCTGGATGGTTTCCCACTTGAGCTTGTTAATAGAGATGCAGCCAACATCCCCGATGAAATGGATCACTGGGCTTCTCACTGAGCTTCACTACACTATGCATTCCAACAGTAGGCTCAAAGTCATCGCGATCATCGGAAGGAACTGAAGACTCAGAAAAATCAACTCTGCTCAACATGTTAAGGGTCAGGTTTGCCGTCAGCAAAGGACATGCACCAGAGGGCCATTTATCCTGCTGATCAATGTCAACAAAGGGGTGCCAATGCATCATGATCATCGACACAGAGGGTCTGAAACCGCATCAGATGGTTCATGATGGTCACAGCCATGAACGTGATAAGAAAGTAGCGAGCCTTGCTGTAGGACTTTCCAGGGACAACTCCAGAGAGAAAGACGTCTTAGAGATTGTGCTTCATGCAGTTTCATGAGATTAAAGGATGTGAGCAGGAGGCCAATATCATTTTGTGCATACCAACATGTTGGACGTATGTATGGAGGAAGAAGAGAGGTAAATAGTTGGTGGAACAGTTCTGGAAGGACACTAGGTTGAAGAAGGCCAACATCACTAAGAATTTAGATGTAATGGAGTTTCAGACACTCGCAGCTTGTACATTCCTCTGGTTTGGCAAAGAAATCCTCCGATGGCTCAGCGTGAGACTGCACATGCATTGAAAAGAGACTGATAGCGGACCTCAAAAAGTGCCAGGAAAGAGGTGATCTGATTTGATCAGCAATTAGATATATTATGGAAGGGTTTAAGACACAGGAAATTGATGTGAACACAGAGAAGGTGAAGCTGAATAATTTCAGGGAAGCAAGTCCCCATCACCAAAATGCAAGTTCAATTTTGGCGAAGAAATAATACAGGAAAAGGTATTTGGTCAATAAAAACTAGTTTATTGTCATTCTTATTCACTTTTTTGTTTATCTAGAATGCATTTCTTAAAAGCTCTGACCTCTCGAAGACTGAATAATTAAAACATTCAATAAGTATATATGATAAACACAAAATAAACATGTACTTGGAGACAGTCTGTCGATTCATTTCCACCCGTGTAGGAAAACAGGACATAACGTGTATAAATGTGAGGCAGACACCAAAAATCAAATGTATCAAAAAGATATTTGACACAAAAATGACAGCATCTGCAATAATTTAATTTGTCTGCCTTTTGGCTGACTATCATGGTAAAAGTAATTGCTATGAATTAAGTTTGGACAGTAATAGGTGTATATATAATCTAATTTTAACTTTTGCTATCTAAACTACAATAATATCACAAATTCACAGTCCTAACAAAATTCAAGTTTGAATTTAAGATTTTAGATGTGGCATTCAAATTAATGAGTTATTAAAAAACTCCAGATGCCAGTCAGGTAATTTAGTAAACTGCATATTTAAAGGATCAGTTCACCCATATAAATAAATCTAAAAGGGGCAACACAACACCTACATTTAGGATTAGAGTTAATCCTATCCCTAACACACACACACACACACACACACACACACACACACACACACACACACACACACACACTTGTTGCTGGTTTAAATTCACCTCTAAAGAGAAGCTTTGGTTAAACCATCCCCTTGCTGAGTCTTCACTCTATAATCTCTCATTACATGTTAAATACATTCACACAACAGTAACACATTAAAGGGATTCTCTTATACTTGAGAAATGGTGGAAGTAACAGAAAACTACAAACACTAATAAGTCTTTGTACATCAAGAAGAATTACAAGAACATTAACAGTGTGCAGTCTGGTCCATGTTGTGTTTAGTGCAGTTGAGTGAGGTTTGGTGAAGAGTCAGCGAGACATCATTCGCACAAACTCTGTGGAAAGAAAAGATGTGTTGTTACTATTGGTTAAGAAAAATGATAGTGTCACCATTAAGTGTATTCTTTCTTCCACCATCTCCTTTTACTTCTTTCCTTAGCCTGAACATCCACCTCCTAGCTTGATTGAAATTCACACTCTGCTACCTTTTTGTCCCCCCCCCCCCCCAGTTTCCTTACCTAAAGTATCAATCACTCACCTTCAAAGTCCACCTCTCCGTCCCCATTGAGGTCAACGTCTCGCAGGATCTCGTCTATCTCGCGGTGGGTCAGCTGCTCCCCCATTAGCTTCTTCATGGCTTCCCTCAGCTCTCCAAGGCTGATCAGACCATCGCCATCAGAGTCAAACTGGGAAATGAAATCGATGGGTTTGAGAAAGCACATGAAAAGAAATGCATCAGAAGTGAAAGTTGGGGAAAGGGGGTGGTCTATTTGGCTGTAAGTTAAATGAATTATACTGCTTACCTCTTTGAAGGCATCTCTCAGCTCCTTGACTCCAATCATATCTGCAGTCTCAGCGAGCATCTTGGGACCCATCAGTTCAACAAAGTCCTCAAAATCCACTTTGCCGCCACCTACACAGGGAGAAAAATAAGTACGTACAGAAGACACTGTTCACAGATCTTTTTTGTGTCTTTAACAAGCAAGCAAATTAATGACCAGACTGATAGGTTAGGAATCGCAGATCACTCACAGATCTGCTGGCTGAGTTCTATCAATTCCATCTCCGTCGGCATGTATCCCATAGTCCTCATGCACTCGCCCAGGTCCTTACAGCTGATGAAGCCATCCTTGTCTTTGTCAAACTCCCTGAAGGCCTCACGCAGCTCTGCAGGGAAGATGTGTGAAGAACAGTAAATAAGTGCAAGAAACACAGAGATATTGCAGTTCTAAGTGTATACTCTGTAATTGTTATGTAAAAAAGCCCTGTAGGTAGAATTTTTTACATGATTGTCTTTTCTTTTTAATTGATCTGATGGTTATGTTTTTGTAGGACAATGTGACAATCCCGGTGATAATTGGTCTATTCTGTGTCCTTAAAATCATTTCTTCTGATATCACCCTGATATGTTTTATTTGCGAGTCTCCAAAGTTTTTAAGCATTTCAATTTAAATAAGGTATTACTGATTACATTCAAAGGACTGACAGGTCTCGCCCCAAGTTATCTATCAGATCTCTTGTTGTTCTGTTTTTATTGTAAATCAATAGTGTTTTAAAACGTAAATAATATTTACTGTTGTTATTAATATTATTATTATTATTATTTTCATTGTACTGAGTTTCTACATAAACAAATAAAAATGTCAATGATTATTTATTCGATAGTCAAATCACATATTACATTTGTGTGAATGCAGAGTGTGAGCCAGACCTGAGGAATCTGAGGGATGGGAGAGTTAAACAGTGCTTAAATTGTCTCTATTAATCTTTCTCTTTGATTACTAATCTTATACTTTGATCTTACACAGTTCAAAAAAATAAATCTCTGCTGGTTCACATTCAACTGTTGGGCGAAGTCAGGAAATTTGACCTGTACAGTAAAGCACCATTTTTCAAAGTCAAACAGAAGGTTTGAGGTTTGATAGGAAGAAGGTGGTTCAGGAAAAAAACTAGGGAATGATGACGATGGAGTGAGAGAAGGAGTGAGGATTTTGAATTAAGCTTTTAATATCTCCGTACCTTCCATTTCCTCTGGTCGTAGATCTCTGTCCTGCGGTGGTGAGGATAGAAGACAGGACACACATACAGAGGTCAAAAACATACACTTTAAATCTCATGTCTCTTGTTCCGTTTCTCATACGCACATTTGGTAAAACATGCAACAAATTGTTTTTAGTTCTTCAGCTTCTAGCGGTTATTTAGCTCGTGTGAAGCATTTTTGTACCATGTTCAATCGCCAGAGCAGGGATCCTATTGCTGGATTATTTGGGTTTTGATCTGAGTGACCCAAATAACCTTTTTAGTCGATCTGCTACACAAGCTTGTGTCCAATCTCTGGTGGAGAAGCTTTGAAGGTCTGCTGTTCATATATATGCTCCATGACAAGCATTCAAAACGCATTTTAAAAAAACTCCTTTTCTAAACACACAGAAATAAGGCCCGCACGTCTGTTTGCACACACACATGCAACAAAGCTGATGAAATGGCACTTGCAAAATGGGACTAGAACCTACATTTTTTTTTCTTCGAAATGAGTTTCAACAGGAGCACTTATAGCTACAGCCATACACAAAAAAAAAAAAAATTGACAGTATATTTCGAATTGGCCTTAGCGTGTGGTGGCATGAACAAAAGGTAATGCCAGGATACGTTTGTTCATCAGCAGGAATAATACAGGCCTGGATTAGAGGATGCAGGGGAGAGAACAGTGGCAGGGAGATTACAGCTGTAAATTGTATTACAAATCACAAAGGATTATTGTTTTTTCATTTCCCAATCTGCAGATGCTGATTTCTTTCATCTGCATCTGCACTGCTATTCGGCCGGGATTTGATTAACGGACCTAAACACACCTGTGCAGGCTTAACATGCGACAAACACACCACGTCCTTGTTGTTCCCATGTTTTTTTGTTTAATACATTAATACCACTGAGTGCTTATTAAAGTTGGTGAAGGACAAATATTGTGGCACCACAATTTGCTTTAGGAAGGATTCCAGTAAGTCTATCATGTAGCAAAAACTAGATGCCACCAACACCAAAGGAAAGAAAGGGTGTAAATGAGAACTAGAAGCTATGTATACTGTGCTCCTGAGGGACTTCAGTTTACCAATTTAGAGAACAAAGGGGATTATGGGGGATTAAAAACCAGTAAATGCTTTCAACCTCACACTATCCATCTCATAGACTAATCTGTGTACTCTCGTTGTATGTTTTTACAATGACAATAAACATCCTTTATTTAGGAATCCGGTCTCTTTCCTCGATCCATGACTGTAAGTATTAACAGTAAGTTGTCCTACAAGTTCAGGACTGTGGTGACTCAGAAAAGATGCTGCTGGGTTTCTGGATGCAAGAAACTTCTAACACTGATCATTATCAACAACAAGAAATGTAATGCTAATTCGTACTTTCCGAGTCCGCGAGGGTCGCTTTAGTCAGCATGACGAAAATGTCAACATCTGCCCATGTCCGCACGGGTCTGCATACCCTACTTTACTAAAATTGTGTGCAGTAGACATCATATAGGGTACGCATAGCAAGTTCCACACTCCAGTCCAGTTGGTGGCGTATGCACCTCTAGCTGGTTTGCCAAGAAGAAGATAACAGGGCGGGTGTTTGTTTTGAAGAGAGGTTGTGTCTGCTGTTTATACATTTATATAATTCATCTTCAAAGGAATACAAAGACAGCCAAATGGCATTGAACATTATGGCAAACAACGTTCTGGTGTATTACCGCTATCAACTGGATGGAGTGTGGGTCGGGAAATGCGGGTACGACTTGCACCAAACCGGTACAAGTCCGCAGCTGTCCGCTTTAATGAAACGCCAAAAGTATGTCCTAAGCTTAAAGCCATGCTAGTAGCTTTGTGAAGCTGTACCATATACACATCTTTGAATAAAGTCAGCATGCTAATATTCCTCACAATGACAGTATTTACTTGCTGATCTGATTAAATTAGCCTCAATGTTTATAATAATCTCAGCTCAGCATTTCAGCATGCTGACATTTGCTAATGAGCGCTAATCACAAACTACAGCTCAAAGGAATTGCATTACTTTTTGTAGGTATTTGATCATAAATGAAAGTATATTGGACACATATTTACTCCCCTTTTAGCTCAGTTCTTGGTGTCCACTAAGTCCTCACCCTTTTTAAGTTCATCAGAGTGATGAGAGAGAACCAAAAGAGTCAGACGAGGGTCGTAAAACCAAAACAATTAGTTAAAAGATGCTGAAACATTCGATAGAGCTGCGATAGAGCTGAGGGGAAATGCAGAGTCGGGTGATTATTCCCTGTGGGTGTGTCATTGAGCAACCCCTTTCACACTATATATACTCATTGTGTCCGTTCATCTCTACAGAAAGACATTAGCTCTCCATGGCCGTAGACAAGAATAGTGTCAGTGGTCATAAGACTGTTTCAACTTTTACATTGAATTACATCCATTCACCAAAGCAGGACAGAGGTCAACTACAAAATACAGTAAAATAATTTAGTCTTATAATCAAATTCATCATAAATCAATTATATTTGTGATGAGTCACTATTGTTACATTTTCTTCTCGACTCAGCCCAAGGTCTTCCAATAACTCATGTCTGGTGCCTAAAGCTCGTGAAGCAACTGTGATTAGTGACTTCCATCCTAATGGCTCTTTTCAATTAGCGCTGCTTGCTGCACAGTCAGGAAATTACTCTGTTATTGATTCCTGCCATATACCCCAGCTCTACATAAGACATTAATCTGATATAAGAGGCACACATGATATTTCCAGCTCTGTTAAGAAAGTGGATTTATGATCTAAATCGCAATTTAAACAAATTGGATGCCAGTTGCTTTGTCATTATAGTACAATCTGTTATAGCTTGCGACTCCTGTAGGGTGTACAGTATAGTATGTGTAAGAGGTCCCTTCCAACAATAATTTATTTCTTCCTCTGTTCCAAGATGAAAAACATATTGTAAAATAATTTCTGGTTGAAAAAAGTTTGAACCTTTCCAAGGTTATAATACCAGTTTATTGCCCCCACGATAAATCATATTATGCAACAAAGGCCATCTAGCACAATCACATAAACTCTTATGAAATGTGGTGATATGGGGGTTAGGATTGATGGGGGTTGACACTCACAGGGTGAAATTATCACTGGTGGAGATGGGATGGAAAGGCTGTGATGATGTCACACTGAACTAACGGATGGCCACAACTTCACCTTCCCTCGAACAGGCACTGTGAAAATGGATGGATAAAGAGATTTATGAGAGAATTTGGCTTTCATAATTAGGTACTGTGTGTGCATGTATGTATGTGTGTTTGTGTGTGTGTGTGTGTGTGTGTGTGTGTGTGTGTGTGTGTGTGTGTGTGTGTGTGTGTGTGTGTGTGTGTGTGTGTGAATGTCATACATACAAGCTGGCTCTGTGCAAAGCCATGTTTGAGGAAGATACACGCAGGCCCCACTAAGTTGTGCAGCATGTTGCAGTTCTTAACCAGAGTGCACAGGGGCTCATCAAAGTCCCGCTCGCTCCCTCCCTCATCCTCGTCATCCGTGTCCACCTCACCTGCACCACCCAGGCCCCCCAGCATGGCGGCAGCCAATGGGGTGCCGCTTCGTTCTATGGGCAACTTCCCCTTAGTAGAGGAGAAGAACAAACTAAATTCGGACCCAGATCAAATTACCACTTATATTCATTGCAATGAAACTAGCTAATTCACACCTACATGTTTATACTGTTATGCTAAACATAAGTCAAATAAAATGTAATTTAATATGTTAAAATACAAAATCCGATAATAAAGTTGTTTGCAGCTCAACTGTAGCTTGGACATTGTCAGATGTATCATTAGCATTATCTTACATATCTATCAGTTCAAACTCTTTGATAAATTGTTTTTTCTCAGCTCAAAGGAATTGAATGAGTCCTTACCTTCTTCCTTTTACTGTTCTTTTTATAAGCCTTGTTTATGTTTCCCATCTCCCTGCCCTCTTCTTCACGTGTCCCCCTCCTCCTGTCCCCAAACTTCTGCCCTGTTTCTCTTCCTCTTCCTCTCACTCTCTGGTCAATTGTCACATAAAAGTCCAAAATCCATACTCAATCCAGTGCATTCCATGGGGCAACGTCTTTCCCACCCAGTGAGGCGAAGGCAAATGTTTCCACTTGCACCACTACTCCTAAAAGCGAAGGAGGATCCCTGTCAGTGCACGTGCTACAATCCAAGATCCTATTGGTCAAGTGAGAGGCAAGGTAGGTATATATTGTGCATTAAATCCTAAACTCCTCTAGGTTGTTGAAAGGCTGTCATGATGAGCTTTGAGAGGTGTAGTGTGATATTATGGAATAGCAGCAGGGTGCTGGAGATTGACGAGGTGGGGTGGGAGAACTGGGTCATATCTGGGCTGAAACAAACTCCTGCTGCCAGATTTTGGCTCTGATTGCATGACTCGACCATATTCTCCCTCCCTTTCAATCTCTCTCTGCTTCTCTCTCTCACACAAACACACACTTTTCCCCACTCATTTATCCGTCAGCCCCTCTCGCCACGGGTGATCCCTTGAATTTGGCCCAATTTAATCTAATCCATCCCACCCACCTTCCTCTCCCTGTCTCCCAAACATCATGCTTATGGTCTCAAAATGACTATTCTGGCAGAGGCAGAGAGAGAGAGGCAGAGAGAGAGAGAGAGAGAGAGAGATGAAGGGGGAGGGCATGGTAGAATTATGGATGGAGAGTTGGCTGCCTATTTAATCCCCTGGCATTTTAGATTAGAGGGAAAGAGTTATGACAGGCGATGGGAGTACAGGCTTGAAGAGGGAGGAATAGAAGAATAATTATACTACTTTAATGTACAAAACAGATCAATGTACTTGCAAGTCAGTTCTGCAACATGGAAACAAACACAACAATGGAGCGAACACACCTGTATTTTGAGAATGGCCTCAAATATAAGACGGAGACAATTAGCTAGCACACCCCCACCGCCCCTCCGCCCCCACTCCCCGCCGGGAGGAGACTACTTCGTCGGGAGGAGAGCGCGCTGGAGCTCCGGTGAGACGGACCGTCAAGTTAGCGGCTGTAGCAACTCCAAATAGCAGCAACATTAAGTTTTCTGATCCCAGACCGGCCTGAGTGACTCCCTGGCAGATCAGCAAACTTTCTGTTGCTGCTCCTACACAGGTTAGACCCAGAGCTGCCGCTGGTTGAATTTGAGTTGCTACAGCCACTAACTAGAGGTCCGTTGCCAGAGCTGTCATAGGGACACTAAATTAATTTGCGTGAGAACGCAATAGTTTCTCAGGAAAACACAAAAGTATTTATATTTATTTTTACATGTATCTACTTTTTTCTCCCCAATGAACCCTAAGGGGCTCCGCACCAACCCCACTCTATAAAATAATAACATATATATATATTTTTTGAACGATCACTTTTTATTCAATCATTCAACTGTTATAACAGTTATATTTTCTTTATCCTCCTTAGAGTCACATTTTTTTCCCTGCATACTTCTGACCACATTAACCCAACAGCTGAATGGGAGATCTGTCTGTCTTGGCTAGCTTTGCCCGTTAAGGTTGTTTGTCATCAACCGTAAACTTTAGCAGACATCATCCCTGCGTTACTGGAAATAATCGAGAATTTTGAAAAATATCTAGAGACGATTTTTTTACTCTTCCTCCTCGACAGTTTAGAGGGAAATATTTTACTTTTTACTTACGACATTTATCTGACAGCAGTAGTTACTGGTTACGCTAGATTATATATTTAAAGTCACTATTGGTAGAAATGTTACTATTGCATATTTCAAATTAAATTAATATAATAGTTGTTTGTTTGTGGAAAGGTTAGATAATTCTGGTTCCCAATTCATTGGGAGTCAAGTCAGGTCAGTAGGTTAGTGGGAAGGTAGAGGTGTGGATCACTGTCCACCACAGATCAATATTCATAAAAAACACCAGATGACACCACAGAAGGTAAATTTCATATCATGCACACAGTGGCTTTAACATGCTAAATAAAATAAATGTAAACACAGGTTTTTTCTGGCAAAAATTATAGTTCAAATATAGAAAAATATCTTGACCACCCCAATACATTTTAGGAAAAATATAATATATTTTTATATTTATACTTTATATTTCATTATTCCTTCCCCTTAACCTTTACATCCTGAAATGATCAGGTAGCATGAAACCCCAAAACTGGAGAAGCAAAACTAAACTCTTGTTATCTTATACTTAAGTACAGTTTTAAAGCAAGTCATTTTTTTTGTATTACTGCCTCGCTGCATTGGAATCACTGCACCAGGCTTTGATACACGTGAGCTCATGAACTGTATGCATTGGTATGCTGGTCATGTGGTGATGTACTGTATGTGTGCCAGAGATTAGCAGCAGTATGTGTAAAGCCAATGCTGAGCGCCTGCAGCCCTAATCCTCTGTGGTCAATTTAGCAGAACTAACACATTTTTGGCATCTCTCTATTTCTCCATATCTTTCTATGTGACCTTTTCATATCTCCCTACACATTACTATTATTATTTTTAAATACTGCAGCCTCCTTTTCAGTGCAGATATCTTTTTTTCTTCTGACTTCAATATTACCTGGGCAGGTACACACTATAAACTAAACTTGTGAAATGACAAGTTTACACACTTTTTTAAAAATTCATCAGATTCTTTTTGCAGAATACAGACGTTTATCCATGAGCGGCTTTCTGATACTTCACACTGCCAATGTATCACCAGCAGAGTGCAGCAAAGCTCAGTTTACTGTTACAGCAAATGTGAACTTGTGCTCTGCTGTAAAACGTATGCACCACCACTAGATGTCAGCCTCCTGCCTTGCAAAAAAAAAGGCTATCCATTTCAGTTACAGGAAAATGTGTGCATCTTCTTTTTTTCTGGATAGGTCACTAAGCAGAAAGGTAGACGAGAGATACGGCAGGGTGGAGTAGTGAGTAAGATGTCGAACGGGAGAACCGGATTTCATGGCACAATCACTGAATCTCTAGCAGCTTCACAGACGTGATTCTCCAGCTGAGCCTGCAGTGTGACCTTTCTATGGACTTGGGGGAATTAAAAAAAATAAATACACTGAAAATCTATTAAGTAGAGAGGACAGAGAATGATGAGATGATTTGCAACAAAGGATTTGGATCCACAGTGTCTCGGTTATATAATAGTATGTGCCTTAGCCCACTGATCCAGCTGGACACCCACCAGACAATTGGAATCCTCAGTCCTGCAACGTTTTTTTTGATTCCTGCATTGTTTCCAATCATATATTTTACAGGCATGCACGGAAAGCTTAAGATTCATTTAGTTGGAGTCTTCTTTTACAAATACAAAGGGAAACAAAAAGTAGTAGTAAGTATAGGCACATGCACTTAAAGCAGATCTATGCACACAGAAAGAAAAAGAAAGATAGTTTTTGTCTTGCTCAGTGAAAAAACAATAAAGAAGCACCGACAGCCCGCCTCAATGTGTGAACAGAAAGCGTTTCAGCTATAAAACCCAAAACAGAGCAGCTGGGTGAGAATGTGTGCTCTATCCCTCGACAACAGTAAGTACACCAGATGCCTGAAAGACAAGGATAGAAGACAACAGAAAATCCAGTAAACAGCATGATGGACACACTCCAAAGTCAGGATTTTGCATGTGATGCAATGCTAACAGCTTTGGTTCAGGTCAGGTCAAACATTTTGGCTGAGATGGTGTCCCAAGTGTATTTGCATGCTTATATATGCACGTTGACACACAAACACACATTTAATCGCAAATGCTTAGATCGCTTCAAATGAGGCATACAGGGCGGCCTACAAATTAAAATATGCAGATACTCTCTTTAACCAACCATAATCAAAAAGAATGAAGGCAGCTGGGCAGACATCATCAGATTGTGGCTATAAACGAGTTACAGCCAGCACAGATAGTATCCGTGTTATCACTTCAAACTTGCATCCACTACGAAGTATTTACCATAATCCGAGGCCAAAGACAGGTAACAATACTACATATGTGCAGAATACTGAGCGTGTTTGACGCCAAACATATAAAGTGCTCATCCCCTCATTCAGTCTTTGTCCGTATACTCTCCATCGTCTCAACATAATGAACAATGCCTTCTGACCTTGAACGTGCACTGATCTTTCTGGCAAATGATTGTACACCGTATATCTGCTAAGAAATCTGTGAGGTGAGTCGCAAGGGAGTGGGATCAAGCTGAGGTGAATTGAGTTGAGCCCTGCTAAATTAAGATTGGTTTGACTTGCCACACTGACAGATGAAGTCTGCAACCACTTGCCTAATCCACATGTCTGAGAAACAACACAACAGGGCATTCAATTATATCTGAAAGATGACAAATATTTGTTGCAAACAATGTGGCTTTCAAATGAAACTATGCAGTCAACCAATGAGTGGAGCTGTGCAGGCTTGTTTATAGCCACAATCTGATGATGCCTGCACAGCTCCTCATCAGATTGTGGCTATAAACAAGCTTTAGCCTGCAGTGATATCTGTGTCATCCAGCTGTCACAACTTGCATCCATCACTAAGTATTTACCGTGATCCCAATGCTTTAAAGACTGGTAATACTATGTGTAGAATACTGAGCCTGTTTGACGTCAGACCTATGAAGTGCTGATCCCCTTATTCAGTCTTTGTCCGCACTCCGCACCGTCCCTACACATTGAACAATGCCTTCTGACCTGATCTCTCAGGCAAATGAATGAACACAGTATATCTGCTAAGACATCTGTGAGGTGAGTTGCAGAAAGTGCGATCAAGCTGAGGTGAATTGAGCTGAGCCCTGCGGAGTTAAGATTGGTTTGAGTTGCCACACTGACAGATACAGACTGCAACCACTTGCCAGATCCACATTTAGGAGAAACAACACAACTGTTCACATAATGACTGAAAAAGACAAATACATTCTGAATATCAGCTCTTTCTACATGAGCACAAACAATGTATTTGTACTATATTTAATAAAAGCACTATATTTCAAATCATAATGGTAATCGTTAAAAGGGTAATTGATGAATGATAAAAAACACCTTATACACCTAAGTGTAATACGAGATGGTCATTAGTAGTGATGAACTGACAATCAACTTTGTAGTTCCCTTCGGCTCTACAAAGCGTTTTAGCATCTTTCAGCTTATTGTTTTGCGGCCCACAACTTTACAATGTTGGTTCCCTCTCACAGCTCTCTGTATGAGACGCACCGAGCTTTCAACTAACTCCAATGTAAAACCATCTGCATCATTATTAGGTGTTTAGAGCAACCAATGTGGTATAAAGAGCGAGAAAGTCCGCTAAGGGAGGAGGTTGGGGTGAACAAACAAACAGACGTTCACCCAGGAGGCCCCTGCTCACGTCCCACGTGAAACCAAGTCAACATTGACTTATTTTACTTTGCTATTGTTACGTAACCTATGTAGGTGGCGTTAGGTAAGTACGTAAGTTACGTAACAAGTGGATTTAGCAACTAGTTGGTGAACATAATGGAGCGTTTAGCGAGCTAACAAGACAAATATTTTTTTCTGAGAAATTAACGAGAGGAAAAGGAGAGTTAATATTCATCAGGTCACCAGATATACAAGTCCAAATGAATGCTACAGGTGCTGTGTCTGCTGGATATTTAAATAAGTAATTGTTTGCTAATATGTCAATGTTGTGTTTACAGCTTGTTCTGCTGCCCCCAAGTGGACAAACACAAATCTAATCTAGTCCAACTGCTTTGGAAGAGGAACATCGCAAAACGCATTCAGAGACAGTTCTGTTTCAGACGTGGACGAAACCCAAGACAGAATAGTTCATTTAAGAAACAAGCGATGGTACAGTCAGCGGAGAATTTCAGTTCAACCTTACATAATTTTACAGACACATATGGCTCTATTGTCCCACATTCCCTAATCTCATTCTCGCCCATTTACCCCATTCCCAAAAGGAGGGTAATGGCTCTCGCACCTGTCCAGATTTTGTTTATACATTTAAATGTGACCTAAAAGTTCCCAGAGGTCCTATGGATTAGAGATTTTCTGCAAAAATAGGACAAAGGGATAGAAAGTCACAGGAACGTTGGAACTGCATGTTCTTTATCTCTATCCAGGAGTATAGGACTCAACTGTTGCTGCTAAGCGTGTCATCGTGGTAATGGTTCAACTAACCCTCTTTCAAATCTGTCTACTAAAGCTGTCATGTTTTTTGTTCTCATTGCATTGTATGCACTGTCTACAAGTACAGACATTTAACAGTAGAGTTCTGTAAATTGATGTGTTTTCTGTCAAAGTCTGCAATAACAACTCAATCTGTTTTCTAGATATGTATTTTCTTTTTACTTTAAAATGTAGAGGGCAGTTCTTATAAGTTTCGGAGCATAATGCACTTTTTGTATGACAAAGAATATTGAAAATCTACCTTTATGAAAATGTATGTACATAGTAATAATTTGTAATTAAAATTCATGTAATCAAAGATTGAATGAGAGATCTTGAATTCCGCCAACAGAATATGTGGCAAACTCTTTCATGTGAATTTTGTGGATGAGACGTGGATGAAACAGTATCTTTTTTATTTTATTTCAGTGGACAAAAGTGCATTTTGTGCAACGATATCAATTCAGTGGAGGAATATCTGAGAGTTTTACTCTACCACAGAACTGTGCCTGACTGGCAAATTGACAAATGCTAATTTGCAAAAATATTAGATTTTGTATAAAAGGATTTGTGCCAACTATTTTACATGTGGTAGGAGAAAAATTATTCAGAACAAAACATTTGTTATTCACCGCCTTTCTTATTTTAGTTTGCACGCATATTCCAGGTTGCCTTGATGTTTCTAGTTGCGAGTTGCAATTCATGTATTCATTCAGGTATTTAGAACTCAGATCTCCTGCTCAAGTAATTACAGCAATAACACAGTGTAAAGATATGAAATATATGTGTTGCTGAAAATATCAAGTCCAGCCTTAAAAATGTAACTTTAGTCAAGGTGCAGTAAACTTCCACATTATGAAGAATGACCAGAGTGTGAGTTTAAGCTGCATTTTAAAGAGTTGTTTTGGTCATATGAAAGAAAAACAAGTTTTAAGGTTTTTGTGTCACAGTTAAAATTATAGTTAAAGATAAATAACATTTATTATTATAGAGCATAAGGCCGCATTCAGACCTAGGTTCTGGTAAAAAACAGCCTTCCGGTAACACTGTGAAGGTGCTATAAAAAACACAGGGTTGCCTCATCAGAAAATACTTCTACGCATAATTCTAGAGGGCATGTACAAACATAATTTTTGGTTTCATTTGAACAATGTGTTGCTTTGTACAGTGACACACTCTTAATTAGCGAATCAAGCAGGTTGACAGCTGTATGGCTCATGTGTCCACTGTATTGGTGGTGATAGTCATATCACTTTCACCCAGCTATCCCCTTAATGCCTTGTTTATCCTGCTGCTAGCTGGAAGAAAAGCTGCTTTTCATGTTTGACTTTTAATTATTAAATGTTTGCATTTAAACCTTTTGCATTGGTGAAAACAGTGATGCATTTTATTAATCAGTGACAGATGACCACCTAAATGCAAACACCAATACAATACAACATGGGCAAAGAAAACATTATTTCCGAGGCTTCATTTTTAAGGACGTCGCCAAATGCTTCATTAAATACATTCACCAGAATATACTGGATTATGTGGTAGCGAGGGCTAAAAGGATGCTTCTCTTCAACTCCCAAATTTGGGCAAAAAGGTTGAGAGGACTTTGAAATGGGAGAGCCATTGTTGATCTGACATATTGACACATCTTCAGCCTATTCAACCACCATAATGGACAAATGCAAGCAGCGTGCGTCAGTTCTACTGTTCACAGAAGGACTCAAATGTTATGAAGACATCTGAAATGACAAAACAAGGCGAGTACATAAGCACACGCCGACGAGAAAGAGGAAGACTCATCACAGACAGAAGGAATGAAGGAGTGAAGGAGAGAAGATGGAGCTGGCTACATCATGGCAAATATACGTTTAAGATTCTGAGTTAACAGTAACAGTATGTTCATTTCATAAATACATCAACTGCCATTCACTTGCCCTATAAAGTGACTGTAATATTTGACTGCAATAAGAAAACGTTCAACTATCTTGCATAGGAATATTCAATTTGCCTGCTCAGTAGTAACTAACAAATAAGCTGACTCATAAGCCATGTGTTGCATTTAATAGTTTGAAATGAAGCAGAGTAATTAAACTGCTGTAAAACGTGGATTAGCTTGCCGTCACCGTGAGTCTTCACTTTAAAGCTGATTAAATCTCTCACTGACTCTGACTGAGCCATTCATTTACAGTTGGATGTGCTGTATCTGTCAAACACATTCATGCTTGTCAGCAGAAAGAAATCTGGTGCGTCAAGTGTCCTCTGAGTGACGTTGTTTAAGGGATGTAGGGACTCTTGTCCTCTCACTCGTTTAAGCTGTAATCTCCCTTTACACCGCAATCAATCTCCTCTCTCTCTTTCCTTATGACATCCATGCATCCTTCTTCCAGCCCTCCCTTCTTTCAGTTTCTCATCATTTGCTCCATCTGTTGCTGAGTGTATGGATGACTCATCTGAGCAATGAGAGCTATAGAGGGTATGAACAGAAAAGGGATAAACACAGAAGCAGCAGCAGAACTCTCATTCTTCATAGTGGAGTTGATGAATTTCTTGTGATTGTAAACAAATGTTGATCCGTTCACTAAGCCCTGTGCCCTGTTGTGCTCTCTGCTTGGTCTGAAAGCCCACGACTCTGAAGGCCCGTTGCTCTGAAATGACACACTGTGAACTTGAAGTTCAGTGACTGCCGGCCTACTTTCCAGACTCTGTTATATATTGCTAGATTTAACAGATAATCTTAAAATTATAGCGGGAATCACAACGTATGGCTTGGTACGACTCCTAATGAAATATGTTTCATTTCGGCTGATATTCAACTTTAACAGCTTTTTTTGTGAAAGTAAAATAAACAAAAGTGGGAGTTAGTTTTCAGGATAATGGGCCATCGGACTAATGGCATGGCACCTTCTGCTCTTACACACAATATATGCAGTTAACAATGATAACGCTCAAAATTCTCTGTATTTTTTTGAAACAATGGATTCTGGATTCAAGACAGAGGTAGACAAAAAAACAGCTTCTCGTTTCTAGCTGAGAACTTGCTAGCTTAAGTTAGGTGTCGCTAAATGAGGCCCATGAATTACCTCTTCAATATTCAAAACAAATGGCTTAAATTACAGATCTTAAATATCAAAATCAAATCAAAAATTATCTCCAAATGTTCCACCCTGTGGAATTCAAAACCAGTCAAGCCTTAAGGATTATTATTTGAGTACCTGAAATTGGTCAATATTTTATATTGGGCCAACCTCGGGAGACTGTCATCATGATATTTATGTAAAAGCAACTTGACCAACATTTAAACTTGCCATCCTATTTACATGCAGAGCTGCATGCTGAAAGGGGATAATACGTGGAACAGCGTGGAACTGGTAGCTGGACTATGTGCTGATTCACATGCCTGCCTTGCATGCGTGTGCGCCAGGCGGCAACTTCCGGGTCTAAAAAGTGAAGCCAATGCGGGTGTGCCTTAAACTTACATTCTTTCTAATAACCAGCAAGGGGCAACTCCTGTTGTTACAAAAATAAATCAGATTTTTAAAAAAGAAGAAGAAATGATCCTACTTCCCACTTGATTTGACCTCAGTAAACATTGTAAACATCATTTTATGGTCATTTAGAGTGAAATAGACAATAAATCAAGGTATGTTTTAGTGCGTGGCTACCTTGTGATTGATAGGTCGCGACCACGACGTTGTCCTGTATGGCTTCTTGTCTACATTTTCGTCTTACAACTTTAACCATTTCACAGTGTGTTTTCGGTTTGTAAAAGTGAATTGAGATATTTTTATCTCCTAAAAATGTCTTATTCATCATTCGGTTGAACTTAGCAAAAAAAACAAGATGATGGCCAAAAACCAAAATGGTAACGGCCAAAATGCCAAACTCGATGCTTCAAAACCGTAGTCCATGGACCAATAGGTGATGTCACGGTGACTACGTCCACTTCTCATATATAGTCTATGGTGTTCGCACACAAGATACAAACAAAATGGGGACCCACTCATCTAAACAGGTCTCCATATCACTACTTGTGGTCAACAACTCCAGAGGGTACCTTCAAATTAAGTAACATTATGATAACTTGCAAAGCTTTGTTCACAGGCCAAGCAATGGTTGTACTCATAATGTGCTCATAGCTATTTAAACTCATTCACTCACTTTCATCTTCAATGACTCAGGAATTTCATTCATTCATTTATTAATTATCAGATTGTCTGGCTGAGTTTCTAAGATGCCTATATGCCTATTTTTTAGGCAGTACTCAACAGGACATTTTCAATATTGTGTACGTGTGTCAGTCAAACACATGTTAACAACGCCACATGAGACACCTGGGATACCTGTAATCTCCAGTTCAGTGTCTTACCTGTCCGAAAACCGAGTCAACGATGGGTCGCAGCTTTCTCCTGTCTCCCTGTTGCAGCCAGACGTCATCAGATAAACTCAAGGTCTTGGCCTTAGGCTTTGGAGCCCTCTTTATGCTAGCTGAACTCCATCGCCTTAATGATTCGATCTTCTTCTTTATGGATCCCTGGAGAACGGAGGATGAACAAAGAGGTTGAAATGGAAAAGTTGTCTCACAACTGAAATATATTTAACTCATTGCACACTTTGAGATTGAACTCCTGGAAAGGATGGTATCGGAAAAAGTCGAGGTAAAGAAGCTGCAGGTAGACTTACAGCACACACTACCACACCTATAGGTGAAATTGCATCCAAACAAATAGCATTTAACATTGGACGTACATGTACCAGCTCAGAAAAACAACAACAATTAATGAGAATTATCAGTTCTTACACACATAGTATTGCTCTAAAATTCAATTTTTACAAACAAATAAAGTAAATAGGGTGTCCATGCCAGCCAGGCCTCAGAAGACACACACTAGTACACCACAGTATATCATGTTGAGTTTGTATGAGCACAAGTGGCAGGATTTAGGACACAGCAAAGGCATATTTTGGCATGTACATCCACTGACCTTCTTAACTAACTTCCCCTCTGACACCTCCACGGATGATATGCTTTTCGCGTCAGTCATCTTTGCAGCCCAGCTTGCACACACAGAGACGTCCTCTTTCTCTCCGTCTCTCCTCCTGTCACACTCTTGTCCACTCTTCCTCTTTATCTGTCCCTAGAGCATCTGACACTGGTTGATAATCTGAGGCGTATCTCCCACTGTTGTTGCTCCTCCTCTCATCCCTCCCCCTGTATCTGCATTAATCACTCACTTTTTCATCCGTCAGCTTCTATCCACCTCTTCTCTTGGCTTCTCTTCCTGTAAATATTGCTACCTCACAACGATGCTTGTCCATTCAGGCACAAGGAGAAAATGTCTTTCATTTTTAAACTTGTGGTGTTCATTAGCATGTTAATTCATGTAACTCATTTTCCTGCCTTTGGGTAAACATTCACTTTTTTATTGATTCAAAAATACAAAAAAATTATATTATTTTATAGAAGTGTGTCAGTTGCACACGTCTTGTCTTTTTTTAGCCTGACACTATTTTCTGTCCATGTATGGGACATCTCTAATAATCCCATATTTATTTTCCTCTCTGATCTTGTCTGTTCCGACGCTGATGTAGGCCTGTCCTCAATCCTCTGCACTTCATGGTGCTACCCATTCTATATTACATTTACCATGTGGGCCTTTGCAGTGCATGTACAAGCACACACAAAACACTTCCAAAATGTACAATATGATGGACAACAGTGCATGAGATCAAAAAACGCCATTCTGAGAACTTTTTGCTGAATTTGGTTTAGTATGAAATTACATCTACTCTTTGTAAAATGACAGGGCAGGAACAGTTTTGCTAAAATGTTTCAAGAAGACTCGACTAAATGAATGGAGCTTAAAACTATCAAGGGTAGGTTGTGAATTTCATAAAACTTTTTTTTGATATTTGTTGAGATTCTTTTTACATCCCAACAGCAATCAATGAATCAAATGCTCTGACAAAAACAAAAACAAAAAAAACAGGTATCTCTGGCTGTTGCAGAACTGTTTTGAATCCATACAATCATTTCATTATTCATTAAAATCTTCCCAAATAAAATCATTTGACAGACTACCTGCCTTTCTATCCGTCTAACTTCTCACACTCTGTCCGAGCACAGGAATCGTTCAGAAAGGAGACACCCCACTGAGAGTCAGTTTCCTTTCTCTGTGTCATGTGGGTTTCTGCCCTTTAGGAGACTAGCGGCAGGTCCTGAATATATTAACTCCAATGGGAGTTGTGAACATGAATACAGATTATCTATCTATCTATCTATCTATCTATCTATCTATCTATCTATCTATCTATCTCAAACCCTGAGACAAAGCCACCACAACCTTAAATGGATTATACTCGGGCATTGCCATTCTGTTGTAATTGCCACTTCTGGCCCCAGTGACTGTAACTCAGTAAAAGTCGCATGTCCGACCTTAGTAGCATCTTGTTCCAAGATATGGATGTATCATGTATCTGCATGACCACTTTAATTCTTCCTTCCTGATCTCTCAACCAGGTGCTGAATGACTCTGACTTTCTCAATACATTCACATTAGTCAGTGGTGCATTATCCCATCTAACTGCACCAGCTGTGCAACAATATCCTGAAGAACAATTCACAATGATATCTGCGTTGACATGAGTTGCAATTTCTGTTCCAGGTTAGTGTGGGAACCTGTTCACTGGGGGACATTAATACAGAGTAAATTCACTCCCACAAAACGTATATACAAGTCGCAGCATGCAGCAGCACCTCTGACGATAAGGAACACCCTCTGGACTCCAACTTTTTAAAGAAAGCAATCTTGGTCTTGCTTTGGAGCCAAAGGGTAAGTATAATACTAACATTTACAGGAATAACTAGATGTGTTTAAATGTATTTAAGTGATCTTGTATCAGTGTGTTTATAATATAGAGGGTTTTTCTTCTAACACATGTTTACCTCCACTTAATAAAGGGATAGTTGTGGGTGTTTTGAAGTGGCTTTGAAGAGAACATAGATAAGTATCACATTCAGATCAGTTCCCCGTCGGCTGACGTAGCGTAAATGTAGCGTAACCCTATTTTTAGGTGGGTCTATATATCTTTTAGGTGCCTAAAATACTTTTTGCAGCAGATCCAAGTAAACATATTAGGGAACAAACATAGATTATGAACTGAACTTTATGACTCTAGATTCTTTTTACATACATTAGTAACGGTTTTCGTGTGCTGCTTTGTTTGATCTCTTTGGTTGAATTAGCATCAAAATGATACACATACGGGCATGCACTGCATGTATATATATATATATATATATATATATATATATATATATATAGATCTATATATCTATATAAAGTGCATGCCTGTATGTCCTGCATGTATCATACATGCAGGACATACAGGCATGCACTTTATATAGTACTATATATATATTATACGTATATATATATCATATTATAGTTGTGTTATTATCTATATCTAAATGCCAAATTTCAATTAATCTATGTTGTATATGTTTGGTGAGTGTATACTTTAGTGTATGATGTTTAAAAGAACATCACTGACAAGCTTAAATTCTCTAGTCAGCATCTGTCAACAATAAGTGCTGTAGCAGCGCATTAAAGCCTTTAAAGCAATACTTACAACCCCTCCGTCCACCCACTCTCTCTTTCGTTCTCTCTTTATTTCTATACCAACTGTTTTTTAAAGCGCTTTATACGACCTATCTGCCTCTATCGTTTTCAGCATCTTATGTTGTCAATGTTAATTGTTCTCCTGCTGTTTCATTATCTTTATCCTTCTCTGTGTGATTCAGTCTTTTCTGTAGTTGAGTGTCAGTAAACCTCTTTTCTTTACTGCATCTCAGGGAAATGCTATGGATTACACCAAGAAATGTTACACTTCCCCTACATCCACTTATCACAGACTCATTCAGGGACTGTACAAAAATGATCTACACGGGAAGGAAGTTGAACATGTTTTACTTTTTAAAAAAAAGCAAGACCCTCTACAAAGTTATTCATATTGTTGTTAGATCCTCCCTGAAAAGACTCTATCGCTTCCCTTTAACTATAATATTGTAGTGGTTTAACTCATTTCATCATTAGTAAGTTGAAGAGTCAAAGCAAAAATAATTTACAACTATGTTGCCAAATTTGAATCACATCTTAATAAAACTTAATGGAATGTTTCTCCTTTTTATTTTTCACTCATTGCCACCGAATGAGTGAACTGGACAAATGTGTCATGCTGAACTTTGATGAGCTAACTTTAACATATTTATTTTTTTGTTCTTTATTAATGACTTTTGGTAGAGAGATAATGTGCAATCCCTTATATCCATAACGATGCATGATTTCTATGTGTTTTTTCCCTTTTTTGCAATAGACCTTGCAGTCCCTTAAAAAGATCCTCTCAAATCCCCTCATTTCAAACTGATTTTTGTTCTGAAATGATTTGGTATCACTGACTTTAAAACTATTTCGTGAAATGTATACAGGATGCATGTGGTGACACTTTTCTTTCCTAAATTCTTCCCTCCTTCCTCTCTTTTTCCCCGTTCCTTTTTACTTTGTCGATTTGAGTTCACTCAGCCAATTTCATATAGATGAAACAGAAGGGGAGAAACGAGAGATAGTCCCAAAGCCAGAAAGAGCCAGAAAGATAATCTGAATTGAATGGCTGAGAGGAAAGTGGAGCTTTGTACGTCAGTCGGGTCCGTTAGGTTTAATCCTGCTCTGTCTTTATGCTCTGGATCTTCTTTCTCTAATATTCTCTCCAAATTACAACTACCTCTATGGTAATCCCACGTTGCTGTGGCCTACATTACACCTCAGCCTGTGTGTGCGTGGGCGTGTCCGATTGAGTGTGATGGAACCAGACAAATGTGGCAGCGTTGAGACAGTCAATGAAAACAGATATCAGATATGATCAAATCCAATCACTCAAAAAGGTGGTCAGACGTTGAAGAGTTCAGATATTAAGTGCACCTGGATTACACGATCTGGAGAGCATAATCCTACTTTTCATTTCATGTCTGATTACGTAATCAGTGTGATACTGCTCTCTGGTGGCTGAAATCAGCATAGCACAAAGCTACAATATGCACTAACCAAAGTTCATGAGCCATTTGCTTACAATTCTCCTCACTCATGTTCCATTTGAACACATTTTTTAAATAAAAAACATAATTCAGTGCAGCAACATTTTTTAGTTTTCTTCCCTATCCCTTTATTCATCTCATGACCCTTCACAGGGTTGGATTTCTTTCACTTCTATCTCAGTCTATTTTTACAGTTTACTGTGAGAAGGGAAAAAAACAGGGCACAAAAATCAAATAACATCTTTACAGACTTTACTCACAAGACTTTTACAGAAAAAAGGGACTGAATTGAAACCAAACCAGACCAATATCTTTGTCCATACAAAATGCATATCAATTTAATACCAAAGTGTACAGTACAGACAAACAAAAATATATTGAATACATGTCATTGAGTGATCCCATTCAATGCTGTGCAAAATATGTTTGACAACACTTAAATGTAGTCAAAATGCAAATATTGGAGTTTGTTCCTAGATACATAATATAACATGAAGAGTCTACAGCTTTTGGTTCTGTGAGGCGGTGCAGCAATGCTTTCAGCTAAATGCTACCATCCACTAGCTAACATGCTCACAATAATACTTCCTACATGGGGATGTTTAGCAGGTTTAATGTAAAATTTGTTTTGCAGATGCTCTGTCATAAAGTGTAGGAGAAATTTAAATGAACATCTGATGAAGACGCTAGATAGAAAGTTAAGGGCTCACTCAGTTATTACAAATCATCCTGGAGGGGGACATAACTGTCTGTACCACATTTTATGTTTACCCTTACGTTCTAACCTGTCCAATAAAAGTTAAGGCATCTCTAACCTCAACCTCACAAATCTCACGATGGTCTAGATAAAAAGTCAGGGGCTCACCAAAGCTACAATTCATCCTGTTTGGAATACATCTTACATCTTTACCAGATTTCACTGCAATCCATCCAATAGTGAAGGTATTTTAATAAAAAACACAAACGTCAATGTCATGCTGGCACTAGAGGAAATGTTAGGGGATAACAAAAAGTCAATAAGATTCATCCAATGGGTACCACAAATTTCAGAAACAATTTCATGACAATCCATCCAGTATTTGAGATATTTTAGTCTGGACCAACATGGTGGATGGACAAAGCAACAGATCCACATTGCTATCCCTAGAGCCAGCTCCTAGCATGGCTAAAAATACTCTACATTGTACTACTAATTCCTGTTCCACATGCTTCTTTTGTGGCCACAGCTTTGATGTGTTAGGTTTTAGCTATTATCCAGTTCATCTTTTGTTTCTTGTCTTGAATGCTCGAATGAGTGTCTTCGAGGAAAGGGCGGTTGACTGTTAGGTGATTGAGAGGGTGATTGTGAACCCTTTGGTGAGCCTGGCGTCGCAAGGCTCACATCTCGACTGCTCTTCTGTCTAATATGAGCTCTTAAACTTCTCCCTGGCACATTCAGTAACCCCCCTCCCTCCTCTACCAAACCGTCAAACACTGCTCCCAGACTCTGTCGTATTCTCACACAGAAATTGGGACAGCTGAAGGCATACAGAATGGGGTTCAACACGGGGTTCAAGAATGAAAAGGTTGTGGCCAAGGGCAGCCCCACCTCCACCAGGTCGAGATTTTTGAGCCAATACTGGGCTGTCACTTCAATCACGCAGAGGATGTGATAGGGGGCCCAGCACAGAACAAATGCTGCAATCACAAATGTCACCATCTTGGTGAAGCTCTGGGACAGCTGACTGTGATTGGTCTGATTAGGGGTAGTGGGGGAAAAGGTAGTAGGTGTCAGGGTTAAAGATGGATCGGCGGCCCGAGGCTTGAGAAAGATATTAGTGTTTTTTGTGGTTGTAGGGGTATTCGTAGTTCTTGTTGCCCCATTTTTGTTGGACGCAATCAGTGCATCAGTGAGCCTGCTGGAACTCTGCTTCCTCCTTCTGCTCCTGTTCCTCAGGGTGATAACAATTTGAATGTAGCTCCCTGCAATGACCACTAGGGGAAACAGGAACGCAAGCAGCAACTTGGAGATGGCTGTTGCTGCCTGCCTCACTTTGCAATCTATCTCCAGAGACGATGTATACAAGGCAAAATTATGATAGCACAGTTTCCTCCCATCCTGTTTCTCAGTCACTGAGCGGAACAGGAAGTAAGGTATTGTATTAATGGCGGCCCACAGCCATCCCAACACACACACCTTCCAAGCTCCTGCCACTGAGCGATGATTTTGGCTCCACACCGGCTTGGCTGCCAGAAGCCAGCGGTCCACTGATATGGCTGCCAGCAGGAAGGCTGACACAAACATGTTCAAGAAGAAGATGGAAGCCTGTGCTTTGCAAAGTAGGCTGCCGAGCTCCCAGCTATGTGAGGACGAAAGGTAGAAGGTGAAGAGGGGCAGCGTCAGAGTTGCCAGGAAGTCAGACGTGGCCAGGTTCAGCACCCATACAGAGGCCACCGTGCGCCGCCGCAGGCGGAAGCCCACCACCCAGAGGATGAGGGCGTTCTCCAAAATTCCCAGGCAGGAGACCAGACCGTGGATACAAACCATCACCAAGTTGGCCTGTGTGTTGTTGTTGAGTGTGTGCTCCTTCATCCTCTGTAGCAGGGGACAGATCAGCTGTCCCCCTGAGGCATCTGAGGTGAGGGTCGTGTTCAACATTGGTGCTCTAAAAGAAAGAAAAAAGAAAACTGTGACAAGAAGCTAATAGAGAGCTGATTCAAATCAGGGTTAGGAAGTTCTGGTGCACACATGCTTGTTCTTGTTTGAAAGCTAAACACGTCATGTGTAGCCGATGTCTACAGTGAAAAAGATTTACCAAAACAGTGATGGTGCTGATGATGGCGATGATATGAACAATAGATGTGCATTTGCCTGTAGACAGCTGATAGATCAGCACTCCTTTTTCTCATATACAACAGTGACTTGATGAAATGAGCACTGTATAATCGTCAGGCTTGCTTAATTGATCAATTACAAATCTATTTTTAAAAACATTTATAAAACCTTACCTTGAAAATTAATAAAACCATATCAAATGCAAATAAGTTGATAATTGTAAGAAATGAAATCAACAACATGACTGACATGACTACAGGAGATGAATCTTCTTGAACAGTATTAGTCTTGTCAGCAGAAGGCTACTGTGCTCTGCTGTGACTCATATTTGGTACAACAGTCTCCTATGGTTAACTTTTATTTTGTTTAATAACAAGAGCAAGAAAGACATAGTGCCGGGACATTTCATGTATGACATATTTACATCCTGTGCTACAGCCTTTCAAGTTGCATGACACACTAACATAATTGGGCTACACATACAGTTGAGAATTTCTAGGGGAAACTGCTTCACATACTAGCTGGTAGGTTTGCACCAGAGTATCACGCAATACACTAAAAACACCATAATATACGGGTGTATACTTTTTCCTTTCCTTTTCCTCATTCTCTAGTAAGAAAAAAACATTTACACTACACTGTCCATTTGACTGTCCCACATGTCTAATCCTGTTCCTGTGGTCTAAACACATACCAGCTCTTGGGCAACTACACTTGCGTAGTTAAGCAATACTGTCAGAGAATGCTTGAGAACTCAAGGAGATACTAGCTTGCCAATCTGCCAATATCGTTTTTATTGAGATAACCAATGAAACTACCTGGACACATAAGTTACCTGAAAGTGAAAGTAATACAGGCAGTCAAACCTTATTGGCTAAGGTATTGTTTTTCAACCTCAACCTCAAGAACGAAATAAAAATATTGTAAAAAAATTGAACCAAACCCATCTGCTCTCTCCTAGTTTTACACTATATTGTCTGACATCTCAGATTCTGGGACCTGATTGGGAATTTCAGCTATTCAGATTCACACTGCTCTCACTTAGTGTTCTTATCGGTTGTAAATTCATTTAATTCAAGGAAGAGGCTTTAAATTCTCAAGGAATACAAACCAGAAGTAGCGTTGTTGTTGCTGGCAAAACAAAAGTAGCTTGATGCTAACTGCAAACATACTAACTTAGCTAGCTACATATTATGCTCAAAATGTTCTTGTGTTGACAGTGACAAAGCAAATACTACACGCAGGCACATAACGTTCAACAGACTTGTAGGTTAAAAAGCTATATTTTGAAAACGCCGGCCGGCTTTATTTTGAAAACGCCGGCCGGCTTCTGCAAATCGTTTTTAGCTATTGTTCCAATAAAATTCACTTAAAATATTGATAAAAATGATCGTGTAATGTTTTCAGTTGATTTAATGGTGTTAAACTAAAGTTTAACTTCGTACCTTTAGAACTAAATATCGTTGTAATTATTAAAGTTAGCTTTGCCTTTACCAGAGTCATTAAAAGAACGCTAACGCCGGTGAATTAGCCGTGCGCCGCTATTGGCCTAATCCGTCCAAACTTCTATCCATGTTGTAAACACTGGGTGCTGCTGGTTTTTCAGGGATATTCGCTTGTTACAGGTTCGCCAAAATTACCATTAATGCTGTCAACACATCCGGGAAGTAGTTCTGTCCTTCACAATAAGATATCACGCTTCAACAACTCCACCGTCGCCCGAGCGTCGCCGAGTGTTCTTTCTGCTTTCTCCCATCAAAGTCACTTTCCTATAGTATTTAGACATATATATTCATGAAATTTGACACGTAGATTCTTTGATATGTATGAATTAATATTATTTACACTTGGATGGAGATCGCCGAAGAAAGTGCGTCACGACGGAAGGCAGGCCATCGTTACGTTACGTTGATATGACTATGCATTGTCCGTTAATGACCAGCGTCCCGTCATGCACGGATTCATGTATCTGCACCGTAGCTGTTCAACTGTAGAAGGCCCAGGCATAAAATGCACGGCCCGCCACTGCCTTACAGTTATATGAGGTACACTTTGGAGTAACATACAAGAAGTATAGCTGACATGTGGAACATCTAGTTACTACTAAATACTGTAGAATAAAATGATGTAAGTGCTGCCATTGTATTCTTACATACAGCCATGGTCCCATACTTAGTCACATCGCCTCATACTGACTGCATAGATGAGGTTAACTCGGCCCCATGTCTGCACATGAATACAGACATGAGTAAATGTGTCCATGACACAATGCTGACGTGACTGCTGTCCCATTCAAATGTAAATTGCATAAATGGTCACAAATCAGAAGATGTTTTTGCTTAAATAAATACTTGCAGACCAGTCGCCAGGATTTGTTTTTGGGCATTGTACGTTTCTGCAAACCACAGAAATGTTGAATGTCGACTATTTTTCACTCAGTCAGAACAAGTGACGCAGTGCAGCAAGCAACACACAGAACAATTGATGGTTATAATCATCCATGGATATAACAAGTGAGAAAGTTGAAGTTGTGAATGTGTTGGTGTGACAACTGCCTTCAATATGATCATGATGTGAGAAGAACATGCTTCTTGGAACCTTGCAACAGACTGACACATTTTGTGGGTATTATTTTGGTGATTACGTTTCCCTTAACACAGAGTTGTGTGTTATGGCTCAGGGTGCTGACTTAACTGCCTGGCGAGTTGTCAATGTACACAATTGTAGCAGTGCGCTTTCATGTAGTTCATGTCTCTACTTGTGTTTGACACTGTAACCGCTCGTTATGAGATGCTCTGCTGTTTGGTTGCTTTTGACATTTAATACCGATGATCAACTGACATTTTTAGGCTCACCTACCTGATAGTTACTCTACCCTCAATTACATAGATGAGGTGGACTAAATATTAGAAACACATCTCAGTATGAAGAAATAATGCAACAGCCCCATAAAATACATAAAGATAAATCAACACCTCACCTAAACAGTTTCAACAAAAAATCTAAACAGTATTACCTTAATGAAGGTAGGAATCTCTGTGTTTAATTACATGATATGAAACTGAACTGTGAATTAAATGTAATAGAAAAAACATACCTACTGTTGGAGTATCAGGGCAGCATGGAAAAAAGTAGGTATGCAATGCATGTTTGGAGAGAGAGAGAGTTTAACGCTTCATATCAAATTCCTGTTCTGTCCTGTTCCTCTTTGTCTACTGTCACAGACAGTCATATCTCCAGTTCTGTAACTTTCAACAACTCTCCTGTTATGGAGACACCCACCGAAACCCTGCCCCACACACACACACACACACACACACACAGATATACCTCCCCTTGCTCTGCCCTTTAAACTGACAAGATATCTGATGAGTTAATATGGAAACAATTGCCTGAAATTTAAATTCAGAGCAATGGAGAAGCATTGGGAAATCGCATACAGTAGTAACCGAGACTGAAATATGATATTTGTGATATATCATTGTCTGCTGGACTTGTATGAACTAGCTCCCCTGACACTTCATAGACTGGGCTGTTGTTTCCATGATGATACATTGCGTCAACACACAAGTATGAATTAATCAAAACATGGCACTGGGGAGAATCCATACTTTCTTCAGATTAAATCCTCTATTCAGACCAAAATCAACATTAAATCATTTAACTCAAATCTTCCTCCACTAACATCACACATTTTCAACATTAATATAAAATAAAACACATATACCACGACCCCTACACATTCTTTATCTGACATTCACAAACATTCACCCAAAAACTTGCATGCTTCAATGCTTCTGTAGCATACAGACACACTGGACCTTCCTTTACCAAAGGAAAGATGATAATACCGTCCCACAATTATTTGCGGTGGCAACATTTAAAGTGACGGCCGCCATTAAATTCGTCCGTCCATGAAAACAAACGATATGCCCATCTTTAACAATTATCGTCAACAAGGGGGCCAACAATTTCTGTAATTTTACCAAAATCAATGATCCGACATGCACATTGTGACTGGTCAGCTGTGTGGAGGTTAGAAAGTAAGCTGAGTTTGAACTTCCACTAGCTCTTTTTATTATACTATATTTATTCTGGTAAGGGGGGAATTTGTCTCTGCATTTGACCCATCCCTGTATATATAGGGAGCTGCCCATGACAGCCCGGGGGAGCCGTTAGGGGTTCAGTGTCTTGCTCAGGGACACTTCGACACGTTGCAGCCAAGGATCGAACTGTCGGCTGGGACGTTTACCAGACAACCCTCTTAGCCTAATGAGCCACGGCCGCCCCTAAACTTTTAATATTTTAATCAAAATAAAATGCCTGGATTATTCACAGTAATAGCTCCTTTAATCACAAAGTGTATTTTTCTGTCTTCTCTTGACAGTCTCACCTTGACAACTGGACAATATGCTAATTCTACTATAACCATCACGCCACCTGCTGACACACCATCAGGCACTGACGTCACTCTGACTCTGGAAGCCAAGTTGTCCAGTGGTGTTGACTCCAACTACGTCGTTTTGAGATTCTCTGTTGTTAACAAGGTAATCAGACACCTGTTGGATTACACAGATGGAAACAGTGAAATAAACTAGTAAAGAGAGTGCTGCAGGATTGAGTCCAGAAACCCAGGAATGAGTCAGCATTATCCATCTTCTGGTTCCCTTTTTTGTTTTGAATGGATTTTTGGATCGATGCCTGAAATAAATTCTGTGGTTAATACAGTTTAAGATATTTTTCTGTTTTGTTTTACCATTTAAATATGTCAATAAATGCTCGACTCGTGAATTTTGAAGCTTTTACTACAAAAATACATCATCACCGCCGCACTCTATTAAAATGTTTTTGAACATAGAGCCACAAAGATGGCTTTTACTGATGCACTTCTTCACAAGGTACACAATTATTCACCATATCTGGCTTGACCGTTGCTGTGATTCATGAATTAAATAATACCTTTCTTTTCTTGTTCTCGGTCCAGATTACAGATTTTGTTCCGCCCTTGTGTGAAGTGGTTCACGTGCTGGCTGATGATTGCCCTCAAGATGTGTCTCAGTGTGAACCTTTCCAGTGGGAGTTTGCGGCCACCCTTACAGACGGAAATGGTACCGGAATAGAGAGCGTTTCCCGTGCACCAGGGCAGTGGAAACTTCACAACCACCTTGCTGAGTGATCCCATCATTCAGGCCAACTGCTGCTCGATGATCGTTGAGTTTGTAGCTGTAGATAAAGTTGGAAATGTGGGCAAGTGCTATCACTCCATTGTACGCTCTGCAGGCCCTCCTGCCTTAACTGTGTCGCTGCCACTGTGGTTGTGCCTGCTGGTATCTGCCTTTGTAACAAGGTTTTGAAAGGCTTAAATTTGACTTTACTCTGCATCAGGGATTGGATAAACCGTTTACCAGTCTGATTTATTTAAAAAAAAACGTAATCCTGGTGATGGTTATCTAATGCTCAGAAAAATGTATGCATGAATGTATGCTTATGTTTTCCAAAATGTAATATTTCTGATAAAAAAACAACATTTTGTTGTATGATGAAATATTTTTCCAGTGTTTGCAATGTGTCAGTTTTGCTGTAAAAATCTTGTCAGGTGCAAGAATCTGAGTATGAAGTAAGACTTATCACCCTTTTTAATCGCATATACTGTGGGCAACAAAAACAAACTTGTACTGTCAAGTACCTTCAGATGGATAGATTTGACATTTTATGGAATAAGCATTTCATTTTTTGCCCAAAGGTAACAAAAGGCTCCTTTCTCAGGGTAAAATAATGTTCGTGTGTGTAGTGCATAGTATACAGTTAGCATGATATGGTGGGTTTTGTTGACATTTTTCCAATAAATCAGTAATATTCAAAAGTATAAAATGATAATAAAAATATGTTCTGTTCAAATTTGATTTCTTCAATCCTCAACATTCCATTCACCTCCACTGTACTATAATGGAGGAAGAAATGTGTTTCATGTAACTTTGGGAGAAACAACCCTAATAATTACTTATGTCGGATGCAACGTGTTCATCATTTTCAATACATATTTAAAATTTGAAATACATATTGCCATGTAAACATGTAAGACATTTTAATATTAATTTAAAGTGCATTGGATTGTTTTTATTCCAATCATACAATGAGCCCTTCACGAGATGGAATAAGCACAGTACGCCTGAAGGATGAAAGAACATCTGCATGTGATCACCACAAAGACACAGCAATACTTCTACTCTATTGTCTTCAACTCCTTTAAGACTTTTGATTGACTTGCCACACTAACTGCAGGCTTATTATTCTACACTAATCTAAAACTAATCACAGCTGTATGGCAAGTCAAAGTCTTAGTCACAATTACAAATAAACCATGTATTCGAAAAAATTGTTTTCATATTCAAATAAATTCATATTATGTATGAACCAGTTGCACAGATGCAGTGTGCTGGGAAGATGTCTTTGTTGGTGGCTCGGATGGGGCATCATTAGGTGTCACTGTTTCGGCATACTGAACTGTTGCTACCACTTTGCCGGGATGCAGCATGACGACAGTGTTGCCAATGTTGGTAATTGGGGCAAAAAGGGCACCTCTTTCTGCTAACACAAGGCATGGAGACACTAATAGGCCATCAGGTAGGGCTCGCTCTCCCAGCACAAGTGGCTCAAGCAACAAACTGACTGGCTCCCTCAGTAGTACCTGGGGGCAAGTTACTGAGTCCATGGTATTCCTTCCCTTCCTAAAACCACTCTGAAACTTGCCAGCATTAACTCTCTTCTCAAACTCATGTAAAAATCTTTCTGTTATCATTCTTTCCATTATCTTACAAATATTGGATGTTCGTGGTATTGGTCTGTAGCTGGTGGGTTTAGATGGATCTTTGCCAGGTTTTCTAATCGGAATCACTACTGCCTCTTTCCATGCACTTGGTAACTTTTCTTCTTCCCAAACTTTGTTATAAAAGGCGCAGCAGCTTTCCCATACTTCTTCCACAGGAGTAGTTCTTCCTATTATATTGCAAAACATTCTCCAACTATCACTCTTAGCTTGTCGTACTGTTCTTCTCACCACTGCCTGTGCCTTTTTATACTGAATCAAATGCTGCATGTTAAGTTTTTTTTTTACTTGTCTGAATGCTCTGTTCCTGTTTTCAAAGTTTCATCCTCTAGATTGTTAGTAGGCAACAGGTCACCAATGGTCAGCTGATTTTTTTCAGATTCATCAAATCTGTGCATAGCTAATAATCTACCTGTCAGGGCCTCATGCTGTGCCTGTCTCTCTTTTTGGTCAACAGTGCCAAAAAGTAAGCCAACTGCTTGAGAATGCGCAGTCCATCGTGTATTTCTACGTATACAATATGTGAGACAGTTTTGGGGTGTATGAAAGCCATTTTTAACATAGTTAGGCTGATGCTAGCTGCCCCAGCCTCAAGTCTTTGTTCTAAGCTAAAACATCAAAGAGCTACTTCTGTATTGAATGCACAGAGATGTAATTGATAATCCTTCTCCTCCAACTCACAGTAAGGCAGCGAATAAGAAAAATGCCACAAAATTCTATACAAAAGTGTTTTGTAATCTGTTTGCTCTGATCTAACATTCCTTTGCTCTTTATTGTTCTGCTTTTGTCTCCTCGTACACTCCTTCGCTTTCTATTTGATCAATTTTTCTGCACATTTCTCTGCCCCATGTCAGCTCCTTTCAAACATCAATATGCTTTGTTTCTCTGCTATGGCTCTTTCCACCCTCTGTGCACTTTGGACCTATACATCTGGGGATCAGCTGGCCGCCTGGTTTCTATGTCAAAGGATTTTTAAGGCTGGGCACTATCGGCATCTTCCAGGAATGTTCTAAAGAACAACGCCTTTTCCAGATTTTTCTGGAATAACAACGTTCATATGTGCGACACTTGCAAATAAGCTAGGGTGTTCATTAAGTAAAGTCATTTATCTTTTATTACAATTTTACGTCAATCAGCTGACGAATGGCCTCGTGGTCCTTTCTGTCCTTCATGACAATCACAGATGACTGTACCATCACAATAAAAGCATAACAGTCATTTGTATGAGCTACTGGGACTGAGAGATAGATTAGCACATGCCGGAAGTCTCAACAAATGGTGTCTAAGAATGAGAGTAAAGTGGTTAACAAAATGTATTTCATATTTCATTTTGTGAACCTCATCTTAATTTGAGAGACTTGTTGAAAGCAAATGAATACTGTGTTTCTCAAAGGTTGTCGGAATGTATAAAGTAATTTTTCAACTTGTCCCACCTTTGTTTGAACCTTCACACGGTGTGGTAATCTTGGAGGTTAATGTATTAAGTATTATTTCAGTGTGTGTCACTGCACTCAGTTACAGTACAGTGGGTCCTCAAGGTGTGACTCCAATTTATGATTTATTTTTCTTTATGAGGGAAACCCTGGCAGTAAAATCAGAACACAGCTATGTATGACTGATAGACATGAGGAGGAAGATAGCGCGCACACACACACACACACACACACGCGCACACACACACACACGCGCACACACGCACACTTCTATATGGTCAAGTCTCCACCCTCGAGTACTATACATATACTGTATATATATATTCAGCTATATAGCGGGGTGGTGGGGCTGCATGTCACACTTCTCTAAAAGTCATTGGAGTCATCACAGCGGAGAGACATCAAGGTAGGTTTGTATTTTTAAAGTTCAATTTTGTTAGTTTAATTGACATGGTTGACCGTTTTTTCCAGATTGCTGAAGACATTTTGAAGTTTTTGAAAATGTTTTCATAATGATCACAACTAAATATTTCTAAGTATATTATAAGCACTACCATTTATCATATTGTGTACTTTTGTTGGGAAAACAATTTCATGCATATATTTAAAATCAAAGTGATCTTTTCCCTTGTTTTTCAATTAAATTAACCCGTAGTCCATTGCATTGTTGTAAACTACCATTTACTTTTGGTACATATATTTTAATATAGTATTTTATCAAATTCATAATTTAATTTAATATATATATTCATTTGGAAACCATTGTCCAGCTCACTATTTGCAAAATCACTGAAAAATCTGTGTGAATAGCAAATAAAGGACAAAGCAAAAAAGTGCAATAATACATTTGATGGGGAGTGGCTGCATCAGTGCATTCTTCAAGTGTGTACTAAATGTGTGTCTTTGCCTATGAACTCTGCTTGCGATGTTCAGTTCAGTACATTGAATAACTTCTCCGCTAGAAATTATTTTTCTGTGAAAAACAGGATATTTGAAAGGATGCCAAAGATAAAGCTCCTAAACATCAGCATATGTCTCTTATTATGCGTTTTCACTCGCCATCACCTTTACATAGTACAGTATCATTTTGGAATATGAATAAACAAAAAATCTCTTATATGACTCGGTTCTCGAGCATTTTCCTTTCTGTCTGTTCTACAAAAGTAGATTTCAATAATCCGATTCGAACGTGTCTTCTAATATATCGTTGAGCAACATTTGTCAATATAAGCATCCAAAGTCAGAACTCAAAGCAGTTGAATCCCTTGAATTAACGGTCCTTTTTTTTTCCATGTATCATTTAACCAGCCTGATAACTGATATCTTAATAATTTTCTCCCTTCCTGTAGATTGATCATGACTTCAGTGCTAGGCATTACCCTGCTGACTTTGGTCCTATCAGGGCCATTAGTGGCCTTTGTCCCCATCGGGGGTGGGTCGTCCACTCATGTCAGCATTACGGGAACGGCTCTATTGCAAAAAGTGACAGAGACGTGTCGGGCGGTGGCCGAAGCAGCTGGTCATGAGTTCAAACCCACGGTACGATGGAAGATAACAAACTTGCACAACGGCACAAACATAGCCACACAGACAACACACAGAAGCACACTCACGTTCAACTTCATTTCAACACATTTGCATGTTAAAACACATACACTGGGTACGTTGTTACTCTACTGTGCCCCTTAATATTTTTAAGGGAGAAAACATCAGTCTGCCTTTTGCATTTAAACAATATTGAAGCTGAGAGTGAGAGTTGCTTATAAGAGTTATTTTAAGTTATACTAGTGGTGTGGCTCAAGGGATGGGACTTTCATAGTCTCCAGCAGATAAATCTTCTTATCTTCTTATATCTACATACAGAGCGAGTCCTGTTAACAAAGTGTGTATGTTGCACCGCCATGTTTCTACAGTAGCCCATAATAGACAAACCAAACACTGGCTTTAGATAAGGCCATTCACAATTTTGCGTTGGCCTCGGTAGTTCTACATGCTTACTGGCAAAAGGGAGAAGTTTTAGTTGGTTGCAATCTGTTACCACATTGCTGGATCCTACACATTGGCCCTATAAGAATCTTCCCCAATCACTCTGCCTTACCGCTAGCAAGAAAATAGAGTTCTAAGACTTGTTTTTAAATACTTAATTGTATCCTTTGTGACAAAAAGTGCTTCACTCTGGAGCTCCATACTGTAAACTCTAGCCTTTGACCTCTGGCTGCAGGGTTCGTCTCCTCAGGAGCTGGTCCAGGCATGTCTAGGTCCCACAGCAACAGGAGAAGTGTCTGGTGCCAAGTTTCACTCTGCTCTTCAAGAGATCTACACCCAGAACGGACTGGTAGACCGTGACTTTGTCAACAGGTTGGAGAAAGATCAAAACAACTGTTATTACAGGGCAATGAAATATGGGACTATGTGCACTGCTAAGCTTTGAAAATGATTTGCTCTTACAGTTATTACTTGTGAAAAACTCTTTTAGTGCTCCACACCACTTCAACTCAGAGGCCTTTCTGGAGGGACGTGGCCTAATCACGGAGGGTATCGTGGCCATCAAGGCTAACATTCGTAAGGAGAACTTCCAGGCTGCCAGGGAAACACTGGGCAGAGTCCTTCATACACTACAGGTAAGAAGGGTAGAAAGAAACTGCTGGGTATAGAAAGGTTAAAGGGCTGTGTGAGGAGGAAATGAAGTGACAGACAGACGTATATAATATTGGACGACAGAATGATTAGGTTAGACGAGGCAGAATGAGCGAGGAAGGAGACTGAATAGAGAAACCATAACTCTGTCTATGTGTACGGATAAAAGTGTTAATGTGTGTCTTTCCATTTCACTGTCAGGACTTCTACAGCCACAGTAACTGGGTGGAGCTGGGATACACCGAGCCATACATCAACCTCATACGCCCAGACCTTCCTCTGGAAAACCTGGCAGGTGTGTGTCATACACATAACTATGCAAATATTTCTGTGGGTTGGGTAACATGTTATAAAATAGACTATATCCATGTTTTTGTAGATAAAACTCCACCTGGGAGCATATCTACAGGCCAAAGAGCAGAGTGTGTTGTTTTGTTTTGTCATGCTATGGTCACAAAGAGTACTTCATTCTGATTGGCTGCTGTGTGCGCATTATTTTTAGATAACTAAACAGCTCTGACATGGCATTCCTATCACCCCAAAGATGACTAATTGTGGATATTGTGTACCTTTTTGCTTGTGTAGATGTCAACACTGCCACCTGCAGTAACTGTGGCAGTGGAACGTGTCCCAATTCCATCCTGCCCAACATCCTGAAAGAAAAGAAACTCACATCAGGCTATATGGGAATCTTCTCAGCTGCCAAGCCCAAAGGTATCAGTGAAAAACATGTCTCCAAACCATATTCAAATATTGTTACCACTGGAGCCTGTGCATCACGTTTGAATTACCCTGAAGGAGGGAATAAACTAGTTGAATATGTAAATATTATAAATATATATTAATTATTAATATAAAAAAATAAGAATATTTCACTTCCTAATGACTAAACAGCTTACAGTAAGGATATTTTGACTGGTTCGGATTTCTGGTCAACTCCATATGCATCTATATGATCTACAAAAGTAAACAAGACCATCTGCCAGATGATTGTCTATTTCTATATATAGTTACTCTTAATACGAAATCAGACAAAATAATGCAAGTTTACCAGAAAGTCCTTCAGTCCAGACGCCAGTGGGGCCTCCTTCATCACAGACGGACCCAGATACGGCTTCGCTGCAGCCTTCGACCTGCAGTCGGAAGCTCTAGCGGGAGGAAAATAATTTACTGGCTTTAGGAAAATAATTCATGTATATGATTAATGTATGTGGCCACATTTTGAATGAAGTCATTCATTTATCTACAAAAAGGAAAAGGATCAGTCGAGTCCTACACCCTGAAGTAATAGTTGAGTAATAAGATGAGGAGATTGATACCATTCTCACATCTGTCAGTCCATGGCAGTCACTTCCTGGAGTCTTGTGATCATGAGGTTTCAAGGCAACCAGCAGAGACTATAGGAAGTCACTGCTCCTTGCCAAGAAGTAGTTCCGTACAACTGCCAATGAAACATCATGGTCACACTTTGTTTTTGTACGAATTAAACAAATGAGATGTAAAATGTTAATTAGTAAGCTTTATAGGTATTGGGTTACATTGAGTACATGACAGGCACAAGTCCACTATGAATAGCAATTTGAACCATGTCCCAGTTCAACCGCCTGTCCCTTCTGCCATTTGCCAGGTAAATGTAGCCATGGAGGGGCAGCTGACCTGACTAGCACAGCAGAACCTCGCGGAGGCATCAGCAAAGATGAGCGCCGCTCGGACAACGTGGCCCTCCACAACGCTGCAGTGAATGTAGCCACAGACGCCAGCCTCCAGCTGCTGGAGGACATCCGGTTAGCTGCTGGGGACAATGACTTTCTGAGGTATGACGTTCAGATATCTCCATCTCGAATTGATCTAGACTCTCAAAGTTTTACTGAATGATTTCACCGTCCAGACTGAGGGGGGGTGATTCGGTTTACCTGACCTTTGATTCTCCAACTCTCTCTCTTTCTCACAGAATGATGGGGATTGCTCGCTCATCTGTCGTGTGTTTTGTTATTGACACCACTGGCAGTATGGCAGATGACATCACGGAGGCCAGGGAGGTCGTTTACGAAATAATTGACAGCAAAAAAGGAACGCAGGACGAGCCATCCGAGTACATTCTGGTGCCATTCAATGACCCCCGTATGAACTCTTCTACCTTAGTGATAATCTAGAAAATCATTAGTTGTCTTAGACCCCTGGTGGTTTGATAATGCCATAGAATGTTATGCAGTATATCTAATCCTTGGCCATATAGTTGTAACACTAGTTAACAATTAGTGTATGATCTTATGTAATGTAGAGATACAAACAGATACAAGTCAAAAATACCTTGAGCCACAGGTTAGTCTTGGCACTTAGCCCCTTTTCTGTGCTTTATATGTAGGTTTTGGACCTCTGATCAGGACAACAGACCCCGATATGATGAAAAGAGAAATCTCTAAGCTCAGAGCGAGCGGAGGTGGTGATACCCCTGAGATGTGCCTGTCAGGACTTCAGGTACTTATACTATAATCTTTAATAATTTGGGTGGCTGTTGATGTTCCAGATATTTTTCATGAACTCCTTGAATACTGTGGTGATGCAGAAGGAACTGAGAAGGTTGATTGTCTTATTTCTCCAGTTGGCTCTCACCGGTGCTCCTGACTCCTCCCACATCTATGTTTTTACTGATGCTCAAGCCAAAGACATTGCCCTCAAGGCCACTATTGTTTCTCTCATCAGGAGCTCCAAGTCAACGGTAAATACTGACCAACACCTAAAGATGCCCTGTGTTCATTCAGTTTACTTAAGTGAATTTAACTTGAAAGGCTGGGGGTGTAATCTCCACATTTAATGATTTCCACAGGTGTCGTTCTTTATGACCGGGCCCAGTAGGAGGAGCCGTCGTTCCCTCCGTGCTAGCTCCTTCGAAGACTACAAGGACCTGGCTTTGGCCTCTGGAGGCCAGGCCATCCTGGTGTCTAAGAGTCAGTTGCCTCAGGCCACAGACGTCATCCTTGACACCTCCACTTCAGCTCTGGTAAACTATGCAGTTCTAATAGTATATTCTGTACTATCTGAAGCATGTAGCCTTCAGTGGTTGGTACAAAAGTGGCAAATCATCTGGCTCTTCTTTTTTCCCCATCTCCCTCAGGTGACAGTTCTTCAGCGAGCAAGGAACCCTGGGCAGAAGGAGACATTTCCCTTCATGTTGGATGAATCTCTGAAAAATATCACCATCTACATCACAGGACAATCCATTAATTTCATGCTGACCAACCCTGCAGGTAACAAACCATTTTTATTTGCAGTGTTTGCACCGGTTTAAGACAATGTAAATGCTTGACAGTCTGAGAATATGAATTGTGATACATATTCATGAATAATGAATGCATGACATCAATTTCCAGGTGTGAGCCAGAACCACAATGACGCCAGCGGTAAACTGGGGACCATACACACAGTGGGCAATCTGTGGAGAATTCGTCTCCACGCTGACAACAAATCAGGGACCTGGCAGATTAACATCATTTCCAACAAGCCATACACACTTAAAGTCACAGGTCAGATACTCTGTTCATTACACATGACCTTTCTGTACAGATGTGCTGGTGAAATAGTCTTCTTGCAAATACACTTAATTTGTAGATTAAAGGAATAGTTCAAAATTGAGAGAGATAGGTTTATTTCTACACCACTCTCATATCTATCTGGTAAATATAAGGCTACAACAAGCAGCTTGTTAGCTTAGCTTAGCATAAAGACTGGAAATGATATGAACAGCTAGCCTGGCTCTGTTCCACAATAGTAACCCTGAGTGTGCAGGGCGACCAGCGAAGACTTTAGGAAGTTACTGCTCGCTATCACAAAATAGTCCTGCTCATCAGGAACAAATTATGTTTTTTACACAAACAAGCTTTTGTTACCTTTGGACAGAGCTAAACTAGTTGTTTCGCCCTCTTTCTAGTCTCTGTGCTAAGCTAATCAGATGTTAGCTTCATATTTACTGAACAGACAAAGTATTGATCTTCTCATCCAACATTTGGCAAGAAAGCAAATAAAAGTATTTCCAAAAATGACGAACTATTCCTTTCAGGTAATTTAGGTATTTGCAGGTATTTGCACTAACCCAGATTGTATTTACTTTTTTTATTATTATCTGTATTTACTGTAAGTCTGTGCTTGTGTTTTAAGGCCAGAGTACTATCACCTTTATCTATGACTTTGTGGAAAGCTTCGGGGGACCTCATCCAGGCTACGCAGTACTCAGTGGGCGTCCACAAGCAGGTACAATACATTCAATAAAGCAATGATGCTGTAATTAAGAGTCTCTATAGGAACTCTAGGATACTTGCTTGCGGATGTTTATATCTTTTAATGTAATTATATTTCTGTATTTTTTTCCCCCAATCATTAAGGATGTCTCATGGGACAATGGGTGGTCTCTGTGCAAGAATAGCATCATCTAGTGGTGAAAAATAAGTGACAAGCTTCTTGTTCCGTAATGGTCGAGCTCAGGCAGACAGAAAGATCATCTGTAAAGCTGCTATTCCTAATATTTTCACATCGACAAAAGATCACATGACTACTTGTTTGTAAAAGAATGAATATTCAGAGATAATAGTCACCTGACTCTGCAGTCCCCCTCAGCTCTTTTAGAGTTTTAGCGTCCTTTCTCAAAACATAAGTAATAACAGAGTGGACATTGGACTCACATTTGCCAGATGTACAGAAACACGGCTTTGAACAAATGCTAAATCTTGCTTTGTGTCTGCTGGGTGTGTATATTAGCAACTGTTTGCTAAAAAGTTTGCCATAACATATGGTGACCAGATTTCCTGGTTTGTCCATGATTGGACCAGTTTGAAGCTGGGCGTCCCGAATCTCCTCAAATATCTGAAAAACACTAAAAAGTCCCAGTTTTCTCCACAATTAAATTAAATTATGACCTAATTCAATATCAAAACATAAACACTTTTTGACAGAAATCAGTAGACTAACGGTTAGCTCTCATGCCAAAGAGAAAGTCTGTCTTTTCTTAAGAGCTACAGGGGGCTTACTTCTTTATTCTTAAAGTACCGGGCATCAAAAATCTGCACACACTGCAAGAGTAGCCTCCTATTTAGATCACACACTGTGGAAATGTCCATATGAAAAATCATATTGAGACGGCAAAACACAAGACGTGCATAAGAGCATTCATACGTTCGGTACACTTAAGGGTCCCAGTTTGGTGGTTTGAAGATATGGTCACCCTACCATAACAACTTTATAAGTTGAGAACATGTCTGATTACAGCCGGTGTCCACTGCAAGAAAAAAATCAATTAATGCTTAAAATAAGACTTATCTGAACATTTTAGACCCAATCAAACATGATTGTTTGATGATTATGAAGCATCCTTCAAGCCCCCATTCCCCAAACCACCTAATGTCACTTTTTGCCATGAAAATGAATGTTCCTCTTGTTTTTGTCCCTACCTTACATCTGAACTTCTCTCTTCTGGAAACCCAGGCCAGCCGGCCACTCTGATGCTCTCAGCAATGGGTAGGAAAGGTCCGTCCTCGATGACCATAGGAGATGTTGCCCTAGTAACTGTGTCTGGTCCTGAGACTGTTAGAAATAGCACAACAACTGACATGGGCAACGGAGACATTCTGGTGACTGTTGACGGCGTCCCTGAGGGGGAGTTTGTGGTCATCCTTAAAGGAACTGACAAAGTGTCCGGCAGTGAATTTCAGAGACAGTCTACCACCCAGATGTCCATCTCTAAAGTGAACATCAAGGTTGGTCTCTTCGCTTCCTGTTCGTATCCTGTGCACACACTCAAGCAGGTTTTGTTTTATTTAAACTAAGATGAATTAACACTTTTGTAGTATGTAAGAACAATTTCACTCTTCTTTGCCTGTTTTGTTTTTTTATTCTTTCACTTCCATTTTACATTTAGGCTGTGGTGGACAGCAGTATGGAGCCAGGAAAAACCTTCCATCTCCCCTTCAGTGTCATGACCAAGGGCTCTGGTGGTCAATACTCCATCAGCGCCAGAAATGACAAAAACTTCCCCATGTCCAACCCAGCCAGGTGAGGAGAAGCAGCTACAAAATATTCTTCTGTTAAATATCCTTATTGGTACTGACACATCTCTAAATCTAGAACACCCAGTCCTGCTGCCTGAAGCTTGGGGCAAAGTTACATCCGAGTGGAGTAACTTTGTGCAACCCCACCCACTAGTTGGAGTAAAGGCCACAGTCAGGTTTAAGGCAGCAGTGTGCTCTGTTACAATTGCTCAGATTAGGGGGCCCTGTGTCCAACAATTTCTGTAATTTTCCGGAATCAATGATCCGACATTCACACCCCATTCACATTGTGACTGGTCATTTGTGTGGAGGTTAAAAGTAAGCTGAGTTTGAACTTCCTCTAGCGTGGATTTAAACTTTTAATATTTGAATCAAAAACTAATGCCTGGATTATTCACAGTAATAGCCCCTTTAATCACAAAGTGTATTTTTCTGTCTTCTCTTAACAGTCTCACCTTGACAACTGGACTATATGCTAATTCTACTATAACCATCACGCCACCTGCCGACACACCATCAGGCACTGACGTCACTCTGACTCTGGAAGCCAAGTTGTCCAGTGGTGTTGACTCCAACTACGTCGTTTTGAGATTCTCTGTTGTTAACAAGGTAATCAGTGCTGCAGGATTGAGTCCAGAAACCCAGGAATGAGTCAGCATTATCCATCTTCTGGTTCCCTTTTTTGTTTTGAATGGATTTTTGGATAGATGCCTGAAATAAGCTCTGTGGTTAATACAGTTTAAGATATTTTTCTGTTTTGTTTTACCATTTAAATGTCAGTAAATACCCGACTCGTGAATGTTGTTGCTGTGATTCATGAATTAAATAACACCTTTCTTTTCTTGTTCTCGGTCCAGATTACAGATTTTGTTCCGCCCTTGTGTGAAGTGGTTCACCTGCTGGCTGATGATTGCCCTCAAGATGTGTCTCAGTGTGAACCTTTCCAGTGGCAGCTTGCGGCCAACCTTACAGACGGAAATGGTACCGGAATAGAGAGCGTTTCCCTGCGCCAGGGCAGCGGAAACTTCACAACCACTTTGCTGAGTGATCCCATCATTCAGGCCAACTACATAGCATCCTGCTGCTCGCAGATCGTTGAGTTTGTAGCTGTAGATAAAGTTGGAAATGTGGGCAAGTGCTATCACTCCATTGTACGCTCTGCAGCCCCTCCTGCCTTAACCATGGCGCTGCCACTGTGGTTTTACCTGCTGGTATCTGCCTTTGTAACAAGGTTTTGAAATGCTCAAGTTAGATTGACTTTACTCTGCATCAGGGATTGGATAAACCGTTTTAATAAATCGGTTAATAAACTGTAATTCTGGTTATCTAATGCTCAGATATCCTGCTTAAATAAAGGTGAGCACTGATAAGCAAACAGATAATGAATGTATGCTCATGTTTTCAGAAATGTTATATTTCCGATAAAAAAATAAAAATAAAGAAAACATTTAGTTGTATAGTTAAATATTGAAAATCTTATCTGGCGCAGAAAATTTGAGCATGAAGCAAGACTTATCACCCTTTTTAAACGCATATACTGTGGCCAAAACAAACATTTGTCAGTTATCTTTGATGGACCGATTTTTATGGAATAAGCATTTAATTTGTTGCCCAAAGGCAACAAAAGGCTCCCTTTTCAGGGTAAAATATTTTTTTTGTGTAGTGCATAGTATACAGTTGGCATATGGTGTGTTCTGATCATTTTCCAACAAATCAATAATATTCAAAAGGAAATGGGCAAATCTACCTTCTCTAAATAATAAAATATGTTCTGTTCAAATTTGATTTCTTCATTCATCAACATTCCATTCACTGTACTATAATGGGGGCAGAAATGTGTTTCATGTAACTTTGGGAGAAACAACCGTAGTGAATACTCATGTCGGTTGCAACGTGTTCATCATTCTAAATACATATTGCCATGTAAAAATAAAGGCATTTTAATATCAACCTAGAGTGCATTGGATTGTTTTAATTCAACTCATACAATGAGCCCTTCACGAGATGGAATAAGCACAGTACGCCCAACGGATACGGAAAGGAAGTGCTTGTGTTAGTTGTTTTTTTGTTAAACACAATAACTGCAGGTTATTATTCTACACTAATATAAAACTAATCACAGCTGTATGGCAAGTGTTAGCCTTTGTCAAAATTGGAAAAAAAACTTGCCAAGTATTAGAATAAATGGTTGCACTTGCCCTCAAAATAAAGTTATCCTCAACAATGCATTGCGTAAAGAATATTCTTTCATTCATTCATTAGGTTTTCAAATAATATGAATTTTCTGAAATGGAAATGTTCTTACTAAAAAAAAAAATGACTAAGTAGAGCTACATTTGCAAAAATTATTTCAAACAATAATATTGGTTTCCTGATAAAAGAGTACACAGAAGGGGATCAAGTTTGACGCCTCTACATTTATTACCCATTTTCTCAAATGACAGGACCAAGAAAATATACATCTCAAAACATTTTTGATAGCAATGAAATAAACGTAAATTCAGAATATTTACAAATTCTTACATGGGTTGATGTCTAAAAATGTTTTAAATGTAGTTAGCGCTTTTAGAAAAAGGAAAAACAAGATGGAAATAGGATTTACCAAAGCAATGACATGGAATCTGTCTCTTGTAATACAGCAGAACGTTAAGACACAATGACAATATAAGAAAAAGGTTGAATTCAACCGCAGACTTCTGCTCAGCTCTTTAAACATCACAGCTGACTAAAGCTGTTTCGAAGTGAAAATTAAAGTAAAGACGTGACCAGATCAACTGAAGCCAAAACGAACTTAAGTGAAAGTTTTGTGCTCATCCCGAGCAGTATGACGACTGTGTGGTTACATTCATTGGCTTTCTGGGGATTATGCACAGACTGCAAAAACAGTCCAATTGGCCACATTTGTTTCATGTCCAGTATGAACCTTAATTGTAGTTTGAGGTGGTAAATTATTGCACAACCAGTACAATAAATCCTCGTTGCCATTTTTGTTACCAGAAGGGGAAGGCAATGTCATGGAAAAAAACGCAATATAATGAATCGTATTTGCATTCATACGATTTACTTTTTTAAGAAGTAAATAACAATACTTACAAATACTTTTTATGCATGTTCCAGCTGTCAGAATGTCACTTTAACGTGGTGAAAGGAGGTGATCAAAACAGTTTTGATAATAGGTATGTTACCATTTAGAGCTTGGAAGTTGTAGTAAATAAGAAATCAATAAAAAACAATTCGAGTGATATCACAACAGCAACATATCGGCTGGAGTTATTCTAAAACTGTGTCAGTTCTACATGCAGATGTTTGCACTATAACCCATATCCAAAACAGATGTTTCATGTACATCATAAAGGCTATATTGAAGTTAGTGTGAGATTAACATTTGCATTTTTCAATTACGCAACAAAATCTTTTGATATCACTTGTTCAATCAACAAACTAGAAATTATTAGTTGAAATGCACTATTAGTCTCAAGATCACATTTACTGAGGAAAATGCTACTTTTGCATGTGTGTATTCTTAACATTCGACCAAAGTTTAAGACATTGTCAGACATCTTCATTCACGTCTCCACTTTTCTCTACTAGGCAATGGGCTTAAAGTGCCCTAAAGAAAGAATTAAAAAAATAGATTTGTTCTTTTGATGCACAGCTGTGACACTTATCACTCTGAGCATGGAGACAATAAGTTTAGCTTAGCATAGCAGAACAATTGGGAGCAGAGGGAACCGGCAAGCCTGGCTTTGTCCAAGGCCTCCAAAGCTCTTCAACAAACATGTTTTGAATGATTTTTTTAGTATCTGCATGCCTTTTACAATTCAAAAAGAAAAGGTTTTAGAGGTGCTGCATCCAATCTTTACGCTAAGCCAATCGCCTCCCTGCTCTCGTTGCATACACGGAAGCGTGACATTGATACTAATCTTCTCATCCAACTCTCGGAAAGAAAACAAAAACGCCTATTTCCTAAAATGACAAACTAATCATTCGAGTCTTCATAAAACACAAAACAAAAAAAACATCCCCCTTTCATAAGCACATCATGAAAAAAAGAAAATGTAATTCTCTATTTGCGTTTGTTTCAAACACATCACAGAGCAAAAAACAAAAAACAAATCCTCATCAGATTCTTTTCACAAAAAGCATTCTCACGTTACAAGACTTCATATATATATCTCTCTCCTTAAATACATTGACATTCTCACTGGAAGAGGGTGGCATCGTGGATGTCCATCTTTCATAGTACTTTATGTACATTTTTTACATGCTTTTTCAGGTGGCCTGACTGTGTGAAGTTCTTGGGACAGTGGGGGCAGGAATGAGGTTTCTCCCCTGTGTGGATATACTTGTGCCTTTTCAGGTTATTGAAGTCTAAAAATCCTTTCCCACAGAATGGACACCAGTGTCTCTTCTCCCCATTATGCCACCTTAAATGCACATTTAGTTCTACCCTCCTTGCAAATTTCTTTTCACAGAGGTTGCAATGGAATGGTTTCTCTCCCGTGTGCATCCGTATGTGGGCTTCCACATCTCGTTTTGTGAAGAACCCCTTGTTGCAAATCTGGCAGATAAAAGGTTTAATCTTCCTGTGCACCATCTGGAGGTGTTTGGTGAGGCCGAAACGGTAGACAAAGCCCTTCCCGCACTGCTGACATATATGGATCCTACCATTGCGGTGCACCCTGCCATGCCGTTTAAGACCTTTTGAGTCTGGGAACCTCTTTCCACAGAGCGTGCACGAGAAAGGTCGCCGACCTGCGTGGAGACTAACATGGCTTTCCAGGGCAGCAACGCTGCTGAGGACACGGCCGCACTCGCCACACTGGTTCTTAAGCAGTCGCCTACCAATGACTGATAAAGGCTGTAATGGTGATACAACAGGTGGTGCTTTGACAGGTATAGGGAGGAGAGAAACACTGGGGGGGAAAACGAATGCTTCATCGTGCAACCTTAGTGATAACGGCTCATTCTTTCCCCCTGCCAAGGGTGCTTTACTGGCTGAAATTCTAGGAGGAGTCCACACCGCTTTAGCTGTACATTTTCTCACAGCCTCACAGCTAGCACGGTTCTCTGCTAACTGGCCTATTTTTGCTCCATTCAGCAAATTTAATTGACTAGAATTTTTCATTTTAGCTATTGTTTTGGCTTTTGCCGCTTTAGCCAACTTCTTAGCATCCACTAATAATTTCTGTTTAGGACCAGTACCATCTTGAATTAATCTGGGTTTCTTAGCAGGAGTGGACTCCCTTGTCTTTCTAGGATTGACACAATCTTTAGCCAATTTAGGCCACCTAACACTTGAGGAATCCGTTTCACTCTTAGTGTTTTTATTGCTAGCACTGTCTGTAGTTATGCTATACGTAGGACTGAAGGAATTGGATTCACTTTTATTCATGTTACTGCTAGAACCATTTTTAGGTAAGGTACACCTCCTACGGCAAAAAGAAGATGATTCATCAATAGACACTTTAGTGCTGGTACCATTTTTACTTAAACTTGACGTCTTTTGACCAACAGATTTAGCTTTTTTAGGAATAGCACCATCTCTACTCAAACTAGTCCTCTTAGGGCTGGAAGAAATGTTTTTGGTATTTTTAAAGCTAGCCCCCCGAGGACTCACAGAAGTGGATTTTGTCTTTTTAGGGCTTGCACGTTCTTTAATTGAGCTAGACCTCCTAGGACTTACAGAAGTGGACTTTGTCTTTTTAGGGCTTGCACGTTCTTTAATTGAGCTAGACCTCCTAGGACTCACAGAAGTGGACTTCGTCTTTTTAGGGCTAGCACGTTCTTTAATTAAGCTAGACCTCCTAGGACTCACAGAAGTGGACTTTGTCTTTTTAGGGCTAGCACTTTTTTTAATTGAGCTAGACCTCCTCGGACTCACCGAAGTGGACTTTGTCTTTTTAGGGCTAGCACCATTTTTAATTGAGATAGACCTCCTCGGACTCACAGAAGTGGAGTTTTTCTTTTTGGGGCTAGCACTCTCTTCCATTGCTGTAGACCCCCTACGACTCACAGAAGTGGATTTTTTTGTTTTGGAGCCTACACTATGTGCACCTGAACTAGACCTCCTGGGAGTCACAGGAGCAGATTTTCTAGCAGCCTTAAACCTTCTAGAACTGATAAAAGACGGTTCACTAACATTCTTCTTCGGTCCAACATCCGCTTCACGTAGTCCAGATCTCCTAGGACTAACAGCAGTGGTGTCATCAGTTGTCTTTTTAGGAAATGCAACATCTTCAACTGCTCCTGGGCCTTTTGGGCTGATGGGAATAGGTTCTCTAGTTGTGTCTTTATCGTTTGGACTTACATTCTCAAGCCTACTTTTTTTAGGGTTTACAGTGGGGGTCTCTGTTGCTGTGCATGGTTCTGAATTAGTTTCAGTTCTTCTAGCTTGCAAGCGAGTTTTGAGATGACTTCGGAGTTTGGCCACAAGGGATTTCTTTTGTAACCTTTTGTTTTCACTGGTGCTGGTCACTGCAGCTGTGGCCTTTACAGAGTCGTCAGAGGAGACCTATAACAAAAAACATGACAAATTATCCTTGATTATCAATACCATCAATGAGTTTATGATTAAATAAAATAAAAACTAGAGCATAACATTGTTTATAGTAAAAAAAATAGTTAAAGAACATTGCATGGTTTGTTTTTCCAATATTGGGCAGCCCTAGTGTAAATATTAGTTTATCCCCAAAGCAATTATATTGCTTAACAGAAATGTTTACTACTATATTACCTGTTTTGGTTCATCCGGTACAGGTGTCACTGCCAGCTGCGCCAGGAACTGGGCTTTAGTCATCTGCAAATGAGGATCTGATGTGTCCTTGGTGGTGATGGGGGTTAACTGTATTAGGGCAGCTGATTCTTCCTCTTCCATAGGTGGGTCATTAGATGATGCAAAATCTTGCACTGCAATGCTGATTATCTCCTCATCAGAATTAGAAGAAGGTTCACCCGCTGTACCATTTAGAGCTGGTTGTTCAGTCTTGTTGATGGCTATTGGCGAGTTCTCAACAACTGGTGCCGACACCTTGGATGGTGTAGATGGCCTGCTGTCGGGGGAGTCTTCTTCCAAAATGATGCAGTTTTCACAGGATAATGATGCCTTCTCTTCAATGTCATTTGGCTCTTCTGACATCTGAGAGGTATTTACAAGCAGCGCAACAGAACTTTCTTTTAGACTGGGACAAATGTTAGTGGATAACACAAGCGTCTCTGATGGCCGTGTTGATATGACAACAGATGATGGTTTCTCTTGTGTGGTATCTTCTTTCAAAATGGATTGACTTTCAGGAGATCCATCTGTAGGCAGTCTTGAGACTAAGACTGCTTCTTTGGCCGATACTGGAAATGGGAGCCTGGTTAATCTGACCACAGCAGAGAGTTTTTGGTTCACAGTCGGTGGTACAACTGGAGACACAGAGGTTGGCACTATCCCAACTGACACGTTTGAACTGGAAGAGGTTTCTGGAGATGCATTTACCTGTTCAGAAACAGAGGCAGTTTGTTTGGGAAAGTTGTGCAATGTTTTATACTTCTTTTGAGACGATATTGCGGCTACTTCATCTAAAACCGTTTGTGTATCCACAGAAATGCTCAACTCCTGCGATGAAGAAATCAACTGCGGCGATGACGCCATAACAACAGCTGATTTTGTAGACTCTTGCGTGGTTGTCGGAACAATTGTCTGTGACTGACGTTTACTTGATGCCACGTGTCTCGGAACTATAATTGTTATTTTTGGACGTGGTAAAATCCCTGACTGCAGGTCAGTCAAGGTGGTGGTTGACTGTGACGCGACAACATGAAGCGATTTCCTGGACGTAATGTGTGTTGTTTTCGGAGGAACAGAGGAAAGTGGGGGTGTTTTGAGAAGTCCACTATTTTTCTGTGCAGCAACAACTGTTGACACAACAGTAGGAAGCTGGGTTGGTGACAGTGCTTCTATTTTCCGGCGTATTAATGAAGATACTGAACCTGGTATGAAAACTATTTTATGAGGTACCGCCTTAACGGGTTTGCTGGGTGCTACTGTCGTTATCAGAGGACGGGGAGGGTGCTGCTGCAGTGACTGTACACTTGTTGGAACTGCAGCAGTTAATGATGTAGTAGTATTGGTTGGAATGACTGTATGCTGTTGTTTTGGCATGACAACCTTGATGTGGGCCCGAGCTTGATTAGTTACGGTGGCATCTGATGTCACAGGAGTGCTACCAAGTTTCTCTTTTGTCAATTGTGCAGGCTCTGTTGGGATCTCATCCACAGTCTCTAAAGTACCCACACACTGGGTTTGAGGTGGTGCTGCCATTCGTTGAGGAGATGTCACTGTATCTTCAGCTGTTGACTGATTCATGGCTTCAACTAATAGTATTGCATCCTGAAGAGTAACAGAGCTGCGGCGTTCTCTGGGCTGAACATTTGGAGTGTTTAGTGTTTCATTTGCAGATGAAACTTCAGTGAATAGAGCCTTAATGGCCCCTTTTCCCATTTCCGTGGAAGGTTGTTGAGATTCAGATGTTTTTTTCTTTTCAGAGGAACATATTTTACTTAAAGATGCTTTTGAAACAGTGAGAGAACCAATTTCTTTCACTGGATGCTGCAGATTTTTAGCTTTCTTTGGTGGCCGTCCTCTTCTACGTTGTACTGACAACTCAGGCTGGGGACTAGCCTCACTTTGTGTTGCACTACTTTTTAATTCTTCACATGTTTTTCCTTTCTTGAGCGGTGTAGGCTGTGACAGCTGTTGTTCTGTAGATTCCGCATCTGCATAATGTTGCTGAGCTTCAGCCTGTTCACATACTGACACTTCAATCTCCCTTTGACATTGTTGGTGTTTCACCAATGGTTGCTCTTTTTCAAGGGATTCAACCTCCGATTGATGCTGAGCAACTACCAATGGGAGTTTTTCCTTCTGACTGACTTCAGACACTTCTTCTATGTTGTCTTTTATTGCAGCGAGTGAGAGGACTTGTGAAAGCTCCAATTCAGAAGATTGGTTCTGAGCTCCTTGTAAACCGCTATCCATTCCCAAATAGGGCTCCAAGATCCCTTCATTTTCAGTTGCAGAAGCAGAGGCCTGTGGTGAACCTAGGCACAGCAGTGAGAAAGACATGTCATAGGAAACATGAGTAACGAACCTTACCACATTTTGTAAATCTTGCCTATGATCAAACTTTAGTTGGGAAAATAAAAGTCTCTTTTAATTCCTCACCTGCTTTTTCACTCAAGACTAGCCCACAGACAAGGGCTTCATCTTCCTCTTGCTTCAGGACAGACTGCTGAGAATCATCATAAGAGTCCTGCAAAGGGACGAGAAAAAGTTAATTTTCATAGACATAAATGGGAAAATAGGTTTGTTGATTGTGAAGCTACACACACACACCTCCTGTTTGACAAGTATTAAGGTCATTTGAGTAGTTCCCTCTCCATAGGTGTGGTCCTGCAAACTGTACTCCATCTGCTCATAACTGCATTGTTGCTCCTGGTTTTGCAATGATGAGTGCATCAGTGGTTGACATTGCTCCACCAGCATTGTGCGGAGAGGAACAAGGTCTGTAAACAAGCATACAAAAACTGGTGATTTTTAAGACTACATTCCTGAATCTTTAAAAAAAGGGTTATAATTCTGTTAATAATGCCGTTTATAGAAAAGAAGCGTGCTAATATAGAAAGAGGTTTCCCGATCTTCTCTGACAGCTCAAATATTGAGTAGAAAGGCTCTGATAAAACAAGGGCCAGGTGCCAGACATACAGGATACATGTACGCAAAATAAAAACATGCATTCACACTATTATTATTAGAAAGCGGACATTTTTAAACACAAAAACCGGCAGCGAGCGGTGAACAGCTGTGTTCGTGTGGTGTCACTTCCTTCTGCTGCTCTCTCTCTCTCTCTCTCTCTCTCGCTCTCGTCACAGGATTAAACGTGACAATATCAAAATACATATCGTCGTGTTTTTAAATAAACATAAGCACGAGAGAACAAACTGCAACTCTTTATTAGCATAACTTCCACATGCTGCACGTTACTGCCACGGTACAGACTACAGGTTCCATGCTTCACCTACATTCCCCTGGGTCCTAAGTCCCTCCAAGTACAGCTTCTTATCACCCTCTATGTACCAACGTACATTTATAACAAATACCACACATATTACGGTAATCAGCGTTGCATATGTGTCTGACCAAAATACCAAAAAAAGCAAAAAAGAAATGATTAATTTAAATTATTTTTTTTTCCGAGTTTTTAAAGTCTTTTGTTTGAAATATGTATAATAAGCATATCATTTAGTTATCGCTACTGAGGATTTAACAAACATAAAAAACATGACGTAGATAGGTTTGCAGTTTTCAAGGTGTATATTTCAAATTGCATCTACTACACACATGAAGATAAAGTTGTGAACACCGGCTGAATATCTATTATCAGAATCATTATAACTGTATTATAACTGCTACTGTGTAAAGGGAATACTGCTGTTAAAAATAACCTTATTTGTTTAAAGTGTTGGCAAACCAAATGTTATTGCACTTTTGTTCATATAGCAGTACTTTTAAAATAAAAGTCTCTCGATTAAGGGGACTATTGCAACTCAATGTGGCTAGTTGGCAGTGGCTTTCATTTGAAAGATACACATCAGTACATACGCTTGGTCAATACATCACAAGCCTGGGGTCTCATTGATAAAACAGTGTGTAGGATCCACACTAAATGTTTGTGTACGTTCAAAGGAGGAAATGTACGTTCGGCAAAAAATATTCAGATTTATAAAACCTTGCGTACGCTGCCACTGCGCAGTATCCTTCTATAAATCTCAAATCAACATGTGAATGTGCGCAGCTGGTTCAGCCTTCCATCTCGCCCTCTACACTTCCACATTCAACCATAACTGGTCAATGCAAAGCACCTTATGAATGTTGATGCATAGAAATGAGCTGCTGATCAGTGGGTCTTTACGGAGAACCACAGAGACTACAGAGAGGAAGAACACTCGTTATCTCTCAATTCTTCCATTGACGCAGTCCTAACAGTGGCAGAGAATCTATCATGCAAAATAACACATCACAAGTCTCACCGTAGTATTTATGTTTTCAGCAATCAGACTGATTGCTTACAAAATGATTGCGACAATCGGTGGTATCCACCACCCTGGGTATGATTTTAAAAAAGAAGTTTGATAGATGATGATTTATTTATATGTATACAGTGTTTTCCCTAGGTTTACAGCTTTGGGGTGGGACTTAAAGGACACAAACACTTAAAGGAATCATGGTGTTGACTGGCAGGGAGACTCTATAAATGGCCTGTTTATGCTGTCTACATGTTCGACAGAACATTCCTGAAACCAAAAAGAAAACTGAAATAATGCCCTATTCATTCTCTGTATTTTATCTATCTATCTAATCCATCTATTTATTTATGTACGTATTTACTTACTTACCAAGATCAGTCTTGTACAGTCAGAGGGAGTATTTCCCCTCTGACAGCCAAGCTGGGTCAAAACCTGTCATCCGGTGGTGACTGGACTTTAGCTGCTTGCGCGCGTGTGTGTGTGTGTGTGTGTGTGTGTGTGTGGGGCTACTCCGGCTGCTACTCGCAGGAGAGCGAGTGTTGCATCTTCACCACATGGGAGCGTTTAAAAAAACGCCGATATTGTCTGCTTTTCAGGTGGTTGACACGACATATTTTCCGACACGCGCTCTCTGTCCGCTGGTGGGAATGTGCTCACCTGTGTGTGCGCGCACGTGTCTGTGTGTGTGCGCGATACAGAGCGCAGAGGGAAATTGTACAAGCGCGACCATGTAGAGACAGATATGACATGCCGTTGTGTAAATAAGACAAATAACATAAAACTGTTTAGTTTGTTTAATAAAAGAACAAGGTATAGACCTGTTCTATAGGAAAGGAACCTTAAATGACTTCTGTTGTGATCTGGCGCTATATAGAAAACAAAATGAACTCGACCTTCAAGGGGGGGCGGAGGGTGCCGTTGGGGGAGGCGAGGCGCCCCCCTAATACAATGGTAGGGGAAACACTGGTATATATATATATATATATATATATATATATATATATTCTTGCATCTGTCCTAATGGAATAAACCATAAATGAATCAATAAAGTCGTGTTCACTGCAGCGATTTTACTCAGACACTTCATGAAAACTAAGATTCGCGCCTCGTTTGGTGTGAACGCACCTTAATGCCGTGTTCATACCAAACGCTGCGCTTTAATTGCGTCATTCACGCTGCCGGTCTCACCGGGGACTATTTGTGTTCATTCGCGTGAATCGCGCAGGACGCGCCTGAGAGGGGGCGTGGCTTATCGCCCTGGAAGCCGTTCAACTGTCCGCCATCAACCATGAAAAAAAATAACCTCTATTTCTGCTTAGTACGTGTTGTGGAAGTCACAGATATCACCGGGAAACTAAACGCCGTCATGTCTGGGTTCATAACATAGTCTGGAGTTGCTCCGTGTATTTTATCGAGATGTATTCACTGTATCTAGCGAGCCACACGTCGGCTGTTTACTACAGCTGTATGAACCCAAAATAAACTGATTTGGCTTTGATTTAACTGCAATAAACAGACAAAAAGGGACTCCGAAATAACTACGTAATGATGCCGATTTGTAAAAAGTCTGAATTCATGTTTTGTTAGTTCTCTCCGCAAGACGACAAGCAAATAACTTTTAAAATACTTGTTTTCTCAATGGAGCTCGGATCGATCGGTGCTAGGCTATGCTAACATTGTAGCAGCTCAATCAACACTCACAATAACGTCATCTAGACGTAAATACGGCAGCGTCTTTTTCATTGTTTGTGCCATATGGTTTACACACACACATTTATACACAGTTTGGTCCGGTCTCTATTGATATGAGGTATGTAGAGCTCTGGGTGAACACAGACAGCTACAGTATTTATTTCCTGATTCAACAACGGCAGGACGTGAATAATTAGCACCGTGTTTGGTGTGAACACAGCATAAAGGTGCGTTCACACCAAACGCGGTGCGAATTATTCGCGCGAGTAGATTACATACAAAGTTACATACAATATGCACAGACACGATGAGACTGGATTGACGCGAATGCGCATCAATCGCCAAAACGCACGAGTTGAAATATTTCAACTTCGGCGGGAAAATGGCGTGACGCTGCGGCGCGATACCCTATCGGCGTTGAGATGTTTCTCCTGTCATCACTGATGTCCTGCTGTTGTTGAATCAGGAAACAAATACTGTAGCCGTCTGTGTTCACCCAGAGCTCTACGATACCTCATATCAATAGAGACCGGACCAAACTATGTGTATAAATGTGTGTGTGTGTAAACCTTGCGGAGAGAACTAACTAAACATGAATTCAGACTTTTTACAAATCGGCATCATTACATAGTTATTTCGGAGTCCCTTTTTGTCCGTTTATTGCAGTTAAATCACAGCCAAATCTGTTTACTTGGGGTTCATACAGCTGTAGTAAACAGCCGACGTGTGGCTCGCTAGACACAGTGAATACAGCTCGATTCAATTCACGGAGCTCCTCCGGACTATGTTATGAACCCAGACATGACGGCGTTTAGTTTCCCGGGATATCTGGGACTTCCACAACACTACTAAGCAGAAATAGAGGATATTTTTTCCATGGTTGATGGCGGACAGTTGAACGGCTACCAGGGCGATAAGCCACGCCCCCTCTCCGGCGCGTCCAGGGAGATTCACGCGAATGAACACAAATAGTGCCCGGCGAGACCGGCAGCGCCGCGTTTGGTGTGAACACGGCATTACACAGGTGCCCATAGAAATAAGTAGACATATCAACAAAAAAAACACACACCTTATTCCCCAAGAACGAGATGTAACAATTTGAAACAAGTTGCATTGTCTTTACACAAAAAGCTATGGTCCAACCCCACTACAACACACATTAATTTGACATAGCATTCTTTAAAATATGTCATGCTTCTTCCATTAATATATTCCTAAATATTTATCACATATTTCAATTTTAGATGACTTCACTAAAATTTCTCTCCACGAAATAGATGTGAAATTACAGTCATGAATATAAAGCATACAATTCAAATAAGAAGTCAATGTGGTATTATAGAGTTGATACTGTTTGTGAAGGGTTCAGTACTGTATAGAACCATTATGACCAAACCTAATATTGTTGTTGGAACACGCTGTACGACGCTGCTAGCCAAGATAGCATTGTATGGTTTCCCTCCTATTTCGGACCCCACGCTCGATCAAGCTAAGCAGAGCTAACCCTACCGACACATCAATAGTTGTAAGCGGCTATATCTATCCCGTATGACACGAATATACTGCGCATTTGCGATAAAACATCACATAGTAGTATCAGACCATTAACGTTACATTGTTTGAGATGATCAGGCTTGTTGTGGGTGACGGGCTGCACAACTCACCACATTGAACAGCTCGGTCACGTTTCTCAGAGCCGTCGCTAGGCCCGTGGAGAGGATCACTTTCTCTGGTGGGAACAGTAGGTTGGTTTCTCGCATTCTCAAATTGGCTACATCTTATTTTGAGGTCCTCGTTCTCCTTCTTCATTCGAGATATTTCTGCCTTCAGCTCGTCGACCATAGTTTCGAAAAGTTTCGTGGTCTCCGCGATTGCGCCCTTGAGCATACTCTCCATGACAGAGGAGTACTTTGTCTGAAAATCGTCCGACGACATTTTGGTATGGTTTACCGTTCGCCTGAGTTTAGGTATGAGTCCACTTTTACAAGTACATGTACTGTGTCGTTATTAAAAAAAACATTGCTTTCGGAGCTAACTCAACATGGCTCCTTCCCGTCGTGGCCAGACGCGGTCTCCCTGCTTTGTGTGACGCACCTCGACGGAAGGAGGGAGTTGAGCATATATCCGGTGATCCACAGAAATGCCAAACTGTATGTTTTATATATAACTAAATCAATTGGAAATATTACAATAAACTGCTACATGTGTGAGATATTGATTACCATTAACGCTCTATGTGCAATTATTGACCAGGAAGCGTCATTATTTAACAGACACCCATGCAGCTGAAACGCTTAAGATTGTCCCAACTCACGACCCGTATGTTAGATCTCGGAAGTACGGTTGTTTGCGGAATCAACAGGAAATGAAAGCCCAACGGCATTTTGTAACGTTGGATTACAGCTAAGAAATTAAATTGTTTTTTTGCTACCAAATCCACCTTAGACTAAACATAAATTATATGAAGGTTAACGGTGGTTATTTTAAGTTTCAGATAAGTGCGTATCGCATGGGTCGGAATCTAACGTTAGCTTTATCTAGCTTTCACAAGTAGTGCAGCAAGCTAGTTAAGCTAATGTGGACATTACAAGCAAGTCTACAGTTTGATTAACTTCGGGTTTAGTGTGGTGGAAGTAACCACACGGTCATCGTGGACCAACCAACATACGCGTACGACTTGTTTACTGTTACCTGGACTGAAAACCGAGTTAAAGACCTAAGTTAAAGAGACCGACGTTAGCTGTGCCCGACCACTGCCACTCCGCTGCAGTCTTTGCCAGTCGGAAGTTGCTGCTTTTCAGTGCGCTGAAATTAAAGGACTGTTGTCACACATCATTGACATAATGGCCGACACAATAGTAACGTTTCAGTCGCAGCTTTCTGGTGTAATGGAAACGGTTTTCAAAGCTGCCATGTATGAGATCACGCGGCTGGTGGAGGACAGTTTTTTGGAAGAGGTAACGAGGTGCAGGGAGCAGGTCGAGTCCCTGAAGAGGCGACTGAAGTGGTCGGAGAGTCGCCGTAAAGACAGAGAGGGAGACAGGAGGGGAAGATGTCTCGACTGCGGGAGAGTCGGGGTGTCCGGTGAGGACAACCTGTGTGCGACAGGTGAGTCTGGTGTTACTAATATATACATTCAGCCACTATTAATTACCAACATTGATTTTGTCACATGGGGGACTAAACTTGATTACATACATGAGCTCTGTTGGAGTTGAATTTTTTTTTAAATTATAGCTGATTAAGTGATCATACATGTAAAAGAAAGTAGACGTTTATAAAATGAATAGATATTAGATGAAATCAACAAATGCTCATCAATAAATATTTTTAAACTAACAATTAATCAGACTGTGAGAGGGTTACTGTTTAGTGACAAACCCACGGATCCTTTACCACTCAACTCTTCAAGTCTCCTCAGATCTCGCATTTTTGTGGCTTTCAACATATCTGTTTTATTCACACTCCCCATTCTTATCAACTTTGCCTCCAGTACCAGCAGGCATAAGTTCTGTAAATCAATCGTGCTGCATTAAACCGGCCACTTGAGGGCAGAGACAAACAGCTGTAAACACAACATTGATATATAGGGTACATCCCAAGTCTCTTAATTGCATCCCCGTTTCCCTCACTTGGGTCCTTTCCTTGTGTCTTAGTCCCTCCCACCAGGGATGCATGGAGGAAACCAATGCGAGGAGAGAGGAACAAGGAAATATGTTTTAAGATACGAGACGTCCTTTCCTCAGTTGCGTCACGTGAAGCAACGTCTGTTTCTGATGACTGAGGATCAGCCGATCACAGTTGGATCAGCTGTCAATCGGCTTTAACAGCTGGAGAGACTTTGAGAAGTTTGTGTCTGTTCACATGATCACTGTACTTAATAATAGTAACTAATAAAGACACAGTTATCATCACTGTAGAGGTGTGGTCTCTCTGTAGCCTGTTAACAAACTGTGTCCTGTGTTCTGTTTATAAGTGCAGGATCGATTTCTGAAATTCAGATTGTGACGTCATTATTAAATAACCCAGAATATGATTATTGTTTCTCTTAAATGATATAACTCATCAAACCTGACACTCAGGAATGATCCGCCTCACGTGACTGAATGAAATGATGATAAATTATGTAAACAGTGTTTCGTCTCTCCAGCTCTCTCTGACTTTAATTGTATCCATAATAAAAGTTATTGAGGGAAATGTCAGATCATGAAAACACAAATCTATCTAATAAATTTAAGTTATTTGTGGTCCTTTTGTTGTTCAGTCTACAATGAACATCTATTTAAACCAGACGGTGAATCAGAAAACTAATCAAATATAAAGCTTGAGTTTAATCTGCGATCCGTCTTCACTGTTTACATGTTGAAAAAAATCGTATCAGTCCGATCGGCTGCAGCGTCAAATCACATAACAGATGAACAATGAGGGGGCGTGTCGGCCGTTAAAAGACTTCCTGGAAGCCTGTTCTCGTGGGTCCTCGCTCATGGCTCCTCAGAGATCCCTCCTCTCTCCTCGATCCTCGCTCCTCCGAGCTAAATAAGAGCTTTGGGACGGCCGTCAATATGGCGGTGCAGAACAACTTCCGGTTCAAGTGAGGATCGAGGAGCAAGGAAATGCCAATTAAGAGACTTGGGATGTACCCATTATCGCCGTAAAAATAAATGTAAAGTTGTGTCGTGGAGTCAACATGGGTTAAGTATGACCCATTAGAGTTTGACCCATCCTAGCTGCCCTAATTTCTTCAAACACAATGTTAAATATACACAATGTTAAATATTCATGCTCTGCCATAAATAAAAAATATGTTTTCCTATCTTCCGCTACAGAGAGAAGTCTGAAACAGGAGATTCTGTTGCCAGAAGAGATGAATAGCTCCCGAAGCACTGAAGGAGGGACACCTAGTCATGAAGCAGAAGAGACGAGACCAGAGGCCCACAGTGCAATGGATGCACCACAGGTAGAGAGCTTCAATAAATTGGATTGAAATGCTCAAAATGTGTTTTTTGTTTAAATGTTTGTAAGCACAGTCAATGGAAATTGTATTGTTGTACATTTCTCAGGAGTTAAGTAATTATAGTAATAAAACCTCTGTTATATTTTTTGTGTAACTCAAGTTAAATTTGACCTGCCTGTTAAACTAATGCCACGCTTATGGTTTCTCTTAAGGTGAGTAGAGTTAAAACCTGTTGTATAAATGTTGTCTTTGTACTTGTCTTTGTCTGCCAGTCTCCAGGTGTACAGGGTGAAAAGCTGAATAGGCTGCTCAAAGAGGAAGCCCTTCAGATCACACCAGAAACTAATGAGTCCCAAGAGAGATGGGGAGTCAATTTGGATGGTTGGTCTCTTTATATATGCACGCATTCAGCAAAGCTATTTTTAAGCATATGAATATCATATTGATTTTCAATCACATAACATGAGTATGTAGTAATTTATACAGCACCGGCTTAAAGGGAGATTGTACACCAGATGACGGAATTCCTAAACACTTGCTCCAAATTATTATTAGTCATTATTTTCAGTGTTCATATGGTCATTGTAGTCCCTGTACCCAGAACTGTTAGAAAATCTTTTTCTCCTCTCATTGATCAGAAACAGAGGCATCAGGTCTGCCGGGGCCCAGTAAACGTTTCAGTGACCAGAAGATCCCAAAGAGTCATTTGAGCTGGGGAGCTGGCTATGACCAGAGGCCAGAATCAGGCCAAGACGGACACTCAGGTGACCCATCTGAACCACTTTTCCAGAGCAGGTATGGTATGGAAGAATTAAGTGGCTTTGGCAAGACTGGCTATGGAGACTCCAATATGATAGACATGGGTAACTTGGATGGGTTACAAGGATCACCATCCCAACTGGGTGAAGATCTGAGCTACATGGGGCACTATGAGGGAGATCTGGAAGCACCAGAAGGAGCCGAGCATCAAGATTACCAAACAGGCGCTGCACGAAATAGAGGGGGCGCGGTCGGTTCACCTGCCGGCTCTCCCACAAGGACAAACATTAATGTAAGTGGAGAGCTAAGCTGTTTATTGATCAATGAAGAAGGTTATCTACAGGACCCGAGTATTTTGTACCCTGAACATGTGTCTAGTGATCCAGGCGGCAGGTTGAACTTCAGGGGCCAAGGCATTCGCACTGACCCATCTTTAGACAGCACAGAGGATATGTACAGACCCTCAGATGCATACAGTGATACCGTAAACCTGGGAGAGAGGCTGCAGCAGCAGGCCGGAGGAAGAGGAGGAAGGAGACAGACCTGTAACCAGTGCTTCATGTCTTTCCCTGATTCAGCCTCACTAAAGGCCCACAGGCTGACACATAAAGGCACCGGACAAGTGCCATCGTATGTCTGCACACAGTGCGGAAAGACCTTCACTCAAGCCTGTAACCTCAAAGTCCACCAGAGGATCCATTCAGGGCAGGGACTCCACCTCTGCAGCCATTGTGGGAAAGGTTTCCCTTCTTTCTCTGACCTAAAGACACACAAGTGTGGCCAAACGGGTGACAAACCTTACTGCTGCACTGTATGCGGGAACAAGTTCAGCCGCCTCTGGAATCTGAAGTTGCACCGGAGAATTCACACACAGGAAAAACCTCATCGGTGCACCATGTGTGATAAGAGCTTCACACGGGCAGACATATTGAAGGTTCACCATCGTACCCACACGGGGGAAAGACCATACTGCTGCACTGTCTGTGGCCTCAGCTTCAAACGCCTGGATCATCTGAAATCACATCAACGCAAACACATAACCGATCTATAAAGCTAGGGAAGTTTTGTGGAGAGAGCGTCAGAAATATTCTGTTTTGGATTTAAAAATTAACGTTTTAAATCATGATCCTTCAATGTTTATTTTTTCTTCTCTTCAATTCTAAGCCCTTTGTTTTTTTATTTAAAAAAAACAAAAAACTTTTGTTTCCATGAAAAATGTAAGACAAAGATGAAATACACGTTTTGTCGTGTTTGATAAAATACGTCTTTATTTGTACACATTTATTGCTGCATATTTTGGTTAAGTAAAATTTAAAAAAGGCAGAGTAACATTGTCCTTGTGATTACATTTCAAAATAAAATTTAAAAAAGTATGTCTGGTAATGTTTTCTTTAAGATTAAATTTGTTTTGAACGGTGTGGTGTGTAGGATTTAGTGGCATCTAGTAGTGAGTTTGCAGGTTGAAACTGAATACCCCTCTGCTCACCCCTCCATTTCCCAGCATGTCAAAGGATAACGTAAAACGTGAAAGGCTCTCTCTAGAGCCAGTGTTTGGTTTGTCTGTGCTGGGCTACTGTAAAAACATGGTGATTTTTGTCGTTTTTTTTTTTTTTTTTTGTATAGACCCTGTTACTGCAGATGAGTGTGTTAGTTGAGACACATCAGTGTAGCATAATCAAGAGTTTGGAAGATAAGGGAAATCTTAGTAAATATGAGTACTCTGTGACATTTCAGTGGTTTCTCTTATTCAGTAGAGGGTTAATCAGAAACCAGCCTTTTGCGAGAAGATTGGACGGTGGTTGAGTAGAGAGAATGCAGTTTAGATAGTCGTCAAAGGTGGGTCTAACAGGTGTCGGAGAGATATCTTCATATCCGCCATCATCTCAGAAAACCACTAAACTTAAAAGTGGTCGTGGATGTTTAAAAACATTCATCAGAGCAACTTTTGCGTGTGTTGCCTAATCCAAAACAATTTCTGGATTTGAACCTCTATAGCTGGGGTCTATCAGCGTGCAGTTGCATGTTTCTCCCATGGTTGTATGGGATTTTGTCTGGGTGTTTAATTTTTACAAATATGTCAAATGTATTTTCACATTTGTGTTATGGCTTCATAACTGGAGTTGGTCCCCAGTCACTGTGTTGTGACTTTATACTAAATGGTTTGCATGTGTCAAAACATAACTTTTGCTATTTGGCCAAGAACATTGAATAAAAAGTAATAAAAAACTGTCTCAGGCATCCGCCTCAAAAGAAAGAACGGTAAAATCAATTAGTCTGATTATAGGCTTATTTCACAGCAGCCATTTTGACATGTATGAGTAAGACGTAACAGGGACATAATTAATGTTAATGACTACATCTGTTTACCCTGCAACTACATGTCAAAATGCCTGCTGTGAAAAGGGCCTATAAAGTACAACGTGAACATTTCCACATAACCTAATATCAAAATGTAGAGGCCCAGTTTTTGATGGGGAAGTATGAAATGCATATAGTATCAAAAACCTTTATGGAAATGAATAAGATAATATTTGGGTAACACTTTATAATAACTCCACACTATGAAGCATTAGTTAAGTATGAGTAAACACTTAATTCATCCTTTATAAAGCATTGTTCCTACATTAACACTCAGTATGCAATTCATAACAGTTATAAATGTTTTATTCTTGATTAATAAGCTCGTCTATTATGTGTTTCATGATTGTGTTTTCATACTTTATAAATGATGGATTCCCCATTTGTAAATGAAGTATTAGATATATTACAAACCAATTATTAAGGAGTTGTAGATGATTAATACGATCATTTATAAAGTGTAAGTAATGATTAAGAACATATTTAGATGTACATTATTCATCCATTTATATATATATGATTTAGATATGCACTAATGGTTAGGGACTATGTTAATATATGCTTTATAAACGTGTATTAATACTGCAATTCATGATTAATTCATGATTAATTAAGGTAGTTACTACTCATTAGTAAAGTGTTTTGCGTGACCTCATCTAAAGTGGGGACTATCTGTGCCTTACAAAGCATTTATAAATGACATTGAAAGGCCATCAGTGCCTCAAAACCCTTGCAGGTGAAACCTGAAGACTGCTGCTGCACAGTGGCAGTAGGTTTTTAATGTTTCATTAGGGTAAGCAAGTTGGTAATAAAGGAGGAATGTGGGGAACTGTTTTTTGTGTTTGTGCGGTGACAGGCAAGTTTGTAGCTTGGCCTGTTACCTTTCAGGAACATAAGCGCTACAGCTCATGCCTTGGTTGGGTGAGCTAAGTTGTAGTTGGGTTGCCTCTTTGCACGTCTATCAGAGGAACCTTTAGGAGGCTACAGCTTAGCGCTTGTGGTAGTTCTGTTCGGTGTTTTCCGTTAGCTGGTAATTAGGAAAATTCCAGTTCTGGGTGTTCACCACTCGTTCATGCAGCTCATTGCATGAACTGGCCCTCCCAGGAAAGCCTGCTTCCCATCATGTGCTGTACCATATCACTGTGTAATCTCTCTGGCCTTCCTTCCGTCTCCACTCTCACTCTTAAATGCTTCGCCACATGTTGGAGTTGCTGGGTTGCAGAGTGGAGATTGGTTGGAGGGCTGGGGGGATGCACTACAACCGGTGAGTATGAAATTTGAACTCTGTATGTAGTTTGTCAGTATTCCTGTTTGTTGGTTTAGTTTAGTTATTGGTTCGTTAAATAAATGTCTATTTAATACTTTATACTAGTCTTGTCTCCCTCATGTTACGGCCTTTTGAGCCGGGTCGTGACACTACCTTAATTAATCATGAATTAATCATGAATTGCAGTATTAATACATGTTTATAAAACATATATTAACATAGTCCCTAACCATTAGTGCATATCTAAATCATATATATATATATATATATATAAATGGATGAATAATATACATCTAAATATGTTCTTAATCATTTACTTACTTTATAAATGATCGTATTAATCATCTACAACTCCTTAATAATTGGTTTGTAATATATATATAATACTTAATTTACAAATGGGGAATCCATCATTTATAAAGTATGAAAACACAATCATGAAACGCATAATAGACAAGCTTATTAATGAAGAAAAAAACATTTATAACTTGTTATGAATTGCATACTGAGTGTTAATGTAGGAACAATGCTTTATAAATGATGAATTAAGTGTTTACTCATACTTAACTAATGCTTCATAGTGTGTAGTTATTATAAAGTGTTACCAATATTTGATCTCCATATCAATCATTACAAATTTGTAATGTCACTTTTTTTTTGCCTCCTTTCGATTAACCATTTTAAGAGAGCCTGGTAAGATAAATAAGACGCATTCCTATCTTAAACAATGAGTTTAACTTAAAATTGACTGCTCGGTGCAGCCTGTGGGTTTCACTTTATTAAAACGCGTTTTGTCATTCACAAACTTCAGGTAAGGCCACCGTACTGCGCTGTGTACGACGTCACGAGCAAAAACAAGGAGGACCACAAGCGATTGTTGAAAAGCTAACTGGGTTGAATGCTTAATGGACATGCGTTTGCTTAGCTGAACAGCTGTCACTCGCGGAATCCATAAACACAAGTGTAAATAGATCAACACGCGAGGCTCGACTATGGTTTCCATAATTTGTTGTTGTGTAATGTCACGGTTTGTTGACGTGTTTACGCAGTTAACGCTGGATAGCATACGAATGCTACCGTTAAGCTAAGGAGCCCCATTAGCTGGCTAGCTGACAATCTGAATGTACATCAAGGCTATTCGTATCTGTAAATAGCTCGTTGGGCATCGCTAGTCCAGCCTTTTAACGTTTATAACTGAATGAATATCTGTTTATTGTTCATCGGCGTTGCCTGGAATACCCACACCAAGAAGTGGATGTAAAACAATGGTGTTACGTTACAGCGTAAACAACCTGTGGTAGCGTTTTACGAGAGGGAATATTATATAGGAGTCTATTTTTTCCTCACAAACACGCGGAATTCCGTTATAAGACACGAGACCCTGACGGTCAATCATGTCGGACCTGGACACCCTCATTGTAACTTTCCAGACCCAGCTGTCGGATGTAATGGAGACCGTAGTAAAAACGGCCATGTACGAGGTCACCAGGCTGGTCGAGGACGGCTTCTTGGAGGAGATGCAGCGCAGGAACCAGGAGGTGGAGTCCCTGAGGATGCAGCTGCGATGGGCTGAGACGAAATTAAGTGACCAAGAGGGGAAAGAGGGAAGGAAAACTGGGAGGTGTATCGACTGTTCAAAGGATGATGTGGAACTGTCCAGTGATACTGAAGAAGAAAGGCCCACAGAACAGCAAGATGGTAAGAACGAGCAGAAAGATATTAACACACACGCACACACTGCGTTATGTTTTGCTACCTTAGTGTCTCTGTTTTCCAGACATGTTTGGGGGCTGTGGTGTGAAAGAAGAAGGCGACTCTGTTGAAAGGTGGTCAATACGCTGCACACAGGAAGTCCTACCAGAGTCAACACAGGCAGAAGACGATCCTACATCCACTTTCAGTCCTGCGAGGAAGTCACTGGTGGGTTCACTGGACTATTTCATAGCAGAATAAGTCAGTGATGCTTGATCAGTATTGATTTCCTAGAGTCGTACAACTAACAACTGAAACCATATTCTCTGTCTGTGCTGTTCAGACGACAGAAGATGATGACGTGTTGCCAGCGCTGGATGTGAAGGATGAAAATGCGAATACGCCTTCTTGTTGTTCTGTGCATTGGAGTGGTCCTCTTGATGGTGAGTAATGTGCTGTGTCCATTGTTTTCTTTGCATATTAAGTTTGAACATTTTAATAAATATGAAACTTAATATCTTACACATTTGATATGACTACTATCAGCACTACAACTACTACTATTAAAATAAGTAATAATGGGACGTAGCATTGTGTAAAGAAACTGTTTCAGTTTGATATTAGTATTAAAATGATTGACCAAATAAAAAAAAAAAAGAATGAGCCTCCATTTTAAATTTCTTTTTGTTGATTTGGCCTCAGGGTGTCATTACAAATGATGAAAAAAACAAATTTATGTCCCTTATTTTCTTACTGCAGTGAAGCTCCACCACTGTATCACACTTCATTTGAAATATTTACTATTCAAAAAGAGGACAATTGAGCCACATTTGGCATTTTTCTTCAATGATGTAATTCGTTGTTACAGTTTCTCCAACGTGTGTTACACCATTGAAAATTGTGTCTTTACTAAGAGCACCTTTGTGTAAATATATGACCTTTCTTGGCTTCTGTAATATTAATGAGTGTACCCATCCTCTTACACTTACTAACTTAAAGTAAGAAGCATAAATAATAATAATTATAAACATGTTAATAAGCGTGTTACACTTTTTTCACCATTTTTGCGTTTGGGATTATTTTTGGGCAGGCCTAAAATCATCGATGACACAGAAGTCCTCCTTAGCATAATCCCTTCTCTAAAACAATATCAAATCAAGAGCACATAGCATCGATGGTTCTGCTTCTCAACCGCAAGTTGCAGCACTTACTTACCACAGCCGTTGCTAGCTAGCAGTGAGTGGTTTGTTTTGCAAGCTGGCATACCGGGACAAATGCTGGGGGGCCGACGCCCCGATGTGCTGGTAGACCCTCAAAGATTCCATAAAGTTTTTACCGGTCATCCGGTCCTTTCTGTGTGCCCGTCATTCAGGGTGAGAGCCTGCAGCATTCATGTTCCAGTAAAACTTACTTCAGAGGCTCCACTGTAGACTACTCCTTCGCTACTGTTGCGGCTGTTAAACGGTGCGTTCATTGCTTTTAATGTCACAGCTCCCGCAAAATGACTCGTTTGGTCCGATAACATTTGGAAAGCCTTGAAGAGCCATATGATTGTGTTGTTTTATCCCCATTCAAGTAAACATAGGACTAAACCTGACGTTCGCCGGTTTGTGCGCATGCTCTGTCCATGACGCATTCCTGCAGCAGTGAGATGGGTGTGCCTTCAGGGGACATGCCCCCAGCATTTCAGAGCAGTACAGCTTCTTTTTTCATGATTTTGTTACTTACTTTTATTTATTTAATTTTTTTTTGGCTTACCTGGAGGGAAAAAAACTATTTCAGTGAATTAAATATTATGTTTTCAGGCTCTGCACCTTATTGAGCCGACCACGTTAGCTGCGGCAGCAACCAACTTGCAGACTGGCAGTCTACCAATTTATAAAACAAAATGCAGTTGAAGACATTAATATAACTGTTTTTATTCATTTTTCTAGGTGAAGCAGAACCTGAATCCCACAGCGCTACTGAGAGGACAGAGGAACAACCAAACCAGCCTCAAGAGAACTGTGAGACGCTATTGAGGGATGTTATCAAGCAAGACCCACAGATCTCTGCTGCATACGTCTTTCCTGAAGACCAGGAGGAAACGCACATGGCCACCGATCCATCTTTAGTGATGGACAGTGGTTGGGCTGGCATGACTGTCACAACAGCTGGTTTACTGCAGAATCACAGACTTGCGACAGAACAGGACTGTGATCCAGTCCAAACCGGAGGTCCTCTCGAGCAAACCGAACACGAGCTGTCCAACTGTGTCACAGCACATGTTGATGCTCTGGTTACCTCAAATAGAGATCAGATCTCATCCTCGGCGTCCCCCAACTCAAGACTGCAAACCAGTGATGCGTTGGGTGTGACTATCAAGCAGGAGGTACTTGTCGATTCGGATGGGTGTGTGGAAAGTGAGCCGAACAAAAAGAAAATGACTAAGTCTAGAATGGCGTCTTTCTCCTGCTCAGTAAAACAGCACAGAGGGAGCTCAGAAGCGCTTAAGCAGAACCGCATTTCCCACAAAGCCACTGTGCAGGAGGTTGTGAAGCTACATTCCAAAGTGGGTACAGGTTTCAGATTGCAAGCTGCTCTACAGCACGTCCACAGACCGATGAAAAAGGCCCCTCACACACACTTGAACACTGCCAACGCCGCACTGTCTGTAGCTCACTCTCATGCTGCAAACTTAAACCCCCTCAACAGAACTGCATCCACATCTAAAGCGTCTCCTCCTCCTCCTCCTCCTCCTCCACTCTCAGTCCTGGGCGACAAACAGGCCGCAGCACATAATCGAACTGGTGTCCCGTGGGTCAGCATCAAAACGCACCCGTCTGCAAACTCCCTTTGCAGCAACCCCTTGCCCCATCCGGACTCTCACCCTCACGCTGGGCCCAGGCACCTCCTGCGCTGCGGCCAGTGCGGGAAGTGCTTCCCCCACCCCAGCAACCTGAAGGCCCACCTGCTGACTCACACGGGCGAGCGGCCTTTCTGCTGCTCCCTCTGTGGTCGCAGCTTCACCAAGCTGAGCAACCTCAAGGCCCACCGACGGGTCCACACAGGAGAGAGACCGTACTGCTGCTTGGCCTGTGGCAAACGCTTCACCCAGAAATGTAACCTGAAGCGCCACCAGAGAATCCACCTCGATGTATGATGGCGGACAGCCAGTGATAAAAGGACAAGTATGGTGTGTTTCTTTTAGATGAAGATGCTAGTGTTGCTGTTGCAGTGTTTAAGATGGCAAAAATGCTTCTTGTGTACTCGTCTCTTGAGTGATTGTACCAAGTTATCCCGTGCATTCCAGAAAGGTTCATCCAGTAGCTTGTTGTAGTGTTGTGAAAGGATGAAAGGCAGCGTGAGTCATGCAGAGATGGGTGAATTGTCACTTGATCAATAAATATTTATTCTGTGAATTCAAATCCAACTAATTATTCCACTCAATTGCGCCGTGTTTTTGAGCACACGCACACTTGCTGTATATGGATCAGGGCCCGTATTTATTAACCTGCTCTTCACTTTTACTCAAGCTCACAAACCTAAATGAAAGTTATTCATTGAATTACTTCTGTCTTGATTATAGTTTTATAAAATAAAATAAATGAGCTGCAGAGATCTCTAAACTTGGTTTAGAGTCGGTCCTAGATGGCTGCAATACAGAAACAGGTGAGCGCACACTTTCCTAGACTCATCCACATTGTCTCAGACCTATGATGAATAATATGTTAGTGGAACCGCAAGAGTTCAGAAATGTGTAACTTCAGCCTAGTATTGCATTTAAAAGGATATTACACCACTTTTCAGTTTGTTTTTATTTGTTTTTCTTATTGTTTCCATTATTATTTATCCCTCACCATGTATTTACATGTTACAAGTGAATTGGGTTGTTGTTAATTTCCCATGTGCTACGCATAGTGGATACAAAAAATGTACAATCTCAACCAATATGATTATTTAGTAGGCAAATCACATGACAAAGTATCATAAAAAAAGAAAACATATTGACAGTGATTGGCTCCAAGCATACATGTGATTAATGTGAACTCTTAAACATGTCGGAGAAAGTAGCTTGAAAATGTGTCTTATACTTCACACTCGACAAAGAACTGATTTACTCATTAATTAGCTCTTCAGTGTAATTCTTACAGATCTGGTAAATACGAGCCCAGGTCATGTGACTAGAACATTAAACACAATTTTAAGAATTTTTAAAGATTTGTTTTCCCCCTCCAATTGAAAGTTATTTTCTTAAAACTTCAGTATGATTTGCTTCTGTTAGAGTTGCCGTAAACTGATGGCACTTAGACGATTTAAAAAGTGATGGCTGAATTTATATTCTGACTATTTTACAACATTGTAGTACCTCCGTTGACCACGTGGTGTCAGCCTTTCACCTACCTTGGTGCAAATATCAGAACGAGAGCAGATATTGTCAGATGAAATTAGGCCTTTTGTCTGGTTGCTCATGTATTATTTGGAATAGAGATCTCTTAAAGATAACCTTTCCATTAGAGCAACAGTTTCTGCAGCGTCTTTAGACTGTTTTAGTCTATGTGTCCAAGCTTGTGTGTGTGTGCTCGTTCCATATCTCATGTTCAGGATTAAGCTTGATGTGTTGTATCTGTAGTTTGAGTCGGAGCAGCACTGTGCAGGTGGTACAACAGATAACATTTTCAATGTGAGGGGAAAGCTAGCAGAGGCTAAACTTTCTCTCAAAGAGAGAGATGGAGAGAGAGAACGTGGATTAAAGCAGTTCTGTTCTAGATGATATCTTTTCTTTTTGATGTTTGAACCCAATAACGAAAAGTTATCTATCAAGAGCAGTTGAGAAATACCATTTAGCTGAATCTGCAGTGAGTAATAGATAGGCTGTGAGGTTTCTTCTGAAGATGATTAATTACTTAAAAAAAAAACACACACCCCTCAATTTGCTTTCATTTCCCATTCCTCCTCTTCTCCATAGTCTCCTCATTTGGTCATGAATCCTGTTCTTTCTACGGACTCTCTCTCTTTCTGGACCCTTCAGTGAGTCATAAGCCACACTTTGGCCGCTGTATTATGAGGAACAAGAGAGACAATGATGCTGTGTACAGGGTGGGTCTGTTTGGCTTTTCTTTTGGCAATGTCGAAAAAGCTTTAGTTGTTTCAAAAAGTGCCAAAAAACAACATATGTTTCCATTGAAGTAACAAAGCCCAAAAACAGCTGAAATAATACATGACTGGAGCAAAGGAGGAGGTCAGGTGATGTTAGAATAGATCTATACATATGGAGGAGGTCATGTGGATGGATTGGTCAACTAAACATTGGATTTTATCACAAGAGACACGGTTTGTTTTCAGTCAACACTTAAAAAAAGCATGATCACAATCATTCCCTAACCTTAACTGCATGCCATGATGACAACCATGAACCATGATGACAACGGTCCCCTACCTTTAATAAAGTAGTCCTTTAACCATAACCACAATGTTTCCCAAACCTTAACAAAGAGCTTATTTTAACCCGAAGTAAGAGCTTTCCCCAAACCAACCAAGTCTTTATAAAGCTTCTGAAAGGCACATGTCTTCCTGCCGACAGTGATGTCAGATGATAAAATGCTTCTTTGTCTGGTTCAAGAGGGCATGGACAAAAAAAATGTAGTCGTTTTATTCGGAAGTCTTATTGGAAAATACGAAGCGTTTATTACAGCCATCGCACAAGTGAACCCGGGAACAGACCGCTCTGTGCTAAAGTGATGTGCAATATTCTCACCCCAACCCATATCCTCTGCATATGGTGCGCATGAAAAACATCTTTCTGGTGTGATGTAACAACACTCACAAATATAAGATATGAAATTAAATAGAAATATGGTTTGTGCTTTCACTAAAAAAGTAAGACTACCCTCCCTCCAGCAAAAAGAAAAATGATAACACCGTAATCATTTTTGTATAGTCCCTAAATTACCTAAATGTCGTCCTTGTTAAGTCCTCCACAAGAACCCCCCCCCCCCCCCGCAGTGTATTCCTTCACAATCAAGACTTATTCTGGCCTCAGATCTCCTACTGCGTTTTGAATATGTTCAAAATTGTGACATGTGCAGCTCAGCACTGTTTTTATCCACCGCCTTTCATTACAGCGGCTGTTAACGTCCCCCTGAGTTGGGGGAGACAAAGGGAAATGAGAAAAAGGGGGGCAGACAAGAAAGGAAGCAGAGAGACGGCGTCAAAGGATAATGGTACTTTGAATAAAGAAGACAAGATAATTACAGTCGCCGGATAATTCCCATCTCACATTTCTGATATCACATGGAATTGTCACCCCACACTTACATCCTATTTTTCAAATTTACAGGGCAATCAATAGAATTAGCAGTGCATGACTGGACTTCGAAAATAATGTCTCTTCCTACTTGAATTGATCGCTATACTTTAAAAGAAAGTTCTTCTTTTCTCTTCCGTGTCAAATCATTACAATATTAAATTCAGTGCTTACGGGGTGCAATGTGGAAGATTTATGCCCAATGTTGCGAGGCCCGTGTGCCTTATTCATAACACCTTCATATTTCATAAAAGCAGCTCAGGCAGAAGAAATTGAACTTTGATGTTTTCATTCTAACTTGTATTCCCATTTTTTTTGTAAGCCAACTAAATCCATTAAGAGGGGGTTGAAGTCCTTGAGCTTCACCTTCTCTTTTTGTGTAAGAAGAAATTAGTGCGGCAAGGAAGTCGGCACTACCTCCTTTGTTCGTCCTGAGAAGAAAAGGGACTGTATTTAAAAAAAAACATTCACACAAAACCCCAAATGAGCTCCTCACTTAGCCTTTCTAATTCATCAGACTTTTCATAGATACATATCTCAGCAAGGATGTGGAGTCATGTGGTTATTCAAGACACACTTCAACTCCCTTTGTTTTCAGAGAGCAAGCTGAGATTGGTGACAACACTTTATCAGTTTGACTTAAGAATGGATTAAGAAGTTGGCCAGTTGGTGTGATTGTAGGTCTACTATATTGTTTAATTAATGCTTTTATAGGATTAATTGAATCGATTTGTTTCCCCATCATCACTTTTTCTAATCCCGCACAAAGTGGCTTCAATTTGGGGCATTGCAGTGTTTTGATGAAAATAAATGGTGGGGGCCTTAGTATTATATTTACATTTTAATTATATAACTAAATAATATGGAAAGGACGCAATAGCAAGACTTGATACTCAGAGAGGTTTCTAATAAAAGGTCAGTTTTGTAGACAGATAAGCAGTCCAAAAAAACAAGCAAAGGTTTCCAAAGCACTGGTCAGAAGTCTCAGTGAAATGATTGAAGAGTGGTTGTATAAACACCAGGAAATACACATGGAACTTGGTACACGCACTAAAACAGATAAAGCAAACTGGCACGGACAAAGTGGAGCGCACGGACTAAAAACACAATGGAAGGAGGTGGATAGCGAGGGACAGGTGATATTATTCAGGGCGGGGCAGACAATCACACAAGGTGGGAAACACACAAGGGCAGGAAGTGAAGTATCTGAAACGAGAGACAAAGGTGAGTTCACCAAAATAAAACGGGACATAATAACTGAAATCTGTAAACAGGGAAACACCAATCTCCCTATGATGAAGCTTTATTGTTGATGATAGGTGCTATTATAACCCCTAAACCCCTTGACCAAGAAAACACAATTTCATCCTCATCATAAAATATTGTTGCACAGCTTCAATAAACAGTTTCTCATCTATTAACTATTTTTGTATTACTACCTCTTATGCTGCTATTCAGTTGGTTTTAAATATTTAATGCAAACTTATTTTCCTGACGTAACACCTTATTTCTCATTTACGTTTTCTCTTCTTGATCTGCTTTGTTGCACTTAACACTGGATCACCGTACCTGTCTTTAGGTCAAACAGCTTACATACTTTTTCTTTAGAGTGATTTATTCATTTTCTTTCTTTAGAAGTATCCTCGTTTAAATGAGACATTCATTACCGTTAACTATCCAAGCAATACAAGGAAGCTTTTGTGTATATGACCTCATATAACCCTTCATTGATTCCAACAAAATCAACTAATCCTTTTAGCATTAGTGTTCTCTTCAAATCTTTGATAAACACTGCTGAATAGGTTTCAAGAGGAAACTCTCAGCTGAAAGCATTTAGTGGCATTCAGGAGAACTGCTAGTGTAAAGATCAAATACATTGTGAATATGTTCCCATGACACAAATAAGCACTCCACTTCTATACACAGTGGACAGGATTGAGAGCAGCCACTTGACATTGGATGTTATTTATGAAGAATGAATTTATTTCTATCTCTCTGCACATGTGTGTGTTTGTGTGTGTGTGGAGAGAGAGAGAGAGAGAGAACAAGAGTCAAGCTTTAGCATATCAGGGTTCACACTGTCTTTGTCAATGGACATGCACATCTTTCATCACTGTGTGTGCGCGTGTGTGTGTAATAATAGCTGTGCTGGACTCTTTCCGCTGCCAGTCTCACAGTTTGACGTTTGTTTGTCCTTCAAGTCTGGCAGAAGCTTCTGAAATCACATAACCTGTCTCGCTGTGTGTGTGTAAGTGCACTCGCAGTGGACGGACAAATTAACAGAAAACCATCACCTTTAATCCTAAATATTCGTACTCGTCTCACATAATGACTAAGAATATATTGTTTCAGTAATTTGAAATGCTTTGCATGTGTGATTTATTATACACTTCTCCCTAAAGTACGTTTTGGCATGGACCAGAGCAGCACAGGGTCAGGCCGGATCCTTGTTAACAAGGCCTTTGAAATTAATCTGAAGGCCTGCAGTGTTTTCTCTCAGTAGTAATCCAATTTCATTTTGTCCTTGAATATGTTTGACAATTTAAAGTAAAATTTATGTTCAGACAATTGCATGAATGTTAAGATATTGTAAATTTGCATGGCTAGTCTGACGTATTATGGGGGCCATGGACCAAAGAACTCAAATCTGTCCAATCACCCTCATGTAATTTGTTATATACTCAGCGGACATGACACGACATCGTAAATTATTTGCCCACACATCCAGAAACTAACCAAAGCTCTTATGCTAGAATGTCACCTGGTCCCATGTTTTTGTGTGAATTACTTTGAGGCCTTTAAATTAAACATAACCCTATTTAGAAATTTAGAAAACAGAGGCGATGAGGCTGGTTTTCTATATTTTCTTACTGTCAACCAACCGCAATGTCTGATCTGTGCTAAATATGATCTGAGCTCTATTGTTGCCCAAATACTATTAATGAGCAACACCGCTGGAATAACAGGTTCCTTCATCATGACGAGCATGGGCCCTGTAGTTCATTTGATTTAATTCCACCTACTCACTTTGGTATCGCAGCTAAAAATAGTCCCTAACAAATGTACAGTTTACTCCTTGTTTCCTCCGACCCGCTTTCTTACTTTGACCCTCTCTCCCCGTCTTCCACCCACATCCCACTGTTGTTATGGAAGTACTTTGTGCGAACAATTATTGCTCAAACGCGTAGTGGATCAATGCATTTATTGCTATTGTGTTGCAACACACAAGCACACTGGTTGTGTGTGGCGGTAGCAGCAGCACTACGAGGATCTGGAACATTGAAAATTGCCACTCTTGACTTGTCATTTCGCCTCGTTTAGCTGTAGGCACATACCCACCCACGCTCCCAAAAGACAGCGGCTCCTGTCGCCACTGCCATCAGGCAGCAGTTTTATTATTCTGTTTAACTACTTTCTCTGTCTCCCTGTCAAGAAGCTGAAAATGCCACTTGTGTTTCTGCACTTACAATGCACAGAGTGGTTTTTAAATATATTTACACTTTTAGAGAGTGGATTTAATTACGGTCTTTTTTTTCTCTCTTTGGCTTGATAAGTGATTTAGTGTGTATCCGTCCGCACAGTATATTTATGCATATTTCCATTTCTTCATGGAAAACAGTAGCAATGTTCATGTATGGTAAAAGCTTTGTATTCGATGAAACTATTCAATTTATGTAAAAAATTCTACTTATTTTACCATAAATGGACATTGGTACCAATTTGTAGAGCATTTCTTTGACCAAGACTTAGAGTCAACAGCTATGCTAAAAGCGCTGTGAGGCTGTGCTTTGAGCTCAATTCTAATATCTATCAGCATGCTTACAGCAGATATGGTGTTTACACCATTTTCACCATCTCAGTTTGGCACATTAGCATGCTTGCATTTGCTATATAGCACGGAACACAAAGTACAGTTGTGGGGAATGCTATTTGCTTTTTGAGGAATTTGGCCGTGAATTAAATTGGAGTTTTGACTAGAAGGTGGAACTAAATGATAAGTCATTTCAAACAGAACCAGAGATGTCAACCTCAGTGTGGTGCGAGAAGAAACGGATCACCAACGTCCTGAGAATTCATTCTGTATACGATTTCATGGCAATCAATCAATCGTGGCAACAGTTGTACCAAACGGCATTGCCGTCTCTAGAGACATGGCCAATAATAACAACGTTTCTTGGGCAGCATTCCATTAAGGCAGCCCTCTGATACTAAACTTAGTAAAAACATAATAAGGACCACACCTCAAAAGGTTTGGCTGTGAAAACCACAGCGCACCTATTTTTGTCCCCCTAACTTTCATTATTACAGGATGAGTTTCTAAAATCTCCCTAAACATTGTCTTATTACTTCTTTCCAGCTGCCAAACTCCACGAGAGAGGTGAGGAACTAATAGAAATGTTGATACATTCATCTGCGTCGCCTTCAGTTATTACCATGTGCTGAGAGCAATAAACTTAACCTGCAGAAGCCAAGTGAGTTACAGACTTTACAGACTATATACATGCTTATCTTCTCAATTGGGGTTATTGGAGCCTTTTGCGTCCTGAGCGGAGAACTGCTGTCACTACTCAGAGCTGAAAAAGGAACCCACCACTCTGTATTATTTCACACCTGAAACTAACAGATTTTAGGTTGGCCCCATGTACTGTTTATTTTTATTGGTATTTCATCAAACTTGTCGTTCCTGTCCAATTTAGGCTGGAATACACACAGCGCCACAAATCAAAAAAACCTACTGACATTAGAGGTTCTATCAGCCGAGATATACCTCTGAATCCACCAAACTGCCATTTGAAAATGCCGTCAGTGCTCCCTTAGCGCCGTGCGAGAAATTCACCCGCTCACACTCCTGGAGAAATCATTACTTTTGAAGAGAGCAGCCAACGATGGAGGTCATTAAAAGTGTATACCACTGAAACCAAATGTGATGAACGTGTCCTGTAACAGGTTGCTGAGAGAGAACAAGAAGAAAACGAAAGAGAAGGAGCAATCTTCAAAAAGAATCGTTCACATTTGTTCATTAAAACCCTTTCTAATCGTTATTGCTAAATCTCAATGATACACTTGCAAGAATATAGCATCACTTATCAACCTGATTAAATAGAAAATGAGAAAGTGAAGTGTCCTTCATATGAATTAAAATGTGTTGTTGAAAACCTATTATCCTTTGAGCCTAGGCTTTCAAAGGCTTCACATGAAACGCTGTGATTAGCAGCATCATACTGCTACTGATACAATAAATGGCTGCATTCAGTAGGGGTCAGTGTTGCTCCATTGAAATTTGTGAGACCGCCAGCCTTCGACACTGTGTTTTGATTGAGCTGTGCGTGTGTGTGCATATATGTGCATGTGTGTCATCTGGAGAAAACCTTATCAACATAAATTGACATGACACACACACGCACACACACACACACACACACACACACACACACACACACACACACACACACACACACACACACACACACACAACAAAAACACACATGTCTCTGGCTTTGATTACTACAAGCAGATGCCACATCTTTCTCTATTCTGACTGCCTTTGACTGGTCTTTTTCTGCTTTGTGAAGTGTTCTACCCTCTGGCCACACACACACACAAACACACACACACACACACACCTACAAACACACATACACACACACGCACACACACACATGTGCGAAAGCACAGTGAAGTGAGGGAGGAGAGGCAAGACAGACTGTGAGTGTGGGTGAGATTGGAGGGGGATGATAGCCATGGTTTGTGTTTTCCCCATTTCTCTTTTGGTAAAGTGAGCCACCCAAAGCAAAAGGACACACATGGACACACACAAACACACACACCTCCGCTTTTTTTCTGACTTACTCGAGAGGGAACAGAGCAGATGGAATGAATCCATACAAGGGGCAACAAGCAGTAAGAGTGCTGAAGAAATGTCAAACACACACACTTCCCTGTGAGCTTTTCTCTATGTGAAGTGAAAGTGTAGTTACTTTTAATTTTTTTCTCTCTGTTTTTCAGTGCGTGTGTGAGTGTGTGAGAGAGTGTGTGTGGCTATTTCTAGGAGTCACACGTAGGATGAACTATGTGAGAGGACATGTCCGTATGTGTGTGTTATCAGTGTCAGCCAGGATGATTTTGCTATAGCTGCGTAGTGTTAATTTACTGTCTGGCTAAAGGTACTGCCTACCTCTCTCTGTCTGTCTCTCTCTCTCTCTCTCTCTCTCTCTCTCTCTCTCTCTCTCTCTCTCTCTCTCCCTCTTACCAAAACCTATTAGATGATTTGTGGAAGAAGGACAAAATCCAAGGCTACATTTCATGTCCCTGGCTAAGCCTGCTGCGACTATCTGGACAAACTATTGATGGTCTCAGAGCCAGCAGACAGAGGTCTGTCTCTCAATGTACTGAGGGAGTGCGATAGAGAGAGGGAGACAGGGGCTGGAGATGGAGGAAGAGAGACAGATCGGATTAGCTGAGTCACAGTTATTCCATTACCTTTCAGCCGCGCATACACGAGTGTCTGCGTATGCGCGCACACACAACACAGTTCAGTTGCCCACACTGTATTTGGCCAGAGACTGCACATTTTCCTTGCTGAAGACAAATGAAAAAGAAAAGAAGAGAGGAGGAAAAAAGTGCAATGGTGAGAAAATTGATTGAACAGCCGTTCCTTTAATTGCATTCTGAGCGCTGGTTCTGGAAGCTCTGAGTTCTGTGAGCGCTGGAATTAAAAGTATCCTGGGATGTCCTCTGACGATTCTGTCTTTTGAGTAGCTTAGCAGCATAATATTTAATAACCCCTGAGTAAACACTGGGAGGAATTGCTCAATAAATAATTGAAGCGAAATTTATAAATAATTTCCCCTCTTAATCTACTCCAGTGCACTGCCGCCAGTTCCCCGAAGTGATGCTCATCCCTCCGGACAGTCAGCAGGTCTAGCTTGCTGCCTCATGGGGGCGCTCTGGTTATACTAAAGAAGCCACCTCCTCAGGACTACCAAATGAAAAAAAAAAAAATATATATATATATATATATATAAATAAATAAATAAATGTGTTATTCAAAAAAAAAAAGTGCTTCTAAGAAACAGGCTCCAATCCTCTATTAAAATCCTGTTTTTGAGAAGACTACTTTTGTTATCGGTGCTGTCTCAGATTTCTGGGCGCTTTCAGGAAATGAGAGAGGTTTTGTGCTCCCCGAGATGCTGCACAGCTCTACAACCTGCTCCTGGGTCTATACAAAATGTCAGGCAGTATATTGAAGCAGGCCTGTTTGACTTTGGACTTGGGTCGAGGTGTCCATCATGTGTTCTAATCCCAAAATCACAATTAAGTAGTGATATTACACCTACTGCGTGTTCCCTTCCTCCATTCCTTCACATTTTTTTCTTGCCTCATCTCTTATATTCTTTCCTCCTTTCTCTCCCTAATTCCCTCCCTGCTTCTGCCGGTAGTAGCCTTGTATACAATTAGCAACTGTTAGCGAGAATAAGTGGGGGCTCATTATTCATTATATGGATAACATTTAATTGCTCTGTGCTAATCCCAATAACCATCTCAGACAGTTTAGTCGGTTGTCACTTTCTGGTGCGACCACAACATCAGTTTTCTTTGACATGAAGTCGCCGATTCCCTTTTTGCTGATCACTGACATGGTCTAATTGGAGCTTTAGAGTGTCTTTGGTCTATCTCTTCAACCATCGCTTTCTACTTTCCCATCTTTTTTTCATCTTTATCAATCTCCCTCTGTGTCCTCCTCCCTCACCCTCATCCCACAGTGGATACAAATTACACAGGGTCTAAACAATGGAGGATGCAGGAGATGCTGACACCCTGAATGGCAGGGAGGACAAGCGGAGGCAGGACAGATCCACCCTCCATCACTCATCACCGGAGAAAAGGGGGAAGACTTGGACACAGATGTGACGAGAGGAAGGGACAGAGAGAGAGAGAGAGAGAGAGAGAGAAAAAGAGAGTGATGGGGAGGGGTGAGAAGGAGAATGAAAGGGAGTGAGCAGCCACCCAACACAGTCATCAACTCCCTTCCATCAATCATCTTTCTCAGCCCAAAGGCTGCCACTGCTTCATCAGCATCAGCTCTTTGTACATTATGTGCGCGTGTGTGTGCACATTAATGAATATTTGTTCTTAAAAGTGTGTGCAGGATTGTGTAGATGTGCATTGTGTGTGTATATGTGTGTGTGTGTGTGTGTGTGCTTAATTGGCCTACGTAGATACTATACTTGTCTCTATACTGTTTTTTTAAATATACAGTCAATATGAATAATAAAAGAACATAAAATATTATTATCTTGAATTAAAAAAGTTAAAGATCTTATATCAGTCTGTGGTAACAAGTGCTCTGTTTGGGGGGTGGTGTGCTTGGAGGTCAACAGTCTTAACAAGCTGTTAAGGAAGGCCAGCTAGTTGATCAGGTTGGAACTGTACAGTGTGGTGGAGAGGAGGACGAGGGACAAAATCAAAGTAATCTTGGATACCCTCCCTACAACAAGCTGTGGCAGTTTGGCAGCACGTTGCAGAGCAACTTGTTTTCACTCCCAACTTGTCAAATACAGACGCAACAAGGAACCCTTTAACGTATGTATGAGATGCACCGGGCTCTCAACTAAGGTTAGAGAAGCTGATGGTAAGAGCAACTGACGTAGTATTAAGAGCGAGAAAGTCTGCTTATGGAGGGAGGTCAGGGTGGATTTTAATCAAATAAATACAGACTTTCACCCAGGAATCCACTGTTCGTGTCCTGTGTGAAACCAAGTCAATATTGACTAATTTTAGCTAAGTTTTGTTACTTATCTGGGCCCGAACGACCCCCTGTGGGGGGCCGAGCGGTACCTAGCAGTACCGCACAAAGCAATTTTCAGAAACAAATATAATAATCCTACAACCATGTTGCATACCAGCTTAACGAAGAATAGAACCTTGTATAACATTTTACACACTGAAAACACAATTAAACACAATCTAACAGAACCTATCAGAACCGCTAGCAAAATATCGTAATTTTTTCGCTTTCATTTGACGAGATACGCACTCGGAAAAGTCCTCCGACCGGCGATCTATTAGCTCCCATAGCCCGTCTTGCTACTTAACAGCATTAGCATTCCACCCGGATTCTACCGACAACTTCGGATTTACTCTCCGTGAAACGGTTCAAAAGTTGCCGACAAAACAGCAGACCTATACAGTGCCCATAATCCATTTTTACCGGTGAAATCGACTTCTTCTATGGTTTTCCTGTCTAAAAAACTCTTTCCTGGAGGAAGGGGGGTCAACCAAGCCTGGAGGACCACGTTTCAACATTTTGAGAATCCGGATTTTACGCAGGCCCCGCCCGTGCGTATCGGGATTTTACGGAAAACTATCCTGTCAATCAAAACCACGTTGCCACCACTGCATTGGCTAGAACCTAAGGCGTGTATAGAGGTGTTGTAGTATGGAATTGACCAATCACAGGCTGAGAAATGGCCACTCACACACACGCTATAGCACATTCTGCCGTGAGTCGGCGGCCCCAAGAGGCTTTGGAGAGGATTCTAGCTCTCAAAAATGATTCCAAACTGCTGTATGTGATATATTGTGCATTTACAAGGATAAAGGAAGTTAAATATATCGTTATTTAAGTTATAAAAGTACAATGGAACAGCTGGAGAGGCTGTTTCTCAAATGACGACCTTTCGTGACCTCTCGTACGTTTATGTCTCTTGCTCTGGCCTACTTCACTCTATTCACTCCAATTATTTTTGTATGACTACTGCCATTATTTGCTATGATGCTGGGTGGTTTTTAGGCTTTACTGAGCCTCATTTAATATAGTATTATCAATAATAGTGCTTTTTCACCATGCGAACCTGACATTTTCAAAGTGGAGCTGTGTTCCATCTTCATTTGCTATTAACCAGTAACATATACACAATATTTACACCTCTCAACAAAGCTCACCCACTTGAGTGTTATTAATCAATTGTAATTATTCAAATAGACCTTGTAGTTAGAGAGTAAGGCCCCTTTGAGTATGGGTATAGTATTTTTGAGCAGAAGCCTAAAAATGTCCACTAATTGATCATTCGCAAAACAACAGAATAAATGTTGCACAGGCTTTGTACCAAAAATACTGTAATATATTCTGATACAACCACTTTTGAATCACCAACATTTTGTTTAGTAACTGTATTTAGTTACCTATTTTTTTCGAAGCAACTGATTACAATTACTTTATATTGTAATTTAATTACATAACACTGTTACATGTAACTAGTTAATTGAGGAACCAGGAACACGACAGTAACTCTATTTTACTCTAATAACTTTAGACCATAACCAAATGGATATGATTTTGGAAATGCAGTGAAATGGGATACTCACAGTAGGTTTTAAAAATCATCAAAAGGACAAACTTTGTGACCAGCGTCTGTCACCAGCATCTTGTTGAATCTTTGCAAAGAAGATTTCAGGCTGTTCTTTACAGATGAATGAGTCGTACTGAGCACCTACAAGACGTCCTTACTGAAATGGACATTGATTGCAGATGAATCAATGCTGATGACAGTATTGAACATGATGCTCAAGTCACATTGTTTCGGAAATCACTTCCTTCACATGAACAATTATTTACCAAGACACACACAGGCCATTAGAACAAAATGCATTTAAATGACTTGCTTGATACTGATTTTTGTTTACTAGTAAAATAAAGAAAAACTCCAAAGCGTGGACCTATGGCCAAACCATTATGTCTTTTAACGGGAAGTATTAAAAGAACATGCGCACACACGTGTCGTACACACAGTCAAATTAAGAACATTCTAGCAGAAGATGAGGGGCGCCGACGTCAATAAAATAACAAAACTCAAGAAGAAAAAACACACACACACACACACACACACACACACACACACACACACACACACACACACACACACACACACACACACACACACACACACACACACACACACACACACACACACACACACACACACACACACAAAGGACACAACAGATGAGAACAGGCAGTTTGATTGGGGAGCACAATTGCACATGAACAATCTTACAGTCCAGCAGTGGACAAAAAAAGAGAAGATGATAAAGAAGAGAGAACAGGAAAGGAGTGTCTTATTTGCCCTTTTTTCTCTAGCTCAGAGAGATGTGGTGGGATGTTCCCCATAAATCTAATTTATCATGCTGTCCGTGCCACTGATTTGCCAAAGGAAGGATTCTTGTCAAAAGGGTGAGACATGAAGCTCTTGCTCTGACACAAGTAATTGACGGTATTCACTTTTTAAGTCCAGCTATAAAAAACGAGTGGTCCCAGTGCAAGTCTGAACGAATTAAGAGGGTTAGGTCAGGTTAAAATAACAGTTTTTCTTTTAAGCCATTTCAGAGCATCTTACCTGTAGACTTGATCAATTGTTACTGCAGATGAATTATAGTTGCTTGATTAATGTGGAGTATGTTTGTTGCACATTCATCTACAGACTTTCCTTCTTTCAGTTCCAGACTTGCAGGCTGTAGATAAACACTTCAATGTTCTGAAAATCCCACTTTCTTCCCTTAGCTTTCTTCTTGTTTACCCATCTCACTATCACATTATTGTTGTTTTACTCGTCTTGCTAAAGGGTCGGTTTGATTGTTCTTGCGTTTAAAGGTTCATTCGCTATTGCAGCTGTCTTGCATGAGCAGACAGGCAAATGTGGAGGGGGAAAACAAAACATCAGCATCAAATGAAAAGTCAGGAAAGCTTTGCCCTTCTTGTGTCATTTCTCATGTGTTTCTCTCTCCATCGCTTTCTCTCGCCTTCTTTCGCTTCCAACTCTGACTCACCAAAGTTACAGGCTGCTTGTACAAAGCATCCCATTCCTTGCATAACATTGCACAAGAGAAAAGATTCTTTAGCCTTTACGTATCATAAAAATCACATTTGTTGTATTTTCAATGAGGATGTGTACATGAGCTGGGAATATTATTAAATAGACAAATTCCACGTATCATAACATTCATAGCCTGAGCATATTGGTGATAAGCGGGCATTATACATTATTACAGTCCTGCTGGATAATTTTTTCTGAGCGTCTAATAATGTCGCATGGGGGTTTACATTGTAGTTACTTTGTGTCTTGGTGTGTCTCATACAGACGCTAAAGGCTTGCCTTGTGTGTCGGTATCAGATGCAGAGGGGCATGAAGAAGCGTCAGTATTTGACGCCCCTGGGAATGAGAGACTACTCCACCGGGAGAGCATACGATAGCTCCGGAGACAGAGAAGCTAACCCTCGCCCTAGCTTAGCTAGCTAACTAGCCAGCCGTTCACCTGAGGAACAGTGATTGACACTGCATGAGAGACTCCTCCTGGCTCTGATTGGTAGTTTTCGTTGGGGTGCAGAGGATTCTTGCAAAGGATATAGTGACAGCTTCTGCAAATGTGACAACAAAACGTTTTTTTTTTTATAAAAGTTACTTTCTGAACTTTTAATGTCACAAGTTTCAAAACGGATTCAACATGCCAATAAGTCTAATGGCCAACTTGATGGCTTCAAACTTGCTTTCATCTTGTCTGTGCACACCTACGCAAACATGGCTGCATGTATAGCATCTTAACATCGCATGTACCCCACAGAGAGCCTGTGTTTTTTTACAGTGCAGTCTGGTGTTTGTTAGCAGACCCCCTTTGGAGCCTCACTGTGTTCTATTACTGCACAGTATGCACGAAACCAAACAAACACCCTGGAAATAGGCAAAGCAAACAGTAGCTCAGCACCCTGCAGCCATTTAAATCACAGCATGGTCTCTGTATGTTTGGAGGGATGGGCTACTGGAGGTTAGCATACAACAATTCCAATAACTTGATGAAGCCGAGAAACGTGTATGCTTTTGTGTATCACAGGAGAGTGTGAGTGAGTGCACGGATCTGAGGGAAAATTGCATTCATGACCTCATGAGCATGTTTGATGTTTGTGTGTGTGAGTGTGTTTGTGTGTTTTTCTGTGCATATTTGTACATTTTGCAGATGTGCTGCGGCCAGTGATTCATTGTCATCCTGCAGCCGACTAGATCAGACTCTGTCCGTCAGCTCTATTGTGTCCCAATAACACCCTTGTCTCCTGCTGATAATTATCTGCACGGCTGCTCTCCTCGACTCCGCTCTCCTCGCGTCTGAATGGGAAAGACAAAGAGCAAGTTTGTAAAAAAAAAAAAAAAACTTAGTTGTAAGGACAGGGAAAGAGAGAGCGACAGTCAGCGGGCTCGGGTGGGGGTTCAGGGGAGGGGCAGGCAGCGGAGCAGACAGACAAAAGGAGAGGAAGGAGAAATGATGATGATGAGTGTGGATAGGCAGGGAGAATTGAATCTTTTAATCTCCCAAAGTGGAAAGAAAGCGACCTGAGGCATTTGTGATTGGATTTCCTTTAAGTCCACAAGTAGGTCAATAGAACTAGCATTGCTCATTAGCAAAGAGGGAGGAGAGGCGTAGGGAGGAGAGAGAGGGAAAAGTTTTGTGTCGATACAGTGAGCATCATTCATTTGCCCTTTCCTCAGAAGGGGAGGGGGGGGGGGGGGGGGGGGGGGGGGAGCAGAGAGTGTTATGCGAAGTTTGGCTGTGTGGCTTTTTGTTGACTGTCTGAAAAGGGTGGAGGAGAGGTTTGAGCAGGCAGCAAAAATAATGAAGTGGAGAAGTCTTTCAAAAGGGCATTCATACTAAATATCAATCAAGAAGTTTAGAGGAAATAGAGATTTCTGACTGCTGAAACCGAGGGGCCTTATTAAGCCAAATGAAAATGATCTGAGGTCGCATCCAGCAAAGCAGAAAATATATAAATAAATAAATAAAAGTAAGCATGTGTGAAGTCTAAAATGTATCAACCCTTAAAATGACTACCTACATCGGGGTGTGAATGAAAGCACACTGGTTTTGGCATTTGGCCAATAATAATTCTTCCAGCCCAGATTTCTTTCTGCACAATTAGATCATGCTCCTAAAGCACAATTAGTAATATGGTGGAGAGAAGAAGGAACAAGGTGGCAGAGCTGTGGGAAGCAATGAAAAGAAACAAAAAGGTTAAGTCCAGTGGGGCACAGTTTGTATGGAAATGTCAGGATGTTTTTAAAACATTTGTTGTGCCTGACTGGGTGTTGCTTTCCAAATTGCAAGGGCTTTATCCAAATGTTCTTCTAATACCGTCATTATAATTAGCTGTTTACAATATGATGGTAAAACATACTCAGCCTTAATTACAAGACATTTTTTTATTAATTACACACCTCACCGGCACAAAGCAATGACTCAAGCTGCAAAACTGGCAAATCCAGTGTCGTCCCAAAAAAAGTGAAACAAACATTGCCCTTCGGTTTATTAAAGGGAGTAGGGTGATCGGTTGCCATGTCACATTGCATTGGGTATTTTTTAGGCTAATCTGGCATTGTTGCTGGCTATTTGCTGCGCGTTAGATGAGGTGATGAATACCACCCTCATGTTTATCCGTTGTATGTATGAAGCCAGGGCCAGCAGGCAATTAGTTAGTTTAGCATATGGATGCATTAGGAAAGTCTGGCACTCTCCAAATAATAAGCCCACCAGCACCATTACATTTTACTTATTAACTTTTATATGTAATATTTTCAGTTCATAACAAAAGAAACTTGTTGTTTTTTATCTATTTGTGTATCGATTTAACAAACAAGATGTAGCACATTCATTTTTGAGGTGCTAAGCAAGAAGGCAAATCATTCATCAAGCTTGTTTCCCAAAATGTTGAACAAAACTGCCAGAATGTCTGGTTTAGTCAACTGAGATGTCTTGATGTATGATGCATATGTTGCAGCGTTGTTTTCTGCTTAGTCCGTTGTATTCTATATCAGGACAACTTAAAGTCACATTTATACCATGGTCAAAAAGAAACAGAGGGAGGCTGTGTTGTCACCATATTTGTTTGTTAACCTATGGTCACGTTTGTTTTACCAATGCGAGTTAACTGTTAATGTGGCACGGAACAGAAGTATTGTTGCTATGGTTACATGTTTTACCTTGTGAACCGACAGTGGTTTAACTGTTGCCAGAAATTATGTTTGAGGTGTCTCATCAAAGCTTTAATGGACACCTTCTAGCAAATCACAAACAAAGAATTTTCTTTAGATATAAAGTTACAGATAAAAAAACATCTCCAATTATGTCTACTGCAGTCAAAGGTGGTATTTCTTTGAGGTCACAAGTTTCTAAACTGATTCGACATGCCAATATGTCTGATAGACAACTAGGATCAAACGTGCTTTTTTCACATGTACCCCACAGGGTGCCTGTGTTTTCACTGTGCAGTTTGTTGTTTGTTAGCAGACCCCCTTCGGAGCCTCAATGTGTTCTTTTACTGCACAGTATGCATTAAACAGGCAATTAGCATAGCTTAGCATATATTTTGAAACAGGTAGTCTGGCTCTGGTAAAAATAATACACCCACCAGGACCACTACATTTTACGAATTAACAATTATATGTTATGAAATAGTTTTAGCAGTAACTCCCTGACCTGTAAAAAAAACAACAACACTTAAACCAATTAACACACCAGTGTTAATTGGTTTAAGCTTTGTTTATACGCGCTTGGCACCGTAGCGCGAGAGGTGCACATGCTTCACTACGGCCAGTTTAAACTAGCTTTAGAGGTGCTGGTAGGCTAGCTGTTTCCAGTCCTTATGCTGAGCTAAGTAATCATCTGCTGGCTCTAGATTCATACTTCATGCACAGACATTACAGTCGTACTGTATCATTCTTCACGTCTAACTCTTGACGAGATAGCAAATAAGGCCGAGATACCACCAAAACACGCCGCCTGTCTCCAACAGAAACGCGCTCATCCAGGCCGAGCAACGAGGAACATTTACGCGGCTACAATACGTCCACAAAGGCCCGTGGGTAAAATCCGGGAGTAACCGTGACTCTCTTAAGGGTTAGGTTTGGGTGGGGACGTGTCTTCCTGGTGGAAGTTATGGTTAGGGTTAGGGTTAGATGGATACAAATAAATAAAATATACACCCCGCCACTCTCGGCTCATTACTCCCCTGCAACGAGGCACATCACCCGGCCACAATACCTTCTGAACGTCCCCCGGGGGAAATCCGGGACTTGGTTTTATGGTTCCGAGTGGCGGGCGCTCACCCGTTGGCGCCGGACGCGCAGCCTCCAGCCGCCCCCGCCACGAGGCACCCCGTCGTCAGGTCCGTCAGCCCTCGGAACAGGCCGCGGGGCAACAACTCGTGGGTGGCGGGGGTAGAGGCGAGGCAGATCTCATAAATCTGCTGTGCGTAGGGCACCAAGTGCCGGAAGGGGCAATCAAACAACCTGGCCATGGTAAAGCTGCCGCGACAATTTTGGAGAGAATGGCCCTAAAAAGGCAACAGGAGTCTCAGGCAGAGAAGAGAAAAAATGTGTTTATATTGTTACCACCGGGTTGACTCAGGGAGTAGCAATGTCAATGTCATGATGAACCAGCCAATGTGTTTCCATGGAATAATTTCATTCATCTTAGCTGGATTCTCTTTAAAGTCTTGGTTAAGTTGTAGCCCTAATCATGTTTTCATTTCCCGTATGAATGCAAATGTAAAATATAATGTTTTGGTAATCAAATCAGGTTTGAATAATATTATGCACACATAATTGCACCCAATTAAAGTATTTATACTAAGATTTGTTCTATTTTTTTAAACCTTTAAACCATGTTTTAATGTCCAGGTAATTACTAAAGTTTTAAAACATATTTAACTCTCCATTTATATGCTAATTAATTTCCTTTGTATTTCTAAATGGGGTCAATGCTGAAATTCGTGCATGGAGGAGCGCAGGATTAAGAGGAAGATACTGACCATCTACAAGCAGCAGGTCTGAGGGTAACAGTACCTAGCATGGGGAAAATTATGCTTAGGGCACCCAAATGGAAAGAAAAAAGAGAGAGCAGCGATGGTCGAGCGAGCTATAGACTAAATGAAGAGAGGGAGCAGCTTTACCGAGTCAGAGAAATTCAACATTATTTTCTGATTCACAGAGGTTATGTTCCAAAGCACAAATGAACACACGCTCACCTCCGCACAACACAGCGGGAAGGTGCTGCGTTGCCGGATTTTGAACGAATGCAGCTGAAAGACAAGCTTCATCCTGTCCACTTTAGAGAAAGAGAGCAGCATGGGAAACACTGGAGTACATCCACATAAAAACAGACAGCGATGCAACAACCCGTTCCCATCCGAGAAATATGCCCTCTTTACATCTGACAGAGTTAAAATGGGCCTTGAGACCATGGATGTAATGCTTTTGCCTCGTATCAGATGCCAAGGGGCGTGACAAAGTGGCAGCATTTGACAATCTGAACAGGCTGTGCGCCCCGCTGTTTTGGGCTCAGGATTACACCCTCATGTGGGGCTCAAACGCTGTTTGCTGTTTTGCCCAGAAACATCCCGAACAAAGCAACATAATAAGAAAAGAGGAAATACTGACAGAAGTCACTGTAGATAGAGACACCACCAGGGATTATTTTTGTAAGAGTACAGACATATTTTAGAAAACTCCTGCATATGATACCTTTAAGCATTCTAACTATATATGAAAATATAGTACAATGTGTAGTTTTATACCTTGATGAAATGCTATCATTAGGTTTTACTTTTAGACCCATACACCATTTTGGGTCTTTGCACTCATTGAATGAGAGTTATCATGTAATCAACACAATAATTCAAAGATTTATATTGTAATCTTTTATTTTTTACATTGGAAAAAATAATTTAGTATCTCTTTTTAGTATCAATTGTTTCCTTCTTATCCTCTCTTAAAGGGTAACTTATGTATTTTTAAACCTGGAAACCTATTTTTTCTTGTTTTTGTGTCTAAGTGACTATTGCGGACAACTGTTCTTGAAATTGGTCCAGTATTGAGCGAGAACGCTGAAGACGGTGGCCACTCAATGTGCTGCAAATGCGATTACTCGGGGCTATTCCTCACCATCGATGTACGTCCAAGTGCTTGTTTTTGCCTCCGACAGGTTGTGTGTCTGACAACTTTAGGGAAAGGACCAGAGAAATAAGACGTCTTTCTTTGCCTTTCGCTTGACGCGTCTGTTCCTTATTGTGTCATGTGACTTGTTGCCAGAAGACAACCGTGGACATGCGTGTGAGAGTTGGAGAGAGGAGTGCCGGTGTTGCCACTCTTTGTTGTGTTGTAGTAGAGAAAGTGTAGCTTAGTGTTATCTCAAAGATTTTCAGTGTCATGAAAGGATGATTTCGATAATGTTGATGTGACATGAGATTTCAGAATGAAAATTCTCCTTGAGTGAGACACACAATAACAAACTGGATCAAACAAAAGGTCACAAATACATGTTATGTCTTTTCCGGGTCCTTTCCATAAAGTTGTCAGACATAAACAATCAGAGCCTGTCACTGGCAACAACAACCACTTTAACCCTCCTGTTATGTTCGTTTCTCAGGTACAGCAATGATGTCCGCGGGTCAATGTGACCCGGTGCATGTTTAATCATCCAAAAGTTGTCAGAAACCAAAAAATCCTAATAAATATAGTTTGTAACTCATCACCAACACCATTACTAACAATTCAATCAGTATTTAGTGGAATGGAGTTATTCACCCCTCCATAGATCATAGTTCAATTAGGATAACTCACTCGTTTTCATGAAAAATACATGTTCAAACTATTTTTTAGGTACATTGGAAAAACCTAGATATAAATTGCATTAGTCTACCATAACATGTATTTATTTCTACATTTTTTTTACATTTTGAAACTTTCTGTTCAGGGTCATATTGACCCGCTCACCCAAAATCAAGTCAAATGAGTCATTGAAAGTAAAATTTAGTGATGTTTATTTATAGTGTTAAGAAACAGACATTTACAAAAATTAACAAGAGATGAGCACAATGAACGAGATGTGTGTGTGTGTGTGTGTGTGTGTATGCGCATGTGTGTCTACACAGCACACGAGTGACATGTCGTCACGGTGTGCTTTGTGCAAATACATTTTGGCACTGTCTTTATAATATTTTCGGCAGACAGTCTTGGCTGATGTGTATTGGGTGAGAATGTTTTGACACGAATGTCTCGCTTGGAGGAACAAGGTATATCAGTTTCCTCATCTGATGGTTCATAATCAGCACCATTATAATCTGAATTGACCTCAAGATGGTCTTCATCTTCAGACACATCCTCCTCTATTTCACTGTCGTGATCAAGGATGTGCTCCAGAGCCTCCAGGGCTGTCATCCTTTTCTTTCTGTTGCTCATGCTGTCCTACAGTAAGCTGCTGTGTTGTACGTATCTGCAGAGTGTAATGTTGGTCGGACTCCCAAGCAACCATTTTGTATGTTTCGCCCCTCTCCTGCTAAGTGTGGGCGGAGTTTTCCCGCGGGAAAATAAAAGGTTCCCGTCAAAGTCAAAATAGTATCTGTATTTCCCGCACAGGTGGGGTAGTGAGAAAGAGAGTGTGTGTGCGTGTGAGATTGGGATTAAATATGGTGTGTGTGTGTGAAATGGGGTGAAACATGGTGGGAGGGAGTAAGAAATACTTTGTCTCACATTTTCAAAGAAATGGTCTAAACGTAACCCTTCTGGCCCCTTATAGCCTCCACTTTCACTGCCGGGTCAAATTGACCCGAACATCATCTCTGTAATATAAACCTGCAGAGGGGGGTGGTTCATGATATGAACTTTTTTTAGCAGAAGAAGTTTCATACAGAAAAAGTACTTTTTCTAGATTTTCAAACTTTGAAACGGGTCAATTTGACCAGCAACACAACAGGAGGGTTAAGTGGATGTCCATTGACGGCGCGGAACTTCCCCGAGCGATTACATTGCAGTCCGTCTAGCGGCTGTTAGCTGCTGCGTTCTCCCACAGTACTGGACCAATTTCAAAAGTTGTTGTCCCCATTAGTCATTTAGACACAAACACATGCAAACATGGGTCCAGGTTGAAAATTCCAAACTTACCCTTTAACATTCAAAACAATGTTATGAAAGAGCTGAGAGGCCTTAGCTTGCAGTGATAAGCCTCCCCTTCATTTTGGTTGAATTAAAATATTTCCATTTGTGGCATGGAATAAAGAGGGAAATGTCTCTGTGTCCATTAGCTGGGCTGAACATTTCTCCAGCTGCACCCGTAGCCCATCGGCTTAGTTCCTATTACTAGCTTGATAGACAGAGTCGCTAACGATTGCTACGTGTGTACAGTCCCACTCTGTCTCATGCATGTTTGTCCATCTAAAGACCACTTCAGGCCAATCCTTTTTAATCCATGGGATGAAGTTTCACTGAACAGAACTGAAATGAATATGAATTGACATGAAAACGCAATCCCTGCCTGAAGGACGTTGAAAGCCTTTTTTTTTTTTCTTTAAATGTAGGATTGGGCAATTCAAAAAAAGCCTTATTAGTGAGATTGCCAATGTCCCATTTGAATCCTTGCTCTCTAATTGCAGCATGGCCTTTAATGCTGATCCAAACTGGCCTCATAGCTTTATATAAAGTATCGATTTACTTAGCTGAACATTCTTTTTCTCTCAGTTTAAGAAATATTTACTAAACTGCATCATACAACACAGAGTCTGAGCCTCAATAGGTTGTTAATTCTATAATGAAATTTAATTGAACTGGCTATGTTCCAAGAGAAACTGCATTGTGATTATAGTTCATATTTATTAGGGGATAACGGGAAATGGATGGAATTTCCAAGCTCAGTGTTGCACAAAGCCCAGTGGATGAATCCTAATTAATTTGGTGAGTCCCTGACTTTCCATGTAGCACCATCAGCAGTGAAATATCTCTTAAGTCTTTGCACTCATTCTGGTACAGCTGTATGTCTAGCGTCACCATCAGGTCAAAATTACAATCAATTCAATACATTGGTTTATGAACAAATACTAGAAGAAGTAAGGATACTTCCATCAGCCTTAGCTGTACTCTGTTAGTTCTAATTAGCACAGCATGCTGAGATGGCTAGGGTTAACATTGTGTACATACTTATTTAGTATTTCTGTGTTAAGCAGCCTTGAACAAACAATATTTCTATAAACTCTACAGGCGGGTCCAAAGGAGAGTCGAGGTGTTGCAACTGGTCTAGATCAAGTCCTCAGGAAGAGTGCATCACTTTGAAACACATTTTACATAGTGGCCAAACGCTGGAATTATAACTTATGGGTCCGTCTTTTGGCCCAAAAAGACTTTCCCCATATTGGGAAAGAGTTTTTTTTAAGGTTAACCAACTTCCCTGTATGAACAATTGAATACCCCTCATTTAAATCAAAGTTTAAAAAAAGCAAAAATATCCTCATTAAGAGATATTTTCCGTCCTCCGCTAGCGGGCTTGCTCTATGTATGTGGAAGCAGTGCGTGCGATCCAGGTAATTTTATACTTTGTAAGTTTTAACTTCACTGAGCAACTTTTATAAGAATGAATGAATGAAAAGAGAAACTGGATCCAGTTCTCTATACACATCCGTGGAGGACCAAATGGTGTAGGGCCATCTCAGAACCTCTGTATATCCACAGGTTGGGCGATCTAAGTACGACTGTGGCAGTGATGTCACACTGTTGGTGCAACAGTTCATTTCGCAGTCTACTGTAGAAACAGCCGCTCGATCACTTGTAATGCTGAGGAAACAATTCATGTCACAGGAGGCAGAGGTAAGTAAAATCACATCTCTCCTGGTGTGAGAAAACCATACATTTCACTTTGACGACAGCTTTTGAATAAGAAACAGCAAGGCAGTGACACAAGGCTTTTCCCTCCTTGTAATATCCCATAATACTGAATTTGACTTTCATGCCAGGTACCATTTAGATGGAAGTCGGGAAATATTTCAAATGGGGGATGAATCGCTGTGGGGGTCAAAGGTTCCAGTGCAGAGGGAGAGACGGAGAGGAGAGGAGAGACGGACGAAGACAGAGAGAGAACAGGGGGATTCTCAGATGCAGGTGTATTTATAGCTGGAAAAGGAGAGTCACACACACACACTCACACACACACTCACACACTCTGGAGGCTATCCTCGTCCTGCTGTTAAATAATGCAACTGCTTTGAGATCTGAGGGACTCCTATTATATTAAGTCTGCGTGTGTCTCTATGTGTGTGTGTGTGTGTCTCTCTGTGTGTGTGTGTGTGTGTGTGTGTGTGTGTGCTTATACATGTGTCATTGAAAGACACAAACCCTCCATCTCACTGCTTTGTAACAGTCTGCACTTTGTTAATTGGCCTGTGTGTGTGCTGCTTTTTGGGTTTCTGAAATAATTCATTATATCCAACTTGATGACTCGATCATATGTCTTTTTTTTTTGCATTTGTACACGTGTGTGTTTGTGTGTGTTTTTGCAATTGTGTGTAATTATTCACACCCTGTTATGTGCCTCTCCTGAATGTGTTTGTACAGTGTTAGAAGTTTTTCTGAAGTGTTTCGCCACCAAAGTTTTCTTATGCCTCTTGTGCCCAATTAGGCAGCTTGTTTGAGCCGTTGCCGTCAGATGGTTCCCTCTCTTGGCATCCCTCTTCCCCTTCATCACTCCATCCCACCGTCCCTTCATCTGTCCACCCTGCAGTCTGAGAGTAAAGAAGGACAATAAATGAATGTCAGTTAAGCAGTACCACAGTAAATGTATTGGTGCCTCTGAAGAGGCGCCGTAGGTCAATTTTCTCGAAAATGTATACATGCACACTTTTCGCTCTTGTTTCTCTTTGACATTTGAGAGAAAGACTGGAGGACAAGAAGAGAGAGTGATGGAGACAAGGCAGAGAGGAGGAGGAAGAGGAGGATAGGAAAAAGATAGAGGAGGATTCAAATTCACTGCTTACCTTCTCAACTAGTCAGTAGATCTGTTGCCAGGAGAAGGAGCGACACTGATAGCAGGTTGGGTCTCTGCCAGACACCCACACACACACACACACACATACACACACACTGAGATATTCTATGACCTTGGTAGGGGCAGGAAACTGTACAGCCCTAACAAGGACACATACACACACATACACACACACCCTGACAAGCCACCTGCTGTCATGTAAACGGTACTGCATGTTGTCGTTGACCTGTTGTAAATTCAGCAGGTTGGTTTGTTTGTGTGTGTTTTGTTGTGTGTTAAGGGAAAAAGGACACCGTACAACTCTGCCAGCTCTTTAAGTCTTCACTGAAGAGATAAACAACTGGAAGAATTGTGTCCTTTGTGTGTGTGTGTCTGTGTTTGAGACATGGGACTGTCTAAAATCCTAATTAACGCAGAATTGAGGCAGAATGCGATGCAAAGATATTTATGTAATTACAAGTGTTTGGAGTTTTTTGGGCTAAATTCATCCTCTCAGGTACATAACATTTACATCCTTTACATCCTTTCAAATATATGCAATGTTAATTGGACGGCAGACTGCCTGAAGTGTGGGTTACTATCAGGAAATGGTAGAGAGAGGCAGAGACAGTGTTTGTGTGCTGAGTTTTCTGACAAACAGATGTTCATCAGCATTTCAGAGTGTTCCTGTGAAGCCATTAGACTGCATTACCAAGAACACACTAATTACGTAGGTGCATGGGGAACTGAAGGGAAGCAGGCGCCACACACACACACACACACACACACACACACACACACACACACACACACACACACGCACACACGCACACACGCACACGTTCAGACAAATACTGTCACTCTCACTTAGGGAGCACTGTGAAAAAAAAACTAAAAAACCTACTTCACAGTGCAATTTTAGAATCCAACCATAAAAAACAGCGTGTACCCACTGTGCAAAATAGATGCCCATAAAAAGTAAATCCCTATTTTAAAGTAAGTGAGTGAAACATTATGGGATGAGCTACTCACACTGAAAGCCTTCAATCCACACTGACACATTTGATAAGGCATCTTTGTCTCTTTGCCCTTCCAGCCACACAAAGCTGTTGTTCTTCTCCCAAATCAGATATTTGCTGAAACACTCTGCAGAGTCCATGAATCTGAAAACCCAACTTTCTTTACGATTGTCACAGACACGGTGGGCTACAAAAATAATCAGACTCTCGGTAACCTCCACCTCTTGCTAATCTATCATTTTGAATACCGATATATCACATAATACAGCTGTTGTCGATTACATGTAGTTTATGCCCAGCGAGCATCTTTCTGTTAAAAAGACGTCTTTTCACCGACTATTTGAAGACGTTGATTGAAATATCACGGTTTGACCAGATTTCAAGGGGATTGGCAATACTAACATTTTCCATCCTCTACATTGTGCTAATAATAGTATATCGTCATTTTAGAGGCTTACTAAAAAAACAGATCCACATTTCTCAGTTGAAAGCCAATATTGCAAATCCCGGTGAAATATGGTCGTCTTCAAATAGTCGGTAAAAAAACGTTCACTTTTGAACCACTTTTAAACGTCTTTTAAAGGTCGATGGCGAAAATAGACTTAGTCTTTGACGTTTAGACCGAATTTCAACCAGAAATCAACCTTGAAATCCCGGTTGCTGCTCACTGGGTGCTGTAAGACAACCTTGTGGTGTATAACAGCCCCTGGTTCTTCTCCTTAGTTTAGATGCATTGCTGACAATTTGCGTCTAATATTACAAATGCAGTGCACGAAACTTGAACTTAAATTCTCTTTACTGATTTCTGATTCTCGTCACCCAGTTCTCTTTTCACACAGATATCACAAAACACGGTTTACCAATGAATAATGTTGCTGCTGCATGCGTTGGCTCATGAAAATGTGAAAATATGCAGTGGCAACAACACATTTAACGCCAAAATCAGTATGAAATTATGCGTAAAGGAAAAACACTGAGTTGGTCACCTGCATCATATAAAAAAACTGAACTGAATGTAAAATGGGAATGTCCACGGTGGTGCAAAGCTGCACAGCTTGTTACAGAGCTATGTTGGACTATCTTGCTCAACCAACATGTTTAACATATTAAACCTGCAACAACTGTTTTGTTTTGGCAGATGGCTGAACAGCTTCTGCTGTTAAACGCTCCACTATATTCACTAGCTAGTTGCTAACTGTCGTTTGGCGCTGAGCAGGTAGTGTTGTGGCCAAAGAGAACGCGATGAGAGCAAAAACAGTGAACCAAAAAAAAGACAGTTTCTTGCAAAAAAGCCAATGAGCCTAAAGTCACTATGAAGTTCTTTAGAGATGCGTGGAACTGCAGAGTTGGGTGATAGGCTCCTGTGCAACATAATCTTATCGCTACTCATCATACTTTACAGTTTGGGCAAAAGCCCCTGATGTGGCAGTTAGGGTGAGGCAACAAAACTACTCAGGGCAAGAAAAAACATCATGGAATGGCTTGAAATAAGTCTGCTTGTAACGTTATTGACATAACGTCGGTTCCCTGAGTAAAAGTTTTTTTAGTCAAACTATTTTCACGGTATAGAATGACTGTCATGCTCAATTCGACACGCAAAGCTTTTTGTTCCTCGGTCTCTCTGTTCAGGGATTCTTTATCTAGGTTTGATGTGGATACAACTCATGGTCTGGCGTAAAAAGAGAGGCAAGGACACATCTGGAGCAGGAAATAAACTGCCTGTAATATGTTCAATTATGTCACTCTCGACTAAATGACTGCAGGTGTGAATTTAGGATTGGACGCACTGTGTTGAAAACAAAGTTGTTTTTCTTTTTGTTGTCTTGAGTGAGTAGCATTTTATTGCAGTTTTCTTTTTGGACATCTTTATATCATTTTGTTGATTGAGTTCTGAGAGTCAAACACATTTTGGAGCATACATTTGCTATTTTGTAATAATGAATTTGGTGTTTGTGTCAACTTTTCCCAAAACCAGGCCTATTATTTCCAACAATGGGTCCCAACAATGGAGAAAAACTGCAAATTAAAGACTCTTTGATGCCTTGGTTAAAGGAAAAAATTGACATTTTGGAAAACATTCGCTTTCTTTCTTGCTGTTGAGGATAACAGAATACAAAAAATATTGATACTTGAAAATGAGGACGATGATGAGTCAATATCTTAACTCTAAAAATATCTTTTTACATGAACTTCAGGACACTAATGGTGCTAAGTGACAAACCCTCAATTTACGTGCCTATTCTGACCACCTCAGTTGGTACTCACAAGCAGAAACTGGAGAAAAAAATACTAAACTACAGACTGGAGGCTTATGACCCAATACACCTTATCTATGAACTTCCTTGCAACCCTCTGGCCATGTGGCAGGCAAAGCCATGCACCCCGGACAAATAAACTGATGTTCAAACTAAAATAAAATGTATTTTAATTGATATGCTGAGTTAACATGTTTTAAAATGAGTAAGTTTTGTTTCACATGTACATCTTTGTAACAAGAAAGCAACTGAAATGAATAGGAGTTGTTGGCCCAAGGCTATCAGAGACACACACAACCCTGTTTCAACCCCCTCATCTAATAGCCTACAATCCTGTGAGAGATAAAACTCACAGCTGTGATTCAGTTAGTTCTCCTCAGAGGATTATAGCAAGAAGAAGTCAGAGGAAGCTACTACTTGGGACTTTGATGCTGAACTGTGGTCTCTACAGCTTAAACCCTCCTGGGCCGGCAGGCCACGGGTTGGTGGGGAAACGGACCCTTGTTCCTGTTCGGAGGCCCACTGCTAAGCCCGGGACATACCAACATATTGAGAGTGATATCCAGCCGACCTGGGAAGGAAGAACTTCCAAAGACGACTTCCACGTATGGACCTAATAGACTACGACAAAAGACTAAAGAACGTTAAATCTGGCACGCCAGATCTTTCTGTCGCTGCTCTGCCGGTTCTGCCTCTTTTTCCTTGTGTTACTGACCCGTCTGCACCCCTGTGAAGTGCCACCTGCAGCTCTGCATTAATCTTTTGAGTGTTAGATGGGAAGATCAATATCGCTTTTATACAGTGCAGCACATGGTACAGTCAGCACAAGATTAATTTAGCTTAGACTAGAAACAGGAGGAAATAGCTACGAGTAACACAATTCATCTAACACATTTGCCTTGTTTATAGCACATTTAAAGTGTAAAATGACCAATATACAGTCAGTTATGCGCTAGACTATTTATTGGCTGATAGCAGTGGCTATGGCAGTGATTTTCAACCACTGTGCCGCGGCACACCAGTGTGCCGTGAGACACCGTTAGGTGTGCCGTGGGAAAATGTCCAATTTCCCTTAATCGGTCCAAAAAACTATTATTTAGTTGCTGCAAATAATTTGCCATTGTTGAGCATCTGAGCTGCAATATAGTGGTTGGCTAAGTCATTTCATACTCTTCCATGCCAGTGGGTGGCAGTAGGTAGCGCAATAATGACTTTATTATTTTAAGACAGTAGAATTAAATGATGCGCGGGAGAGGTTACGGTGAAAAGACGAACAGCGATGGAGAAATATTTGAAAAGGAAAAATGCAGACTCTGAACTGGGCCCTGGACAACATTCTAACCCAGATTAAAAGCCTAGTAATTAGGATCAAGAAATTGAGAGACTTGTCATTAAATTGTCAGCATATATCAGACTGGGTACAATAATATCCGGCCCGCGGGAAAATATCATATGTCTATTATAACTGGCCCGCCACACCACAGAGCTCCGAGACGAAAAGTGTCGATGTGAGCTGGCCTTTTTGTGCGACGTAACGAAGCATCTCACTGCGCTAAACTCCCAGCTGCAGGGACGGGGACGTGTGATCACAGACATGTATGATCACAGACATGTGTGATGCAGTGAGAGCTTTCCAAGCCAAGCTGCGCCTGTGGGAGACTCAGAAGCAGCAAGGAAACTTGGGTCACTTTCTGTACCTCCAGCGCTATGTTCCCGATTGCACATTTTGCTGATACACTGAGCACACTTGGCACAGAGTTCACTCGGCGATTTGCCGACGTTGCAGCCCAGAAATTTGAATTTGAACTGCTCAGCAATCCGTTTGCAGTTGACGAGGAAAGAGTCACCTGTGCACATCCAAATGGAGCTGATAGACCTCCAGTGTAATGACACAATCAAGGCAAAGTATGACTCTGTGGGCGCTGCACAGTTTCCAAGCTTCATCCCCGAAACGATGCCTCAACTCCGCCTACATGCTGCTCAAATGCTCTGCATGTTTGGAAGCACATACCTGTGTGAGCAGGAGTCGTCTCACTGATGCACACCTTCACTCCATCTTGAGGGTTTCCACAGCACAGAACCTAAAGCCCCAGTTCCACCGAAAGCCGGACATACTACGGATGTCCCCGGATACACTACGGATCAGATCCGGGGTCATCCGGGATAAACCAGGCTTGAACAGGGGTGATTCGTGGCGGAACCATAGTAGAACCGTAGTAGAACCGGGAAACATGTCAAATGTGTTGTCATCCGGGACGATTTCCTTCCCGGATCACCCCGGTTCACCGCGGATCACCCTGGTTCTCACCTCTTTTTATCCGGGGACATCCGGGGACATCCGGCTTTCGGTGGAACTGGGGCTTAACCCCAGACATTAATGAACTGGCAGCCAAGAAAAGATGCCAGACATCTGGCTCTGGGACATATGCATAAAAGAATGTAGCCTATTTTTTTTTGCACTTTGTCCAATATCCCTTCTATCATGTTTATTAAATGTTGACCATGTTTGGCCCTCAACATAGTCCCAATGTCCTCTCTGTGATTGAGTTTGAAACCCCTGGCATATATGCTGTATTATCCTAAAATCCTTTCTTGGTTGTTGATGGGCTTAGAAAAGGTTGAAAAACACTGAGCTAAGGTATCGGGCTGCTGATTGTCGCTTTATATTTAATGGAGAGGTAAGAGAGTGGAAATGAAAATGAGACATGAGGAGGTGAAAATATTCTTGAGTTGAACCCTGCAAGAAAACCGAAAAAGCAACTCACTTCAACAGATAACATCAAGGACTATTGATGACATTACTATTGCATATTCATACAGTTGTCTGGCAACAGAAAACAGTTACGTAGATATTAGAGGTGAAGAATCAGAGGTTTTACCCGCTGAGACATGTTGAGTGACTGGTCCATGCAACCCCACTCTTTAATGGATGATGGCTGTAATGGACTATTTTGTTGTTTGGTAAAGGAGAGAAGAGCAACAGGAAGACAGTTTCCAGGTTATTTTAGTGTTTATATGTGAACTTTTAAAAGGTGATCTAAAAAACATAATGTGGACGGAACTCAGTTTGACACAAAACGGTGTTTTCAAATATATCTGCGTGTCCACCAACATGGTACACAGACACACACACACACACACACACACACATTTACACACAGTTTAGCAAACATTGCGCTGACTTTCATTCATCCCCAGAGGGCTTTGCCTGACCTTTACTATAACCCCAATTAAGACAGAAACCTTCTTTCGCTTTGGGACGCAGATCGTCTCTGGTTTGACAAGCCCTCTCTGGTCAACTGTTGTGAAGTCCAGATTTTGTCCCCAGATATGTCCTATATGCCAGAGACAGACACAGAAAATGGCCAGCAGCCAGCAGGAGTGAAATTAGGATTGACAAAAGGGAGTGCGAAGCTCTGCTGTCCCCCAATTTAATCTGACTGAGAGACATCTATGGATTCCTTTATACCTCACTGTGTCCCACCCACTCCCTTTTTCTCCCCCTCTTTCCTCTGCACCCCTACTCACTTATTCCCCTGTGTCCATTCTTTACCTCCCCCCCTTCCCTCCCTCCTCTTCTCCAGATCTACTGCCCGCTCCCTTTTCTTCTTCTCTCATCACCCAGCACAATAACACACACACACACACACACACACACACACACACACACACACACACACACACACACACACACACACACACACACACACACACACACACACACACACACACACACACACACACACACACACACACACACACACACACACACACACACACATTGCACTGACCTCCTGCTTTCCTGCTCCTGTCTTGCCCAGCATCTGTCTAATTCAGTGGTTGGGCCTGTGGTTAGAAGCAGTATGTTTTTTATGATCACCCTCTGAGTACACAGTGACCTTGGACATTATTCACACACAATGGATGGAGCTGTCCACACTGGGGAGCACTGCAACTGCTGTGGGCCGTTGCGAGTGTGTGCCTCTGTGTGCCTCTGTGTGTTTTGTTTTTCTTCTTGTGTGAAAGGCTGTTAAGAGAGAGAGAGAGAGAGAGAGAGAGAGAGAGAGAGTGCAAGGCAGGCAGTAAGAGTGAGTGTACCTATTTAAAATGCGAGAAAAGGAGAAAGAATATGAATTAGATTCGTGGGGGTCTTATGAATGTAAAAATGTGTGTGTGAAGGAGCTATTGGGTTCTTGAGAAACATGTAAAACTGCTGTGCATATCTCAATCAAACTATAAACCACTAACGTTTTGTTTTTTGTCCTCAATATCACAATAACAGGTAAACAGAAAGGTAAGGGTGAAGCCCTTGTGCTGTGTGGCCAAAAGTATGTGGACAAATTACTCCCTGGTTATTACTCAGTGTAAGTGTCTGCCTATGATGTTGATAAAATGAAATGATTGTTTTTTTGGCAACAAGTTTTTCATCAATGTAGACGAACAACTAACAGCTTTCCGGCCAGCTAATGCAAAGATAGGGGATGCAATCATTAAACAAAAAGAATATTGACCCTTGTACAGTTTGTAAACAATGATGATGTACTTAAGTGTGTGCATGCATTTTGGCTACACAAGTATGTTCAATAGCTTGTCAAGTTATGCAAGGGCATTAACCACAAATAAATAGATTGTACAGATCCGTGTTAGTGAGCGGGTAGAATACTTTAGCGATTGGTCTAATATTTGGTGGCCAGATATATCCATGTATTTTGTGGTGAAACCTATCGTGTACAATTACAACAGTGAGAACGAAATTCACCAGTTAACATGGTAACTCGTTAAACTGAAGTACCTGTTGCTCTGAAATGGTCTTGACCCTGTCGGAATTCTGTAGAATTTGAATCTGCTGTTGTAATATTGATTCTGACAAGTTAATAACAACAACCAGACATTGTGATGCTGTTAACAGTTTTAATTCAATGTTTAAAGATTTCTTACTTGACTGGATGACAAAAGGGCCACTTGCATTGCAAACCTGCATATTTTTGATGACTTTGGCTGTAAAATGGTCAAAATGTAAATGTGTCTGTTATGAGTATTGGCTTTTTCTTCAAAAAGAACACAGGACATGCAATTAACAAAGCAGATACGTATTCAGTAGAAGATAACAAAATCATTTTTGCACTCTAACATTAAAGCCTACAATGATATTTTAGACAACAGTATCGTCATGCACAAAACAGACGCATACTGTGATCTTAGCATCCCCTGTTTAATCATTTTCCTCTTTCGGCCACTAACTGAGAGCCAGCCCCTATCACCTGACCTCAGTATGCTCTTGTGACTGAATGAGAGCAAATCTCTGCGACCAGTTTAAAAAAAATCTTAGTGGACTGAGCAAATTTATAGTGGAGGAAAGTGAGAAAATAAACGTTTAATTGGCAGAGACCGATATAAACAGAACTTTATTGCCCTCTAAAAGGGATTTGGTCCGAAGTGTGGACATTTCGATTAAGGTTACGAGTAAGTGACAGCCAAAGCTAGCAACACAGCGGTCTTAATGACACATGTCCATGAACATTACCTGTCATTACACTGTATATGGATCACTAGAGCTGAAAATGTTCATCTAAGATCAATAATTATGGAGATAATATTGCATACGGGTATCACTTTGGCCAAGATAATTGCACTGCAGAACATTTCTATTTCTATGTTACCAACGTTTCCAATCGTTTGTCCACCTCATCCACACACACACACACACACACACATACACACACATACCCGCCTTGTTATAACACCAATCAGTCAACTGTCAGAGGCGGAGAGGGTTTATGGCAGCTTTATGGGAGGTGAAGCAGCACTTGGTAGTCCATTTGGCTGCCCATATAAATGACTCATCTTTGTGTGTGTGTGTGTGTGTGAATGCATGCATGTGTGTGAAACGATGAGTGACTATGCAGCTTACCACTGGGCATTTGTGTGCGTGAAACGCTTTTCACATAGCCAGAGCGTGTGTTCATGTGTGTGTGTGTGTGTGGAAGTTACATGCAAGTGTGCCTCCATAACTGTGTGTCGTTAGGCACATCACTGAGGAGATGAAGTGAAGTGCAAGTCTGTCTCTGCACCATTTGAGGTGTAAGATACCAAGTAAGAGTTGGAGACACAGAGAGATGGAAATAGGGGAAGAAGGGAGAGAGGGGGAATGGTGTTAAATGGAGATGAGGATGACAACTGGGGAAGGAAAGAAAGAAAGAATCTAACTTTTCACTGTATGTATTTTTTTTGCCTTGATGCAGCAAAGTGTCTTGTAAATCGTGTCATCCTCCCTCTCAGTTGCTCAAGTCCATGCCCCCTGAAATTGTCTCATCTTGATGACCCTTCTTTGAAATGGCCCCTAGCCTCAGCCAGAGGAATCCGGCATTCAAAGTAAAGAGCCAATGCTAGTGTTTTGTGTAAAATGAAAATTCTTACGATTTTCTTTGTAAAAAATTAAATTTTCCTTGTAAAGAGCAATTATAGAGGACTTACTTTTTAAGTAAAAGTCAAAATGAGTGCTTCACTGCAGTGTAAACAGAGTTATTTCTTATATGTCACAATAGGTAATGCATGCACAGACAGGAAAGGCTCCGTTTGAAGACAATGTCTCCACGGACTTGCATTTGCATATGGAGGGTGAGATCAAACAACAATATTTGGTAAAATCTGAGAATACAAGGCTCTGAGCGTCTCATCGTCAGCGTGCAAGACCAAAGAGTAAACAAGGTAAGAAATATCAAACTAACTTTCACGATGACAACTCAGAACGTAATCACTGCTTAAGTGTTTTTGATACCACTTAATTGCACATTGGTAGTCTCCCTGCTTTGATTATATGCTCCACAATTAAAAGTGCAAACATCCTTCTTGCCTAAATCTGTGTAAAGCATTATTGCATGACGTTTTTCACTCTGAAATCCGATGCAGACTAAAGCTAAAGCAGACTAAAGCAGACTAAAGCAGACTAAAGCAGACCGCGACGGTAGCAAGTGTCCGCACAGCCAAAGTGCCATCGCACCATCAAAGAGCACTTGTTTGGCCATTTAAAGCGTCAGATGCTTTCAGCTTGTTTTGGGCCTTCCGACTTTCTAACTTTTTGTTTGTTTTTATGTTTGGAATTCAGTCATAGACATCTAAACTCTGTGGACATTAGTTCACCCTTTCCCGTCTGTTGGCCACTGGCCGAGTGTGTATCCCATTAGAAAGAAATGGTGAAAAGTTCTGTCAACTTATCAGCTAGCTTGCCACCCAATTAGAAGTGTAGAACAAGGAGTTAGCAAAGCCGAACCAAAGTTGACTCCTGATGGAGAGAAACAGGAGACGCAGAGAGGAATGCTTTTTACCTTTTTGAGCTGCTCGGGTAAATACAACACGAGGTTGCTCTTGTTGATTGGTCCGAAGGTATCTACAAGACAACCAGATGCACTGGTTGCCTTTTGCCAAGCAACTTGGGAACGGAAAGACAGAGACGGGGCTCCTGTGGAGTATTTGATGAGGTAGAAGTAAAGGCATTTTCTTTGTCTTTCTTTGCCTTTCTGCCTCCTAAATGGTTCCCTGGGCAGACTCAGGAGTGTCAAAGTCAGAACTAAAAGTATACCAAAGAAAGGCCTCACTTATCCAGACTAGATGTGCGGTAATAAGTGGGTAATTGAACTCACTGCGCTTACGGCACTTTCCAATCAAGAAAAGAAACTTTGAAAGAACCTGACTTTACACACACACACACACACACACACACACACACACACACACACACACACACACACACACACACACACACACACACACACACACACACACACACACACACACACACACACACACACACACACACACACACACACACACACATACCTAGTATTAAATTCTGAGATGTGTATTTATCTAGCAAGGTGCCATATGTACAATAAGTTACCTGCTTGGCCTGGACTCATTGACAGTATATGACACACTTCCAATCTTGATTGGTCACTGTGAACATGCCAGCATTACAACAGGGCTTAATGTGAACTGCATAGCTTTGAAGCACTCCTCCCCACCTGTATCTATGGAGATTTAAATCACAAAATATGTGGAGCACAGAAAAATGTAAAGTGGGAACAATTTGTAGAGGTTTCTAAAGCATTTTACCACCTGTGGCCCAGTGCTTCTCATTCTGACTCCTTTTGACTGCAGTGCAAGTTTATTTCTGTCTTCTTGTTCAGTTTTTCCACTTGTGCTCCAGGCTGAGATTTCTACCACACATCTGTAGCTACAGCATGTTTTTCAATATTTCCATGAAGTTATATGAATTCAAACCCTATTTTTGATAATATTGGTTGGCATTTTTAAGGCAATATGCATTTAACGCATTTACATATTTAACGTTAGAAGCAGAGCTTGATTCAAATTGCCTTCACACGCACAAGGGATTCACAGGGAACATATGTTATCTGGCATTATTGATAGCAGCATCACTGTTTACTGTTTCATGTCTTACCGCTGCTCCTTCAAATTAAAATTGTTTAACTGCCGACACATCATCCGTTATTTATGTTAACAGATTGATCCGCTTGCTCCTCTGTTGTACTTCTGACAAAGTAAGTAAGTAAGATTTATTTATAAAGCGCTTTTTACAGACATAAGTCACAAAGTGCTTAACAGGGGCAGAATTACAAACAACACAATGTGACCATACAAGGGCCAATCATTTACATACACACAGAAAGTACAAAATTAAAACATGGTTTAAAAGCAAAATTAAAACATGGTTTAAAAGCAGCCCTAGGACATGAATTTTCTAGTCAAATGCCAGTCTAAACATGTGTCTTGAGCTGATTCTGGAATGAATTCACAGAATCTGAGAAACGTAGGGGTGCAGGCAGAGCATTCCACAACCTTGGTGCTACTGCCTCAAAAGCTCGGTCACCACGGGTCTTAAGGCGAGAGTGCGTGGGACAGACAGATAATTAAACATGTTTGACCTGAGGGGTGAATAAGGGTGAATTAATTCAGTCGCACACAAAGTAGCTCAGGTAGTGTGTGTTGTAGGATTAAACCATACTTGCTGTTACCACAGTTGGTCAGCCACAGTTATATTTACAGATGTCCATCTAAAATATGGCAGACCACCGAATACTTTCGAATACTAATACACTTTCCTAAGCCTGATCCAAGAAGTTTTGTGTGTACGGAAATCGAAAAACTACGAACTAAACCTAATTTAGTTTACTCTGAAAGGGGACAATATGCATGCAGAAAATGTAAGTTTCCTATGAACATGAAAGTTTATTTTGAAAAGACACTCTATGTAACAAGCACAAACTGACCTGCCGTCCCTGACACGTTCACAACTGACACTCGAGGTATACCTAGAGTGTCATAGTTTGAAGCCTAGGGCCCAAGCTTTGGTATTTGTCGAGTTGGGAGTGAGAATGTTTTGGAAATAATGTGAAATAAATTGTTGTTATGAGGAGCAACATTTTTTTTCAAAATTAAACGCATCATGGTGTTCAAGCTCAATGTATCTGCATAACTTATATATATATATAGTTTCAAATGTACAAAATGCATTTATTTTACCTCTACACAAGAAGTCACTGAGCCCCAGGTGCTCATGACAAATCACCAGCTGCTCATCTCGTCTTTGCTTCATTTATCCATCATGGCATCTGCTCCATCTCTACCTCATCTGCTTCTTGTTCGGTAAACAGCCCGACCTGTTTTTCAGCTATTCTCGAGCTCTTTTTTACGGTATTCAGTCATTCGCTCGGATCCATCATCCCTGGCAGCTCCGAGGAGCTCAGCTGGGGAGGAGCAGCAGCCATTTTCTCCAATGAGCCATCGCCATGCCAACGGTGAGATAATTTAGCCCGTCTTTGCGGATGCTGCAGCTACTGCTCCACCTGGAGCAAGTCTGCTGTGCGTGTATGGGAGTGTGTCTTTGTGAAGTATTAAATCCCGCAAGAGCTGATTGTAATTTGACAATTATTAACATCTGCTCATGAACAGAGGCCAGGTCACACCATCTCAGTACACACGTTGTTATCTCGCATGGAGGTTTGTGTGTGTGTGTGTGTGTGTGTGTGTGGCCCGATATTTAGATTAGGAATTATGAGGAAGACACAGCGGCCAGTCTGTGTGGGGAAATGTGATTATACCATGAGATATGAATTCAGTGCGTCCATCCCCTACATGAACAGATGAATTGCTGTAAATTAACGGTGGATTTACAACAGTATCTTACAGTTTTTAATAATAACTGTAACATATTAAATATTCATATTTTGCATGTGAATTAACAGTTAATGCCGTCGGTTAACCATAGCGGCAGATAACTGTAATTTATCAGCATAATTCAGCATTATCTGTGAAGTGATGGAAATACGTTTCCCTATATGAGTCACTATCCATCAACATCGCACTGTTGATTGTCGCTATGATGATAGAACATTTTTATTAATCAAACTGCTCATGGCCCACTCATCATTTTTGAGTGACGAGATGTGATCGGCTGTCCTGAACGTGACTTTGGACAGCACGGCTTTTGGTAGTCATTCTTCTGAGCGGAGCCATGTGGAGATCAACCGAGGAGCCGAGGTAAAGTTACGCTTATCGCCATATACTGACAGTGTCCAGTATTGTTTTGTCTTCATGACTACTGAACTTCTACCATCTCAGATAATGTTTCATTCGGTCTGTTTCATTACATCAGGTTGCTAAAATTGGCGAAGCAAGCTCTGTAACAAGCGCAAGTAGCTGTAGTAACGTTAGCTATAGCTAACAGCAGAGCCAGCCAAGGTAATGTTCGTAGAGGTAATCTACAATTACAGTGTGACGATGTAATGTTGGTTACCTAACTTGTGTTTATTTGTGCTATTATAGAGTGGACTATAGTACTGCAAACCAGAAGGAACGGGACGATTTTCAAAAGGGAGTGGAGATCTGGAGACAATTCTTGACATTTTATTTCTATTTTACCTGTTATAACAATATCAAACTCTTATGAAGAGGAGACTTTGCTGCAGCAGTTGAGAAATGGCTCTTTTTCTCTCATCTCCTGCGTGACACTTCAGTAAATGCTGTGCGCTTGTTCTGGAAGTGTCTTTCAACATTACATTTTTTGCACATATCAAGCATACAGGTAAACCAGCATCGTTGGCAGTGAAAGCAAATGAATACGTCCACGCAGAATTAAACTCTCTATTTTCCTCCGTGACCTTTCTTTTTTTGGATTTATCCATTGATAGTTTACCGAGGTGGGGGGGTCTGCAATCATGATTAGCCACCTGCAGGGAAAGGCGCTTGACAGGTGTAATAGGATGTGACGCACATTTTAGTTGACAAAATATTAAAACATTTTCATTTAAGGTCAGGTATTACTGACCTTGTTGTCTTTACTAGCAGCTGTTGTCCAGTTAAAGTCTGCATTATTACGGAGGAAGCAGCTGTTAATGGAGCGATTAGCGAGCAGCGTGTCCAGCGGTGTTATCAGACCTACGGAGCGGCCGTCTGAAGTCACGTTAGCGGCTTTGAGCAACTAATCTACTTCCTGTTTACACCGGCACCCACCCGCATGCCCAGTGTACGTGAATAGTCACGTGATATTCCATATCAGGCGTTTAAGTGTGGACGGAGATCATTTAGAAAACGATGCTGAAACGCCGTGTGGACGGAGATCGTTTAAAACGTATTGGTGTGGATGTAGACTCAGGGAGCCGCAACAGAGGGGCTGAAGAGCCGCAGGTTGCCGAGCCCTGACATACTGTAATCCAATATATGGTAAGATACTGTTAAATTACAGCAGCTGCACCGTAAAATAACAGTAAATTACTGGCGTCTCTGCTGCCAGTATTTTATCGTTATTTTACGGGGAAATTGTGAAGAGTGTAGATGCCGCTAGCGGCCTGCCGAGCTGATTCTCTTGCTCTGAGCTTCAGGTTGGCTTCTTTTGTGTTGTTCTTTTTTTTCCGAAAGCAATTTTATCGTTCACCTTCGCATGTTCATCAGAAATCACCTTGAATATCATTTTGCATTGCACATTTGTTGCTTCAGTAAAAGGGAAGAAAGAAAACTCATCAATTACTTCATGCATAGCGTCTTGTTTTTCAAGAAGACACACAACACACAGTACATTTAATGGAGTATTCTGCTTGATGTATTAACAATATATCCATCATGCAGGAGGAGATGGTAATATAGTGGCGAGGTTGAAATTGCCATATTTATGTGATAAAACACAAACTGTAGAATGCTCCCTTAACATGTTTTTGTTTCTACTTTATTACATTTAAAAATAGGAATAGTAATATACTAGTAATAATTTCAAACCTTTGTCTATACTTCAAAACGCTACAGTGAAAGTCTTTTGGAGGCAGAAATTACATTTATGCGTCAGTGAGGAACACACTAAAATTGAAATGATTTCCTATCATTGGATCATTGTCCATGATAAGTTTAAGTTTAAGAGCTTGTAACAACATGAAGGATATTTAAGTTCAATTTGATACCTAATAAAGTTGTGCTTGATTACATAACATTGCTGTCTTAATCATAAATGTATTTGTTTGATTTTTTAAATTGACCAATGTCTGTGTCCTAATCATTATGCAGGCCAAGTTCACCATAACAGACTTTAATTAAAAAATACATTTTGTGCAAATCGGGTGGCATGGTAGAAAAAGCACTATGATCTGAAAGGTCAACTGTTCATCTTCACTGTTTATATATTTTTTCATTTCTGGGGGTATAGTAAAAGCTGAGCAGTTTAGGTTCAGAGTGGAAACAAGTATTTGGTTACATTTAAAGGGCTCCTGTGCATTTAATGCAATGCAACACAATCAGGAATGTCGAAGTCGATTATTTTTAAATGGATATATTCGTATTTTGAAGTTTCCAGTATGGTATGATGCTAAACATCAGACCTTTGTATTTTAATTTCTGTTCATTCTCCAGGTAAGATTTTGAAGTTGCCTTTTATCAACCTTGCATGTGCAATAATGTTGGAAAAAGTTTTTTTAAGTCGATATTTAATTCAAACAATAAAGTATTAATTTCTGGTTGGATGTACATTATTTCATATTGATAATAACGTGTATTTGGCACGGACACAACATTTCAGGAAACCATGATTTTAAGACATTTTAACTCTTGTGGCCTGAACCTTAAAATAAAGCCTGCTAATGATGGCTATGTTGGTGGGCCTGCAGGCAGCCCACGGAGCAGGTTCAAGCAGTCAGTTAGTGTCCAGGGCATGTGTGTGTGCTCATGAACGTGTGTCTATCTGGCTGTGCAGTTCTTGCGTGCGTATGGTACAGCTATTTTTGATCCAGTCGTCCCTTTCTAAAACCTCCCACAAGCCTCCCCAAAGGGTGGTGGGTTAAACACACAATGAACACACTCTGAAGCACCGAGTGTACAGACACGGAAGACTTTCTCTAAAGGAAAGCAAACTGTTTACTCTCTTCAAATCCCTTCATCTTTGTGTGTCTATGTGTGATACACATGCATGTGTGTGTGGGTGGGATCTTTACTATACAACAGTAGCTAACAGCCAACCACCAACCCTCCCTGCTGTTTACTGTGTTGTTTATCAGCCTAACAAAGTTGAACAAAGTTTGAAGCCCAACGGAGATGAAGTTTTGGTCTCTCCCCGTTTTGAACCCTCTCTTCTGTATCCGGCACAGTTTGAACATGCAGATGTTGACTCGTGTGAGTCCTAAGTTCTCTAACAGAGGGAAACAGAAGTGACTTCTCGTTTCTCTTGTACACTAAAGAGTGTAAGGTAACCCCCATGTAAACCAAACAAAGCATGTTTGTTATGAACCCTTAGAGACAAAACCACCTAAATATAATTCTCTTTCATATTTGTTCATTCTGTGTTTATTTAACGACCTAAAGGTTTCCAAAACTATTTGTAAACACAGTATCAGCATTTATTTCTGCTGATATTGACACACTGACATGCCACATTGATTTTCAGGAATCTTTAATCTACTGTGGCCTGTGTGTAAATGTGAACATTGTAGTGCGCTCACACACACACACACACACACACACACACAACACATACAGACACACATTTATGCTCAGGGCTTAGACCCTAAAGCACAACTCTGTGGACAGAATGGAGATTGGTTAAAGGAGACTTTCCTCGGTGCTCAGCTTGGCTTACAATCCTTAATGGGCAGTCAGTCAAGAAGTGGTAAACAGATCCAAAAGGTGCAAGGCAGCCAGGCAGCTAATCAAAGACTGGGGATGGTCAAAGCAGGAACAGCCAGTAAAGCAGGAACAAAGTCAAGAGGACTACAGCAACCCAAACCCAGTGGTGGACTGACTGGAAAGCAGCTGGGGAAGAAGGTGACAAATGTCAGGTGGTCAGCAAAAGCCAGAAACTACTAATGAACAGGTTGTAGATGGCAGGGTATGGAAGCAAAGGGGATGTTAAGAAAACACAAAACACTGAGGCCAACATGTCAGTGAGGTGAAGAAAGCAGGGTGTGTGGAACAAGGAGCACAAGAGCACCCTCTCTAGGGTTGGTTCTCAGCATACACTGGGTGTTTAACATCGTGGCAGTGGTAGCGAAAATAGGATTAAATTGTCAGAACCAAATAACATCTTTTTTTCTGTCTTCGGGGCCATACACCTTCCCAGGTCACAAAATACAGATAGACCCTCCTCTAACAGAGATACCAGTTAGCTGCCACTCGTGGCGTTGTAGAGGGATGGGGATCTGGAAGCGTGTCCTTTCTGAACCTCGGTGAGCTTAGACCCCTCTCCTGCAGTGGCACTTCCTTGGTGCGGACTGGCCATCTGGAAAAGCGGGTATTTAGCCAGTGGTCACTCTCTTGTCTTTTTTACTATGGTTACAGGCATCTGCGTCGCAAGGTCATTTATTCATTTTTTTATATAAATTAGAGGAATGGGAATAAGAAGAAAGCCTATGTAGTAACATATCGATAATGTTGAAATTATCTGTTGTGTATAAATATATTAGGGCTGTCAAAGTTAACGCGATAATCCGGTAACACAAATTAATTTCTTTGACACATTAATGCAGGTCTGCGAGAAATTATTAGGATCCCATCAAACGATATGACCTGAAAGCAAAAGTGGTGGAGGAAGTTGCACTCATCTGAGATTGTTTAATTACATTTTTTTTCAAAAAAGCTAGATGTAATCATTTACAAAGCATGTTTGTATCCATGTGTTGGCTTTTAGCCTTTCAAAAATAACATTGTCACTCTGGCCAAAAAACGATTTACACTCCTGCAAGCACCTGTATTATTGGGAAGGTCTAGCAGCAATCTAACAGCACCATTAATCCCGTTTATATCATCACGTCACAAAATCACATTTTCCCCATTTTTTTTTAGGGTGATAACATCATAAAACATGACAAGACATTTGAAGCTTTATTTGAAAACCTCAATAGAAGCTTTGAATGTAAAAAGACATTCAATACATTCTCCTTGCCTAGTCCTGTGCCAGTAGGGTTTATAGCTAGTCTAACAAATAAAAGTAATAACATGTCTTTTTGATTTGAGAAGCAGAAGAAGTCTCCATGATTTCATGTGTGTATAAACACATTTGCATGTAATAGTGTTGACACTTTGTACCTGTTCGTATCCGTTTTGTTTGCCAAATCTGCACCAGTCTAACTGGTTATATTTTGTTTCAACACGAGCACCAAAGTTCTAATTGTCAATTTGCCTTTTGTGTCCTTCAAATGTATTTATTTGCTTTGTTTTGTTTTTTTACGACTTCATTTGTGACTTTAATGCTCATTTTCTAATCTTCTATTTAAATGAATGCATCATTTATAGTCTACTGTATATTTGGAAAGCTTTTTTCCCCAAAATGTTTTCTCTCCAGCGAACACCTCCTCAGCTCATCCTGGCTTTTCTCCTCCATTTCCATGACTTTCTCCCACATCTCCCTCCCCTTGCTCCACTCTGACTCACCTGCCTGCTCCACCATAATTCCTGTCACCATTGCCACAGTAACTGCATGGATCAGGGGGACAGCAGCTGTCACATGTAATTGAAAAGAGAGTTACACCCTGTGTCTGTGTGTGTGTGTGTGTGTGTGTGTGTGTGTGTGTGTGTGTGTGTGTGTGTGTGTGTGTGTGTGTGTGTGTACAGTTGTGAGATTGTGAAAGCACCACCGAGCAAATCTTTTCTCATTTTAACGCCACTTTCCCCCTCCTACGTTTTCCTTCCCCACTCTCCCCAGCCATCGTATCCTTTCTTCGTTCATCCCTCCTTCCTCCATCAGTCATAGATACAGTATCTCCTCTCCTCCCTCACCTCCTACCTACCTGTTTCTAGCCGCACTGTTTCAAGTCCAGTCTGGCATACTGCTTCTCCTCACCTAATCTCTCGCTCCCTTCTTGCTCTATTGCTTGATTTCTCTTCGTTTATCTCTCCTGCTCTCTTCTATTTCTCCATTTTTCTTTTACAGTATATCTCCTTTCTTAAACCCTCTCTTCACCCTTGCTTTCCTCTTCTATCGTCCTCCTCTCTCCCAATCATCCTTTCTTATTTTACAGTTACTCCTACTCTCCTCCATCCCTCCCTCCTGCCCTGCCTCCTTTCCTAGCTGCTGTGATATGATAACCCCCCTGTCAAGGACTCCCAGTCTTTGTGTCATCTGCCTTGACAGATAGTACCTTTAGCCTTGGGCAGGGGGTCTTCTGACAGATGGACAAAGCTCATCAGCTAATGCCCTGCAAAGGCAAAACAGTTAGAGCCTTTACATTTGCAGTACATTTAAAATGGACCTAAAAACCAAAGCCAAAACACAGTATCTGCAGAATGACTGAATTCCAGCGATGTATTGTTGTTATTCTGTGTGCTGTTGGACTCGTCACCTTTCTGCACTCTCTGCCATATGAAAAAGCTAAGATAGCTAAATATAAGAGGTATGTATCAGGTGAATTCCAGCTTTCAGGTAACTGTAGCTAAAACTACAGTTTCAACATGATCTCAACATTAATTTTTAAGTGGGGTGGTCCATGGGTGGCAAAGAGACGTCTGTGGTGGCCACAATGGATGTTACTGTGTGCACGTAGCGCGCAAACATTTTTTTTTATGGCTTAATATTCTACTCAACCCCGACTTCAACACAGTATATTACGTAAATTAAGCAATTTACATAATTTAAGTATTCAATGTAAATAAGTTGACGGTTGACTTTTGATCTTACACTGGACACAAACAGCAGTCTCCTGGGTGAAAGTCATATGTTGGACCCATCCAAATGACAAATAAAATTGTTATGATATTTATAAGTCAATTGGTGATACAAGGCTGACAGTTTCATTATTGATTTCACCCTTTTTGTTATAAGTAAATAAAAAAACATCTTTATTGTTGAGGTGAAATTGATGTTAAACTGTTGGCTACACAACTAAATTAAATACAGCAGCAGCTAAGCTATGGACTGCAACAATAGTAATCAAAATAAAAGGTAATTTCTTACACAAACTAGTTGAAGATTATCCAAACAGCTAGTGCAACAGGCATGCCGCCATGCAATGGATTCCATACTGATTCTTTTGGACAAATAATCCACCTAAATAGACATCAAATAAAAGCATTACAACCTTTCTCTCTGCTTTAAAGTTTGCCATCCAGCCTAAAGACTTCAAACCTTTTTTCGAATCCTCACTGCTTCTGTAGTTATTGCACTCTGCTTTTGTATGGCAGTATGGCAAAATCCCTGCTGTCTCTCTCACTCACAAACACACACACACACACACACACACACACACACACACACACCTACACACATATTCAAATGTGGTATATAGCGGTGTACTATATATCACCTTTACTGTTACTGCCATTCCACTCCCACCCTCAAGCTGCACCCACAGTGCCAATTTAGGTGATCTAATTGGTGGATTTAGTGTCCTGATCAAGGTGAAAGGCTGTCTGGAACACAATTTAAAAGACCATCAGAAGAGAATGAAGAAAGGGTGTAGGCCAGAGTTTTAATAATGACAATTACTTCTTCCTTTGTTTCGATCTGATAGGGGAGATGGAACATTGGAGGACAAAAGGGAAAACTAGGGTTAGGAAGAGTTAAATAAAAAATGAAAGTGGAAGACAGACAAGAAAGAGAGGGAGACAGCTGAGAAAACAGAACAACAAACCGCCCTCCAACCCCCCCTCCTCCTCTCTTGTTTTGCCTTTCTTGTGGCAGCCAAATAGAATCAGGCACTAGTCCTATCTGACAGGGAAGAGACTGCATGAGGGACGGAGCGCAACGCAGACAGGATTACACGCCAAAACTGAGGGATTTGTTCACAAAAACAACTTGTCAATCGCTTTAAAGTCAAGATATTGACTTGCACAGAGGCTGTGAGAGCGCCCTCACCTTATTTCTAGACTTTGAGAGACACCAGCCTCTCAGCATCTATCAATACAAATAACACAATTGGAGCTTTTCAAACACATGTTCCTCAGTTGGACCCGAGACAAAAATACACCTTGTTTTTCAGAATTTCAAGCGGCGACGTTCAGCCTTGAGCCAGTGAGTAGAAACCAGAGGTTGGACTCAAACTGTTGATCAGGCATAGATGTCCTGTTTAATTTCATCACTGTAGCTCGATGGTTTAATGTGGGAGCCAGTGAGAGGCAGCTGAATGACAGCTGTCATTCACTTGTTAAAGCAGAGGCACACACACACACACACACAAACTGACACACACACAGACACACACACACACACACACACACACACACACACACACACCTCTTTGTGTTGAAAACGTCAAACAAATTTGCTTCCATTGGTCCTCAACTTGGTTGATTAAAGTCAAATTCACCCTCACTTTTGTTGTAAGGAAATACAAGCTATGACGATATTGCAGATACTTTGCACAATTTCACCACTTTGAAGATTAACCTTGTTGGCCGTAAATGTATGGAACAGAAGATTTAAACCTCTATGGGTTCTCCGTGGTAACAGTTGGCTGACTGAGGGCCGAAGTTGCTACAAACACGTCATAGCCCTGTTAAGCCTATGATGGTTGATAAAATTAGTTTTCCCATTTTTTCAACAATTAAACATAGCATTGGTTATCAACTGTGAACAATTAAAGAGGTCTGTCACTTCCACATTCACACCAAGACTGAAATCACAACATGGAGTGCTGAAATTGCATCAATCAAATTATTGTACGAAAAAATATCCACACCCCATCAGATAGCACCAATGTAGAGGGTGCAACTTTCTTCTTTTGGTCAGTGTAATCTTGACCACATATGTACACTCATCAAAGCTCAATCGAGTTCATCATGTGTATGGTCCATTCATGTAATGGTGACGGCACCCATGACCAGTCGTTGGGCCTCATGCAGGAAGTGGTATTCTAACAAATGTTTCTGTTATTGTTGTTGATATCCACAGTTTGTTATTATTTTGTTATTACCCATTGATTTCTTGGATTCAATCAATCAATCACACTTTATTTCAGACTCAGGGTCCATATAAGACAAAATACAGACAAGAACAATAAAAGTACATAGGCCTAGCAATGCCTTACAAAGAGACAGCTTAAGATTTCTTAAAACAGTTTGAAAAGTATTGACTCCTGCAGCCACAAACATTTCACTGGCACTACTCCATCTCTGTCTCTTTGGTAATTATCTCATGGCATCATTACAAGCTACTTGAAGTCTCTGTACGATTTATTTTTTTGGATTCACCAATGTTTTCTTATTTGTACTATTCTCTTAGGTAAGAGAAAATTGCACGAGTGGCCGAGAGCACTCTTTCCAAGAAAATAAATTATTTTCACTGTCCACCACCTGTTTGTCCAAACAGGGAAACAGACATTTTAAAATTTGAAGGAACAAAAATGCATGAATACCATTTAATCAAATTTGGATTATTATATGTTTTAAATGAATTATAATGATTGGATTATTAACTTCATGGGCTAAATACATACTATTGGTATTCTGCTCTTGCTTTGTACAGGAAAGCTAACCATGAAATAAAGAGAGTGTAGGGCTTTTAGTAAGAATCTTTATTTTCTTTTTGTAAAACTGTGGAAACATAATATGAAGTATGGCCTTACAAACTGTCCATATACATGAATATAAAACATTGATTCAGTATATAGCCATCATGCAAGAAAAATTCCATTTCTATTTTCCCTTTTTGTGAAGCTTTATGCTATTCAAGTTATTCAGTTACTATTATTATTATTAAGAAGTATTATTGATATTTTTATCATTTTGTACAAGTTAATTCATCAGAACCTTGATTTCACTACTGCTGAAGCTTCTTTGGTGGCATCTCTCCAATTGCATGTGCCAGAGTATTTGCACATGGCCCAACACCTGCCCTTATATAGGGTATAGGGTTGAGGGAGTATAACCTATGCTATTAATAAACAATCGGCCACACGCCTCCGATTTATGATCAAGTGGGATTCATCATTCAGCACCTCCGGGTAAGAGCAGATTTGGATGGTTGAGAAAGTTTGGTGCATCTGGAGTTGACTCTTGTTTTCTCTCTTGACAGAAAATGAAGAGAAGATATTGGAGAACATTTTTTCTTATAAATATAAATTATTTTTGCCTGACTTTTCCTCTTCTGATTATTCTCATTTGCTCTCCCCGTCTCCATCTCATTTTACCCCCATTGAATTATCATTCCCGCTACACTTTGGCTTCCTCATGCAACTCGTATCGCTGCTTGTGTTGGCTCTCTGTGCCGATTCATTCACTGTGTTTCTCCTCAGCTATGCCCCAAAGACAAGTGACTGTTTATCAAATACACTGGCAAAACTAGGGAATTAATCTCAGCCGCTTATCGTCTTTACTGGGAGAGAGAGAGAGCGAGACATAGGAGACAGAAAGGGAGGAGGGAGGGTGGTTACGGGGGTAAAGAAGCAAAACATCCTTCAGCTTTTAATTCTGTGAATTAGATTAATGCAGAACTGTGTAGGCGGCAGGAGACGTGCATGTGCCTGTGAGCATGTCTGCCTGTGCATGAGCATGTGTGTGTATGTGTGTGTGGACAAACATGGGTGCATCATGTCCGACCAGCCGCTTTTTAATATCAACAACCCATTCTGAGTTTCACCTCTCCTCCTTTGTCCTCGTCCTCCTCTTCCTCTCTTCATCTCTCATTGAGTATTTGGCCTATTTTCAAGCGGTTGCAGGCCCCGATGAAATTAGAGTGCAGAGTAATGCAGAGCATGCCAGGGAGAGAGCTATGATATTAAATGTCACACAAACACACCCATGCCCACACACACATTCGCCACACACACACACACACACATCCACACTCACAAAGAGCTGCATGATATCAGTCTCGTGAAACTTTTGGGAGAATGTCAAAAGCTTTTTTTGTGCATTTACCACGTTTTCCAAATGGAAACGCACTGATTGTACAAGAGAAGCCGTGCTCGTAAATTCTCGCTCCATTAAACTAATTGACTCAGAGAATCCAGGTGAAAACCCTGATCCAGTATTGATTTCCCCCACTTAAATCCACATCAAATTCAAATTTGAGTTAAATTAAGTTAAATTAAAAGTAAGTTAAATTAAAGTCAAGGGAGATGAAGATGAACAGCTAGAGGCAGATTCACAAAGAATTCTGAAGCAATAAAACAACTGAAACACGATCAATTTGCACCAAGATGTGTGAACTAAGTGTAAGGTAGGTGGTTTAAATTCTGCAGAGAGCCTGAATTCTGACTCAAAGGAGCTTAATATGAATGTCATATGATGGAATTCTGGTATTTTGTTATCCATACAACGCAACTGCATTTTGAAATGCTTTTGGATCTAAATCTATTTTGTGGTTGGTTTTGACATATCACAATTATGTTTCCAATGATAGTCCGCAGAGGTCTGCATCGGAGTGAGGTCTTTGTGTCGCCAAGTGAAACCAAAAGTCTGCATTCACTTATTAGGGCCCGAGCAACCGACGTCGGGCCGGCGAGGCCCTATTGAAATTGTAAGGGGTATTATTCTGTAGCGCCAGGCAGCGGATACGGGAAGCACCGGACTATTTGCAAAGCGTCGTTTCCAGCATCAGGCGGTCCACGCGGGATCAAAAACATCTCGCTCTTGTCCCCTTTACGCGTGTGTGTGCCCGCGTCCCCTTTACGCGTGTGTGTGGTGTGCCCGCGTCCCCTCTTCGCGCGTGTGTGCCCGCGTCCCCTTTACGCGTGTGTGTGCGTGTGCCCGCGTCCCCTCTTCGCGTGTGTGTGCGTGTGCTCGCGTCCCCTTTACGCGTGTGTGTGCACGTGTCTACAAGCTAATTCTCACTAGTACTCACAGCGCCACCTGCTGGCGAAAGGAAATCTGCATTTTGTGACAAACACCATCCGATTAACGCAACTTTTACACAACGTGGTTTACATTTGACACAGAGCTACATAATGCACGTGTTCTGTAGCGCCAGGCAGCGGATACAGGAAGCATCGGACTATTTGCAAAGCATCATTTCCAGCATCAGGCGGTCCACGCGGGATCAACAACGTCTCACTCGCAGACACGCCGTCCGACGGTCGCGCACGTTCTCGGACGCGCAGGCCGGAGGCCGCGAGGGCCCGTTCATCGCTGCTCGCAGCTTTAATTTAAATTTACTTCCCTAGTGTAAATAATGTAACACCTTATTTTAGGCCAAACCATGATGTGGTTTTCTAATCCTAAACATGTAGTTTTGTTGCATTTTAGTTTTTTCTTTAAACAATAAACACATGTTTAATTACATTAAAAACTGCGACCATAAAATGAGAGAAAATATCGTTCACTCAAAAACGTAATTGAGACTGCAGTTTAGTTGTATTGGAGCGTAATTTAGTAGGAGACAGGGTTGGAAACAGACAGGCAAGATAGAAGTAACATTCAAAGCAAAATGCTGGAAAAGGTTTGAAAGTGCTCAATGAGGGAGGCATTCAGAAATGGAAGATGAGAGGCAGGCTTAAAGGAAAGATAAATGGAGAGGACAGTGAAGCAAGCAGACGGACACGCAGAAGGAAATTGTAGGTAGCTGGAGAAGATTGGGGAGGGGAGGCAGAGGGAAAAGACATGGCAAAGATGGATAGAGGGCATGGCGCTCAAAGGCAGAGGTTGGCTTAAAGGTTAGAGGCAAAGAGACGAGTGAGAGCATAAAACAGAGAGGTGGAAGAGATGACAGAGGGAGAAGAAGGGGGAGCGGGACTGGGGTGAGGCAGTGTACGAGAGAAAGAGAGGGAGAGAATGATGGATGGATAGAAGGTGGTGAAATGGAGAGGTGGGCTTAGTGGTGATGGATGAAGCTGCAGCCGGTAGACCCTTTACGTCTCGCTGGGTCCCCCTGGAGCTCAGTCAGTCAGTGTGTGTGTGTGTGTGTGTGTGTGTGTGTGTGTGTGTGGTAAATCCAAATGCACGTGTATACAGTATATAGTATGTGCATGCGATGGAAAGAGGTGAGGTGGTCAGCGGATCGTAAGGGTCATCTGATCTATGTGATCTCATGTTGAGGCAGGGCTGCTGTCTCACTATGACAGGTCTATACAGTATGGAGGTCAAATGCTACTGAGGTCCCTGCTGAAGGAACTAAATCCTACATTTACTTAATATCTACACTCAGCTGTACAAGTTGAATGATCCAGAGGGACGTGACTGGGAATCTAAGCAGACTCTCGGGGGGACCGCAAATTCTTGTAAAACGGATGCATTGGTGGGTTACTTTTTGGTAGCCTTGAAAGCTAGTTAGGCTATTTGAATGGGAAGACTGTAAATGCAGCTTCAAGGACATTTCACATTGGGGGTGTGACGGATGAACAACCCAAATATGCAAAAGATTCACCTGCAAGTATATGTATCGGACTTTTTTTTTATGAAAGTTCAGAACAGAAGGAGTTGATATGCGCCTCCTTTGTCAAGGTTAAAAGACGATATAAAGTTGGCCATCTTGATGTGGACCATGGAGCCTTGGTGATTGGTTGGTGCCTTAATTCGCAGCGCAAAAGCTCAGAAAAGCATATACTTCTGGAAGAAAACGTGCAATAGTCACATTCTGAAAGTAGTCATGACAAAAGCAACATCCATCTAAAAATCTAAAATGTCTATTTCATTGGGGCGGGGGACAACGAATGTCAAAATTTCACAGCAACCAACTGACAGACCGACATTACCATCCAATGATCCATGATGCTAGCATGGTTAATATGCTGTAAATCAACCTCCTGCATTTCTGTTGTTTTACCTCTATATACAATGCCAATCCCAAATATGTTATATTAGCCAACATTGTTATGAAATGTATGCAAACATAACTTTCGGATAATCAGATTTTGAAAAACACATTTCGAGCAACAGTTCAAGTGTGCATCTCGAACCGTGAGATTAACAAAACAAAATTGAAACAGAGGAGTGTGTGTGTGTGTGTTTGTATGAGTGATTGAGAGTAGGGATTCACAGATCCTGAAAGATATGTGTTGACAGAATAATTGACAACGTCATATTTTGTCATCAAGACAGCAGGGGAAGAGCACAGACAGCAGACACAGAGAGAGGAAGTAAAAGGCAAGTGTTCAAAGAGGAGAGAGGAAGATGGGGGGGGGGGAGCAAAGATGACAATGACATAGAAATGATAATGCTGTTTAGAGGATGGCATCCAGTTCTGTATGATCAATATTTCAACATCACAATATGTTTGTCTTTTTTTCAATATATATCCTTTTAACATTTTTTTATGTTATCATATCGGTTGAGTCATTATAATGTGACATACATGGGAAAAATAGTAGAATTACTCTATTAATCTAGAACAGAATTTCGTCAGGAAGAATATGTTCCATACTGTCATCCCATGTCTGAATTTACTGACGGAGGCGGAGGGATAAGGTTGAAAGCCCTGAGAATGCCTAGGTAAGTGGAATATGCTTTCAACCAATCATCTTGTTACTGAGTAGTTGATTAATTGACCAAGTCCGATGCAGTATTTGCAGATAAAAGAAAATAAGAGAGGTGACAGAAGCAGGGGAGGAGAAGGAATAGGTTACAAATAGTAGAGTAAAAGGACGTAAAATGAGGAGGACGTGTAAGTGATTCCATCAAATGAATACTATTACATAGGTGGAGCAGGCGCGGAATTATGGTGTCAGTTCAAAAGCTGCAAAGACATTCAAGAGAGAAAGAGAGGGGAGACAGAAAAACACGAGGACAAAGACAGAGAGCAAAGAGAGAACTCTGCCTCTTGTCTAGCTTACTGAGTGTAGACAGCTGATAGAGATTAATGTCTTGAGTGGGTGGGCGGCGGGAGAGAGAGGTCCAGACTGGCAGTGCGTGAGTTGTATGCATGATTGATGGCGGGAGCAACTCGGGGCAGGGGACGACGAAAGAGGGCGAGAGAAGGGGTAGTTAGGGGTGAGAGGAAGAGTTAAGAAGTTCAGCGTCATGAGTGTGGTCGACAGTGAGACAGCAGATTGATGAGGGCTGAGATGGAGGGACGGCAAAGATGGAGTGAGAGTGGTTGAAAGAGGGGGAGGGTCGTAGATTGATGGCAAAGTGCAGAGAGGTAGAGTGGGCTGTGAGAGAAAGTGAGACATAAGGATCGCCGAAAGAGCGCAGCCCTCGAATTGAAATGTTCAGGCTGCACACAACAAATCCAGGTTTCTATTTCCATGCAGAGTGTGCAAAGAACTCGCCACTAAGTGCATGCATTTACTCCACATAGTTTGGATGCAGCTTTAACACCACACCTACTTCATCAAATTCCACGATTTATCTCATAATATGGGTTGTGAGGTGTGGTAAAATGTAAATTGAGTGCGTTTGAGCGACACACACCTACACACACACACACACACAGACATGCATATACTTTTTCCCCTACGATGGAGATAAGCAGTAATGAGCTCCAGCGGCACCTTCTACACACCTCTCACAGTATTGCAGCTGTAAATCTCTCCATTGCCACATTTTGTCCATTCTCTTATCTTCTGGCCCCTCACCTCTATTACTCTTAACAATTCCTTTCCTCTTCGTCTTTTCCGCACCTCCCTTCCACCGTCTTTGCTCTTGCTCATAACCTCTTACTCTCCTTTCCTTTCACTCTTTCCTCTGCTCTTCATCTCTATTCCAGTCTTCTCAGCTCATCTCTGTCTGCCATTTTCTCCCTTTAATATTTCTGCTAATCACCTAAAAGTGAAATTGAAGAAGATATATCTGGAAAAGAGCAGCAATTTAGATGCCCAAATTTTGCTGCAAATTCCATTCGTTCCAATGGAATCGCCACAGTCAGTGGCTTGCCTTGTGGGGGTGATTGCACTGTGTCAAGTTCAACTTTCGTGAACTTTGATGGACAAATTCATACCGTTAACCAATAGCAGGTAGTCTTGACAGTATTGACCTTTGAGGGGACGGAAAGCCTGGAAGTCCAAAATGGAGGACACTCTGTTAAACCATTCACTTTTATTGACCTTCCTATGGAAGCCCATTCCCACAGCAAAAAAAAAAAAAAAGATCACAAAAAAAATAAAAATAAGATCACTAAAAAAAAGAAATAGTAACTTAAAAAAAAAAATGTAATTCACAAAAAAAAAAAAGATATAATTAATTCACAAAAAAAAGAAAAAAAAAAAGAAATTAATTCACAAAAAAAAAAAAAAAATATATATATATATATATTTTTTTTAACTTTTTCTGTCAGCAAAAAAGAAAAAAAAAAGAAGATGTTTCCAGTTGCTGTTTATTGGTCGCCACCTCAGCCACATTGGTTTCATTCTTTATACTCCAGAGCTGCTTCTTGCTTAACATTGTATTCACGGGTGCGTTTGCTCAGTACAATCCATGTGAAACATCATCTGTATTTCATGTGTTGTAAAGCCACGTTTTAAAGAAGTCTTCAATGTACTCACAATCCATTCATATGTCATAGCTGCTTCTATGACTGTTGTGTTAAAGTAATAATAACTCATAATTTCGACTTTCTATAGCAACTGGAAAAATCTGGTCAGTGTTATGGTTACAGATGGATGCACCAAAAGTTTTTTTGGTTTTTTTGCTGGTGGAAAAAAAGTAAAATAAAAAAATATATATATTAGAATTATTATTATTTATTTTGTGGGTGGATTTTTTTTTTTTTTTTTTTTTTGTGAATTACATATTTTTTTTTTTTTTTTTTTTAGGGATCTAATTTTTTTTTTTTTTTTTTTTTAGTGATCTTTTTTTTTTTTTTGCTTGCGGGAATGGGCTTCCATATCCATCTGATCCAACTATGAGATACTTTAACACAACAGTCATAGAAGCAGCTATGACATATGAATGGATTGTGAGTACATTGAAGAATTCTTTTTTTTTTTCTTTTTTGTGAATTAATAATTTTTTTTTTTTGGTGATCATATTTTATTTTTTTTGCACGGGAATGGGCTTCCATACCTTCCTCTATCTGAGTTGAAATGTTCCACAAAAGAACAATGGTTTGAGTTATGAGACAGGAGTCAATTCTACTTAATGTCTTTGTAAACTATATGTGGAGTTATCCCCCTGCTATAGCAACTGAGCTACACTTACAAGCTAATGAGTCATTAAGCCCCTTACCCCTTTACCCTCTTCGATAACTTTTTACTGAACGAAGAATACAAAATAGAGAGAAGCTTGAGGAGCTATTCTGACCAACTAGCGCAGGCTGGTCTCATCCAACAAAATAATTCGTAATTCGTAATTTTGAATTACTTGGTTTGTAATCCACGTAATGATGAACAAGGACGTATACAGGCCGCTGAAGCACACAGCGATCAGCAGCGATCTTTTCAGCTGTTCGTTCCTCGTGTGAAATGAGAAGTCAGCGCTGATGATTTTGTCATGTACTTTGCGCTGTATGAGAATACATTGACTAGGGCTAGCCCGGCCTGGCTGGATTGCTAGTTAGTGGTTAGCTTGCCAGATAACTGGCCCCGACAGTTGTCACAAAGCCTCTGGCCCCGCCCTTTTTGCATGGACATGTTTGACAAGAGCTTTACAGGGCTTTATGTGCTGAACTATATCTATACCGAAAGTTTCTCCTTTTATCTTTGCACTCTTTACAACAAGGTGGATTCCCAAAATGTCAAACCATTCCCTTAATTCTTAAGAATGGTGACATGACACATCATTAATGGAGTAAAGATTAAGATACAATTATTTGTGTTAGTAACTGCACAGTGAGGGCTGAGACTGTCAGTTATGATGTCCCTCTTGCAGTTTTAAGGGCCTCTACATGTTTAGTAAAAGTGACAGGAAGGATGAAATTGTCTACGACAAAGGTTTCATGGACCAGATTGAGGGTAATAAATTGGTTCCAGGTAAGATGGAAAGAAACATTTGTAGTCCTGAGTCACTATTTATCCCATATTAATACTATTACATTTAGTACCTGCAGTTGTTGTTTTTTTAAATAGATTAGGATTAGTTTGAAACTATTAGATTATATATATATGTTCCCATACATACATTGGGATTGTTTTCTGTTGCAAGAATACACTGTTACTGATACTACAGTTTACAATAAAAAGGCCCTCAATTGATGAAGATTCAGAAAATAGTTCTGCTTACAGAAAGTAAATAAAATAACATGGCTAAATGATGTATTTATATATTCTGATGAATCTATTAGAAAGATGTGTGTGTATGCAGTGATGGCTGAGTTATTAATGAGAGACACAGCAGAACTGCTTGCCCTGACATTTGCTAATGTTAATGTTGGTTAACACCGGTCCCATAACATACTGGATGATATGAGTTAAACCATTTGATATCTAGAGTTATTTGGTGTTCAGGGAGTAGTATAGTGTGTTTATGCTGTTTGCCTGGGAAAGGGCAGAAGAGAAGGACAACCGAAATATTCCCTTGCTGCTGGTGAGAGGAGAGTGGAAGGTGAAATGACAAAATTGTGGTTATTTGCAAATGTTCATTTCTCTCCTTAATCTTAGACATCTTATTTTTCAACAGATTAATGCCAGACACCCTATCTCTGACACTGGATCTCATTCAGTCATTCCATATATCTATTGCTATGTATTTTATAAAATAATTCCTCAGTTGTTGACATTTCCCCCAAAATGTGTTTGAACGCATCACTTGAGCAGAACCACATCTCCCAACTGAAATGTGCATCTTTGCAGTATGTTGATGTGAATGTCCTGAAAAGAAAATTCTCCAGCAACATACAGAAAATATTTCCTCGTTACCCTGAATAGGTCACGGCTTCGCTCTTTTTCTCGACCTCGCAACAGTTTTCTGGGCAAATAAAATCATCAAGGATGAGACATTAAGAATTAAATGAGGTAATACACCATTTTAGCTTGAACATGCCCCCTTAACAAAATAAAAAATCCATTCTGGAAACATGGAATTTTTCTGAAAAAGCGAAAATTAACACTATTGGTAATAAAGCAACCGTACATGCAATTTGATAACCCCAAAAAGTGGATTCAGTGGTAAGTTACTGTTAAATAGAACCTGTTGGGTATTTAGTAAACACATTCTCATCCCAACTCGTCAAATACCGACGCTCGGTCAGTGGCCCGTGCTTCAAAATCTGACTGACTCACTTTCCGCTCGCCACTTGCGTCGTGTCTTTTCAAAATAAATTGCCGTGTTCGACGTCCGACTCGTGCATCTGACAGAACAGATAACGCTTCCATTTAATTAAATGTATCAATCCACACTGACTCTCTGAGACGCACGTTTAACGGAGCCCCCCCCCCCCCCCCACCGTGTTTTTTTTTTAGCTTTAAGTCTATTTTTTCTCTTGTGTAGTGAAGCATAATCTCCAGAAACAGCTGTTTAAATCACACAAATATCCTGCTATTTGATTGAATCTGCATTGATTGATCAAGGCTGTCACTCTGTGTGTGAGCTTGCCTGTTTTACTACAGGCAGATTCCCCTCATTCACTACGGTGAGCGTGGAAATAAAATCAAATGGATCCATACAAATACTGCTGATTTTTTTCCCCACGGAACCCACAAGGAAACCATTTTGGTCCAGTAAGTGTCTGCTGTCAGTCAGTCAGCCTGTTGAAGGCAGGTTAGCAAGCAGCTGTCCACTCAGCTCCCCAGAAGCTGCTGCTGACAGACGGGCAGAGACAGAGTCAGTGTGGATTGGATCACAGCACGCTTATGTGCTGCTGATGTCTCGCTCTTCTGTAGTTTACGTCTCGCTTCCAGTGGGAATTCCCAGTTGGGCAACAAAACAACATGGTTAGGTGTAGGAAAAGATCGTGGTTTGGGTAATACTATGGTAAAATAACTCAACATTGACATATTTTAATACGGGATATGGACAACTGCATTGTTCGGCCTTTCCGCCTTTCCGCCGTTTCTCGCTCTTTATACATCAGTTTTACTAATAATAACCTGGATGGGTTTACATCGGAGATAGCTGAAAACCCAGTGCATCCCATACAGATGCTAAAGGGTACTAGGGTGCGTCGGCATCAGACGCAGAGGGGCACTAACCAAGCATCACTATTTATCATAAGCACACTTTGTGCAATTGTAGATTGTGTCCATAGCCTGTCCTGAGATTGTAGTCATTATGCAGTACAGTTGATAGATGACTCCATCTCCCTACATGTGTATGAGCAAGGCAAACATGTCTTTATAGGTAGGCTACTCTTCCCCCTGTACATGGTGCTAATTACTGAGTTTTCTGGACTCTACTTTGTACGTGTAATTTTATGCTATTTTTGCTGCCCTGTTGTCTAGGCCTGCTTGTCTCAATGAGACCATGGTAACATGAAATTAAATAAATAAGTAAAAATGCCTAAGTCACACACACAAGGTCAACTATATCTTTAAAGATGGGGCTGTACCGCAGAGCAATATTGGGACTACAACTCAAAGTAGCCCTCCTTTTCTGTTTGTTCTTTCCATCATTATTTTTTCATCTGCTACTTCCACAAACCCTCCTATCACACTCGCACTTCTTCTGCTCTTTATGCTCTCATCAATCCCACCTACATTCGTGCTTTCTTTTCACTTCAACCTTTTCTGCATACATCCATAACCTTTCATTTCCATTGCCTCCCACTTTCTCTCTTCCGTCTGGCCCTTCATTTCTCTACTTTCCACCTCATACCCATCTCCCTCTGCATGCTTATGTCTGTGTGTGTGTGTGTGTGTGTGTGTGTTGTGTGTGTTTGGCAGCTGGGTGCTTGTGGTTATTTTTCAGGCAGCAGCCCAGAAGATTGGACTGTCATAATCTATGGTCCTGAGTTATAAGTGTTTCTAACCCAAACCTGGGGACAGGACCATTTTTCCTCCTTGCCTCCCACCCACCCCCCTCTTCTCCCATCCCATCAACTCACACTCTTCCTCCGGTTCCCTGACACTCTGCATTGCCATCCATTACCTGCAGTGACCACAATTCAAACTCTTGCTATTGAGCACCACCCATGGATTCATGTCACCTCTTCTGCACTAAATTAGCAATGTTTCAGTATTTGATTGGATAGCATGCTGTTTATGATGATGGAACGGTTAATGTCGAATTGAGATGACCAAAGAATCCACCCCATTTGTAATGCTGGCCGGCTACAGAGAGCAACAACCATGACATCATGTCTGGGTCAGCCTCTTTTCCAATAGCTTCTGCAACTAACTGTAATCTCTCATTCAGCATTTCTGTCACTTGTTTATTTTCCATATTCCAAGTCAAATCAGCATCTGCTACAGCACTTCATGTATGAAGAATACTCTAGATGCATGGCAGCGCAGATACTTATGTCATCGTAACTTGATTCAGTCTATATCAGGGGTGGAATGCTACACAAAATCCCTGTTTTGGTATGTACCCCAGTTCTGGGGTGACGGTTCAGTATTTTTTCAGTAGAACAGGGAAATTAAAAATGGATTGTAACAGTTAAGGCACTCATATACTGGCATATTGTCAATAAGAAAATATAGAAATAAATAGCACAACTGCCTGCCATGTTAATATAATGCTCCAACAAAAGGATGTTGATAATTCCTGAACTGCAGCTTGCGCTCATTTATTCAGAGCAGGCACAACAGACTTAGTAAAATGCACATGGGACATTGTAGCGTGGCTCAAGCACTTTGCCCATATGCTTTAATTCTGGAATGAACAAGTGTGGTTGCACATAACAAACACTCTATAGCATCAGTTATTGCTTTGCCACTGTCTGAATCTGCAGTAGGAGGCTGCCTGAACAATGTAGAGAGATGCCGGGTGATGACGTCACAATGTTTGAAGTGCAGCAGATATATATCCGACTTAAGTTGAACAAAGTCGGGAAACTCTTTGACACAAATCGTGGACCATTGAAGCTTGACTAACTGGGCTTAACCGGCTAGCATCCTACAGTGCTGCTACAGCTTGTGTGCTTTCAAAACTTTACTTGTAACCTGTGTTCTTGAATTAATGGGGTAGTTGACTTTATGAGACTATATGTTATATATTTTGACAGTCTGGGTCACAGGGCATACAGAAAGGATGTCGCATACCAAACTGAACTTCCTGTACTGAACGGTACGGGGCAAATACCCATATCCATAAAACTCAAGTCATTTTTAAAAAAACTTTCTAGCTGTAATCTCTTCTGTCTAAAATGTCTTCTTCTCTCTGTCCTGCTGTTATTACAGATGTTTCTGAACTAGACGTGATCCCTTGACTTGCCCATGGACTGGCCTCTCGTGGACTCAAAAGTTCCAGCTTCACTTCGGCACGCCATGGTGCAGCATCAGCAAGATTAATTGTTAAAAAGGTGTGAAACTGTGCAGCTACAGCCATTAGGAGAACAAGAGTAGGTGAACTAAAGCACATTCTGAAAATCTGTGTTATATGTGTTAGAGTATGGGGAGGAAATAGAGAGGAAGAGCAAGTAAATCAGCCAGAAAGAGTCCAAACACAAACTCATCTCTTCTTTCGCCACGACTGTGCTGTGCTCCCGCATTCCCTTTTTTTGTCCACTAAATCCACTAAATCCCCTTCATTCTTACCACCATTTTTTTTTTCATACATGTGAGAAAAGCAGCAGAGTTTTCAACTCATTTAACGTAATCAGTTCATTAGAAAGATGAAGCACGTTCCTTCTAATGGGCACTTGAGCAGCAACAAGGGAGAGCAGATTGCCTCCCTTGTGCCTCCCTTGCTTGCTAAATAATTAGACTGAGGGGAAAAAGCAAAGTGACACACTGGGGGAGAGTGGAGAGGGGTTGGGGGGGGGGTGTTAGAGGAAGGGGATACATGAGAAAACAATCTCTTCCATCTCTTGCATAGAGACGTGTGTGAAGGAGTGTTTATGCAGCGCTGAATTTGCTCAAATGCAGGGTAAGTGCATCTTTTAGCGCTCCTCTATTCACTCAGGTATGTCAAGGTCATTCTACACACAAGAGAAGAGAAAGTAAAAAAAAAAAAGATGAATGAAAAAAATAACACACTTGTTGGATCTAGCAGGAGACAGAGAGGAGAAGGGAAACTATTTTCAAAAGCATCTCCCTCCTTTATTCTCAATCTCCACTATTGAGTGGTTGAATTTAAAGCTCTATTACCTCCTTTGTCATTATTTACATAAGCTCCAGCTCTTTTTTTTTTTGCCAGGGAGATATTGGTGAAGCAGGCATTCTTAAGACTTCAGGCAGGAGGGAGGAAAAACAAAAATCGAAATTCATGAGGATTCAATTTTGGGAGTTTATTCTGGCTACTCATCTCGAGGGAGATAGAGCCATGCTCGAGGAACAAAACTGTTTTTCTCAGAAAATGGGGAGGCAAAACAGGAATAAGATAATGAGAGGAATCAGACGGCCTGGAGAGCACTGCATAAACACACACACACACACAGTCTCATTTACCGCTTCCCGCCGTCTCTTTGTCTCCTTCACTCTCTCGCTCTTTCGTCTATCAAACCCCAAACTGATAGTGATAACGAAGTGAGGAACATCGTAACTCTACTGCACTTGGACATTTAAAGCCTCTGCCCCCTATTAAACCCTGTCAATGTGACATGATTCTGGAGGGCCCAAATCCTGCGCAACACCACCAGAACCAAAAAGCTCTATCTGCCACGAATCAGAGAAGTTGATTTGGATTTAATTGTGTTTGTCTGGATTCTGAGCTTTACTTCCTCTTCGACATGTACACATTTGAATGCAAAAAAAAACCCTTTCTTTCCTTTTATTAATAAAATGTAGAAATGTCAACAGCAATAAAGGGAGGAGTTTTAAGTCTGTGATTGTGAAGCTAGGAAATTGATATTTTTTGTATGCTCTTTATGGTAAGAGTTAGAGATGATATCAGATAATCTCAAGCACTAATCCCTCCACCTTCATAACAAAAGTGCATTGTGCTCGGAAAAAAAATCCGTCCGGCCGCGACTTATCTAGACAATAAAGCAGCGCCGCAGATCCAAAAAAGGGGAGCTGGTCGCCAAGACAGGAAGCAAAGAATGAAAGGATAAAAGAAAGAAAAGAAGATTTATGAAAGGTTAGGAGAGGTTTATGAGATTTGGGAGCCCCATTTGTTGGTAGAGAGAATATGAATTGCTTTATCAGCAGCAAACAAGATGTTATTTATGAAATAAGGTGTTGTTTTGCTTTGCTATGTGGGCAAGGCGAATCACACAGATGACAATATCTTGCGTTGGTTTCTTTTTTTCCTTTCCCTTCTTTGCTAAATTGCTTTCATTTTGTGTCTTGTGTTTTGTTTTGGGAGTCTCTCTTTTACAATGCAGCTCAAGGTTAATGCGAAGTCCTGCTTTTAATTTCATTTAAAAAGCAAAGACATGTTTCCACCCATGTGAAATGAGTTCATATGTATGTGTTTATATATATTTAATGCACCTTTAACACGTGTTTGCGTGGGCATGTAAGCTTGTGTGTATGCACTGGAGATGTGCTCCTTGCATTTATTATACATTATGTGTGAGAATACATTTGAGTTGAGAGTCATCCGAGTTTTATTTATACACCCATGCTATGAACTATGGATAATCTTTCAAGCAAAGCCTGTTGAAGTATGCGACCCAGGTGGACTCTCTGGAAATCCACAGACAGTCAGCAGAAATTGTGGATATGGAGACAGCCCTCATCCTGAGTCTGTGAGTCTGCAAAGTGCAGTGAAGTCAGGACATTGGGATTGACCCTCTGAGTCTACCTTCCCCTAAGGGGGAAGTTATTATTGTCACTGACCTCATCGCTCTCCACTCCTGAACTCGTGGGGAGTGATGAGGTCAGCAGGTTGTTTGGTCTTTTTTTATTTCTAATAAAGGCAAATGTAAATGCCAACTTTGTGGCACAATTTGGAGAAATACCCATTCCTGTTTAAACATGGTAATGTCCTCCTGCATGAAGTCTATATAAAAATGGTTTTGCCCACCCTACACCTTATGGATGAAGTGAAATGTCAACTGCCAGCCAGGCCTGGTCACCCAACATCAATGATGGACCTCACTAATGCTCATGGAGCTGACTGAGAGAAAATCCCTGCAGCCACATTCCATAATCCCAGAAGTCTCAAAGCGTATCATAGAAACATGATTTATTCTTATTATTGTATCGTTGTTTGTGCTCTTCGTTGCCTTTTATTACCCGGTGTGAGTTGCGTCTATTTGTATGAGGCCCATCTAGAGATGAGGAGTGCAAACTAGCTCAGGCTTTAAATGTGGAATATGTGTCAAGTTTTCCGTGTAAACATGAAATCAAGACTCCCCATTGTTTTAGAATAATATTCAGCAATCACATAAGAGTGCATTATTTGGCTGTCCACATGCTTTGTCTGTGGCCATGATGTGTATTTATGTGATATTTATATATTTTGTTGTTTTTAGTTGGGTTTTCAATACAAATTGCAAGCAGTGTTTGTGTCAAATGCATTTTTGCTGCTTTGCTGAATGTGGTATTTAGATTCAAGCTCATCCTTGTGTGCACCCAAGCAAGAGGGATGTGATCCTTCCTCTCACATTACCAATGTCTGAGTCTAGTCTTCCTCTCTTTCTCTCCCACAATGCCTTTCTTTTCGATTTTTTTCTCCTGTCTTGGCAAAACAAAAAAACTCCTGCTTGTGTAAGAGAGACATGTCCATTGTCTCCCGTATTACTCCACTCTGCCAGGCGGCCTCAGTGGGTAGACTGTCAGTCAAAACGTGAATGAAAAATCATGGTAGCATCATTTTAAACAGGCAGAAAATAAACTCCGTTTTGAAAAAGGTCCTAAGTAACAGAAGTGCTTGTCATTTAGTCTGTGAGAGTGTGTGTGTGTGTGTGTGTGTGTGTGTGTGTAGGTGCAGTTGGATTGTTTTTGTGTGTGCGGAGTCACAGAAATAGAAAATGCTGACCTCTGTGCTTATTACTGTGCTTTTTCTCCTACCACTAGGTACAGGCAAGGAGTTTCCACACAGTCCTATGTTCACCTGCAAAACATGCTGACAGACAGGGGAGTAAGGCAAAAAAGTTAACAGCAGCATGACAATATGCATCTATGCAAAAGTAACTTATTCAACTGAAGCTTGTGCAATGAACACAACAAATGCAAATGGAGTTTTCCTTTGCCTGAGATTCTTCTGGATGTTCATTTTAATCCTCACTCCAGACAGTGAGTAGTACACAGTGTGACTTGTAAATTTTCAATGAGTCAGACAGACTAGACAAACATGTTTTGCCCCTGCACTCCCTCTGCTACTAGGGGATGGAGAGGATGGCATCCCCCCCTAACATGTTCATCAGAAAAAAAAACTACCTCAGGTGATAATATGAATGTTGTTTACAGCTTGTTCCGCTTAAAAATGTATTAATGCTGTTTTATACATTTGTGTTCTGAATCCAAATATGGAGTCGGGTTCCAGTTTTTCCACATCCAATGATCAGCATATCTTGGCGATACTGTCACTGTCAATGTGCGTTCGTTAGATGTTGTTTCTGTTCACTTACAATACGGTGGCGGAGCAACACAGACACACTATCCTCTGTCTTGTACACAACTCTCTCTTTCTGTTGTTACTGACTGAAGGCAGGTCTTCCAGCTCCGGCATTACATTCGCACTCGGAACAGTGTGACTCACAATTGTCTTGTTGCCCTTACCTTAGCATATGTTGCTAATAGTGCACGGCTCAAAGTTTCAGAACTCGTGCTTTTATCGCAACAGAGCAGTTTCATCAGTCTCGTTTTTCTGCGCATACAAGCTTAAGCCATTATAAAACATTGACAGGTGCTAAATTCACACAGTTATTCACCTAGAGGCAGTAATGAGAGGTTATACAGCTATAACTAATTACAATAAAGTGGCAAAGTAATTTAGAGTTTGATTATATCTTTAGATTTTACATTTAAAAAAAAAGTTATAAAATATTATTTATACTCAAAGTGCAAATTAGCTGCGCACACACTGTGCTAAAATCACAGGTACTTTTCTCATTATCTGTCTGTCTTTTGTTCAATTTCAGTTAATTGGCTTCATCATACAATCACCGTATACAGCTGAACACGGTAGAGAAATTGCAGCCCACAGCTAATATGTGGCAGAAAGCTTCAGTGTTCATTTTACACGAATCTCAACGCAGCTGTTGAGGATGGCACGCATTTTTGCAAATGTGTATGTGTGTGTGTGTTTAAACAGCATGAAAAAAAAGCCAATTGACTCACAGTGTTAAAAGCTTGTACGCATTTGGCAGCTGGTGCTGGCAGGTAATTCAGTCGAGTAAAGGATGGACTGTGTTTCGGTAACAGGTTTCCGTAGAATGAAAAAAGTGAATGGGAAAGGAAAGGAGAAAGAGAGATGAGCGGTGAGTGACATGAGAGTTTGCCTAGCCAGGTGGTGTCATTTTGCTAATCTGCATACAATGCTGTAAAAAATGGAATATGATATGATAGTTTCATATGGTACAAACCCAAAAAAAATGAAATACTTGTCAGAGGCACAATATTATGGAAAATTTGTATAATTATATTATATGATCTGCTATTTAAAATGTGATACTATGTGTAACACAGACTGGCCAGTCCTAGCATCACATCTGCAAGCTCCAACTAGGGTCTGGAAGCTATGAAGCTCTGCTCTATAGACTCCCTCCTCCCTCAAAATGGTATGGAATTAATCTGTAGATGCTGTGGTTCAAAATGAGCGCAAACTTTTCTATGAATGTCAGTTTTTTAACCATGACAAAAAGCCAAAATGTGGCCTGCAACAGACTAGGTAAGGGAGCTGTTGATTACTTATTACTAGGAGTAAAAATAACAACATTCCCCTGTGAAATGTGGTGAAAAGTTAAATACAATGTACTTTCTCAATTACCTCGAAATTGTACTTGAGAACAGTTCTGGAGTAAACGCAGCTCGTTAAACTCCCCCACTGGAACATGCTCACAGTGATAATGCTAACATGGTGATGTTTAGCAGGTATCATATTTGCTTTCATTTGCTCATAAGCCCAAAACACAAAGTACAGCTGAGGCTGATGGGAATTTCATTTGGTTTCCAGGTCATGAAACAAATCTGATAAATGAAAATGTTGACCTGACAATGGTGCTTTATGAAAAGTTAAGGGATCACTAAAGTAATCATGATTTATTCTCAGGGAAATACAATATCTGAAAAATTTCAATTTCATGACAATCCAACTGTAGAAAATGTTTACTTAAAAACGAAAATGTCAACATCATAGTAGAGGAAAAGTCTGGGGATCATCAAAGACAATATCATTCATCCACTGGGGACCATGTGTGGCAATCCATCCAATAGTTGTTGAGATATTTCTGTGTGGTCCAAAGTGGTGAACCAACTGACCAGCATTGCCTTCCATTTAGTCGTGCCAGTAATATTCCTAAAAACATAAAAAGGACATGGACTGCAAAGTAAAAGCTAATCAATACAACATAATTACATGTAATCTCTTGATACCTCTCTATGATTTTTCACAGACGGATCTGGAGTCAAATGCAAACCATGAATATCATTTTCACCTGATTTCACCCCAACTGGACTAGACTAATGAAAAATGTCTTAGCAACGCTTGAGGCAGTCACCATCTACTCCATCATTAATGTAACACCAAATGATGGAATTTATAATGCGAGAAAAGTATTTAAATGGACTCACTGAAAAGAGTTTTGGAGGTTAGTGGTGACTGTAGATACTTTATATTGCCTGTGTTTTGGTCTGGAAATAACATCCATTCATATGTCTTGCTTCTAGCTGTTCCTGAGCATGACCTTACTTTGCTGCTCACTACTTGTCATAGTTAAACACTGGGAAGCATTAAGTCAAGCACTGTCTTGATGGACAATAGTTAATAGTTATTTGGTATAACAATGGTGGCTCACAGTCTCTTTTACATGCTGTGTCACTTGATGTGACAAGAGGTAGAAATGGCCACTGCATAAATCCTCCATTATTTTACCACTATGCTCTTTCAGTCTCTGTGTTTCTGTCAGTTCCCATGCGCTGCTTCTCTCACATTTGCTTTAAGGCATTTCTTTCTTTCCTTCTTTGTAGCCCACAGTAGTTCCATGTTTTGTGTTTAAATTGTGTGTTTGTCCTTGAGTCCATGTGTGCAGAATGAAAGTGAAAATGTATTAATCTTGGCCCAAGTACACACATACATAAGTATTAGCCTCCTACTCAAATATGTGGGAAGAATTTCTTCAGTGTGTGTGTTTATGTGTGAGTGACAAAATAAAAATTATTGTTGCAGAGAGTCAAAGGTGGTAGACATGGTCTTAAAAAAGCCCTTTTTTCTTTAGCAACATGTATTGTAATCTCTACAGTGTCCCTTGGAGAAAAGGCATTTATTTTGAAGCTTCTTCAAACTGCATATGAATTGCGAGTCTACGATAAAAGTTACAGAGCCCGACTTTTTGAGTGCATTTTTCGAATAACTCTTTACAAAATGTAAAGAATATAATTTCACATTTCTTTATTTCTGTGCATGACTGATCCAAGAGAGCTATGAATAGATTATAAATCTGGACTCCAACTAATGAAACAAAATTACACAGACACCATTCCCATTGTGGTGATATTACATTACAGTCATTTAGCAGACGCTTTTATCCAAAGCGACTTACAATTCTATCCCATTTCTACACCGTAGGCACTGCTACAGGAGCAATTTTTGGGGTTAAGTGTCTTGCTCAAGGACACATCGACATATGATTAGCGGAGCCGGAACCGGGGATCGAACCACCGATCCTCTGATTGAAGGACGGCCCTGCTATCCACTTAACCACAGTCGCCATATAGTATAGTACCAAAAACTAGCGATTCAGACCATGTTCACAATGTTTACTGAGGTAATACATCAAGTGCGAAGATGTTGCTGTCTGGATTACACATCCAGATACACATCTGTATTTTTTCACATTCAAAATGTAGCTGATGAAATCCTGTTGTTCACTTTAAGTTGCCCTGTGGAGTTTTCTCCAAAACAAACAAAAGTTATGTTTACATTCTGTGTTGCTCACCAAAAGTCATAGTGTGTATCCTTGAGGTCAAATGTGTCGATTGTATTTCCTTCCTCATGAAACATTGGCGAAACAGACTTTTTAAACATTTAAAATCCAGCATTGGGGAGGTTTAAATTTCCACAAGGAACTTTTAAGTCGAAAAAAAAGTCTACAATGAATGAGCTGTATGTGTACTTCCTGTTAAAGATATTATTTACTTTCACAACATTAATTATCATAGTGCCCACAAGGTATACTGTTCCTGCTATATGGTCAAATATTAAGGGAAGATACAGGGCAGTCTATGGTCACAAACTACACGTCAATTGTCTACAACACAACTTCACCGCTCGCTAAGCCCCACCCCTAATGCGCAGACTGGCCAATTATTGCATAGCATCCACCAGGGTTTGACAACTAGTCGGCTCTGTTCCATAGACTCTTGTGCAATTATTTCAATTTTCTTCACTTTCAGGCTCGTTTTGTGGAATTCCAGCGAGTCATGGTTAATGTTATGCCTGACTGTAGAATTGGACACAGTCACCGTGACGTCAGCCATTGGTTTGTGGGCTGCCATTTTGAAGCCTTGAGCTCGGCATTTTTGCCGTCACCATCTTGGTTTTTTGTCTCTTTGCAACCAGAAGTGACACAAGAGGATGGAACAACAATTTTACAATTGACTTTCATGAATTAAAAACACACTGTGAAAGGGTTTAAGTTCTACGAAGAAAACATGGACATCACCTAGACCAGACAAAAATCTTGTAGCAACCTGTCAATCACAAGGTGGCCATGGCCTTTAGCATGCCTGCTATGATTTACTAAATGAGCATCAAATCAAAAACATATGTGTACAATGTTCACTGAGGTAATGAATCAAGTGAGAAGTAGGATAATTTTCTCTTAGACTTCTATACAATCAGACTTCTTTTTGCAACCAGAAGAGTCACACCGTGCTGGCCATTTGAAAGAATGCAAGTTTAGGTCCCTCGCATTGGCTTCACTTTTCAGACCTGGAGGTTGCTGTGCATTAGTGATACTAATCACCTGGAAAGGTTGGACATTAGCATCATTAAAGCTTTAGGTAGAGCAGGGCTTTCTCTAATTGGAAGAGCGGTGGTCCGATCCCCGGTTCCTCCAGTCCTCATGTCCTTGGGCAAGATACTGAACACCAGCTTTGTTTTCAAAGTCTGTTCAATTGGTGTGTGAGTGTGAGTCATTTTGCATTAATTTAGATCTTGATTGGCAGGTGACACCTTGCATGGCATCCTCTGCCATCGGTGTATGAATGTGTGTGTGAATGGGCGAACGCTGGAAAGGCGCTGCATATAAATGCAAGTCCATTTACCATTTACTACTTCTATGCTAGTTAAGCTACTGAAGGTACTGAATATATTCACATGCCACTTTTGCTTTTTAAAGACTGTGACAGTGAACAAAGACCTACCCTGCTCTAGCTTAGTGATGGGTCAATTGGATGTATGACAAATTCCCTGAATATCAACAGGGACACTCTGACTATCCCATCTAATACTTTGGTGTAAGACCAAATGTTCCACTCAAACTCCAAAACAAACATCATCTTAGTGTTATCATTTCATGCATTAGTTATGCATTTGTCATGCATCGATGTTGCAGGAATAGCTAAATAGCGGTTGTTAATACTGTTCAAATGTACCATGCACTTTGTGTGATATACTGAAGAGGCCTATTGCGCTGTTACAATTTTCTACTAAAATGTATTGTGCTTTTGAGACTTCACCATGTGGCTGAAACAAAGCAAGAGGCTGGCATCTAAAGTGGACAGCCTGAACTGGGTTAAACCTTGCCAACCCCCCTTCAGGCATCAAAAATCTCACCTGAATGTGAGATTTGGTTCAAACCATATGCCTCATTGGACGGGAACCCCACAGGAGTCCCTGTGACACAGCCATGCTGTCACCAAGGCTATAAAGACTGGCGCATGCCTACACCCCGAGCCGTCCATGTCACTCACGTTGCTGAAAGGAGGTGTATAACAACGTTGGTGACTTAAAAGGAAAGTCCCGTTCAGTACTGTGAAACATAATTGTAGTGCTGCTGCTGTAATAGTGTTGTAGTGCTGAGCTTTGTGATTAAATCCGCCACCACGAGTAAAGTCGGTAAACTATACTTTATTAGTTAAACGACCAGTGCAGCAGCTGCTGAACCTGTGTTCGCCAGTCGGGTTTCTGTGTGTTAAAGTTACAGTAATCCACAGTTTAATTATTATTGCCTGATCCCAAGGTGGTGCCCCGTTATTGTTAATATATGTTAATCGAATTGATATTAATAATTTTATGAATATCAATAATTACATTTTCATACTTGCTAATAACCAAACATGCTCCTGCCAGATCCCAACAGTGGCAATTTAAAATTGTTGATTAAAGTAATTTATAAACCCACCACACATACCAACAGAGATGGGGGAGTTGATTCTTGTCCCAGTATTAAAGCAGTCTGACATGAGGCCAGCTGATGCAGATTGGAAAAGTACAGGCTATATGTACCATATTGCTTTTCTAAAAGCCTATCATCAGTTAAGTTATCTGGTAACTGATTGTGATCTCGCAGAAATAGGATGATATTCAGTACAATTGCAGATCTTTTTTTGTAGTCCAGGTATATGGAAAAATGAAAATCATAATAAAAAAGGTAATTTTTTCTTTTCAAAAGAGCCTTAAATGACCCCATCACCGTATTTCTCTCTCACTGTGTCTCTCTCTCACACACACACGCACGCACACACACACACACACACACACACACACACACACACACTATTCCTTTTTGATTTGTATTACATGAGATCAAAGAGACATAAATATAGGAGAAACACGAGTCTTAAAAGTTCTCTCGACAGCCAATTGATAAATGTGTGTTTTCTGCTGTATCTCAGGAAAAGAAAGGCACCTTAAGTCAGTGCCTAGAGTCATTACTTTCAAACTGTAATGTGGTATGTCAAACTGCATTGAATTACACTTCTGTCCATTTACTCGCTGTCAGTAAGGTAATCAATTGGATTATCCACCTCTGACAGAAATATATCACTTAGGTTTTTTTGTATTTTGTTTATTAAAAGTCAGTGTGATAGCCACTGTCAGAGCAGCAGGTAATGTAGTTTAGCAAGTTGTAAGTTATACAGTAAGACTGTGACTAAATTAGCTGGGCTCTGCCATCGTTTGACTTTGCAAATATGTGTAAACTGTGTGTATCCCTGTCTTTTTTATCCCTGTATCTTAAAGCAATATAAAATGAAAGAAATAAGCAACAAATCCAAAACCTAGCACAGTGTCATAGGCCTTCAAAATTGGAGCTGCAAGGCAGCTCAAAGTTCTTAAATTTACACTTCATTTGCCAAAAACAAAGTCCTCATTTTACAAAGGATAATCCTTTTTTCCCAATTCTCTAGGACTGTCATTATAGCACAGGGATTCCTTGCACCATCAAGCTAAACAGTGATAACAGTGGGTTAGCATGAAGGTGTGATGGCCCAGAGTTCAGAGCAAGCCAAGGATCCCCAATTCTGCAACTGTTATTTATACTGTTAACACTGGGACCTGATTAACAAATCAGAAACAGGTAAGACGGGGATGAGCAGGAAACTCAGGAACACCAACCAAATCAATCAAACATTACATACAGATTAAACAATTAGGGCTCAAGTCCAGGCATAATCAACTCTTTCATATTTGGCTTGTTTGAACCTTGTGATATAAAAAGATGATATCTCTGGTAATGCTGCGTCAGATTTGATCCTTTCTTTAAACATCATGGGTCCGAACTATAACGACAATGTTATAGGAGTGCAATGCTAAATTGGTGTACTCTTTTAAGTCTCCTGGCATTTTTTTTGTATTTGACTTGATATTGAAAAGGTGTTTCTAATATCTTGTCACGCTCATTTAAAATGTATGGAAGATAATGCCAGTGTGAGAGTAGAAGGAAACCTCCGGTTCTACTGTGTGAAGCTGATGTGGAAGTGTCTTAATTAAACTTGCATTATCTCTACTGACCAGCAGGGGTCGACTCCTATGGTTGCAAAAAGAGGTCCGATTGTATGGAAGTCTATGAGAAAATGACCCTACTTCTCATTATTACCTCAGTAAACATTGTAAACATGGGTTTTTGGTCTCAATCGATGGTTTTAAGTCTTCTTCAATACATCATGATGTTCATTTAATAAAACATGGTCCAGTTTAGAGTAAAAAAAGACCATGAAATGGAGTATTCTTTAGAACTGGCGAAATGTGATTTGCATCGCCACGTCACTCCTCCGCATTCCTCGAGGCTTCACAACTTGACTCGACAAATTAATGGGTGACGTCACAATGCCTACATCCACTTCTTAGATACAGTCTAGGTAAAAGACATTATTCAGTATTAACTACTGCCATGGCCGCTGTCCATGGGGCTGTTTACTGCTGCTCTGTTGGTCAGGGGGTTGCTGAGCTGTTGTACAAGGTGCTGATTTGGACTTGGTCCACTTTTATTGTTGGGTTCACATGAGAAAGGAACCTGCTTATAATTCAATCATAGTCTGCAGCATATTTTGTCCTATAAGTATGCTGAGCAGCAGCTGAGTATTGATACAACTCTCTGCATGAGACTGTGTGATCTGTATTCATTGTGTGTTTTCCTTTCTTCACTAGAGCTTATATCCAAAGCATAGTATGAATATTTCACACTTTTCTCTGCTTGTTAGTTGCCCACTGTTGAGTCTTGTAAGTCAGTCACTCAGACTGCTCTGCTTGGCAGTAACACTTGTTTTGTTGTCTCTGCTATATGATACATAATAATAATACCCTGGGAAAAAAAAAAAAAATCTGCCTTAGTGGGTCTCTGCACCTCAGACTAATTCTATTTTACCTGACAACTCACATACAGATGCTAAAGGGCGCCTCTGAATAAGATGCCATGGAGCACCGACTAAGTGTCGAGTATTTGACCAATTGAGAGTGAGAACGGGTTACATTGTGAACATGTTGGCATGCTGATGTAAGCATTTAGCTCAAAGCACTGCTGTGCTAAAGTGCAGCCGAACAGCATGGCTGTTGACTCTTCTGCTTTAGAGTGATGTTGATATTGTGATATGGACCAAAATACTAAAAGTTGATGGCTTCTGAATTTTAACAAAATTTGAAAGTTTGCAACTGTGAGAGTAAAACTATCCAGGACTTAGTTTGGTGTACCTCAGTACATACAGGGAAGCATCAGGGACATTACATTCCTATACAAATGTAAATCGATCTTACCTTGTATTACAACTTCCATTCAAATTAATGTGTGATTTATTCTGCTCTGTGCCCCAAAAGTCCTAAAGTCTTAATCATATTCCAGGGGTAAAACAGAGTTTGATTGACACAGTATGAGGATTTTCTTAATTTTCATTTGCTCTCCAGCTTACTTTTATGGCTTTGCTTTCCATCACTAATGCTGACAAACAGATGCAGGGGTATACATACAACCAACAATCTGTGCTCACAATCACGCAAACACTGCAGAATGGACATACGAAACACACACTCCCACACACTGATTAAGATTCTCTTTTTTTAATTAGAGGCAGAGCTGCCTCTTTCCCACTCCCTCTTTTTGTTTTGTCTCACGTGGCCTCCACTTGTGACTCGTGGCAATCTGTTCATTGTGCCATGATATTAGGTGATTAAAAATCACCATATTGGAAGATGAGGAGCGGAGAATAAAAAGGCAAAAATATGAGAAAGAAATTATGTGGTTGTTCACCAGCAGAATACAAAAATTTGCCAGACGCATCAGGTCAGCTATTGATATTCTAAACAGCTTACATGTGGTGAAAAACCCTCCATAAAATAAAGAAAACAAACATCATAATAACAACCCCCCAAAAAGAAACCATGCTACTTGTTCTAATTAACATTGCTGGTAGCTACTTAGAAGGCTTGAGAATTAGCATTTCTCCAGTGTGAAGTAGCGATAACAAAACCCATTCACAATACACAAATAACAATAGTGAGCCAAAGGATATGAAGAGTGTGATTTTCATGCTAAAGTAAGGGAGGTGATGTGTGTACATTGATACGATGCAGCAGGTGTTACTCCAAAATTGGCAAAAGATAGAATAATGTATTTCCTGTAGTCGAAAGATAATGAATTCGCCATCATTCATGGCAGTGACATGAAGGCTAATGGACAGAAAGGAAACAACGCAGCGGGACAATGAACACATATAAACACATTGCTCTTGGCGATTCTGATCACACTCAATTATCCTGAGATTGTTTCCTGCATGGATGGGTGGTAAGAATTTGATAAAGCAGGAAGACCATCGTTCCACCCGGCTTAATCTTTGCTAAGGCGCTGGAATCATCAATGAGCACAAACTGTTAAACTGTAATTAGAAGAGATATTACCATGTTTAAATCTGTTGAGTTCAGACTACAGGCAAAAGTGGCCCAAATCAGAATTTTTTTATTGGGCATATGTGACTAAGATCTTGTTTTTTATTTTCAAAATGGTTTTAGTAGCACAGATCACATGGAATCGGATCTTTTTAAATTCCTCTGGCCCATTTGCATTGACTTGATCGCAGTCATAGGCGACAACAATGTAAATCACATCACAAGTAATGTGCTCTGCCATGGTGGAGATGATGCTCCCTGAATTGCAACATCGTCAGATACCAATTCCCAGTGTTTTCAAACAACAAACGCACTATTCAACACCGATTATCAGATTGTGAAATTGTTAATTTATCACATACCAACAGAGTCATTAAGCTTTGTTAATGCGTACAGTCTCAGTGAGGAAGAACCAAGAAAAAAGTGAACGCACTTTCTTTATACAGAAGGAGCAAAGGTGGGGGCCGATGGCCGTTATCTTTGCGCGAAGGCAAGGGTAAATTCTTCTTCTGCACAACAGAGACACTGTGAAGTTAAACAAAGTTCAGGGCAAAATGACTTATGCATGAATGCAATAAACCGAGTAGAAATATATACTACGTATATAAAACATAAGCGAGCGAGCCCGACCCAGAATTTGCTCACGGCGGCTGCGTAGAATTGTTTGAGACTTGTGTGATGCAAATATTTCCAACAAATAACTAAATATTCTGCTTAAATCCATATTTGTCGTCATATAGCCTTTCAAAAACAACATTTTTATTGAGGTAAAAAAAATGTTTTCTCTTCCATTCGCCGCACTCAAAGGATGCACCTTTAATGCGGTCTAACAGCAATCAAACAAAACTGAACGCGAGTTATGTTCATTCAAGAAAGTTGATTTAATAAAAATAAAAAGACTGGTTTAATCCAATTAATCACTTTATTCAAATTGAGTTTTTGTCCATGTTTAAAGCTTCATCTGAAAACATCAATAGAAGCTTCAAATGTAAAGAATTTCATTCAGTACAGCCCACTGGTTTATTTTTTGGGAGCGTGCGATTAAATCTGTGTTGAGCACGGAACGATATTGAACAGAACGGCCTTGAGCGGCTTTGAGTGCTGAGAACAAACCGCTCCATGAGGGAGTTGCAGAAATTCTCACCGCTCCATTCCGTTCACATGCCCTGTCAGCATAAGGAGCTACTGGCAGCTACGGGCGCTGTGTTTAGGTGTGTGTGAGTGGCGACTGTTCGCTCGAAGCAACAATGGAGTTTAGCGCAGATGCTGCAATAGCATCAGTTGTTTTTGCTCTTCAGTGACTGAAGAGCAAAAACAACACTTAAGGCTTTTCTCGATGGAAAAGATGTTTTCGCTCCTCTCCCGACCGGCTTCTGCAAGAGTTTGATTGACAGATGGTTTGTACAATCAAGTATTTTTCTAAAGTGCCTGCTCTTTTACGATCAGTTTCCAATGATGGCGTTTCAGATGGTTCTGTGTAACACAACATCTGGCGGGTCAGTTGAGTGTCATTGAGGAAGTGCTTCAAAAATTACACATGAAAAGAAGCAAAGAAGAAGAAGAACAGGGAAAAAAAGAGAGGACGACAGACAAAAAAAAAAATCAAAATAGAAGAAAAGTAAACTTGTCTTGTTCGTGTGGTGGGGGTGGGATTGTATTACATTAACAAGAAGAACAAAGAACAAAGACAGTGTGATGGAAATATGCCTGTTCCTCTGACAGCCTATGTTCCCATGACAACTATTGTTCTGGGTGACATAGGCGGAGACTTGCTCACAACACATATTGGAATTGCAAGGATACATATAAACACACGCACCTGCACACATGTAGTGTATACACGTACAATCCCTCCTTCTCAGCTTGGCTCTCCACTTTTCGCACCAAAAGGTATTTCAGTCCTCCCCTACAGCCCATCTAACCCCTCCTCTCGTGTTTGTTCTTCTCTTTCAACTTGGGGGGAGTTGTCATTTCTAAAATTCCCGGTAGTCAAATGACAACCAACATCTAGGCCTTTGTGTCGTTTCAAAAAGCTTATGTCTCATAGAAGGCCTCCTCCTGTCTCCCCAGTTTGCTCTCTTGTGCCCTTTTTGCGAGTTGTTCACTTTTTTTCTTCGTTTCTTTCCTTCTCTCTTGTTATTCAGCACAGCACACATTGAAAAGGATTTAATCGACAAGCGTTGCTCAATCAGCCAACAAATCAGCTCATTTGTCTGTTTGTGACTTTGCCCCGAGTCCTTTTCCGCGGCTGCCTGCTTCTAGCTCAACTTGGTACTTTTCTAAAGCCCATCTCTGAGACCCCCTCGCACACAAAGAAACACACACCTTCCATAAACACCTTGCAGGCAGATGAGAGAGAGAGTTTATAAAGTCAGTGATCTGCTACTTTTTTTTCAAAAGGATTATGATAGCTTTCAAATCTGTGCCCATTAGCACTGCAAGCATATGAACTACCTTGGTAGGATTCACAAAGGACTGGAGGAGGTTCTCTTTTCAAAGGATTCATCAGGTAGAAAAGAGTGCTGTCGGCACATCTGATACTTGCTTATTGCAGGTGCAAAAGTGAGTAATATGTATCTTGGGGAAAAATAAGTAATATCTCCAAACTGCTTAGTAAATAAATCACAGTGCATTGTCTGGGAACTCAATGCCAGAATCTCATCACAGTACAGTACTTTTGATACTTCATTTTTGCAATGAGCATTTCCCTTTAGTTACTGTAATTTTTTGAAAGACTTGTTTGTCTGGTGTTACTGACTGTAAATATTGCGGGATTAAGCGCATTATGCAAATATTATCATTTAATAAATTGCAACAAGACTACAAGACACATTGTCAGCTCTGCAAGGAGAAAACCTAATAGAGGGTAAAAAGTTTAGGTCCAAAGATTGTTTCGTTCAGCAAAGTCGTAAAAGTAAATCTACACACTGTAGCAATTTTCATGTCAGCATGCTCACAATGATAATATTTTCATCAGATACTATTTACCATGTTCGGTCTAAACACAAAGCACATCTGTGGCTCTTGTTTAGCCAAGTTGGGGATACTGGTGAGCCAAACCACGACCTCTTCAGTTCCCCAGACCAAAATTCAGCTTGAGGCTACCCTCATATGGAACCAACAATCCCTTCCCATACGTGCCTTAGTGGATTCTGGAGCAGATGAGAGCTTCGTCGATGCTTATCTTGTTTTCCAAGCCAGAATCTCCCTCCAGCCACTCAACACTCCCCTCCGGGCCCATGCTCTAAATGGGAGGCTTCTCGCTTATGTTATCCACGTCACGGAACCCAGTGCACCTGGTGTTGTCTGGTAATCATTGAAACCATTCAATTCCATATTATCTCCTCCCCTCACACCCCCTTGGTCCTCGGTCAGACCTGGTTAAGGCTCCACAATCCCCATATTGATTGGTCAGTAAATAAGGTTCAGAGCTGCAGCTCTTTTTGTCATTCATCTTGCCTGAGATCTGCCCTAGCCCCTACAGAGGGCGGTGCCCCCTCACTTGACACTGGACCCCCAGATCTGTCAGCTATTCCCTCTAGTTATCAGGATCTAGGTGAAGCTTTCAGCAAGAAGCAGGCTCTCTCTCTAGCCCCGCACCGACCCTATGATTGTGCCATTGACCAACTACCTGGTGCCCCATTACCATCCAGCCGCTTGTACAACCTGTCTCGCCCTGAGTGGGAGGCCATGGAGACATACATACAAGACTCCCCAGCAGCAGGTATAATTAGGCCATCATCTTCGTGCGTGGTTGGTGCTGGGTTTTCTTCGTGTCCAAGAAAGACCGTACACTACGCCCCTGCATCGACTACCATGGGTTGAATAACATAACCGTTAAGAACAAGTATCCCCTTCCTCTCATCAGCCTTCTAACCATTACAGGGAGCCAACATCTTCTCAAACTCAACCTCCGGAATGCGTATCACCTGGTTCGTATCAAGGAGGGGAAGACTGCCTTCTGGACCCCCCTGGGTCACTTTGAGTACCTGGTCATGCTTTTTGGGCTGACCAATGCCCCTGCTGCCTTCCAAGCTCTTGTTAATGATGTCTGTTTTTGTTTATCTAGATGACATCTTAATCTTCTCCCGGAACACATTCAGCATGTGAGGCAGGTTCTCCAGTGACTACATGAGAACAAACAGAAATGTGAGTTTCACGTGGCTTCTGTGGAGTTCCTTGGTTATATCATCGAGAGCGAGCAGGTGAGGACAGACCCCGAGAAGACTTGGGCAGTGGCAGAGTGGTCCAGACCCACTTCCCTCAAACAACACCAGCGGTTCCTGGTTTTTGCCAACTTCTACAGGAGGTTTATCTGCGACTACAGCAGAGTGGCGGCACCTCTTACCCAATTTATCGTCTGTGGCGATTCCGGTGTCCATCCATGGACACGGACACCCGCGCCTTGGTATGGTCTTGCACGGTGTGTGCTCCCACTAAGTCCTCTCACTCCGACCCCTTCCTGTCCCGCGGCGTCGTTGGAGACACTTTGGTTTCAATTTTGTCACCAGACTTCCACCGTCTCAGGGTAAGACCACCACGACAGATTTTCCAAGACTGTACATTTTGTGCCCCTACCAAGACTCCCCACAGCCGCTGAGACTGCCGATCTCCTGGTCCACAACATTATGGGATTCCATCCGACATCGTCTCCGACCGTGGACCACAATTTACATCCCAGGTATGGAGGGCTTTCGGTCGAGCTATTTGAGCATCTGTCGGTCTCTCGTCAGGATATCATCCACAGACTAACAGGCAGAGCGGACCAACCAAGACCTGGGAGCTGCGCTTCGGTGTGTCACAGCCCGGAATCCCTCATCCTGGTGTGATCATCTTCCCTGGATTGAATATGCCCATAACTCCTTGTCAGGTGCTGCAACAGGGTTGTCGCCTTTTGAATGCTCCTTGGGTTATCAGCCACCTCCGTTCCTAGTCCAGGAGGATGAGACACTGTGGGCGCCATGAATGTCTGCACTCTATTACAATAGATGCTGACATATTTCAATCTGTACGAAACTGGTGGACAAGAAGACCATTGACAAACTGCTAGCTAGCTTTCCATACGTGTCTGTACCAAATGATGAAACTTGGACCTGGTGGCGCTAGATGAAAAGTCATTGGATCACTTAAGTCACTAGGATTAATCCTCTGGGGAGCATAAATGTCTGTGTCAAATGTTAATCGCAATTCATACAATATGTGAGATTTTCAGATGTTTTATAACCTTTTAATGCTTGGCCTTGGTCAAAGTTTGTTTGCACTGATATGCTTTCATTTTAGGGGCGTAGATGTGATTTGAATGTGCCGACACTGAGATAATCAAATGTGGTTGAGGATCTAGTTTGTTATAGAGCTGTGTTGCAAACCCTACCCAGGACCAGGAAGCCATTCTAACAGATAATCCAATAAGCCGGAGCCATCCTGTTCCTGGCATGGCTGAGTGGCAGTGTAGCCTGGTGAGTGAGAATAGTAGCTGGGAGGTGACAGGAAGAGTGTCTCCTCACCTCTCCGAGCCCTACTGGCTCCCCCACACTCACAGCTACCGTCTCCTGCCAAGTCATTCATTAACCCCAGCAGAGGGACTGCAGGAGGAGAGAGGAAGAAGGGGAGCGGAAGATGAGGAGAGCGTTGTCTCTGTGGGAGAGAAGGAATAAGCAGATAGAAGAGATAAAGAGAGAAAGACAGAAGTAGCTTGTGAAGAAGCGGAAGCCATTCTGTCCAAACACAGTAATCTAAATGCTATTCTTATTCATACATTTTGTTGCCACTGTCATCAATCACCTTTTCAAAGTTCCTTCTTAAACCAACTTAAAATTTGAATCACATTGCCAATAGACTGGTACGCAATATTAGGATTAAAAGGACTGACAGCACTGCAGTGAATAGAACTCAAATGATTGTTGAGAAACTTTCTCCATGGTAGAACTGTATTTATGTTGGCGGGTCTGGGAGGAAACTGCATCTTATAATTCAAGCAAACAGTACAGATAAGATAAGAGCTGAAGCAAAGTGAGAGCACGATTCTGAAGAGAGAGAGAGAGAGAGAGAGAGAGAGAGAGAGAGAGAGAGAGAGAGAGAGAGAGAGAGAGAGAGAGAGAGAGAGAGAGAGAGAGAGTAGAGAAGAATGTCATTCTTAAGTAGAAAAGCTGAGAATGATGTTAAAGTATGAGGGGAGAAAAAAAACGCCTGCATCGACGGTGAGTTTGGAAGCGAAAGTAGTAGAGAAGGGAGAGCCGTGGAGGAGGAGAGTGAAAAAAAAAAAAAAAAGACTCGACGGGAAAAGAAAAGGCCATATCTGTGAGACTGGAGCAGTATGGTATTTCATTTGTCAGCCAGCGATGTGAAAAGCCAAACGAACACACACATACACGCCCAAACAAGCCTATTTCCTCCCTGCATCCTCTCACCTTTATGGTGTGTCCATTGTGTTTGTTGCACCTGCACACACACACACACACACACACACACACACACACACACACACACACACACACACACACACACCGCTCAGAGGAAACACACTCTGATTCCATGGTGAGAGCGAATGGAAGGCCACTGCTCGTGTTTAGCCACCGGCTCTGTGCTGCTCTGTTTTCTGAGCGAGAGGTGGCTGTAGATGGCACTGTAGCACTGCAAAAAAAAACACCGTGCTCTCAGACACACACATACTGTATATACCGTCAATGTCCATTGGCACATGATCATACATACATGTGAAATCAGCAGTACCAAATAACTTATATTCCAGTACTCAAGGGACAGTGACGTATTTGATCAGAATTAGCATTTGCTTCTCTGTTCATGTTTCTTGTATCATGTCTGCACTATTCCAAGAAATTGTAAATGTATAGAGAATGCACCGTATACTTGCTCCTTGATAGTTTTTGCAATATCACTCGATAACAATGTCGGGATGATTTGCTTTGTTTCCCTCTGTGTGTCCTGAGAGCAGGATATGGGGAGCAGGATATGGGGACACAATTTATGCACACACACACACACACACACACACACACACACACACAAACACGAGTGCCATCCACATGCGCGACGAGCACATGCTAGAATTACATTATCGCAACTCTTGTAATCAAATGACACCTTATCTGTCTACAGCGTTACCGTCGGCAAAATGTCACTCGTGCGGTTGGATGCAGACACACAGTCAGCGTCTTGCTCTTTCTCCTACTCCTTCTATGCCACGAGAAAGCACGCTCAACACTCTCATTGATACAATATTAAGATAAAAAAAAAAAAAAAGAGTGAAAGACAGACAGATTCTGAGAATGAGTTTACTAAAGTGTGAAATACAGATAATGAGAGATAAATCGACACCGAGACATGCTGAACTGCAGGGCCTGTCCCTCTCAAGGCTGGAGAGTTGTGTTCAGAGGCATCGAGTCTTCCGTTGCGTTGACTAGAGGAGAGGGGAAGGTTGCTGAAATAGATGACTCGCTCAGGGCTGTACACACGCTCACAACATATGCAAACACAGCACTTCCTTAATAGTGTTCCTCGCACAGTAATAGTGGGAATACATCTGCGGGGTGTATGTGAGTGTGTGTGTGTGACTGAATATGTGGATTTCAATCTCTTTGAACTCTTCTAAGCACAAAATGAAGTTTGAGTTCTCTGATGTGTAAAGACAGTAGAAATTTGGGCAAAAATGTACACGCTGTGTGCATGACTGTGTATGTGAGTGCACACATGGTTGCGTGCACAGTGATATTAAAAGAACGTCATTGAGGTGGGATGATTGAAAATACCTTCTGTGTGACGATGGATAGAGTACCACAAAGTCTGTCAGGTAGTCGCTCTCTACCTCTGATCCTACGATACCTAATTTAGCGTAAAATATTTTGCACATATCTGAGTGTGCACACAGTCGTGTTTCGTAGTATTTGGTACACCATAGTTGAAAAGAACATTTTGTGGAATTAACTTGTCTTTCTTCTCGAGACGAGAATGTAGATATCACTTTCATGTATGTGTGTTAAGTAAGAACCTGAAGTCAAGATGTGTTTAGCTTAGCTAAGCATGAAGCAGGGTAAAACAGCTAGCCTGGCTTCGTCTAAAGTAAAAAAAAAAAAAAAAAAAGTCTGCCAACCCCGTTTCAAAAAGTCACAAATTAACATGTTTTACCTCTTCTGTTTAATCTCATACAAACAACAAATTGTGATTTTAGCATTTGGAACTCTGGCAAAGTGATACAGCTGCCTGAAGTCATCACAGTGAGGTTGCCAAGTGTTGTGTTTTTTTGCCTGACACCAAAACCAACACACAGATTCTAGGTTCAGCAGTAATAGGTTTTGATCAAACTCCATTCAAGGTGGATAGATGGGTCAAATATGGGACTATCACCCAGGGGACCAGTGTTTGTGTGTGTTTGCTTAAGAAGTGATGTACCAGACATTGTTTCTTTTAACCCAAACCATTATCATTTCTTTCAGGGGTGGCGGTACATACTTTTACACATTATGTGCCAACACCACGTAATGTGCAGTTCTGGGGTTGTGGTCTTTTCACATATTTCTGTGCCATCCAAAACTTCCAATTTGTGTTAGCTGGAGATGCTGCACTTTTTTACTCAGCATTTTTTTCAGCAAAAAATACTTGCATTACGGAACCCTAAAATGACAAGCTGTAAGTTTTACATCTCGGTTTGTAAACAAACAACCTAGCTCCAGAGCCACACAACTATCTAGCTAAAAAAGACCAGAGCCAGCTGGCAATTATGTCACGATGTACATAGAAGGCACAGCAGTTCTTTGAAATGAAAGGCCTTTAACTCACTGGAGGCATGACGAATAAAAGACGCAAAATCGTGAAACGCTTACCTGCCACATCAAAACGATTCACGCCAGCAGCAGTGCACATGTGCGACTGTTGCAGCCCTTTTTCAATAAAAGGTTTGTATACATCCTCTCAGGCAGAGGACCATATACCAGGATCTTATTGACCCAAAGTCCCATCCTATTGCCAGCGTCTGGCAGTTTGTCTGAAGTACATTTTTATATAGCCTAAGCTACTTACTACTGTAAGATATTTTATTGAGTTTCCTGAGGGAATTTTTGTTTCCTCTCTAAAACAATTATGCATTGTATATGTCTAGGGCTTTTATTGTGAAAGATTAGAACGGATGAGTGGATCTGATATGCGCTGCCTTTGTCAAAGTTAGAAGGAGGAATCAAGTTTGCCGTCTTGTTTCGGACGAAGGAGCCTTCGTATCGCTGTAGGCTCTATTATAATACTATGTACATTTTGAATATGTCTGTTCCGCACAAAGTGATTGTTTGTCGCCTTTATTCGCACTGCGAAAGTTCTGAAAAATCTACCTTTGGCGACGTAATATTGGTGTTATGTGTGAAGGTATTCATGATAAAAACAACCGTTGGGAAAAATATTTTGACATGAAAATGAATCGCACAAAAATAGCTAGAGGAAACGTCAGGGGATTAGCAAAGCTGTTTCGATTCATCCTGAGGGAGACCTAAAAGACTGTACCAAATGTCATGGCAATCCAATAAATGTAGAGTTATTTCAGTTTGGACCAAAGTGGCTAAAAAGACACATGACAAACTGACACTTCCTGACTACAGCTCATCGGTAACACAATATGTTTTAAATAATGTGTGAGAAAGAAAGCAAATATATTCTCCAAATTGTTAAACGCTCCCCTTTAAGTGAAGCAAGATTTAATTCCAGCAACGTGTATAGATTACCTGTAGAGGATTGGCCTTGAATTGTTTCATAGAATTCAGTTTTCTTGTGTGTTAAGGCCACCATATGCATTTGAAATAATCATTTACTATAGCATGGGGCCAGATGAGGGTCCTTTCCTCACAATGACCCATTAGTTAAAGTCTCCAACTCGAAAAAAGTATGCATGATTCATGAGCGAGCTGGAGAGCCAATCCTATTTTTGGTCCACACTGGACCAGTCATTTCCATAAATTCAGCTGGCTTGCATACGAGTGCGGACTGTTGCGAGCCTCAGCCAAAGGGCCAGTGATGGAAGTGGTGTGCTTGTGGTGGATGACCCTTAATGTGAAAGGGTTTTTCTTTTCTTTTTTACCCCCCCATTTTCACATCACTTTCATTTCAAACGTTGGCATCGGTTTACCCTTTCACCTACAGATTTTCTACCTGCCCCTCTTATCCACCTCATGCCGTTATACCTCTATCAAACACCACTCTCTGATTTAACCTCCCTCCACTCTTCAGTCTGTCCATCCTCATTCCCCTGCATTTTTTCTCACCGTCTGCTGTCCACTGTCTCACTATCTCGCTCTCTATCCTAATAATTACCCTTCTTCCACCATCCCTCTCTTCCTCTTCCTCACTTGATCCTTCCATCTGTCTCTCATTCCCCTCCATCCCATTTTTCTTTCTAATCCATATTCATGTAATTTCTATAAGGCAGCCTCGGGCTGCTGTTAGGGACTGTTACTTTGTGTTAAAGGTCTTGAAAGCCTGCCTGATTTACAGTAATAACTTGGGATATATCCAGAAATACCATTATCGAAGCATGCACACTCACACGCAGGCACGAATACATACATACACACACACACACACACACACACACACAGCAAGCAATTTCCTACCTCCTATAGCTACCTTCTGTCCTCTATCTTGCTTGCAATGTTCGATGTACTTTTTAGGCTGAGCTGCTGTAACAATCAGGCATACAATCCAACAAAAATATGACTTTTAATGGAATAACTTTGGAATGTGTGCAGTCTGTGTGCTTGTTTGTGTGGCTTTTTGTATTTTTTTCTTCATTTATGTTTCCTTTACAGTTGCATGTTTGAAGCTGTCGGGTAAATGGGATATTGTATTAAATGTGAATATTAAAGAGCCATCAATTCAGAATTGAATTGAATCTGCTCAGAGTTACAATAACTACACAGGTACCGAGAAAAATCAAAGCTCGTTTGATGCATGAGGTGTCATTGCCTAAGCTGTGTAGTAAGCCAGTGGGATTTGATACAAATGATTTCTTCTGAACAGCACAATTAGCCGTTTTCATCAGGGATCTGATGATTAAGCTATCATCACCAGTTGCAATCTTGGTGTAGTAATGCCGGTGGGGTCACACAGCTGTTACACCAGAACATGTGACCAAATACATGCACACATACTGCACATATACTGCACATATAGTACAGCCTGCCTGAGCATGAAATAGAGATAATGTGACAGAGAAAAAGACAGAATTAAGCTTTTCACACATCGTAGCTGTCAGGGAGAAACCTTGGATATTTCATTGTTTCTATTTTTTTCCCCAAACACTTTACGTCTGTCAGTGACTTTTAATATTCAACTACTGAAAAGTATTAAAAAGAGCTTGTGACTAAATCTCGTAACCCATTGCTGAAACTGAAACTGAAACCCTCATCGCTCCACCCCGCCTCCTTCTTGAATGAAGTGTCGCTCACTGCAGAGCTGAAGGTAAACTGTGATGAGAAGATGTTGTCTGACTTCGTCTGAGGCAGTGTTCCACACAGTTTCAACATGGCGCTCCACAGTTTCATATAAACCAAAAATATTTGTACACTTCTTAACAGCAGTCTGGCCGGAGGATTCAACTCGGCGGGTCAGGGGCGGCTGCTCGGTGTGGGAGGATCCCCTTGTGGAACCTCTCCCTGGAGCTGGCTGGCCCTTGTGGGATGCATTTCTTGTATGAGGCGTCGCTACATGCAGGCTTGGAAAGACCGTGGGTGAAGGTGGCTTGAGGCTACAGCTATGAGCTTTACAGCACCCTCAGATGATAACATTGCTAAGGAGACTAGCGTAGCTAGCTTGTAATGTGACCTCAGCGGCTGAGCGGCCATTCTAATCAATGATGGACGGAGCACGTATCTGGACATTCACTGGTCAAAAAACTCGTAATTTGAGCTTAAAATTGATTATGACACTTGCAATTGTCTGATTATATAGAAACACACAATACCAACTTTGACAACAGCATGTTCAGAAATGTTTTTTTAAAGTTATTTTCCTTTCCTGAAAAGTAACAGCTTTGAACATGCAAGGTTGTCTGTGGTCTGTGAATGCTCTGGCAATTATTCTAGTTCATTATCTATTATTAAAGAATAACCAATCAGTAATTGTTTTTTTTTGGTCATCCAAAAGACAAAAAAAATATTGCCCCCACAATATTTGTGTTCTGTGTGAATCTGCTTCAGGAACATGGAATAATGAATAATGGAGATCTGGCACCAGTTCTGTCAAACTGAATAAAGTTAATTAAAGTATATCACATTTTTCCTGGATTTTTTACACTTTTAATGACATGTGTTACTATGGCAAATGAATGAAAGGATTATATCTTACCAATGGCACTTTTTGTGCTTTTTTCTCTTCATCTGCCACCAGCGAACAAGGCCAAACAACTATCTTCACGCTCCAGTAAATACCCGAGGACGTGATGAAGCTTATTGCTGACATGGTCAGAGATTTTAACTGCAGAGAGGACCTTCGCGGGTATCTCAAAATGTCGCTTACATTTACAGTACAACACTACGATCATCAGAACCAAAAGACTTTTCAGGCAACAGATTTGCTGGCCGCAGCCAGAGGCAGCAGGTTACCAGCTTCCTTATTTCATGGGCATTTGCAATGCTATTTTTCTCACAACAAAACAAGTTTCCCCTTTGATCAGTAATGATGTCATTATTTTATTTGTTTAAATAAGGAATGGCACTGAATAAGCCCTCCTGGCTTCTTTCCTATCCTGCAATGAAAGAACTGTTTTTCGTATTGTATTTTGTATCCAAATAATTGCAAATAAATACAACTAAAGAACTAAACTAAGTGAAATCTTCAAATATACCTCCTCCTTTACTCTTAGCCACATCAGTTTTGTATTCCTTTTTACCTGCTCTCTTTAAAATCATGTTACACTTTTTGTCTCCTGGTACTTACTTATCAAACCTCTCTACCTCCTGTACTGGAGTAAAAGGTATGGAAGCCCATTCCCGCCACTGTGAGGAAAAAATAAAGATCCTGTTATCTCGAAATTTCGACTTAGTATCTCGAAATTTCGACTTACTATCTCGAAATTTCGACTTACTATCTCGAAATTTCGACTTACTATCTCGAAATTTCGACTTAGTATCTCGAAATTTCGACTTACTATCTCGAAATTTCGACTTAGTATCTCATAATTATGACTTAGCATCTCATTATTATGATATATATCTTATAATAATGACTTAGTGACTGAGGGCGGGCGTAGCAGAGCAGGGTTACGGTTTAAGAAGGGACCCTGTTAACTGGCGACCTTCAGCCAAACTCAAATGAACAACTTGACATATCTGTGTTCTTGGCTGGTTGAATTCTTAATTTTATGGGTTTGCTTTTCTTGTTGCCTCTGATGCGTTATTGTCCACATTGTGTATTTTTACCTCATGACAACATCACAAACATCTGCCTCATTAATTTGCAGCTACAAAGATTTGTCTCGAAAACCAGCTGTATTCTAAACTGCTCCGTAGTACAGGTCAAAATGCTCCACGGTAAACACGCAGTGTGGTCACAAGTTGATCTGGTTTCTCTCTGCTCTTAGGAGCTACTGCTGACTGTGTTTTACCTTGTTTTATTGTATGTCATTTTTTTTTTAAACTGCGCTACAGAGTTCTTCTACGTAACACATGTTTGCACAAAACAGGCTCCAAAGACGATTATGTGTTTGTTTGTTTTCATACCAACTTTATTATTTCAAAGGAATTAGGGCAACTTGCTCCCTTCCTGTTTCAACACAAACAACAAGTGACGTTTCAAACGTGAGTGGACTCGTTTCCTCAAAAGACTCTCCAACGTCGATAGTATGTAGAAATTTCGAGATAGTAAGTCGAAATTTCGAGATAGTAAGTCGAAATTTCGAGATAGTAAGTCGAAATTTTGATATAGTAAGTCGAAATTTCGAGATACTAAGTCGAAATTTCGAGATAACAGGATCTTTATTTTTTCCTCACAGTGGCGGGAATGGGCTTCCATAAAAAGGTGTGGGATAGCATTTTAGGCTATATGACTATATTATGTATGACTATACTTTATTAGACCAAGTGGGAAAAGTTTTTTTTTTCACAAAACTGTCTACAGGGCATATTCCATAATGCTTCAGGACTGCACTACAACTTTGCACCAGTCACACATCAACACACAACAAGGAAGCCTCCATGACGAGGCTACTGACAAACTGAAATATGATCTTAATTATAGGTAAACTGCATGTATGTTTTAATGCAAGGCCTTGTTCTGCCTAACGCACCCTCGGCCAACTGCCACTTAAACCAGAAACACGATCAAACGCTGCTGCTTTCATTGAGTTGTCATGGTCTCGTGTTTTTAACGTACTTGTTTCCAGAACAAAGGGAACAACTCAAAAGGGAATGCCACATTGGAGGCTTATTTCAGCTCTCGTTTGTAGCCCTTAACAATTTGATGATAAATGCTTCATTGTCTTTCACATGTATGTGTTGTTTCCATGAAAAAGAGTGCATTTCCACACATTTCCCTCTAGATTCTTCTAATTGCTGCTCATGACTGCGGCTGACAATAAATTACTTCTGCTCAGACGGCTTTAAACAGTAAATGTTTTATGCGATTCTCCAACACACCCAAACCCCCTGAGCAGCCACCACACCATGTGCATTTTTAATGACTGTTGCTTAATTAAAATTTTGTTGAATATACATAAATGCAGAGCATTGACCTTTTTGTGAATCTCTGCAATTCACCTTGAGATCCGGCTTTAATGGTAAAATTAATTGGAGAGGTCAAAACAGGACAAGCAGCCAGAGATTCTAAACTCTGAATACGAGTGTGCACGCATGGACTCACACACATGTGGGCATTAAGAACACACACACACACACACACTTACTCTCACACACAAAGAGATAATCAAATTTGAAAAAAAGTAAAGGTTATTTTTTTTTTTTTTACACCAAAGCAAAGCAAACGAAAACAAGCCAAATGAGATGAGGAAGGTGTTATCATCTGCTCCCAAACAGTTGAGACTCAATTAAAAGTTTCTTCGTTCTGCTAATGACAAATTACATCAGTGATGGAGGGAGTGATTGAAGGACAGAGAGAAAGCCGCAGAGTCCCTGATTGCTTTTGGAATGAGGGGAGCTATCAGGACCAGTTTGGGAAGATGGCTCCCCACTGCACACATGTGACAGATATTGGAAGTTCTTTGCTCAATTTTGCCGTCTTTGCCCAACACGTATACACGGTCAACCGCGGACGCGTGCATCAACTTGTCACTAATACAAAGCATGTCCTGCTAACAAGAACAAGGGCTGGATGAGGGGAAGCATGAGGGATTTAAAAATCAAGGGATGGAGAGAGATGGATAGAACGACAGCAAACCCCTAAGCTGTAATGAACCCCCCCATCCATTTTTTTTCTTTTTCTTTGTCTCCCTTGTTTCCTTCTTTCTGATGAAAAGGCAGAGGTAGACAATAGAAGCTATCAAGGAAACACAATAGGAAATCATTATTGCCGCGTTGTGTTGATGTCCTGTTGGCTGAGTGTCTAGCAGTAGAGGAAGGCAGAACTTTGAAGAAAAATGACACTTTACAATGTTTAGACTTTTCAAAAGAGAGAGAAATGTCTGTTGGCAATGATCTATATTTAATATTTAATATTTCTATAACTATTAAAGAAGCTGCTTTCTGGTAGCCATATCCCTTAAACCGAGCCTGTATATGCCAACCACATCCCCACCTCCACTGCTTTTTGACAAAACTAGAGTGAACCTGCGTAAGTCAAGAAGAATAAAAAAAGGAGAACACTTTTGAAAGAGTCAAAAGGGAAGCTATATCTTAAAGCGGAGAGGAAAAAGACTTGTATAGTGGAAATGTGGCCAGACCAGCCAAGAGTCATAAGGCTGTGTTCAGATCAGAACAGCCTCCAGTCCAGCGACACAGCAGGGGTGACAACACAGAGGGCATCCCAGCTGAGTCAGTCCGTTCAACGTATCCTCATAAAATGTTTCATAATTATGTGGATAACATACGAATCATGGCGCATGGTGCAAGACTCCTTGTGAAACCAAATGTCACCGTTGACTTTATCTAAGTTACAATATGTTACTACGTTGCTGAATGTAGCCTACTCAATTACATTACATAGGTTAGGTAACATTGTCTACTTAACTAAGTAACACACACTTATTTTAACCCAAACTAGATCCTTTTCCTTTAAACAAGTATAGTTTTGTTGCCTACACTTAACCAAGTTTTTTTCCCGTGAAAGAGGAAGTTCATTTTGAGAAGATATTTCATGCATTTAATATGCATTTTAAATACAATTATTTCACAATTATTTTTTTTTATCATTAGACGTAATGATGGGGGGGGGGGGGGGGGGGGGCTGTATAGCAACTCCTTGGAAATTCCTGTGGTTTATCTATAATATTTAATGCCTCAGAATAGAGTTTTTTGAGCGCCTCTGGGCGAGTCAAAGTGTGAGTCAAAGTGTGAGTGCGGGGTGACGGGGGGGGGGATTTCCGGCAGGTCTTAGGAAGAGAAAAGGTCAAAGAACGCATCAAAAATGCACAGTGCCTGGAGCCCATTGGACAACAACACTAAACTAAACTGTCATCACAAACAAAGCATTATTTATTTACATATACTAATCAGAGCATTCACAATAATCACTCCAAATCAGCTGGGGGAGGCACATAGAGACTGCTGTTTACACTGCGTCTCTCTTTCTCTTTCTCTTTCTCTCTCGTTGAACACCATCATTTGGACCTGGCGCAAACATTGTGATGCTCATTCATATAACATTAGGTCCATGGAATAGAATACTGTTGATTCATTAGTCAAGGTGTTGGTAACTGGCAACTGACGCCGTCTGTTGCTTGCTGCTTGTGCACGAGCCCTGTTCTGTGGCACAATTGTGTGAATCTTTTTAATCGAGGTGTTTTTATGTACCTGACATTTATGTCTATTGAGCTGAATAGCATACCTTGTGTTTAACACAGAAATACATTGTCGCCGTTGTGGAGCAGGTACTGCGTATGTGCGCATGTCGGGGGGTGTTTTAGTAGAAATTAAAACTGTGGCTGCTTGGGCAACCCCACAGCACCAGCAAAATAAAATGTCTGGCGCCATCATTGATTTTCCTCTAACCTGTCATCTTGTAACTTCTTTCAGGGTTCTCGACCCTCAGATTGGGAACTACTGGTGTGATATATATACCACACATATCAGTACGAGTATGAGAGATAGACCGCTAGATGCCACCCTGTTTCTGAGAAACATCTACATTCACAAATCAATGCACTGTCAACACACAAACATACAATTGTAAAATCAACATACATTAATAGCACACAATCTAATTGTAACTTTGCTTTAGCAATATTGCAGAACTTTGATGCCAACAGAGCTCTCTGAATTAAGAAAGAGAGGTGACGTGTAGCTGATAACACCTATGGTGTGTTAGGAGAGAAACGTGTTTTGTCTCTCCGAAAACAATCTGGTGACTGTTGAAAACCGGTACATTTTAGTGTTGTACAAATCTGTCGGGACTCTGGATATTCATCTAAGTACCAGGACACTCTCAGACATGAAGCAACGTCTGGTCACTTTAAATACATGCTAGTTGGTCATTGGCTGTAGTGTATTTGTAAGTGTGTTCAAGTGTAACTTTTGAGGCAACACGACAGTCAGCCTTCATAGCAACTCATTCTTTGTGTTGTTTTGGTGTACATTGGCCTTAAAACATCAATATATTGAACTGGTTTCATTGTAAGTCCCTTCAAAGAAAGAGAAAATACTTCACTTGGTTTCGCATTAATATTAAGAGTAATAATTGATGATAATTGAGATGTGTAAAAATAATTGTAACTCTCACATTTTGACTTGAAAAATAGCTTTCTTGCTATTATTACTGTACATTATTCTTTTCAAATGCGGTGGGGAAGAGGGGTTCAAACATAATTTGACAAAAAACGGAAAGTTTCTCAATGCAAAAGAGGATAAAAAATGACCCTATGCTCACTACATTTTTGTTATACTTATTAGAGACGTTTTTACCTGCTGTACATGTGTTTAAATGCCTCAAGCTCATGCATGTTCTGTTTTTTTTCCTGGCAAGGAATTTGAGATAGTGTGATTGGCAACTATAGCTTTATATGTTTGAGGGAAAGAGTAAAATGTAAAATAACTCAAGAAATATGCTGAACATGGAAGATTGATAACAATGTTTATAGTTTCAAGATTGGGGTTTTCCATTAAAGGAGAGTTCCAAAAGTATATACACTGTACACACAAACACACACACACACACACACACACATACACACAGTTACAAATATACAAGGATGACCCTCTCAGTGTCAAGTCGCCTGATTTCAGCATGGAATGACGGTGGGAGGGCTGGAGATAACCCGACTTCCAATCAGAACCTCAGCATGCTGCAAAGAGAAAACCCTCAGGTCAAATTCCAACCAGGAGGGAGAGAGAGAGATATACAGAGAGAGGGAGAGAAAGGGGGAGACAGATAGAGAGGATGAAGAAGCATTACTGTGTATCAGCAGTTATACAACCTCCAGAGTAAAAGGAAGAAATACTTTTGTTCTCAGCACACCTTAAGTTTAGACTCTTGCAGCGCAGGAAGCAGTGCTACAACGAAAGCAACAAGATAAGAAAGCAAGGCCTTATATTGGGTTTGACAAAGGTTCACTCCTGTGTCAGATTTTAAAGATATTTATACCATCTAAATATCGATCGTTTCTCTCTGCGGCTAACACAGAAATAGAGATAGTGCCAACAGGCCTTCCCTAAAAGACAAAAAGTCTAGTCAGTTTACAAAATGCTCACAATTACGTTTTAAATGAAGCTAAGGGGAGCACTCATAGGACCTTATTTCTAAGTCTCTGCATCGGTAACCAGTTCCCTTAGCATAGACAAGATGATTTGACTGGCCCTGCTTCATCAAATGAAATGCTAATAAACTTCACGTGTTCTGGTGAAAGTGCCAGAAGGCTTTTTTTATGCTTCAAATTAACTAGGTTGTAAGATGTGTCATCAGAACATGTCCAAAAGGAAAGATCTTTGTGTCTGTTCTGAATGGCGACACTCGGCGACACAAGTCAATAAGTCAATAAATAAAAACAGTGTCAATTCCTGATGCCACTTCTTCCATTCTCTACAATGTTTCAAAAGGTTGATATGGTTTAATGAATTATTCATATGTTTTGAGGTATCTTTTCCTTTATTGATGGATCTGTTCCAAGGGTTTGTCATCCATCCATCAATTTTCTAGTGCTCATCACAATCTGAGTCGGGGTGGCAGCAGGCTGAGCAATGTAGCCCTTCGGCCCTTTTCATCAAGCTGTTCCCGGACAATTCTAAGGTGTTCTTAGGCCAGATGGGATATGTAACCTCTGCAACCTGTTCTGGAGCTGCTCTTAGGTCTTTTCTCAGTTGCACATGCATTTCAAACTTTTTTTTTTCTTTAAAAGAATGATGTCCAAGATGCATCTGAATTTTTTTGTTATTTTCTCTCACCCAAGTATTGAATTGACTTGAATTGACCTACCCCCCCCCCCCCCCCCCCCCCCCCCCCTAAAGAAAATCTACTGCAATTAGTGAGCTGTATAAATAATTGTATTCATGTTTTGTATTAATTGTACTCTTATACACATGGGCCACATTTGGCCTGATGCAAACTAAGTTTCAAATGAAGACACAGAATACATAAAGATACATAAATTATATTCTAAGGCAGAGGTCTTCAACAGGGGGTCCGCGGAGGTACTGCAGGGGGTCCGCGAAATTGTTGGTTGATTAGACAATTTTTTATTTATTTTTCAAAACATGAATCTGTCCATTATTTTAATAGTTCAGTATTGTATGCAAGATAACAGGTATGTTTATGCACGGCAGTGGCACTAATAGGCCATCACTCATTTTCGTTTCCACAAAATGAAAACATCAATCTGAATATCTTGTATGCATGATTATCATGCAATTGACAGACAATGTTGATATTGCCATTGGTATCAGTTGACAAGGTATGTTTATAAATGGCAGTGGCTCGGCCACCCTACTCACTGTACCTTGCACATGTTTGAAATAAAAACATGAATATATGAACCTGTGTATTATTTGAAAAGCTCAGTATTGAATGCACAATAAAGAGGTATGTTTATACATGGCACTAGGCCCAGTTTAATATAAAACACAATTGTATACAATATATATAGTCGGGGGTCCCTGCTCCATCTCGCCATCAGTTTGGGGGTCCTTGGCCTGAAAAACGTTGAAGACCCCTGTTCTAAGGCACCAAGAACTCAGAACAGGTTGTATAAAGACTTACTTTTGAACTACTTTTTACTTCTTATATGAATATATCTGAATTTATTTGACTCTCGTAACAGTACCGGCTGTGCCTCCATTTCTACACAACAGAAAAGAACAGGGAATTGTAAGAGACACCTCAGGGACATCTACCTTTATGACCAGACTCCATTCGAAACAAGTACTGGTAACAGAAGAGGTCAATGTATTCTAGAGAGGTGAAGAGACAAGAATGATATGTGAGGAGTTCAAAGGGAGCTTTACAAAGAATTCCAGGTGGTTGATCAATCACCTCTTTCTCCTTTTTCCTGTCTGTGTCCTGAAAGTACTCTTTCTTTGTATTGATGGCCAGTAAGGTTGTATGAGGCTCGTGTATCTGAGGTCCCAAGAAACAATTTTACTGACATTTGGACAGAAATGTCGGAAGAATAAAGCTACGATGATCTCTGTCCCGAGTATGGGAAAAACATCAGCAAGTTTAGAAACTCTTGGAAAGCTAATCACTCTCGCTGAGTTGAAGTTATTGGTTATTGTTATGAAAAATAATAATTAAAGTGGGACTATTAGGCCACCAAAAAGTTGCTGTTTTTTAATAATTGAACATCTCAGCAATTTCACAGCAGTCTTTCATGAATCAAAATGACTTCATCAATGCTGCAAAGCTCAAAAACTAAACATAATCTGGGAAATATAGAAGACTCCTGTTTCTTTGAGTGGATTAGCTTTGAATTGAACGTAGAGCTAAACGAACACAAGCTCAAAATGATTGCACCCAAAACTACAGATGTCATCTCAGCTTAAAAAAGGTACACAATCATTTTTATCTAGGTTTACTCTCAGCCAGTACTGTGGAAAACGTTTACTGAACAGTTTTTTTAGCTACTTTAGGAGGTGCTTATGGAGGCAGTTTGCAGCTTCAAAAGGTTGACTTCAATCTCAAGGGCAACCATAATTCCAAGCAGACACACTTGCCCACATGGAGAGACCCACAAACACACAGATTGTTCAGAGGAGATATATGTGCACACAAACACACACACACAGACACACACACAGTCCAGAGTACTGTAATGGAACTGAGGGTTCCCTTTGCAGGATGCATCCTGTTGCTATTGTTTCCCTGCTCCTGACATATTCATCTCTATTCATCTGTATTTTCTCCAAGCCTGGGTTGCAGGGTTTCAAACCAAGGAGATTACAAGTGAGAATAAAGAGTCAAAAAAAGAGTCAAAAAAGAAGCAAAAGAAAAGAAAAAAACAAAGAGTAAAAGACAATAGAAAAATATCAAAACCCCGTCGGGTGTGAAGGTAAGACTGCGAGAGCCGAGAGGAAAAACAGCAGAGAGGTGAGAAATGGAATGAAGGACCAAAGAGAAAAAAAACGCTGGAAAGGAAGAGAGGAGTTGAAAAGTGTAAAGCAACATAAGATGGGGAGAAGTTTCATCCGGCAGGTGACAGGTTATAGACTGTGAGAGGAAGTAAAGAAGTTCCTCTGAGGGCAGCATATTTGGTAAAAAATAATGAGTGGGATTTGAGAAAAAGCAGAGTCGAGTGAGTTTAGTAAGCCCTGTCCCCCCCTTAGTAACTGCTTCCACACCTGTCAACCTTTGCATTGTAAGATGGCCCACATGCAGTTAACAATGATTACAGTGGTAATTTTATTCATCCCATTTTTGGTTTTTGAAATAATGGGATCTTGATTTCAGACAGGCAGTAGTCCTACAGGAGGACATCCATACTACTCCATTTTCGTATGAAAACGGAGTTTTCAAACAAAAAACGATCTCCGTCCACACAGCGTTTCCAGTAGATATATTTTACATTTATTATTATTTATTATAAAATTATCTTTTATTTTTTATGATTCTTGAATTTTGCTTTACCTGGTTTTCGTACACCAAAACACCAATAGAAAGTCATTGTATGTGAAAACCCACTTGGCAATAAACCTGTTTTGATTCTGTTTTTACTTTTGATGTTACAAGAGCAAGGCTTTCAGGATGAGGACTAACTGATTTGTTCAGGGCAAAAAATATGCTAGCTTGGGTAACCTTAGTTGGGGTTGCCTGAATGTAAACTTTCCAAAATCCAATAAAGAGTAAGATGGAACTGCTGATAATACCCAGGATCGGCGTCCATGGAAACTACAAATGGATGTGCTACTAGTTGGTTAGTAGTTAGTAAAGTATGTGGTCCTCAGCTTTGGAAGTAATGACTGGTTACTACTATACTATAAGATAGTTAGCCGGACATGCTAACGATTGCAATTTACATTACAACAAAGAAACAATCCAGAGCTTGGCAGACTGAACGTGCCTTAAGGTTATAAACAAGCTATGATACCTTAGTAGCATTGTTGTGTATTTGTCATAAAAATGCTTTGAATTTATTCTTTCATTTCACAGTTAGTGGTGGTGTACATCATCAGAACGTATTCTCTATCACCTCTGTCTCCCGTAGGTAGTGCACCCTACATTATTTAGCCATGTCAAGTTGTTGATGGAATAAATCTCAGATGTCTGTTTCATGGGGAAATGTTGTACCTGACCTTTGAATCTAGAGTGCAAGTTTGCTTTGTTTGGCCCCCCATGTTGTGCAAGAAGGGGTGGGGTCAGGGGTCGCAGCCATGCTCTCCGGCTAGCAGAGGGAATGAGGCTGTGATTGATGTGGTAATGCAGAGGAGTCAAACCCTACCCTCTCCATCATGAGGTTAGACTGAAACCGTGACCCAGTATAATGTACATACACACAATGCAACCACACATGCAACACCACCTTACACTTTTGCTTTCACATGTGTGCTAACAGAGGCCTTTCCACCACCCTTCAACTCACACACACCTTCTCCCTAAAGTGTCCATCAATCTTCCCGTGTCCTGCTGACGCTAATCAACTCCGACAGCCAAAACTCACCACTCTCTCTTCCCTTTCAGTCTCTTCATCCTTCCATCTTACTTAACCTCCACACTCACTTTCTCTCTGTTTATCTGCTTCTGTTCCTCCCGTCCTTGTTGCTCCGCAACAGTCATGCCATATCAATGGGTGAACATTGAAGAGATTATTGTACTTCTATCTCACTGTTTCTAGACAGCGGGGAGCAGCTTTCTCAATGACTCAATTAAAACAGAATTACGAGCCGGCTCACAATCACAGATCTGACACAATAGCTTTCATGTGGTGATTTTATGTAAACTAACTTGTTGGCTCCTCACCATTTCCCTATTCTCATCCTCTTGCTTCATTCTTTGGTGTGGGTGAGGCAGCCAGTGGGAGACCAAATCCCACTGACGATTCACAAGTAAGTAAAATTGCTGCAATGAAATGAATGCTGGCAGTTGTGGGCTACCATTTCAGCTTGATAAGCTAAAAAGCTAAAAGTTCAGGGCAGCAGCTACAGAGCAAATTACTGTAAATGCTTTAATTTAATAAAGTACAAGTAAATTTGATTCGAAATCAAAGGCCTTGTTAAGTCCTTTTCCACAGCTTGGTCTTTTTTTCACCCTCTTTTCCTCCTTTCTCTACCTTTCACCTCTTTGAAGATCAATGCTTTTTTTGACTGCATTCGACAACTGCTTATTAGAAATGACTGCCTCTGTGGGATTGCTGCAGGGGTTAACAGCGACATAGACCGTGACCATATAGAGGCAGTAATGGAATCAGGAACAGGTTGGGCAGAGGTAATGGGACTCTGAATAAGCCACGACACCGCTTATGAAAGCTGGAGACGTACATGAACAATCAAGAACCATTTTCATTAGCGGCCCCTCAGTTTACTCAACCAGTAATACTCAGTTGAAAAACTGAATTTGTATGAAGCCTCCTGCATATGAAGAGTAGGAAATAATTAACTTAAATCTCTTTTTTTCTTATTAGTCTTTTTCCTTCCTTCCTGGCTCTTCCCGTCTCTCCCCTTGCTCTGCCAAGCTTCAAAACTCTTTGATAACTCAGTCTGTAAGGACAAATTTATTTTGCTTATGCCAGTCAATGTAAATGTGCGCACAATTTCATTTGCATGTGTGTGTATTGCGCGTGCCACACTTGCGAAAACAGGATGGGAATTTCAATCCCTTTTTTGCCTACTTCAATTCTCTCTGTCAAATAAAAATGTTAATTAAAACCAAATCTGCCAAGAGATATGCGACTATGTGTGTGTGTGAACATGATGTGCGTCCACTGTGTGGATTTAAGAGCATTTCCCATTGTTATCCCACACATACATGCGTCTACGAATGATTCAGGTTGTCTGTTTATACGTGTGTGTGAGTGTGTGTGACTGATGCAGCTCATGGCGATGCACTGTGATGCTGAGGTAAAGAGCTCAGGCTCGGAAAGTCGTTAATTTAAATATATATATATACTGTATATACATACACACAGTGACACACATGGGGGAAAGTGAGAAGAAGGTCTGGAAGGTTTGGTTCACGTGGGGGGATGGGCACATAAGCGCGGTATAGAGATCGGTTCCCATAACAAACACCTGATTCTTTTGTTTGAAGTTTGAAATGTGTACAACTGTGTATATGGGGCTGTGAACAGGTGTTTACACAGGTGCGTGTGTGTGTGTGTGTGTGTGTGTGTATGGGAGGAGGGGTGGTTGTGGGTGTGTATGGGCCTGTTTTCCATCTGATGAATGGACATAATCTAGTTTTTCCCATTAATTTCCTATGGCGGTCACTTTTGACCGGGAACACCATGGGTGTTACAAAGTTGATTAAACCACTAAAAATTCAATGAAAATGGTGATCAGCAATTTGATATGTTCAAATGCCTAGTGTGGAGGATATCATGAGGCCTTGAGGTAATCAGATGTAAAACACAATATTTATGATTGATTAAAGTTGTAAAATCGGTCAGATTTGACCCGAACACGACAGGAGGGTTAATTCTGCATTGATGTACACCCAAACTGAAAAACAAGATGGTATTTATTGCCATATGTATGGTAGTTATAATTCACAACAGGGTTCATTTTGCTCTATTTTTATTTTTTGAAATGTCTTCTTTGTCGTGAAGGAAACAAATAATAAATAAATGAAGAAAAATGATTAATACAATAAGTGGGAAAAGCAAATGATAAAATGAACATTTGCAGTGCAATCAGTATTGGGATCCCAGTCTGCAAAAACATGATTGTTCAGCTCTGATGCCAACAAATCTTTTATCAAACCTTTTATCTCTCCTCACATGGATGGTGGAAAACATACAGTCAGCAGGCTTCTCATTAAGCCGGCAGTCAGTCAGTCAGACAGACGTAACAGTAGCTGATTAGATCAGATGTTGCTAATTAAAATTAATTCTAAAGCCAAAAAGAGAAAGCGTGTGTTCTCTGGTTGCAGTGCTCTCTGCAGCTGGTAAGACAGATCACTTTGTAACACCACTGTACGACAGTGAGACTGTGTTTTCGTTGTTCAATAGAGAAAATATTTAGCTGATCACCTCCTGTCAATTCAACAATAATCCACTGAAACTTTTAAAAATCGGATCGTCTGAATAAGTTTGGAAAGGGAAACCTAGTAGGATACAATCAGTGATTCAAAAGATTTTGATGAAGTGGATTTGATGCTGAACCCCATCCTAGAGGCACTGGCCACCCCACACAGGTGTCTTCAGTTAATCTGGTTGATTTGACCTATTCACAGGACTGTGTGAGTGTGTATAGACCATAACTGATTGACAGCTTCCTGAGTCTCCTGTTAGCTTTGCTGCACCTGTTAGGGCATGACGAATTACAACTTTTCCATCGTTATTGGTAGATCGAGATTTGACTGTCAAAGCTCTACCTACCTTCAACTTGAGCAGAAGGCTAATCGGCTAGAATCACTGATAACACCTGTGCGTGCTCTGAGGCTTCGAGTGCAGCATTCTGTAGTTTGACAGCTATGTCATTATGTTTTTCTTTAAAGATACTGAGAGGAACTATTCATGTTTTTGTTTAATTTTCTTTTCATCAGAAACGGATACTACTGTGAACACAGGAAGCCCAGCTGTGGGATGTGTGAGGACATAAATTAAAGCATTGTTTTAAAGAAAATCTAAATAAATCTGGATTTCTTTTTTTTTACAGTTAATATATGTGAAAAATTAACATAAAAAGGCTGACAACACTAGAAACAATTACAAAGTAGAAACTGATTTGGGACATTAGAGACATTAGACATTTTTCACAGCCATTTTGACACAACTTAGCTAGGTAAACAGATATAATTGATACAATTTATTATTGCCCCATTTTTCATAGTGTGTCACTATCGTTCCAGTGAGTCAGCATTCACAACACCTCAGCCTTGGTCCACCTAAATTGAACAGGTCCATAATTAATAGCATTAATTACACCTGTGTCATATGTCATGTCAAAATGGCTGCTGTGAAAGGGCCTATTCAGGGCTTTGGACTTTTATCTTCCTATTCATTCTCCATTTAAACCTTAAAATATTCCACAACTCTCATACGTTAGGATTTTTGTACAACTTTTAAATATTATGTGTAGTATTCAACTTTTAAAGCCAGCCAATGTAGTTTAGTTTCAGCTTTACAGTATCCTTTATCATACTTATTTCAAGTCAAACCATGAACTTTACTGAACTTAACCAAGAAGTTTTATTGCCTAAACATAACCAAGTAGTTTTGTAGGCTAAACAAGTAGTTTTGTTGCGTTTTTTGTTGTGTTTACTTTCAATTCACAACATTAATCATGTTAACATGAATAAAACTGCAACCATAACCCGCGAGAATATCTATTTTCCTCGAAACATATTTGAGAATGCAGATTAGTTGTTTGGGAATGTAATTTTTGTGTGTGCTTTGGGGCAGCGGAGGGGCTCACGGCAGCACCCGCTGCTCGTTCACGACAGTGCAGAACGGTACGTGCTTTAACGTCAGAGTCAAAACACCAGATAAGTCTCCAACAACACCAGAAAAAGTCGCTAGATTTGTCGCTAGTAGCTTTTGACAAAAAAAGTCGCCATGAGGGTTTGGAAAGTCTCCAGATTTAGCGAGAAAGTCGCCAAGTTGGCAACACCGGCACCGCTAAATATGTCCCCAGAGCAACATTGGACCTAACAATGGTTCCTATCACATATAAAACCAAACAAAAATCCATCTTCATAAGTTGTACAAATAATAATATACAAACAAGCATATTAAACTGCACATGGATTCACTTGTGAGTCTGCAGGCCTGGGGCCTCTCTTCTTACCTGGAGACACAGAGGTGAAATCTGATTGGATAAAAGCTCTACTTAAAACAAGCTGCACTGGAAGCAGAGCAACTGAGGAAGACAGTAGCTGTGCAATGAGAAAATAAGGTAATGGGAAAAATGTAGTGTATTTGTGATTCTGTTTAGGCCAGCAGAGAAGGCTCTGCAGGCCCTGACGGCCCGCCACTGATGTTATGTAACGTAAGGTTTTTCAAATACAATAAAACGGCACCTACAATCATGAGGTTAAATATGTATCATATTATAAATTATACTTCATGGGTTAATTTACCCTTCTTATTTTTTTGGGAAGAATACAAAACTCTGTCTCACACACACACACAGTTGGTTTAGAGATAGGTTATGTTATAAAGACACACATTCACACACATTATGTCCTGGTGTTAGGACCTGTCGACACTGCCATAGATAAGCATATGTGCCAGGGCTGAGCACTGGACATCCCTTGCCCTATTTAACCCCTGACTGAGACAAAGCAACTAGTCCAAACATTAGTTGTGAAAAGATGGATGTATGGATTGATGGACAACATGTTTAAATAATAAAATTGACTAACTCCTCTTAGCTTTAAGCTTCATATCTCTCTATGAAAAAATAAATAAAAAAACAGGAATAAAAATATGGCCTCCCTTTAGCTAGAGCATTTTTAAAGTTCAGATTTAGGAACATCTCAGACTTTCTCTTTCAGATGTAGAGTCGGGACATGTTTTACGTGCTCAGTACTGATAAAAATGAGTGATGGGATGATTTCAAAGGCAAAGGGAGCCTCGCAGCCTTTTAAAAACTCGTTTTAAAAGTCCCTCCCCCATCTCTCTGATCTAAAGGGAGATGAAAGCGCTAGTCTAATGCTTGCTAAGTGACATTTCTCCATCTCTGATCTCTGTCGCTCATACAGACAGACAAGGGAATGAAAAACACGGCGTTAGCATCAAGGCTTTTCCCTCCCTCCCTCCTTCTCCCTTGTATGTTTTGGTCTCCTTTTCTCCCTCTGTCTATCTCCCCCGCACTTTATCTCCCCACTTTTGACACTTGGCTGCATACACAACCTGCTTTTTTCAAATGTATTACTTTCCCCAAATCAGGTTTTTCTGCGATGGTAAACATTAGAAAAGTGCTTGGTAATTTGTAAAGCTTTTGTTTTCACTGCATGCTTATCTACTTTGGTTCATCATTCTGTAACCTTGAGATAAAGATGTGAATGACACTGGATGCTGTTGCTGTGCAATTAATCAGATGAGTGCACACGTATACACACACACACAAAGATGCAACAACGCCTCATGGATATATGCATCAATGTGTGTGTCGGTGCGCGTCCATGCACAAACACACACACACACACAATATCCTGACATGAAATCTCAGAGGATCGTTTTATTTGGCGTCAACAGATTATGACACGGCATCGTTGCGTATCTTGTGATGAAATGTTTATTCATGAATTTGACAGTATATGCACATTTCTCGGGACACACACATACGCCCTACCTGCTTATTCTACCTCTCGGCCCCATCTGCATCACATATCACAGCGCTGCCGCCCAATCACCAGGAGTCAGCTCCCACAGGTAAAATCATTATATTGTCAGCTCTCTGTCAGTGTAACAGATCTACCAACAACAAAACACTGCAATACTAACCAAGACACATCAGATTCCCTCCTCAGCTCATAACAAGAGTGCTGTAACATTTCCAATGTCATAGCTCTCCCCATTTATATTAGCCAAGGAGTGATGGATCCAGGAATGAGGCAACTATTTGTGAGTGTGTGGTGTCCTTGCGTATACATTAATTTCTGTTCATTTCAGGGGAATGCGCAGATTCATTTCTAAGGATGCAACTTGTGATGAGCATCAGTTTAATTTAATGATGTATTTTAATGACAGCTCATGTCATTTGTATTCATGTTAACAGCTCTGCGCCGTTGCTCTGGCTGATTTAATGATGTTGCATAGGTTTCAGTGATCATTTTCGAGGGAAAATAGTTGGCTGTAGCGCTGAAATAAATGTGTTTTGGGTAATTGCTAGGAGAGAGCAAAGTCAGTGTGTTGATTGAGCTAGCCATGGCATGCAGCCTTTCTGCCTCTCCACTGCCCACTCCCCCATTAAAACAGCACTCTCACTTTCGCTCAACAACTGAACTCCACCTGAAGCTAATTTGGCATCTCATGCCTTTCTTATTACGCAGTAGGATTTCCTGTCTCCCCCTCTCCTTTTACCCCCATATAGTTTTCTCCCTTATTATGTAGCCTTATTTTTTTAATCTGAGCCAATTACTGTGTTTGCATGTGTGTGTGAGAGAATTTCCATGTGGGAGGTGACACTGACTGGGAGATGTACAAATTTAAACTATAGACAATTTAGTCTGTGAGTGATATGGGAAGATACTGTTGCCGTGCTCCCACACAGGTGAACCTTTCCCCGTTTTCAACAAAGTTTGTTCCAAAAAATGCTCAATGACACATTTGGCAATTGGCTGACATTATTTTGAAATATGAATCGTTTACATCAGCTAAAGATCTTCCTTTTCTCTTCTTTTATTGATGTATTACAGTACATTACCCCCTTTAACAGTGGGTATAAATGTGTACCACGACATCCCTGTGCGAGTGTTTTCTCATACGCTGATATGTTAATAAAATACAACTTATAAACAGCTTTATATGGTTATGTTTAGGCATTCATTAGATTATGAGAAGATTGTGGTCCTGGATTATTATTGTGACAATCAAGAGTTTTCTCTCACAATAACTCGGTGATTGAGTTCTAATTCAAGTGTATTTTATTAGTTTGTCAGAGCAGATCATCCGCAAAACAACAAATCATCTTTGCTCTCAAATCTGAAGGTGGGTCAGCAAATCGGTATGCCTCAACACTCATCGTCTAACTTTAATAGAAAGATGGTAGGAAGAGTAGGAGCAGTTTCGAACAAAATGTCAGACACAATAATGCCAGTTAAAATGCAGAAACGTTCATAAACATCGACTGATGTTCTTAAATCTGTTGCCTCTGTAAATGCTGGGAGGCTTTCCGCTACACCATCCCCCGGGATGCCACAACATTGAAAAAGACAACATTGACTTGAAGCACGAGACAAATGTGTTTACTTGACTTTTTTAAAATGGAAACACAGTTTTTCCCCTTCACCAAGTGTTTTTCTTGCTTATACAAATCCACATCCGCATGACTCAGGATGTGAACCCTGCTCTGCCCTTTATATACTGACCATCCACCAAAGCCACCTCCCTATGAACAGTGTGTAATGTACAAATGTTACATGACAATTTCATCAATTTAAGTATTCAAAAGGTATCCTCTATTTCAGGGGTATTTGATTCAAATTCAAAAGAGGTCCAGTTAGAGAAGATTTCCTCAAGTAAAGGTATACTGTATATGCGTCTGTGAATACACAGATTTGATTGGCTGAATAGCAGTCTGAATATTAGTGAATTCTGCTCTATTTCTTTCTTTGGACTTGTTCAAAAAGGAATACTAATTCAATCACGACTTTTTATTAAATGCAACTCCATTAAGATGAAACAAGATAGCATTTTTATATATATGTTTCCGAATTTATTTAAAGTATTTTTATTGAGTTATCTGGTAGTTTTGGCAGTTCCCCACATATTTTCTTTCCCTCTTTATATTCCCCTTTCCTTTATTATCTTGTCTATACTGTCTCGTCCACTCTGCTCCCACATTTACTTTGAAACAGTTATTCAGGGGGCTCATATCAAGGAATATTACCACCACGTTCAATATGCTTCGGCTCACATAACTTTATGTCAAACAAGAACCAAATGAGCGAACCAAATGAATCTAGTGAATAATTTGTCCTTTTGGCGCAGCACGTACAATCTTTATTAGATTGAGCCGTATAACATGGTACTGGCAGCAATTAGACCCTGGAAGGAGGCACTACTGCAGAGGTTAATAACTGCAGTGTGTCTGCATGAAGCTCTGTTATGATAGAAAGGTTAGCTGTATTAGTGACGGTGGCAGAGGGCCAAGCTACAGAGAGAGTCAGGGCTGCAAGGCCAAGCTGATTGCTGGGGCAAAAGTATTCGCACTGGAGACTCTGGATGTGAAAATGTTTTCTTCCCACTGAGACAAATCGCTCTATGTGTCTGACCTATGTTCTGTCCAAAATAAGTTGGTCTGCAACTCTCAGGGAGCAGTTTATGTGGTAGGTTTAGAGAGAGAGTTTAGGTAATGGTACAAAATGCGTTTTTTAAAAAGCTTTTTTTATGTTGAATACTATACTTTTAAAGATGGAGTCCGACCAGGTCTCCTCCCGGCTTCCTCCTGATTACGATTCATTCACCTCACCTGCCAAGTCAACCCAGCTGCCTTCCATCAACTCATCACTCAACGGTATATCTACCCCGGTTCTACATCCACTCTTCGCCAGATCGTTGTTACAACCTCTGTGGGTTTTTTTTGTTCTCGGCCGCTCAGTATAATTATATTCTGAATTTATCCAACTGTTTGCTCTTGTACCTTGTCTTCCTGTGCCTGCAGTTTGGATCATCCTCCCAGCTCCCCAGTCTGCCTGCCCTGCCTTGTCCTGCCCGGTTTCCCACCCTCGCCCTCGGTTCCCCGCTGGCTACATGACATTTTTCCCTTTGTGTCCTCCCGGAAATAAACCCTTAGACTCTCATACTCCCTGGTCTGTCTCTGCGTTTGGGTCTGCCACCACACCACGTGACAGAAATGCTCAGTCTATTGCACAGTTGGCTGTTTTTGAAACACTGTTTGTAGGTGCATTACAGTGCATTACTATGAAAGTAACTGTAATTTGTATAAATGGGTGGGTCCAAAAACACCAGACTTTCACCCATGAGACTCCTGAAGATAAACATTAATGATGATACTGTTTTAAAGGTTTTTTAAACTGAATTGAATGGCAGGTTCTGAATCCTCCTTGTTATTTGCTTTTTCTGTGTTGAACTCATTGATTAACTTTGAATTAATAATTGTATGGTTAAGTGTTTTTTCCAGAGTGTGTATCAAAGCCTTTTTTCTCTGTATTTTAAAGCATATTGGATAAATGTCTTTGGTGGAATCATGACTGTCACAGTTCCAGATGAGAAAGGTGGACTACAGTGGCTCTTGAGTGTATGAGGAGTATACAGTGGTAGCATTAATATCAATGGTGGCCGGTGACTGAAAAAATTTGACTCATTCTACAAAGGGGTGACGCAGCACCCGGTACGTTACAGTGGGAACATCCTCCATTCTGTGCAACCTGCTAACTGTTGCTTTGGCGAATGCAATTAGCTAGCTACTGCTCGATAAAACTAGGGAAACGTGAATCTAAAAAAATAAATTTTGATTGTGTTGAAAATGCTGAAATAGAATGTAATTTGGGACATTATAATGTAGTTCACTTATTGCATGCTATATCTTATTTTCTAATATACTACACTCGAGTACAAAACAGTGGTAGAGAATTTAAATTTGGAAATTATCATTAGACCATTGCAATGTCAATATTGTATTCTGGTTATTGATTGGTAAGGAAGGATGTCCTTTGTTGAAGCATCACTTTACGTGTTTTTAAGTTGTTACCTAAATGATACAGATTTTCACATAAATATAACAAAGGAAGACCTTGGATGTGGCTGAAGCCTGTAAACAAACATTCATCTTGTGTCTACACTCACAGAAATATTTAGGCCTAATGATTAAGATTTATGTATTTTAATTGCATATAAAATTTCCATCCATTTGGATTACATAGTTTTAACATAAATAATACTAATAAACTTAATGTGATGTATATTTGCTTGTCAAACATAAAATGTATGTAATAATACTAATAAACTTAATGTGATGTATATTTGCTAGTCAAACATAAATGAAATGCATAAAATGTATGTAATAATACTAATAAACTTAATGTGATGTATATTTGCTAGTCAAACATAAATGAAACACATGAAATGTATGTAATAATACTAATAAACTTAATGTAATTCATATTTGCTAGTCAAACATAAATGAAACACATAAAATGTATGTAATAATACTAATAAACTTAATGTGATGTATATTTGCTAGTCAAACATAAATGAAACGCATAAAATGTATGTAATAATACTAATAAACCCAATGCGTTTTGAATACACAATATATTTTTTATTAATAAAACCAATGTTCTGTCAAATTTGTATCTAAACATTTCAAATGAGTTTCCATTCTCCCCTCACAATATCGAATACATAAAAAAACAAAAACGTGTTACTATGTACAGTTGTTTAAAATAATAGCAGTGTTTAACAAAAGAGAGCAACGCCCAAAATATATATATTATAATGGCTTTGCACATTATATTCAAAATCAAAACATGAAGAAACATTTCTGAAATGCATTAATTCACAGAAAGTGAAAAAAAAGGAATATTAGGCTGTTAAAAAAGTGTCTGCATTTGTCTTTACAAACTCAAACATTTACTGTATAAACTGAAAAATGCTTGAAGATCTAGCTTTCCTGCAAATCACTGAACAAATACTGTACTTAGTTGTATAACCACTGTTTCTGAGAACTGCTTCACATCCGTGTTGCATGGAGTCAACCAACTTCTGTCACCTGTGAACAGAGGAATTGTGGAACGTAGTCCAATCGTCGTGGGCTGGAATACCTGTTCACAGGTGCCAGAAGTTGGTTGACTTCATGCAACACAGATGTGAAGTAGTTCTCAGAAACAGTGGTTATACAACAAAATATTAGTTCAGTGATGTAGTTCAAGTGCATTTTAAACAGTGCACTATGACATGGGTAGACCAACAACTGAAAATGCGAAATGCAAATGTTTAAAATGCAACACCGTAAACTTTTGGAAACATGTATAACACAAACTAGTGAGTCACAAGTGGCTTCATTACAGTCTTTAACAGGTGAACAAAATGTCAATGTCCAACACGACAACATGTGGCTAGCTCTGTCCTTGTGAGCTCACTGAAGCATCTTAATTTGAAGTGCTTGGACCTTTGGGGGCAGTTTCTTGCCATCCAAGTTCATCAACACTTTCTGGAAGAACTCAAATGTAAATTTGAGTTCCTTAGGATAGCTCAGGTTGAGTGTGTAAATCAGGCCAAAAAGCATGGCACATCCAAAGGCAATGCTTCTCAGATTGCTTAGCAGCTCCACACCCTCGATCACCACTCCAACATCCTCTGGCTCGTCCTCTTTATCAGCACCTTCTTTGCGAATCAAGTAAAGCCCCATGGTGGTCTGTGCAATCTCTCTCTCAGAGCATTGCTGTCCTCATTGAGGTAGACACAGTCCCTGTCGAGTTCAATGTCCTCACTCTGCAAAAGAAGGCATAATAAAAATGATGAGTCTCCACTTTAAGACATTTTCCTGGACATTGTTCATAACCCTCTTATTCTCACCCAAGGGGTTACTTTATTGACACATGACAGGAGGCATTAACAGAAGGGAAACACTATTCGACAGCAGAACACACCGGCAACATGAAGGAGATGAAATTTCAGTAGAGGTGGGGAAGAGGCTCACGGTGCACGTTGCCTTTGTTTACAAGTATTTTTGAAGACAAGACATTTTTTCATCAGCCTATGGCAAGCCTTTTTAATATGTATTAGCTAGACTGGATATGCATTGCAGATATCCGTAATAAGATTCTTCCTAGTCAAAAAGAACATTTCCGATCCACAACGCCATTCTTCCTAGGACTTTAGCCATTGATCTAGATTGGGCTTTCAAGTTCAGATATATAACATTTAGATATACTAGAAAACTCAAATTTCAAATAACATCCAGTTGTTAGTCATTTTAATTTAAGATATCCATAATGCAATTTTGAATTATTAAAATATAATATGACTATTAAAAATGTCATTACAGATGTTCACAATTGACATTATGACTAGTCGATATCTACAATAAAGTAAGCCATTTTATTCCAAAAGGGTTCACTTCAGTCAGGACTAGTAACAACTGGATTGTAGATATCTGAAATGTGAGTTTTTCCTAGTAAGACTATCAAAAAATGCAATAATAGATATCTCAAAATAAAACATGAATGGCAAAAGTGAGGTAATTTTCCCTAGGAAGAACATAATTGTGGATATCTGAAATGTTCTTTTTGACTAGAAAATAATAAAATTCTGCAATATATAGATTCAGTCTAGCTATTAAATGTTAAAACAATTTGCTTGAGTGAGAGAGAAGTCAGCAGTAACTGGCGCAGTTTTTTTTCACACTAGTAACTTAGAATGTAGAATATCTCCAGTTTTAGGTGAGGGCTTCTTAACCCCACTCCAGAGTAATTGTACAGATTTGTAAAAAAAATATTTTCAAGGATGTGTGAACCCTGTTAAAACCAGTGTTACAAGGATTTTATTTTGTCAAAAGATTTTACTTGGCCAAACAACACAACCATTCAATGCACTTGCCTTAGCTGTCGGAGCCATGAGGAACCCGCGGAACCCGTTACGCGCGGAATCCGTTACGCGCGGAATCCGTTACGCGCGGAACCCGTTACGCGCGGAACCCGTTACGCGCGGAACCCGTTACGCGCGGAACCCGTTACGCGCGGAACCGCTACGCGCGGAACCCGTTACGCACGGAACCCGTTACGCAAGGAACCCGTTACGCAAGGAACCCGTTACGCACGGAACCCGTTACGCACGGAACCCGTTACGCGCGGAACCCGTTACGCACAGAATCCGTTACGCGTGGAATGCGTTACGCACAGAACGCGTTACGCGCAGAACCGTTACGCGGGGAATGCGTTACGCACGGAATGCGTTACGCACGGAATGCGTTACGCACGGAATGCGTTACGCACGGAACCCGTTAAGCTTGGAACCCGTTAAGCTTGGAACCCGTTAAGCTTGGAACCCGTTACGCGCGGAATCCGTTACGCGTGAAATGCGTTACGCACGGAACGCGTTACGCGAGGAATGTGTTACGCACGGAACCCGTTACGCACGGAACCTGTTACGCAAAGAACCCGTTACGCGCAGAACACGATTCTCGATGCCAAGGTAAAAAAAAGGGATTTTCTAAGATTCCATGTACTTGAACCATGAACTTCTTTATTAAAATATTTGAAAAATAGCAAAATGTCATAAGACATACAAAACATGTGCAATAGAGCATAGCACAACATAATAAAGTGCAATTAATGGTCATAGTGCAACAACTAGTGTCCACAGACACATTCCAGACTTCCAGACATCTTTTCGAAAGGTACTGTGCAAAAACAACAACAGTGCAGTAATCTATAGCCACATAGGAAGTGCTATCTTAAGATGTAATTGACTTTTTATTAATATGATTTATCCTCATTTAAGTTTCATTCTCTTTGATGATTTCTTTCCTTATATTGAGCTAAGAGTGTTTTGATCTCAGATATCGATATATTCTTTACATGTAATCTCATATATTTAGTGTAAATTTAATGATAGCCTTAATGTGTTTTTCTATCATTTATCAATATGTAGTCATATGTGCTTCTATGTTGTACTGAATAGAAAAGACAAGTTAATTAATTCATTTTAGGTTCAACTTACTCTGATAATTGTCAGAGTAGAGTTTGCACCATTGTTTTTATTTTCATTTTATTTTTTCCAACAAACACAGGACTTTTTAACTACGGGACAGGAAGAAACAAAAAATTATTGGGAAATAACAAAAATAACCTGAGTTACCGGTAAGTTCTGAGTTCAGTCAGAGGTTGAGCTGAACACAGAGACACAAATACACTCCCACAGAAACACTTGGTGTGTCGGTTGCTAATTAGCTTACAGCTAACATTATTAGCTGTTTTGGGGCAAATAAACACGGTTCAGCAGTCAAATCTGCATGAATGATGTGAAGTGAAAATGATCTTTGCTTTAGAAGTACACTTTAAGAAATGCGAAATAACTCCATCCAGTAATGTAGGCCGTGAGATTTTCTGAACATAATAGTAATTGAACCTTGAGTCAAAATTATTATGTCAAATTAAAAGTAAGCGGAACAAATTCATTTTCATAAAAATTTCAGTGCTCTGGGATCGTTCATGTCTTGTGACACATTTTTTTAAGAAGACACATCTGTCTTGTCGAGTTACTGGACCACCCCTGTTGCCGCCAGGAAAAGACCCCTCTGCTTCTACACTGTGCCTCTGGGGTACGCTTGTCAGTTCTGATTGGCCTGATGAGAGTCTAGTTTGGTATCTCAGGTATCTGAAACACACACACACACACACACACACACACGCACACTTGCCTGGAGGGAGGAAGACACTGAGGAGGTCAAGTGTTGAGAGAAGTCTTGTGCTCAGTGGATGTAAGGAGGTCAGGAATTACATAGATTTCTTAAAGGAGAAATATAGAAAAATACTCAGTGATAGAAAGTGGATGAGAGATATTGTGGAATCTAAAGAGTGGTGTGTGTGGTTCTGTGTTCATGCTGCACCCATCCATCTCTCTAACCCCTGTCTTTCTTACCTCTCTGCCTTTCAACTCCAGACTGTCCCCAATGTGGACGTCTACCATAATGAAAAAGGATGTTTTGTGTGTGTGTGTGTGTGTGCACGTGCGTATGTGTTTTTGCCTGACTGCGCGTGCACACGCATGTGTGTGACGTGTGTGGTAATGAATAAGGATGTGCTGAGTGTGGAGCTGGTCGTTAATCACTGGCAGTGCTGGCAGCTAACAGATAAGCAGATTGATCCAAGGCCACCGAGGGAACGCAGCCTGGCACTGGCCCATTCATCATACACACGCACAAACACACATCCATGTATATACTGTCCACATACATACACAAAGTCTATGAGAAGGCTGGCCAAAGTGTTTGAGCTCAGGATCATCTCTGACCATTCATGCTAACATCTGTGAGAATTCCTCAAGTACACAGTGAGCTAAGAAGAAAGAATGGCGGGAGAAAGCGAGACAGCCTGTGGTGCTGCACAGCCCTGACAACCTCTGCAACTGCTCCATGACGCCTCACCTGTAAATCCCAAGCTGGCATTTGTTACCGTCTCAAAACACACACACACACACACACACACACACACACATACATACAAACACACACTTACAGATACACATGTATAGAGAGATAAGGGTCTTTGCTTTGGCGATCCAGAAATCCCACGGGGACAGAGCCTTGGGAGTTCGGGGAGAACGGATAAACAAAATGGATGGATGGTAGAAGAGAAGACAGGATGACAAAACAGAGTTAAGGACACGCTTCAGTACTATGTGACAGCTTGCTGTGCTCACCAGGGAGCGAGGGAGCTGAGAGGAAGATGGCAAGGAAAACAGGGAGAGGAAAGCCAGAGAGGAAGCGAGTGGTCAAACATCTGTGTGGTTTCTGTTTTTTTTCTATGGCATCTATCACATGCTCTGTGGCGGGAGGAGAGACAGTGAGAATTGATGAGTGAACCAGGCAGAACCCACTCTACACATCATTTTGTTTTCAAGATAAAAGATCTGCTAGAAATTGCTAACGTACTATTCATACATTCATAATTATGACATCAAATTGAGAGCGCAGTGTGTTCCAACTACATAGCGTTTGGATTATGTGTAAATCAGAAATGCCCAGATGTTCAGTAGATTAGTAAGGATTTCTGAACATGAGATGAAAGCTTTCTGGACATTAGGGCTGCAACAACGAATCGATAAAATCGATAAAATTCGATTATTAAAAGAGTTGGCAACGAATTTCATTATCGATTCGTTGTGTCGCGCGATTATTACGCCACTCAATAAGTCGCGGAGATGTTTGAGTATAAAAAAAAAAGTTGAGTTGAGCGCAGAGCGGAGGTAGAGGAAAGCCCACCGGAGAGACCCATAACGCTGTTTGACGGTGCGCGATCCGTAGCCGGGGCATATCCGGCGTGCATCAGCCGCCCCGGAGTCGACTGCTATCAGGGACGTAACGTCCGTCCAGTAGCTCTTCTGGTGCTGGTGTTTACTCGTTATCCAGTTTGACAAGCATGACAAGTTAGCGTTAGCTCGTTAATAACAGTAGTAAAGCAGGACTAAAGACACGTTTTTATTCACTCGCCTTTTTTGGCCCATTCATTTTTCAATCTGTTGTCATGTATATATATTCTGTGCTTTGTCCCATATCGGTTATTGTTGACAAATATATTTGTGTGTGTTGTACTTTTACATTTTTTTTTATAGCACTTGGTCATCTTAAACTGTGTTTAAATGTGGTGTATGAATTAACTTAACTTGCACTTACTACAATGATGGTAATAATTTAATGAATAAGCTTCAAGTGAACTTGAGTGTGTGTGCGTGTCTGAGTGTGTGCGTCTGTGAGTGTGAGTTTGTGAGTGTGTGCATCTGTGAGTGTAGTGTAGAGAACAAGTTCTGACGTTCAAACAAATCCTGTTAAGTTTTCTGATTTGTATTTTTCTTTATTTTTTATAAATTATTTATTGTTCTGACAGCTGAGGTCGCTTTAAACAAAAAAATACATATTTTTGTGCACTTTATTTAAAAAAAAAAACGATATAATTGGCAGATGTAAAGCATACTGTTTTTGAATAAAGGGTTGGAAATTAATGCTTTTTCTTTTTTATCCGATTCATCGATTAATCGTAAAAATAATCGACAGATTAATCGATTATTAAAATAATCGTTAGTTGCAGCCCTACTGGACATACTCAACTGCTCCACAAGGCATTGCGTCTCTTCAGACTGTGCAATGGTGGACTGCGAGGCAGACGTTTTAAATGATTAATCGTGGGATACAATAATTAGAAGTGATGGCGAGTGACATTAAGGTACTGTCAAGAGGAAAAAATGAAAGGGCACACATCCATAACATTATGTAGAAAACATATTTAACACTAAACTAAAGATCCACGTTTCTCAAATATACAATAAAACATTGGATACTGGTTTGTATGTGCAGCCTCCCCGAGGGTTTGCACTCCTGTTTTGGAGACAGAGGCCGTATGGTGTTGAGTGCAACAATTTGCTAATGTACCCGGGTGGCATAGTCTGCTTGGCCTCTTAGTGTATGGTTTTACACTCTTTGCCGGAGGAGCATCGAGCTGAACAATTGGTGGCTAATTCTCCAGTCGAATGCTGTTAAACCATTGCAGAAGAAGAGGGCTCAACAAGATGGATTGAATTAAAAGAGCCCCAAAAAATTGTTTTCAATCACCCTGTTCATCTGTTTGTTGCCTCTGTTATACATCTTGCCTTTTTACTTTTACACTTGTCACTACCTAAGTCTGAAACCAAATCAGATGCACGTGTTTTTGATCATCTTTCAGTGTTGTGTTTTGGCAACGCTCTTCCTTGCTTTCTTTTCTCTCTCTGCTGCTGTTTTTCAGTATTTCTCTGTCACCATATAGGGTACAATTTGATGTGGAGATTGGGTACTGCTGTATCAGCGAGACACAAAACTGACATTATCAAAAACTCATCATGTTCCCGATATTGCTCTCTTTACACTGGCCACCATCATAAAAATTAACAACCAAAAGCGCTGCACACTTATCGATCAAGGCCTCTTTTCTCAAAAGGCACCATGTTCACCTTGGGCCATTGCCTTAGAGTACAATGAAACGAAGATCATATCATGGATTTAAAGGCTTTGGGCAAAATATGGCTTGTCTACTGCAGATTCACAGCTTTTTTTTTTTTTAAATTGGTGATTAATCATCTGACGCCAACGCTTCAAAATAGATTCTATTCTAGTTGAAAAACGCTTGTTTGCTGTCGTAAAGGAAAAGAGTGTAAGTGGCATCTAGTGGTGTGTTGCAGATTGCAACCAACTAAATACCCCTCTGCTCACCGCTCCCTTTCCAAGCGTGTCGGGGAACTCGGTGGCCTTCAGGTAGCGATAGGTCTCTTTAGGATTGTATTGCTACTAGGAGCTACTCTTACCTTCTAAATGACTAAATAATGCTTTGAAAAACATATATAGAATTTGTAAAACAAATAAATTCTGAACAGGATGAGAATTTCTATTTATTTTGAAGATGACTAAATATTGTTTCTAGAGCAGCAACAGTAATGTTTACAACAACAAAGTCACTTCATAAAGTCATTCATATTTCACTGGAAACATTTCTGAGTGAAGTTGAACCGCTTCCATGGTTATTTGAACCCAAACGATGATCTTTTCCTTAACCGAACTAAGGGGTTTTGTTGACTAAACCTAACTGAGTTTCCTGTGAAAACACTGTATGCACGTAACGAGTGGAAATTGACACGTGAAATGAGTCGTAACATTACGTAAGATATCAAACCATTGTGTAAACATAGCGGCGGTGGATGAGAGCCTGCAGAAAGAGCCAATTGAATTAGGTTTTGTTTACATGTTCATGCTTGTTGAACAGATGTATTGATAACATTTTGGCTTTTAATTAAAGATATTTTATTGCACTAACAGTAAGGAGTGTGGTTGCCGACATCTTGAGTAATCTTCACTTCACCTATCACTTTACTGTCTCCATGGTCTCTTTGGCCGCTGATGCTTTGTGTGTGTGTGTGTGTGTGTGTAGTTGGAGGAGTTCAGCCGGTCAGAGAGAGTAGAGGAGATGAGCGCTGCACCTTGATAATAAATTACACCAAAACATTCAAATGTAAAAAAAACAAAACACTAGTAACTTCGGGGGTTATCAGTACAATAATCTTTAATAATTTAGCACGTGGGCCCATTTAATACGGGGTTTTGGTATGCATATCTAGCATCAGATAATGTAAAAAAGCCAAAGGCTCTCGCTAGAGCCAATGTTCAGTTTGTCTAATCTGGACTGCTGTAGATACATGGCGGTGGCTTCTTCTAAGCTAATGAAAACACAACGATTCTTACTTTCAGGTGATTAAAACATGGCTGTGAATATTATATTCCATTTCTGCCAATTAATCCCCCTAAATGTGACACACTGTTCCTTTAAGAAAACGGTACAATACAATATTTGTCTGGATTAACAAATATGATGGACATAAGGTGCTGATTTGTGATCTTTAGAGGTCCTGGTAGATGGACTTTGTTATATGTCGACAGCCAAGCCAGGTGTCCCCCTTTGTTTCCTGTCTTTATGCTCAGCTAAAATCTAGCTGGCTGCCGGTTGTAGCTTCATGATAACCATAAAGACACGAGAGTGGTATCGATCTTCTTGTGTAAGCAAGAAAGCAAATAAATGTTTTTTTCCCCAGAATGTTAAACCATTCCTTATATCGCGCTAGTTGTTACCGTAAAGTAAGTACGCATGATCGGTGAGATGATATTAGATAAATGAGTGAATGAAGTCATGTGATAACTGTACATGATTTGATCGTACTCTTAGAATGGATGTTCTCAATAGATTGAACGGTAGATGGTGGGAGGTGCGTAGATGAGAGGGATGAGACAACCCCATGCGAGCAAACTATGAGCTGTAATCATTCAACAGGAACGTTGGGGTTCTCTTCCATTATTCATTCCTCTTCCTCTCATCCACTTCTATATCTCTCTCTCATCACACATTGCTATCTTCCCATATCGATTTCTGTCATCGCTGTGCTAGAGAGAACACAGGAAATGGAGAAGTCTGTGTCTGTGAGACATTTTCACGCTTAACTTTTGTTAAGTCAACAGTCGGCCAACGCTCAAGGTATATACACGTCTGTGTGACTGTGTGTCCGTCTATTGTGCATGCCTGCCTACAGTGTACTTGATTGTTTTTCTGCTGTCATGAGTGGGCTGCTGACTGCTTTTGATTTTTACTCTGGACCAGATGAGGTGCAGCAAAGCTACAGGCCAAAATTAATTAGTAAACCAAATTATTGGTGCTGACTAAAAATCTGCGCTGCCTTGATTTCTGAAAATGTTTGTGAGCCAGCGAGAGGAAACAAGCCTTCCAGTGCTGTTTACCTCTGTAAAAGCTCACATGGATGAAAATATCTCGATGCACTTCTGGCCTTTTTTCGTGCTACAAGTCTGTGTCAAGTAAAGCCTAAGCTTGCTGGTGCATTTCACAGCTGAGCCCCCGACCGGTCAAGTTTCTCATGCATTAAATGATCCACATTAGAATTAGGAAACCTAATTTTAGATGAATCATACAACAAAGCTGTCAAGCACCCTCTACAATGTATCCTCTGTCTACAATGGCCATTAAAGGAAAGCTCGAAAAGGTGATGAAATAGAACATGTAATTTAAGTGTGGGTTGGTATCACCTGGATTACTCAGAATGAAACATCAGCATCAGATCAAGAACTGAGCACATTGTGGATGTGTCTTCACATGAAAGTAAGGCTGGAGAAAGTCATTGATTGACTTGTATGTAACCTCATGTCAAATCTCAAGGGTTGATGGTAAAAGGCTATGTGTGTCGGTCTTTGTAGACCCCCATAGAGAACTCTGAGATCCAAAATTACAGGCACATGAGCACAAAGAGAGCCTGGGCCACAGGAGAAAACCCCTGATGATCACAGCAGGTTGGTGTGGTGCATTAAAACCAATACAGAGGCTTCTTAATAATAGAGGGAATATAGGAGGTACAGGCTGAGAGTACAGATGTACTCTGAAAAGAGACACAAAGATACATGCTTTCAATGGATAAAGGGAAGATAGTGTGCGAGAGCTGAACCTAGTAGTGTACAATCTGAAATCCAAGCAATTACTTATTCATGCAATGGTAATCCCAAAAGGCTTACCTTCCATGGCAATAACCACTGCTTTGCTCTTAGTGAGAGGTATCAATTCCCTTAAGTTTCAATATTCGCAACTTATTCCACACCAAGCAAGAGATCGCTGAGGATATTTCTAAGAATCTATATATCAGCTTTAAAGCAGAGTCAGCTGAGAGGAATCCTCAGGCCTAAGAGTATGTATTTCTGTGATATCAGCACATCAAGAGATGCTGAATCTATTCTGAAGAACACCTCAAATCTGTCAAAAACCATTAAATGCTGGGATTAAGGTTACTTGAAAAAAAATGTTGGTGTTTAGCCACCATGAACCTCAAGAACCAGGCTGTTCTTACTGGCCAAGAAAAACGAAAGGTCAACAAAATCACACAAGAAACCTGTTTTAATTTTCCTGTTTTTCTCATTCTCAGTTCTTGAATGAGTCAGTTTTCTTTGTTTTTTACAAAACAATGAATTAAAATCTCTGAACAATTAGTTTGTTGTTCACAACAGATTTGAATTTTTCATTCATTCAGGCAAATTGCATGTGTATTGGTTTAAAAAACAATAAACATTAAACGTAGCGATGTCAGATCAGAACACAGTTTAATTTTTGAAACAGTGATGTCGTTCCGGTGATAGTGGTGTCAGATCTGAAGGCTCAAATATGTAGTTCTGGAGGGCATGGACCAACGACCTATTTTGGCATTGTAATTTTGGATGCCTTTTTTGCCAGAACAGCTCCAATGCTCACTGGCATGGATTCATCAAGACTCACCTCACTGATTTCTTTAAAATTACTAAAGAATTGTATAAACATGCTTTTTTTGTAAATTTGTTTTATGTGTTTATTGTAATGAGGGAGGTGTATTATTTTTGAAGCATTTTGTAACCCGGTCTGAAGTTAATATTACTGTATTATGACAATAATGAATCCTTGAATCCCTTTTTAAAGTGCTCGTGCCCTGAAGCCTTTGCATTGTGTTCCTTCACTCAGTTATTCAAGGGTTTGTCAGCAGTATGTGTTCTCAGTTCAAGGTGCAAGGAAATAGTTTTTTACACTGTCCAAGACAACTGTGCTAAGCTTAGAAAAGAACATGGACATTACTTTCTTTGCTAGTGGTGATGGTTCATGCATGTTTTGCTGTTGTCTTTGAAAAATATATATTTTCTAATATTTTGATTTCTGTGCTGATCAGCTGCCATTCAGAAAACGTGTAGTAACCATGCCATACCTTCATCAGTTAAGATACTCTTCACATGACATGCATTTTTAAGTCCATGCGTGCTTCTCAGCTGAAATACAGTTCAGGTTTTGTGTTGCATTTTTATGAAACGTTGAGCATATCATGGCAAATCAACATGAATCCATGAACAGCATTATGAATGAGACCCCTGGTGTTACTGCACCCAACGTACCACTTTTATGATCCATATCTCCTGTGGAGATGATCAGAGAAACTTTTGGCAGAATTCATGAGCTAAGTGTAATTCCAATGCTCCCTAAATCTATGTACACGCAGGGTATACATAAATATAAAGAACATTTCATGAGAAAAGAAATAGGCAGCAGTCGGCAAGGAGTGGAAAACACCAGTGGAAAATGGATTAAGAGAATACTCTTAAAAGACGATAGGGACAAAAAAAGGTATTACTGTGGATAAGGAAGCACTAAAATATGAGTGAGTGGAGGTGACTTGCATGGCATCTGTGTCTTAGTGAGAGATAGATAGATTGGATTTAAATCTGAATTGTAAATATAATCCATCTACAATACGAGTGGAATGCTAATAGCAGGTTTAAAGGGGGCTTCTAATTTGTAAGGTCTCCTCTACCTCATACAAATCCACCCTCTGTCTCCTACCTTTTCGCCCACATCAATCTCATTGGCCCAGTCCTTTTGAGTCGCCCTAATCTTTATGACCAAATCTCTTTGGAAATCCACGTTAACACCACATCCGTCGCCATTCCTCTTCCCCCTTCCGCCCTGAGTCAACTTGCCTTCCAAGGGTCAAGTCTTCGAACACTGGAGCGTATTACGTGTGCAGCCTTTACTCCCATCGTCCTGGTTTTCCAACACAAATACTTCGTACCCCTCTCCATCTCTGCCACCTACACAAACCATTATCCTTGTCTTTGCTCTGAAGCTGCTGTAGATGCACTGGATTGTTGGAAGAAGTCATTGCGAAAACGACGGCACAAATGCTAATTTAGTAGAAAAAGGATGCTCCCTAGACCAGTTGTCAGTTGTATTCTCATTATGTATTAATGTACTTTGATGGTGCAAAAACACAATATTACCAATAACAATACTACTACTACCACTAATAGTGGAGATGATCAGAGGAATTGCAGAGAATATGCCAGAATTCATGAGCTAAGTGTAATTCCAATGCACTTAGAAAATGTTTATGGAGTGTCAAATAGTGTTTGCTTGTCTCATTTTGACTGGCGTATTACACATATTCAAATATTATAGGCCTGGAGGTAAAGTAAGATGACAGTAGTTGGAGTAACATGACTAAAATATGAGGCGAATAATACAATTTCAAGCATTTGTGCAGCTCTGGGTTCTCAACTCTGTAAATAGCTGATATATGGAGAAAAACAGGAAATAGAGATGAGAATGATGAGAGGAAGAGATAGGCAATGTTTAGAATGAGAGAATAACATACAGCAGGTGCACACCTCAGTAATGATTAAGGGTCATGAAAGTCTATGACTTTCAAAGCAGGCAAAAGGCGGAAATGAAAAGATTCTAACACATACAATAATACGCACGCACACACACACTTGTGTTAAATGTCACTCAGCTCTGGTTTTATTGAAGTCTGTTTGTGTATCTTTTCCACAGCAGACGGCAATGATTGACGGAGTCTGACTTCCGCTGTGATTTACATGACAGCCTGAGACAACCCTCAACTGCACACACACACACACACACACACACACACACACACACACACACGCACACAAATGTCTGAAAGGGCAATCTCAAATGATTGATGATTATTATTAAATTGTGGCATATTTGGCTATTATGGTGACCTGTTTATGCATGTGATGTGTGTTTGTGTGTGAGTGTTTGTTGAACACATGCATATGACATGATATTTCATTGTCATACATTATCTGTGACTAACATTAACAAGATTTGCCTTACAATAGTAACCATGGATATGGACCTGTCAATATAGCCTCAGTTAGATCACAGGCTTTAAGAAGTATTGGTTTGGTGTTGGACTGGGACATTATAGCCCGATTTTTTTGTGTGTGTGTGTGTGTGTGTGTGTGTGTGTCTGCTCTGCTGGTACCAGACTGGAAGGCACAGCAGGTGGGCCAGCATTATTTCAGGGAGGCAGGAACACGGCTAATTACTGTCTGGATCAGTAGTATTGTTGGTTGGCATCTGTTTGCATGTCTGTGTCACCCTGGTGAGAGGAAACAAAGACACAAACTGGATGCTGCTCTCTCTCTCTCTTCATTAATGCTGTCGGTGATAGCTAGATGTTGGTTACCAAGTCAGAGTTTCTAAAATTAGAGTTTAGGACTCCGTGTGTCTTGCAGAAAGGGTCATGTGAGATGTGAGCATGTGATAAGCAGTGATGACCGCTTATAAGATACAAAAAATGTATATACCTCACAGAGCAGATATTTAAAAAAAATTATTCTCACTCAGCAGAACGCAGATTTAATAAATCCGCAGGAAATGTGTAAACGCTGTAGTTAAGACGAATAATCACTATTATTATCAATTATTATTATTTCTTTATTCATGTGTGGGTGATTTTGTAGCGTATGCCTCCCTTTGTGCGTGCTGCACCAAGCAAGGGAGCAAACAGATTTTTGACCACAGTAAAAATTTTGTTTTTCAAAGGCTTAAAATGAGCTCAACTTACTGTCAATATCTGTGAGAACAAATAAGATCCACGCGCATGTGTGTGTGTAGAGGTTCCGCACGTGCAACTCAAACAGCCTCGCACGTACAGTATATTACTCTTGCGAGCGCTTGATGAGCAAAAAGTACAATGTGTATCTCTGAGATGTAGTGGAGTAAAACGTACAATATATATACCTCTGAGATGTAGTGTTTAGTAGCGGATTGAAAAGCACTTTTATACCGCCACCTAGCTTCTGTGTCTGGAGTGATATCCGGCCAATCCAAAGACGGGGATTTTAACCAATTAAAATGTAGTAAAACAATAGTGACTGGGTCCGCCCACTTACTGTCAAAAAGAGAAAACACTTGTGGGCAAGCAGGTGAAAATTTAGCGAGCAGAAGAGCATTGATAGAAGTTGTGCGCCAGGGGATGCTCCTCGCGCTCAAAGAACGTTTTTCTCCTTGCAAGCTACAATTCCGCTCGTGCGACCAAAGATATTCTGCGCGGAGTGATGTGAAAGCGCTTGCAAGAGTAATATATACGTGCGTGGCTATTTGAGTTGCACGTGCGGGACCTCTACACACCCGCACTCGTGGATCTCATTTGTGCTCGAGGATATCGACATTGATTTTCTTTCATTCTTAACATAGACACATCTGGATGAAGCTGAATATTTTGTTAGATAAAAACATGTTGGGAATTTTTAAACTTTTTACATCTATCTTTTTTTTCCGATGAATTTTGACTTTTGGACTTCGCAAAGCTCTGGAGTTATTGTAAATGTAAATGAGTCAGATCGGAATCAGAAACGGTTTATTGCCAAGTACGTTTGCACATACAAGGAATTTGGCTTGGTGATTGATGCGTGACAATAAACATATTTAAATGTTTCTAATTATCCTGCAGATGTAATTCTACAAATGGTATATCATTTACTCTCCTCTGCTCTGCTGTGTGTGTGCCGAGGCTGCCCTTGGTGTAGAATGAAAAGGAAAACAGTGTTTACAATTTCAATGTCAACATTATCAATGAAGCTTCAAATTATTCAGTACAGCCTTTCTGGAACCAAGCAGGTCTGATAATGATGACAAGTATGAGATATGTCACGGAGACTGCGGGGGCTCAGCTGAAAGGAAAGAAAAATGTTGAGCCTTCATGATGATGCATTCTTTATATAGCTTGCCTATCAATTTTTTTTAAGCTCAACAAACACGGACAATATTTGATCAAAATTCCTCCCATTTGTCCAGGACATTGAAATCAACCAAAACCCTGAATCAGACGAGCTTCCCGAGGCTTTAGCGAGCTGCTTTCTCTTCGTTCCATCTGCATGCTATATTTTCAGCAGCAGTTCTCTCAGTCAACAGACTAACCCTCCAGCATTGACATGTTGCTATATCTGAATAAAAACAAGTAGACTAGCAGTCCACTTTTCATGAAAAAAAACAAATAAACAAAAAAAAGTTGTTGTATACGATTTTTTAATGGGTTTCAGAGACTTGCCAATTCTAAATAGAACATTTTAATAGCATCTGTTAACGGTTAATGAGAAAAAAAATCTAACTCAGCATCCCTTGCTCGCCCGAATAGATCAATATAGATTTCGCCAATATTTTTTTCATTTACGTTGTTACAATTTAGTCATGAAATAAAAGGACGTGTAAAGAATACTTATCATGAAATGACTCCGTGCCAACCTCTGCACTGCCAAATAAAACAATTCAACAGTTGTATCCTGCATACTACCGATGAACACACTCGTTCACGTGACCGTAGTATGTCGAAGGTAGTTAGTTGACCTAAGACTCTTTCAGCGGACTTCCTCATTAAAATGCTCACCTGTTCCCACTTCCCTCATCAGTCACTTACTACTCCACTTCTTTTGGTCTTTTGTCAGTTCACCATCGTTGCTGTGTGGATGTGTTGTTGTCTGCCACCTGTTTGTCTGTTACCTGCCTGCTGGACCTAGTACCTGTCTGGACTGTTGTGACCTGTTTGCCTGTCACCTGTAATATATTCACCCTAAATCATTGAACTGTCTTGATAGTCTGCATTTGAGTCCTCCTTTCTCTGCTGACCATATTCTCCAGCCGTGACAGAAGGCTCTTCTTTAATTAATTAATTAATTCCACCATTTGTAGTGCCTGAGAAGGCTCTGTTCTAACCGCATTCCTTCATGACATTTCACCTTGATGTTAGTTGTGTTTTTATCATTGAGTGTAGACTACACCTATTTCAACTGCTAGAATCACGACATGTTTACAATTGTAGACTGCAAGAAGAAAACAATGCTTTGAGAATGTCTCATTGTTAAATGCCTATAGCCTTGACTCCTCTCTCCTTGGGTCTCTTCCTCACCTCCTCCACTCGCATCTCCTTTGGGCGGACCAATGATAAGACACCAAGGATTTCATTTTCCTAATATTTTTGGTTCTTTAAGCAAAGGAGAAGCAAACAGGGATGGACAAATGTTACTTTTAGTTCCTAATTTAGTGTCTGAGGTGAGTTCCTCTGGTTCCATAGTTCCTGGAACGTTTTGGTTGAAAGGGCTGTAACAAGTGATGTGATGATTCAATACTATAGATTGAAAAAAGTAATAAATGAATGATTAAATGTTCACTGACATGCTCGAAATTTATTTGGTGGAATTTGACTTTTCAAAGTGACTGCAACCATTACTGAAAAAAAGGTTAATACTGAACTGTGAATACTTTCTGTGTCCTTTCTGCTGATATTTTTTACTTTATATAATAGTATGTTCATATTATTTGACCAGAGGAGTTTACTTTTAATTTTTTAAATTGTACAAAAGGCCCTGTGAATGAAGTTTAATAAAGCCAAACCAAAGAGAAACAGATCTACACAGCTCTACAAACAAAGTCAACTTTTCTGCATGTGCTATGCTTTGATAGGTTGTGTGATGTAGATTCCATCACCCTATATAGTTTGAGCATGCACTTCTGTTGTCCACTGTCTGAACCGTAGTTTCATAGTATCGGGGTTCTTAATGATAGGTCAATTTTAAAAAGTGATGAAAACAAAACTAAAAACCTCCCTCTGTCATTCATGTTACCACCCACTGTGTTACTCCTCGAGCAAGGACATCAAACATGGATAAATACTTTTGTTCAGGTCAACCTAACCATCCTATACCTTACATTTAATGGAGAAAAAGTGGAAAGTTGGTATTGGGTTGCAAGGAAGAGGGTCAAATGACCAACACAGAGCGAAAAGAAGTGAGTAGGTGGAGAAAAAAAGAATAGAGGGAGAGAGAGGAACCCTTCCACTCAGTCTCTCAAACACGTCGTCCATGTAAACTCAAGTTATTTAGTCTCTACATGTATGCATTTGCCGAAAGAAAGATTGGTGATATTCACCCAGGACTATTGTTTCTGCACAGAAGATGTAAGGAAATCTGTCTATATGAAATAATTTTCCTCGGAATATTTATTCAACATTTATAAATGTACAATGGCGATGTAAAGTGAAGTAAGACTAGGGACTACCACAGGTAATTCCACACAACACAAATGAGAAGGTTTATATATTCTATGCTGTTTATTGCAAGATAGTATGTCTTCAGAATGAGTTGGTGGGGCATGGAAGTCTCCCACAAAACAGAGACACTGTCTGAAATTATAGTACTGGCCCTGCAACCACTACTGTTAAAATGTGAATACAGTACTGTTTAGTTTAGTTTATTAACTGGATCCACATTAGCTGACGCCTTAGTGGCCGCTAATCCTCCTGGGGTCCACAGAAAGGACAAAACGTGACGTGAAACAAAACAGTTAAAAATCAGAATAATAAAAATACAGTACTGTGAATACTGTCTGTGTCCTTTGTGTCTGTGTAGTCTTTTGATTTTGGGCACATTCATTCAATTTTCTGGCCAAAGGTGTTTACTTCTTTGGCCAGAAAACTGACAAAATCGTACAAAAGGCCCCATGAACGTATAGTTCACAAAGCCAAACCAAATGAACGCACCGGGGAAACAATTTCAAAACCATTTTTTTTTTTCAACGTAGCTGGTGCCAAGAAATATTCTGTACAAAACCATGTTTTATTTATTTTTAAATAAAACCTTGCTTTCTGTTCAATGCCATCATGAAGTACATGATGGCATTGAAGGTCGCTGTGCCGCAAAGGGAACACACACTCCCCTGCAGTGACCACAAATATTATGTTACCATAGTAACAGGAACAGGAAAAAAAAAAAAAAACACATCCCTGATCTTCACAGTGTATTCCACCATTTCAGTCAGGAAGATTGTGTATTTGTTTTAAACAATTTATTCGATGAAATTTAACTGAAGTCAACTTCTGATTTGAAACTGCAAAATCCCTTTTGTGAATAGAGTGTGTGTAACTGAAGTGTAATAGAGTGTCATAAAGAAACAATGGGACACGCAAACATGTCCTAACCTCACTGCTAACAGTTTTTTAAAGATATTGTTTGACATTTTGGGAAAAACTATCTCACTCTCATGCTCCGGCTAGCTGCGTCCTCGTTTCCATTCATTTCACTAAGCTAACCAGCGGCTGGCTTTACACTTATATCGAATGCCTTACTATTACGGTAGTAGTATCGATCTTCTCTAACTAAAGGCCTTTGCACACTATGTCCGTATTTTTCGTATTCGCTTTTTTTAATCAGTCATCCGATAACAATCATTACGCACAGAAACCTATACACTCAATCTGAAGCTTTTTATTATTTTATTTCTTACAAAAAAGTGCAATACGAGACAAAACTGAATGAATGAAGTGGATGCAATGGATAGTGCTAGTCCCAATGAATAAATTACATAAGCAAGAAGCTATCGTTAGGCTGCCTGGAGTACAATCACCGTGGTCTAACCTTTCGTATCCTTTGTTTTGCGATCATCCTCAATTCCAAGCTGTTCTGCAATAACCTGCCACAATCTCTTTAAATTCTCCGTATTCTTTACTTTGTCATGGTGCTTTAGCTGGGAGATGAAGAGAATTTTTATCAGATGCCATTTTCGAGGATGACGTTTGCACCAAAGGTCACCCCGAGTCGTCAAACAACCCACTTTTGATGTATGCTAATAAACGCAGAAAATACAACCTGTTCCAAAAAACTTAAATGATGGAGTCTTGGAGTCGGGTGTGTAAAAACATGATTGACACGTGAGTTTGTATTTATTTTTAAATGTGCGATCATTTAGACGAAACATATCGACTTGGTATGCAAAAGCCTTAATTCGGTTCAAGAAAATTAATCAGCGTATTTAAAATGTCAAACTACTGAATCACCAATATTTCAAATGATTTAAAAATATATTTTATGAATATGGTAGCCACTGTAAAAAAAAAACAAAGGTGTTCTCAACATCAAATGGAAAGATGTGGACGTGAGCTGCATGTGACTGAACCTAGCATTGACGGCTTGCAGTCCTAATTTATTTTCACAGCTTCACCCGACAGTAATGCTTTATTTACATTTGATGACATTTAGCACGGCCTTCCTGCATTGAAGAAGGTCTCATTTTTCAAGGACAAAAAATAACTTGATTGAGCCTATAGATTTTTTATTTTTATTTTACATCTTTCATTTGAACATTATCATTTGTACTTTTTTAACACACCCTTTCCTGGCTGTTCCAATAGACTGCTGGGTTCTTTGAATGATCTCCCTCTAAAGGTTACTATTTAATTTTTGTCCTACTCTGTTGCATTCTGCACATTTGGTTGTGTGTTTCTGGTGGCATGCAATGGCAAAAGGGTTAATTTGGGTAACACAGTTATGTCTTGTGAATTTACTTTTTTCTCTTCAATTTTGACTGCTGTGATCATTTTAAGAGTCCTTTTTCTCTCACATATTTCTCTCTCAAAGGTTTCTGTGAATAGATGTATTTTCATGTATTGGTTTGTTTACCATGGGAGGGAACGCTCTGTTAAACATAATTATTATGACAACCCACCTTTATCTTCATTTTTAACCTCCCTGTTTTCCTACTTCATGTCAACCAGTTCCATTGAGGGAACAAATGTTAGCGTGACCTTTTTAAATTGATCAACAGGCTGACACATGCTGCCAGATCATCAGACATGTACTGATTGCCAACTCTAAATCTTGCTGCAATGAAGGATTTACCACCACCAGATGCTACCTAACTTGTTGTGGGTGTTTGTAAACAGTACAGTATTAACACGGCAGAAAATGCATCCAAGACTGAATGTGCCAGGAGGTGTTATATTAACAGCTTTAATCTCACCAACCTTAACCCATAACACATTTTTATGTCTGAACAAATATGTCGCTGTTACTCTAGCATATTTATGGTCATTTTGGTGGTAAACGTATCACTTTATAACTTCAATGTTTCTCAGTGTAGTTACACATACATGATATTTGCTTGTAAATCCTGGATTCTATTCCCTTAAAACGGTTGAATCTGGACACATCTGCTTATTTTGTTTGTGTTTTATTATTTGTGGCAAAACGTGGTTCCCTATATTCCAGGGTAGTTGTGGCTCAGAGGAGAGAGCATGCCGTTCAATTATTGGAAGATTGGCGGTCTGATCCCCAGCTTCTCAAGTTTGCATGCTGTTTGAAGTATCCCAAATGGATCCCAACTTGATCCTGAAGGCTGTGTTATCAGTGTGTGAACGATAAGATCAGAATTTGATGGGCCGGTTGTACGGCAGCCTCTTCCATCAGTGTATGAATGTGTGTGTGTGTGTGTGTGTGTGTGTGTGAATGGGTAAATGTTAACATGAAGTGTAAAGCGCTTTGAGTCGTCGGAAGACTAGAAAGGCGCTGTGTAAATTAAATTCACACCGTGTTTTGCCAGTTGAACACTATTAATGTGAAGCAACGGCAGCAGGAAATGTTCCCCATTAGCAGTAATAATACAGCTCTGATACGGTGTAAAGTTAGCAAACACTTAACAGTGGGCGCTGTTCATTATGCTAACGCGTCTCCTCGATTCATTTCCTCGCCTTCTCTCCTGGTGTCTTAGTCCTACCGAAGAAAGATGCGAGCAGAGGAGGTGAGGAAGCGACGCGAGGAGAGAGGAGTCGAGGCAACAGGCATTTGACAAATGAGACATCCTTACCTCAGAGCAGTCATTTGAAGGGCCATCAATTAAATATGATGTGTGGCACAGCTGCATCAGCTGTCCATTGTTTTGTTATACTGCTGTATTTCATGAGCATAACCGTATTCATGACAACTTAATCCAATTCACAGTGTGGCATAATATATTTATTTAACACACAGGCCATGAATATATATTACAGCGTTTTTTTTTATATATATAAGGAAGGGGTAATTAGTCAATGTAAATAGAATGAACGGCTTTTGGTGAAAAATACAGACCAATAATACTCAAAAATGGAGTTTGAATTTAAGGATTATGACTTAAGTGCTGTACATCTCTGCAGAAAGAGCCAGAGGCAACACCCCTGAGCTTTTTATTCTAGCCCAAAGAAACAACTAGTTTTCTCTGTCCGAGTAGCTAAAAACGTGTTGTTTCACTGAACGATTAAATGATTGCGACGGAGAGCAAGCTACCCAGCATGCCGTTTGGCATGAGTCTCAGTACTCCCTCTCAATACACTAGACAGCGTGTTCATAACGCGCTACTAATAAATGTGTAATTTAGAGCTCAAGAGCTGCACCCCAAAGGGGGTACATCAGTCAACTGTGAAGCAGATCGGGTGAGCGGTTGTCGAGAAATGGAAGGACCGACAGACTTAAAGACAGACTCTGCTTCCATTTTGATTTAGACCGGTGCAGATCCCATTCACGGTCGTGGGCCGCTTGGCCAGCCATCCCTCGTTGACTCCAGGGAAGTGAAGAAGAGTTTGGTTGTATCGTTAGTATATCAGGCATCCTGCTCCCAGAAGGGAACTGAGGTCAATGAGCCACAGTCTGTAAATGCCTGCTGTGGACGACATGCCCCCCCCCCCCCACACACACACTCGTTTTTCAAGATATATAAAGGACAGGCAGACAGTAATTATGGTGGCTGTCCATCAAGATATTGAGATAATAATAAGTATCGTAGATTTAATAGAACTTCCAAATCAAAGGCATTTTGAGTTTTGTATAATTCATAGCTTACACTTTAAACTTACTTTCATCCACCTGGAAGTTTTCTTTGTGCTCCTTTCTTTCCAACTCCCCCTTTCTCTCTCTCACACACACACACACACACACACACACACACACACACACACACACACACACACACACACACACACACACACACACACACACACTTTTATGTATTTTGCCTGAAGCCTCACATTTATCTGTCTGTCAATCAAACACAGACTAAAAAAACTAAACAAATTATAATATTTGTGTACCTTTACTCCCAGGCAAATTCAAAAGAGTATATCAAGCTCAGTGTTTAGAGAACCCACCCAAATGAAAGTTCCATTGCAAATAACCCTGTCTGCTCCAGAACAAACAACAAAAAAACTACCTACTTAGCAACGTGTAGAAGTAGGCCTAGATGGAAGAGGAGAGCTGCAGGCAATGTGAGAAAGTAAACAAATCTCATACAAGTGCACCCATGGATCTTTAAGTGTGTGTGTGTGTGTGTGTGTGTGGGGGGGGGGGGGGGGGGTACAACTTTAGATGAATAAGGGTAACAACAATATAACTTTTTGAGCAATACTGCAAATAAATCCAGGCCATAAATCACTTTTGTGTTCCATATCGCAGTGCTGTGTGATGGAGCTCAGCTTTAATGCATCAAGCGTTGTGGGATTTAGATGAGCACTCATATTTAAAAGACTCCAGTATCAGCTACTTTCCTGCTTTGTTTATGTTTCTGAAATTAAGGGAGTAAAACGTGGATAAAATTAATCCGTTTCCAATTCCTGCCTTCATCACTTTCTCTCATCCTTTGTCTTCATATAAAACATCGTGTAGGCTTGTGTTTCATTAAAAGCATTATGTCCAAATGTGTGCACTAATCATGCTCTAATGGTGACTTAGGGCTAGCTAAATACTAGCATTGTTCCCTTTCAAAACAACCCCCCCCCCCCCCCCCCCGCCATCTAACATACTGGAAAACTGCCTGCAAATTAAGTGAGCACATTAATCTCAATTACTCAATTAGTCTTTAATGTTGTGTGTGTGCTATCCGACAAAGCTCGGGATCTCCACATGCATTGAGAGCCTTCTTGTGACCACTGCCTTCCTCCAAGTGTGAAATTACTATCAAATTGAGGATGAATTGTAAAACGGGCCCGTCTGTGTGTGTGCCGCTTGGCAGTGGTTCCAATGACTTCACATGTGTCATTTCTCCCACTGGAATACAAGGCAAGTTTAAGGGATAAAGATTTAAGGGATTAAGAGCAATGGTATCAATAAGAAGTTACAGAAATATGACCCATTTCTTATTATTGTCTAATTGTCTGTTAAGTTGAATACAGTGCTATACAACCATTGCAGCTATAATCTACTGTAGATGTCTGGCATGGTGCTTCAGTACCAATTAAGGGAGAGTTTAATGCAATAATACTGTGTTCTAGAAAATATAGTGCTTCCAACTTTGTGGCAAAAGTACAGTTTCAGTACACAAAGCAAGGTCCATAAGGAGTTTGGTGTGGAAAAACTGTACTGGTCTTCACATGGCTAACAGAAATAAATAAATATTAATGTCATAGTATTTTGGTTTGCCTTTCCCGGCACTGTTTTGTTCATTTTTAATTTTAGTTTTCACCTACGCTGCTGTATAATCTGAACACACCAGCAGAAATCTTTTTGTTTGTATTGGTCGCATTGTTGGACCAAATGTAAAAGGTACCTTCAACAACATGTACTAAAGGATCATTTAACAATACCATGTGCAAGATCGTCCACTCTGATTCACAAAACAATCAGCCAATGAACTAACCTGAGCAACTAACTGAAGACACAGTACGTCACTCTGTTATTGTGTGTTGTAGGCACTGTGTGTGTATATGTATTAATGTGTGTGTGTGTGTTCATACCTAGGAGGGCTGAGCCTGAAATGAAAGGCCTTTGTATGAGTTAATGAGGACCAACATACTTAAACAGATTTAACAGACATTTGCATTAATTAATAATTAGCCCATGCTCTAGCAGTTGTGCTGGGAATTTTTAACTGTGTGTGTGTGTGTGTGTGTGTGTGTGTGTGTGTGTGTGTGTGTGTGTGTGTGTGTGTGTGTGTGTGTGTGTGTGTGTGTGTGTGTGTGTGTGTGTGTGTGTGTGTGTGTGTGTGTGTGTATGCAGTGCATGTGAATGTCTTGAGCTTTAATCATTCCATCCACAGCACAGATTGTGATGTGCTTGTATTTCATGCTGTTGGGATTGCAGTGAGGAGTGTTTTAGGCTCCATCAGTTTCCTTTTTTGCTCTGGAAGTTCTGCCGTCTCTCTCAGGTCACATGCTTTACTGGTTGTGACAGGGCCAAACCATACATATCAGTAGACAAACGGACAAATAAACTCAGACACTCAGACTGTAGATGTGTGTGTGTGCATGTGTGTGTGTGTGTGTGTGTACACCCATTCACCCATTTCAGTCTTTTGCACTGAAGAAGCAAGTCAATAAATCTATCTTAACATCCACTGACATTTCACAGCTACAGTGGCATTAGCTGCATCCGTTCTGGATCTCCTTTTTCTCTTCTTTTGTGTTCTGTCCTCTAAGCACTTCAATCATTAATAAGCAAGACTCATAAGAGTAACCACACCATCAATGCACATTCATTCAACAGATTTATTGCAGAAAAAGCACACAAACGCTTCAACAGCTTGTTTACACAAACACACTCACACACACAGTTTAACATATTTGATTGCATTCATAAGGCCAAGGGGAAGTCACATCTGTACAGAATACACCAGGGCAGTTGAGGGGAAAGAATTGTGCGCAAACAATCTGTACTGCTGTTTCCATACATTTAACAATGAACTGTATGGGATTGATCTCATGCATCATTCGCTTTTCTAAACGTGCATTTGCATACGGCCCTGAGCAAAGCAAGGACATGACTTCAAACAAAGAGTGCAGTGAATGAGATTGTGAGCATTGCCCCCCCCCCCCCCCCCCCCCACACACACACACACACACACGCAAAACTCACCACACTTCTGCCTTTTCCTTCTTCAGAGCACAGACACATTCATTCACAGTTCCACACATCACTGTGATGACTAGCCTCGATATGGGCCATATCACCTATAGAGTGGCAAACAGTGAAATATTGATACAAAAAATACATAACCAAAAAAAAAAAAGCCTGATATTTTTCTCAAGTGTTGCTAGGGCTACGAGGAGAGTGAATATTGTACTGGGTGGCCATTCATTTCATACATTATTATGTATTGTAATATATTATATTACTGCAGCATAGGCAGTCTAAAACTAAAGGCAACTTACTTATTTTAACCCAAACCATGATGTTTTACTAAAGCTAACCAAGTTGTAATTGCCTAGACCTATGAGTAATTGAAAATTACAATAGTGTTAATATGAAACGTATTTTTGGTTCAGAAACATCAAGATTCAACTTATCTGTGGTTTGCAGAAACGTATAATGCAGTTGTTTTATTCCAGCGAATGGGTTGCAAAAAACTGCGTTTAACTTCTAGTGCCACTGACCTTTCTACCTCCCACTTCATCTTTTTAATCCAATCACTGCATGTGTTCATGACATGGATTGCATATCTTCCTTTAACCTAATTATATGTATTGCTCACATTCTCAAGACAGAAGGCAGTTTGGGCAATAACTTGCAATAACCTGGTGTTTTGTTTATCTGAACATATATCTGAACATGTGACTGTGTCAGACTTCTTTTGCTCCATCTTCCCAAATCTCATCTATTTACAGACACTGGGGGAGTACACCTGTTATGACTTATAAGAATGATGGCAAAAGAGATCATGTTGTTTTCAACAAGAATTATACATATATATTAGGGCTGGGTAAGTCAACGTGTTATCGCGTTAACGCATTCATTAATTAACGCCGACAATTATCTTATCGCGCATTAACGCAGTTTTAAAAAAAATGCAATACACACCGTTGATGCCAACAAATCACCCAAACAAGCGGTGGAGGAAGGCTTCGGCAGACTACGTTGGATGCAGCGTGTGGGAGAAGTATAGATAAACAAAAGCAAGACAAGCTAACAAATGCCACAGAGAAGTGGATAGATACAAACTGCAGGCCGATTAGTATTGTGGAAGATGTCGGTCTGAGGAACGTTCTTAGGATCGCAACGAATGACGGCACGTAAGACGCACCATCACAGGAAGAATACACGAGTTGTATGAAAAGGAGAGGACTACAAAAGCAACGTGCACCAGCTGTTGCTCTCACTGGAGACTACTGGACATCGCTGGGTAACCATCATCACCTCGGAGTTAAAGCATTATATTGATGAACAGTAGAGCTGCATTCACCTGCTCTGACTGTCATGAAAACAGAAGACACACGTTTGGCTGAAACGTGCTGAAACCTTTTATTCATGTTGCACAGCAGTGGAACGTTTCACATACAGTTAGCACACTTAGCACAGATAGTGCAAGAGATATAACTGCTACTGTGTAAAGGGAATACTGCTGTTAAAAAGCACACGATTTGTTTAAATCAGGTGCTTACTAGTTGAGTCTTTGTCTGCTCACTGTGACCCAAAACATGCTGGGAGTTGCTGGCCTTGTACATGCATGCTCTGCACTCACACACATACACACACTCACACTCACGCTCACACTCACACACAGATGATGAGATAAGGCCCTGGTCTTGGACTACATTGTGAGGCCTTGTAGAGACAGGAGAGTTCCATTAGCTAAAGCAGCCGAGCATGGCCACTGCTGGCTCATCACTATCTGCCGCCCCATCTAATCAGAAGTAGAGGGGGAGAGAGAGAGAGAGAGAGGGAGAGGGGGAGAGAGAGGGAGAGAAGGGGGGGGGGAGAGAAGAAGTGCATTGAGAATGTAAGTGAGGGAAGAAAACAGCACTGAGGGAAGTTCTGAGGAGGGCAAGGAAAAGGGAGGGAGAGAGAGAAAAGAAAGGGAGACGGAAATAAATCAGCGAATATCACTTCACACATCACAGTCTATTTGGTCAGCAGATGATTAGTCAGCATACATGGTACAAAAGAGCTGAGGGACCAATATATTTACCATTAAAGCAGTGGTTTCATGTTTCACTGTGATTTACGGAGGTTTAAATAGTACATCATTCCCCAGTTACTCACCATATTGTTAACAATATATCAATGCTATTGCACTCTTATTGGAATCTAACTAGACATATAGAACAATTACTCATGACGCTACAGGGCTTATTCTCGGGATGCTCATCATGCTGGAGTTGATTAAGTTAGAGAATGTGTTTGCCTGACTGTTTGTCCATCTGCTTGCAAAACAATTAAGCACATGCCTTGGTTTGCACTACTCTCTTCTCCTCTCTTCTCCTCTCTTCTCCTCTCCTTTCATGTGTTTGGTATCCTCAAGGGAGCTAACTTCTCTACCTCCCTCCTCATTTCTCTCCCTATCCTCCTCGACTTCAATTCCCTGCCTGCGGAACACTGAGAAAAGTGCTGATGAACAATTAAATATGGTCCTTCCCCAGGGAAGCAAGGTCACTAGTGTGTGTGTGTGTGTGTGTGTGTGTGTGTGTGTGTGTGTGTGCCTGCGCGTGCGTGGATGGTAACTGCAGCGTGTGTGTCTAGGTGTGTGTACACATGTGTGTGTGTGTGTATGAGAGAGACTTGGCAGACGTACAGATTTATGCCAGACAGAGGGTAAAAAGCTGAATAATGTTATTCACTTTGTGTAGGCGTTAGAGCACTGGTATTGACAATTTTTTTTGTCCATAACACTGACCAGGCAGTGAAAGATGCAGAACCAATAATTCATGATATGAATGGCATTGTGTAAGCATTGGAGGTTAATCACTGATCATACTTGTTGGCAGTACTGTACATCAGCAGCAAAAGTAACATTACTGTATTACACCCATTGTAAAGTGTAAAAATATGGCTATAGTGGGTTGCCACAGTCTAGGTAATTATTGGGAAACACTGCTATCAGCATGGCTCTATGGGTGGCAATATTGGATTGTCCGTCAGTCCATCAGTCTGGTACAGATAGAAGTATTTCTGTTTTAAGATTACCATTTTCCTGTATAGTGCCAACAACTGGTCAAAGTTTTCATTTTCCAAGAGAAGTATCTCAACATCTACTCTATAGGTTGGCACATCATTTGTATGGACACTTATGGTGCCCAGAAGATCTATCCTAGCTTTGATGATCCTCTGACCTTTCCTCTTGATCACTGTAAGGTTCACATTTGTTGCTGTGAGTGAAATATTAAAAAAAAACTATTGCATGGATTACGACATTTCATATGACATGTGATACATATTCATGCCCCTGTCAAGATGAATTGTTTTTCATCTAGTCCCATCATCAGGTCAACATTTTCAACGTGTTGACTTGCAGCTTTGAGGGTATGTACATCCATATTGCGGCACCAATGTTGGAATGCTAACATGCTAAACAAAGATGGTGAACATGGTCAACAATATACCTGCTTAATATCGGCAAGTTAGAATCTTGGCTCTTTTCTCCAGCACACTGTTCTTTGCCTGAGGTTAACGTGTTGACTTGCAGCGTTGAGGGTATGTGCATCCATATTGCAGCACCAATGTTGGAATGCTAGCTCCTCATAAACATAGCTGCAGACTAAGCAGCAGCAGGCAGCATGATAATGGTCTAGAGAAGGCCACCAAGGAGTGTTGTATTGGAGTGTTCAGTCACTCGACCTCACACTATGAGCATGTGTCTCACTTGCTGGACACCAGACTGAGGGGAAAACAACTCCTTACATAAGCAAGTAGTGAAGACGACTGTACTACAGCCTGGCAGATGGAGAAACAGCCTCATGTCTGTTGGTTGCAGACTTCAGAAAGTCACGGACTGCAAAGCATTTATATCCAAATATCAAGCTTAATGTATTTACTGTCCCAACCACTGCCGCCATACTATCACATAATGGTTGATATTCCTTCAGCAGCTAAAGGAGCCCAGGGTCACTGTACAGTAGGACAAGCTGGGATCGAGCAGTCTAGTACCTCAAAGGCTTCCAGCCATTTCGTACAACGATGCACCTCACAATTTACATCAAATGCCAACGGTCATTGGTAATGCAGACCCACAGTGTGACCTTTATATGGCAAAGGGGGGATAGTAACCACAATCGTTTCAAGAGAATCTGTTTTAGTTGCCTCACTCTAACCGTACCATAAACCATTCCTCATCTTACAATTGGTATCACAGGACATCACTTCACAGCCAGTATTTACAGGAGGAATGATTACTGCCTTTATCTAATGTAATGTGCATGTGGGCATGTGAGTTTTGTATAGAGATATAAAAACCTTAAGTTACTGATTTTTTGTTGTGAACTACAACATTGACATATCACTAGAACAACATAAGCAATACTTTGGAATGTAAGTCTAATGTAAGAATGGAAGTGCCTTACACTATTATTTTTTGGAAATAGGCAACTCCACTGGTTGCAAAAATAAGTTTGATTGTATGGAAGTCTACGAGAATATGACCCTACTTCTCACTTGATTTATTACCTCAGAATACAATTCCCAGTTTCAAGTCTTCTTCAAAACAGCATAGTGTTCATTTTGTAAATGATGGTCCCATTTAGAGTGAAATAGACGATGAAGCAGGGTATGCTTTAGGGCGTGGCTACCTTGTGATTGACATGTTGCTACCACAGCGTTGTCCAGTCTGGGTGTTGTCTGTGCTTTTGTCTTACAACTTTTACCCTTTCACAGTGTGTTTTCAGTTCATGTAATTTCATTATAACCTTCTTTTTTGTAGCCTAAAAATGCTTGATTCAGCATTTGGTTGTACTTAGCTCCACCCTCTGGTGTCACTCAAGGCTTCAGTTTAAATAGTGTTAGTTAATAGTTTATTCTATTTAGATAGAAACAGATGGATTCATGTTTAAATACTAAACAATTTAGAAGCACATATGTAAGCAGTTTCTTTCACTCACATACATTTGCAAACACACACACACACACACGCTCGCGTTACAAATAAACAACGCTGATGACATCACAAACAGCAAGGAGACAATCATGACCATCTTGCAATGCCGCTCACCATCTCTCTCGGGATTCGTCAGCAGCAGGGGAGTAGGTGGAGTTCAAAGCAGAGTGAAAATAAAGAAACAAAATGTAAACTGCAAAACGGGGCATTCTGGCAGTTTCCTCTCAATCACCGTCTGCCTAACCATTATTAGCTGTCTCTGTGTGTGGGAAATCATTCATTTTAGAAAAACAAAAATGTGTCAAGTTGATCCCTGCGGGCGAGAAACTATTTCTGTGTGTTCAAGAAAGGAAGTCTTGAATGTGATGATATCCTGAAGGCAATTTGTTATTTATTAATTTCCTCTCATGCATTTTATTGAGCTGTGGGTTAACGGGGGAGCTCCAATTTGCAAACAAATACATGGTCTATTTACAGCCCAGGCAGGGTTATACAAAGAAAAATGCTTGAAAGGAAGACATTTAATATCACTGCTTTTTAAGTATATTAATTATCTGTGCTTTAGTGTGTCGCCTCCCATTCAGGATCACTTTACTACATGTAATATCAGCAGCTCTATTTGTATGCTTCTCATGGAGCCATGCATATCTTTGTTTGTTTTCCTGACCTCGCCAGTTGAACGCCGGCCCCACCATCTCAAATTCAGCCTCAGCAATATTCATGTTTTCTGTCACCTTTGGTAATCTTGCCCTCTACAAATCCCCTCCATCCCTGCCCACAAGACAATAGTGATTGCTGCCCAGAAAGCTAAAGATTCTGCACAACTCTAAACCCACAATACAGCCACAGCCTAGTACTACAAATACAACATCATACCTTTCCCCGCCAGAGATTGTGTTCAGCTCCTTGCTCAACTTTAGTCATCTCCTGTCTGGGCTACTACAACTCCCTCTGCAGACGCACCCCTGCAGCCCCCACAACTCATCCAGAACATCGAGGCACGCTTCGTCCTCAACCTTCCCAGACCCTCCCATGTTATCCCCCTCATGCAGTCCCACCACTGGCTGCTTGTGTTGAATACAAAATCTTGCTGTTGGCAAACAAGGCAGCAAAGGGATCCACACATGCACACTAGGCCACTGTCCAGGTCTACACACACACCAGTATGCTCTGTCTTTCTGCCACCACTGGCCCTTCTGCATGCCACTTTAATTCATTCCCAGTCTGGCTGTGGTTCCAGCAGGTTCCCACTGGCTGTCTCTCATTGCCACTTCCACCCCCCCCAAACTGCAATTTCTCCTCAAGTATCCTGTCTATCTGTGTTTCATAAGTATGTATTGTAATTCTTGCCTCTTGGTAGGATTTCGCAAATTCTACTGTTGCACTCTAATTACGTTGCCCAGAATGAGTGCGTCAGTCAAATTAATGAAATGTAAATGTCTTTCTGCCTGCCGATGTTTTTAATTCTCTCTCCTCTTGTTCATGAATGCATGAGCGTGTTGTGGCAGCACTGAAAGTACATCTGAATATCAAACTCTGAGCGCAGTAAGCCTGCATGGTGGTAATTGCATGCTTCCTACCCAGAATGTGGTATACATGTGTGTCCACTGGTGCATGTATAGTTATAAGTCTCTCGCATTAACCCAGTGAACCTCAGGCGTGGGGAGCCATACCTAAAGGCTTGTTAGGTGCGTGAAATATTGTGCATGTGCATGGATTAAGCACACATCACGGCATGGATCGAAGCACTGTAAGGTGACCATAAAACTTGGGAAGGCTATAGCTTGATTGCTCCCTGCCTGAGCAATAACCTTAAGATAGTTGACAAGGAATCATTAGCTTCATGGAGCCATCTGCCCCATGCATGTGCACAATTTCTTCCACAAACAAGTGGTTATTTGTGAACCTAATATTATATGTGACCACTTTCACTTGGTGGTTCTCCCTTTATCGGTTATATGATAACCCTCATTAGAATTCAAGAGTATGGCAATCATGTTCCAGTAAGTACGCGTTTAGCCATTCTTCATGGTTCTATGGATCAAAGTCAAGGTCAAATGTATTTCTATAACATATTTAAAACGACCAGAGTTGACCAAAGTGCTGAACAGGATCAAAATACCAAATAAACAAATATAAATACCAAAATAGGAAAACAATAAACATAACCAAGGATTATTAAAACAAGAGAAAGAAAAAAAAAGGTCTGAGCAGCTCTGTGTAATCGGTAAGCTGTTCCAGAAATTGGAGGCAGCCACCGCAAAGACACTGTGGCCTCTATTTTTGTACCCGGATCTCCGAACACACAAGCATCTGGTATGATGGTGCAAAAGATAAGCTGGATAAGGTGGCACCATCCCATTCAAAACCTTAAAAACACGCAATACAATCTTAAAATCAATCCTGAAACCAAGAGGAAGCCAGTGGAGGGAGGCAAATACTGGTCTTCCCTTGTTTCTTTTCCCTGTTAGACGAGGAGTGGCTACATTTTGTAGTAACTAAGACAACAAAGAGAAATACAGCAGACTAATAGAGAGGTAACGGAAGCATGAATAACTCTCTCAGACGTCCGTCTGTCCTGTAGTTAGGTTTCACTTAACAAACCGCTGAATGTGTCTTGCACCATTTTTTTTATTTTATTTTATCTTTAGAAACGTAGTCATTTAAAGCCAAACCATGAGGTTTTTTTCCCCAAACTTAACTGACCTCAACCCACGCTTCCCTCCAGGGACGGACAGGAGGCTAGCCGGCTGGTGGCTAGTTGACTGAAAACGTGAAGCCCTCCCAGGGCCAGGCGGGTTCCAAGGAACGGGTTAGGGGCTGGAACACGCTGGGATGGGGAGCAGGCTGAAAAGCTATAGCAGACTGGGAATACGGGGTGTTAAAAAATGTGTTTTGCCACTCAGGCAAAGAACTCCTCAACCAGCTTAGCTGTAGCTTCTGGGTGTGCCAACTTCAAAGCAGTCTGTTTGTATTCACAGCAAGGAGCTCTCCTCCATTCTCCATAGCAGGAGACAGGGGGATATATGGCAGCTCATAAAGTTCCTGCAAAAACAATTCCGCCGGGTCCATGCTTGGTTAGGTCATTCTGTCAGGGGTGTCAGTTCAAAGGAGGACCCAAATGCAGGTCTCAAGGCAGGCAGGTAGAATTAAACATGAAGCGAGCTTTCATAACAAAAGCTGGTACTAATATTAAACTGACAGGTAACAAAAACTGTGGAGGAAGGCTGGGGCAGTGCAAAGGAAAATTACCCCAAAACTAAACTGAAGAAAGGCCGGTAAAGCGTAAGGTAAACAGGCAGGAAATCCAAACAAGGAGCACAAGGAATGAACACTGGAACATGGGGTATACATCCCAAGTCTCTTAATTGTCATTTCCTCGCTCCTCGATCGAACCAGAAGTTGTTCTGCGCCGCCATATTGACGGCCGTCCCAAAGCTCTTATTTCTGATCTGAGGAGCGAGGAGGGATCTCCGAGGAGCCATGAGCGAGGACGCACGAGAACAGCTTTCCAGGAAGTGTTTTAACGGCCGACACGCCCCCTCATTGTTCAGAGGTTATGTGATTGGACACTGCAGCCGATCGGACTGATATCTTTCTGAATATCATTGGAGTTTCATACCAGAACATATTTCCTCGTTTCCTCTCTCCTCGCATGGTTTCCTTGCGTCTCTCCATGCATCCCTGGTGGGAGGGACTAAGACGCAAGTGAGGGAAACGGGGATGCAATGAAGAGACTTGGGATGTACCCTTGGACACTAGCAAACCAAGGCAGGAAGTGAAACCAAACGTGACACATGAGGGGAGTAACTTTCAAAATAAAACAGGAAACTAAACTATAAAACCAAAGATCATGACACAGTAGCACACTTCCAAATGAAACATATTGTAGAATGGCAAAAATAAAAATGTTTTTGCCCGTAGATAAGCTACCTTCATTTACAAACAACACTCCCTGAAAGTTACAAGGAGGCTTAGTATTAAATACTAGTATTTCTGTATTTTTACACCTAGCGGCAGCTAGTTTTTACATCTTGTACTAATTTTTGCTACTGTAATACATTTGTTTTTGATGGCCTGCATGTGTCATGTCATCTTAAGTCTAATGATTTCTTCTCCCATGTTTTTGAAACAAAAAGTATTGTATCAAATGAAATAAGTTTAGTATTGCCCATCCCTAGCCACTAGTGTGACTGTAGACTCTTACTGTTGTTTGGAAGAAGCAATATGAAAGACATTCTGTGAGCTATTCTTTGTCCTTGAGTTATAAAAAAACGAATATCTCCTCCCTTCATCTTGCCTTAGACTGTTGCTGAGCAGCAAAACAGCTCCAAAACTCTCACTTTCTTCCCTCCACAATTTTCCTTAAGGGCCCGCCGTGTTCTCTGAAAGGGGAGCAAAAATATGATATGGATAAATGAGGAAAGAAATAAAGATAGAGACAGGTGTAGACGGAAAGATGGAGAGATGGATAGAAGATGGGGAGCGAGGTGAAAGGGGAAATGGAAAGATGGATAGAAAGATGGATGCATGATTAGGTGGGAGGGTGGGGAGTTAGTGGCATCTATAAATAGGTTGAATGAATGGATGCATGGCTGGTTGCTGGCTGAGTGAGTGGATGGATGGATGAATGGATGTTTAGAGAGATGAAAAGCCTTGAGGTAAGGAGAGATATCTGAAGATGAATGAATGCAGAGCAGCTACCTCTCTGCATTTCTCCATCTTTACCTTTTTTTCCTGTCCCCCAGCTCTCCCTCTCTCTCTCCTATTCTTGGTCTATCTCGCTCTATCATTGTTTCTGTTATGCTCTCTCTTTTTTCTCTCTCTCTCTCTCTCTCTCTCTTATTCTGACCAGATGAGTAATAGCTGTGGCGCTGTGGCTTGACTGATTAATGCACTCGAAGAGCCCAGGGAGGTGGAGCACAACAAACAGACGGAGGAGGGAGAAAAAAAAAGAGCGAGAGGAAAGATTGGAGAGAGAAGAATGAGCGAGAGTCAAAGAGAATGAGTGTGTGTGCATGAATGTGTGTGTGTGTGTGTGTGTCCACGGAGCAGAGACCCCAGTGCCGCCATCCGGAAGCCGGCCGCATCAAGTGGTTTGATTCTCAGAGGGAGCTAGCCTTCTTCTCATCAGTGGAAGTGTTGTCTCTTTTCCAGTTTAGAACAATCATGCTCACTCATACTGTATGACCAATCAGCCCAGCACTGGGATTACTGTGAGGGAACGGATGGAGAGGCACACGGAGAGACAAAGTGAGAAAAAATGAAATAAAGACAGAGGAGAAGGTAAGACAAAGTGAGCGGGGAAGTTACTGTAGTTTTTTTGTAAGTGATTGCAGGACCCACAATCTCTTCTCTCTGTCACCTCTTCCTCTCTGTATCGCTTTGTCGCCTCCCCCCCCCCCCCCATCTCCATCCCATCTCTGTTAGCTCTAATGGTTTTTTTCTGTCTTTCTGCACTCATGGTAATGATGCAGTAATGATGCATCATGCAGAGAATCAGACTCCCCCCATTTGTTGATTGTTTTTGTGCAGCCTATGGAAGGAAGCCACTTCACCCTGAGCTTTAACATGAACTCTTGTATTAACCCATTGCAACCCTAAAGGTTAAACCAAGGATTAATGAACTGTGACCGAGATGTATACGTCAACATCAGTTAGCCTGTCGCATACTCAATTTAGCCTACAAATTCAGCGTTTATAGTTGTTTCCTCTAACTCAAGCCGAGACCTTTTGTGTTTAAAAGGTAATTGCTTCTCGGAATCACTTAACCAGAGAACAGCATCATAACGTCATGGCTGCTGAGGGCCCTACACGGTTGTATCTGATTCGTCAAGTCTTGGTTGTTTTTATATTGACCCCACTCTGTTTAAGTTCTATGTATCTATAGAAGAATAGCAAAAACAACAACATTATTGGCTTAGCTGTTATTTCAGAACGCTGTGTGTGTGTGTGTGTGTGTGTGTGTGTGTGTGTGTGTGTGTGTGTGTGTGTGTGTGTGTGTGTGTGTGTGTGTGTGTGTGTGTGTGTGTGTGTGTGTGTGTGTGTGTGTGTGTGTGTGTGTGTGTGTGTGTGTGTGTGTGTGTGTGTGTGTGTGTGTGTGTGTGTGTGTGTGTGTGTGACACTGTCCATAGTACTGGAACCGACCGGAGATAGACTGACAGACATGACACGGTTGATTAGCCCGCTTGCTTTTTGCGGTTGTAAATATAACTTTTAGTCCTGATTCTATCTCCCCCCCGCTTAAGCTGATGAATCATAGTTGTGAATTTGTCGTGAACCCCTTGATTAATGAATTCCTTTTACATATATTGGATGTCTTTTCAATATCTCCAGACACTGTGGGCTACTTTTCTTTTGACTTGCTCCGCTCCACTCCTAAAACATGTTGTGACACGTTGTCATGGCAACACATCACCTGTCGACTTAAAATGACTTAAAATTAGATTCAGGGGGGGATGAGTAGAGGCAACGTCAGACTGAAGATGGAAACGGAGTGTAACAAGTTGACCATTCTCTCTGATATCAGGAAAAAAAAACGACAGTCAACGAGAAAGTGAAACAACACGTTTTAAACAATAGACACACTTTCTGTAATGGGTCTATTTAATTTGTGATTCATCCAAAAGAAAGCAAAAAGGTTTGAACATGAGCCAAATTATCTCCAACTACACTGAAGGCAATGGCAAAAAGGCCCTTCACTGTGGACCTGTGAAGGGCTGCACACACACACACACACACACACACGTTGTTACTTCATAACTTCATTACTTTGACCTGAAGGGCATATTGATGGCTTTAGTATTGTATTACATTGCATTCCTAAAATGACGCCTCATTCATTTCAATGAAAGTAGTCCATAACATTTTTACAGGGTTCCTCTGGGGCTTTTGTTTTGTCAGGTTTATAAAATACCTTTTAACTTTGTGTCATTTCCCCTTAGTCTATCTGACTGGTCAGCTAAACATTTATTCTGTGAACATCAGGCAAGTTTTGCCTCTTTTTAAGGGGCCAAGGAGTGAAATTGAGTCATCCTCAACAACTGTTGTGTTACTGTTTTGGAATGATGAAGACAGTTGGAGAACATTTAGATATATAACAGGCTCTTAGGATGATTTTCTTTCTTGGCAACCATTGTGTTTTTTCCCAAAGGATGTGCAGATTTTATACCTCAAAAAGGCTTGAAAAATGAAATAGCTGCCGTAATGGGAAAAATATCTGGTCGGAGAAGGATACTCCCAAACCCGTTTGGGCTAAGCTCCGAATGTTTAAAAGGTTGGATTTCGCCCTTGATAACTATAACACATGTTAGCAGAAGAGCACAGCCAGGTATTGGCTACTAATCCTGCAAGAGAATATCAAATCTATAATTAGAATCAGAATCCGCTTTATTGGCCATGTATGCGTGGAAAATACAAGTCATTTGACTCCAGTTTTTCCGTTGCTCTCAACGTACATAAAACAGGAACAGACAATGAAACAAAAAACAAGGATAACAAAGTAGAACAAAAGGTAAGCTTAAACATTTAACTATCATGTACACATATACATATATATACAAAAGTATATATATACCAACATAAAACACAAAAACAATGATAATGAAATGGAGATAATAGTGCATATGATGAGTTAAATGTTGATATTTGATTTGTACAGGCAAATGCAGTTAAACATGTAATGAGCAGGGACTTAAATGTTGACTGTAGTTCACAGTTAGAAAAACAGGGTAAGGAAAAGATCAGAGTTTTGTTTAAGGCCACATTGACCGTAAGATTGTCAATATACATGTTGGAGATTTTCGAAAATGGCTAAAGAGACATGACAAAAAGGTGAAGCACACTTCTAAATAGTTTTAAGAAGCTTTTTTTTTATATCAAACCCCAACGTGCTGAAACTGTGTTGTTCTTCCAACTAATACCTGCACCTCATAACACATTTCGTTCGCATTTACTGTACCTTGCTCTTTGAGTTAAATTCAGGAGAAGATGTTAATCTTTGATTGGGCTTTGATTGCTTCCGCTTGAATGCAGTGTTTCCTTACTCCTTTTGTCCCTTGTTTTGTTGCTTTCTTGTTTTGTCTTCACGACAACATAGACAATGCAGTAATTATAACTCCTTTGGTTGCAATTTATATATAATTAAATTACAAGCTTTCGTATTTAAAAGAAGAACACATAACATGGTACGGTTTGGAAGGAAACTATTTAAAGGCAATGGTTGTCTAACATGAGCAGTGCCTTTCATTTCTTCATTCTGATTATCATCCAAAATAGAAAAGATTGTCTTTGTCTTTGAGGGTAGCGACTTTGCAAGTTCCTGTTGCTTTCAGAGTGATAACTCACTTTGAGGTAGCGAGTGATGGATGAGGATAAAGGAGAGCAAGGAAATGTCAAAACTGCAATGTTGAGCTGTGTGATAAAGAATCACTGAAGTCTACCAAATTATCTAAAAAGAACTGTTGTATATGCGTGTGTGTGTGTGTGTGTTGTTTTTTGATCCCGGCCTTGTGGTCCTGTGGTGGCCCAGGCAGCTGTGGCTCTGCTGTTTCGAAGCAATGGACATGGTTGCCTTTCACCACACACACACACACACACACACACACGCTGAAAAAAGACAGACATACACAAAGTGATTGAAAGTTGAGGGAGAGTTTCTTTGACGTTCTTTTTTTAGTTTTCTTTTAGTTGCATTCATTTTTCTCTATTCCCCCGTTTCATCGATCCATCCCTGCCCCACCTCTCCGTCTTTCATCACAAGAGTCTTGTTTCACATGCGCTGGTTTCACTCAGAGCACCCTTTAAACTGTTAACCTTCATTCTCTAACACCACAGATCCATCATCACTATGGCTATGTGTGAGCATATAGAATAAGTATTAGACAGTATACGGTTTCAAAGGTTGTCATGACATTGTGGACCACTTGGTGGCAATGTGGCATTTTGAGTCAGACAACAAGCAATTTTCTCTGTATTTTTTTCCTTTTCTTTTCTTTTTTTTTGTAGTTTTAATGAAGGGGCACAAAATTAGTGGAAGATGGGAGAGGGATAAGAAAAGCAAGGGGTGAAGACAGGAAAATTGAGGTGGGGTGAGGAGAGATGAAAAATTGAAGAATGGGAAGCTCCGGTATTCAGGAGCTCTGACATATTCAGAGACACACAAAGAGAGAAAGAATGGGAAGACATCAGACATTTTGCAACATAGCTCAACCCTTATTTCCATGCCTAAGCCTCACTGTCTGCTTTTACAGGACAAGGGATGCTGAAACTTGGGGTAATAGAAAATAACAGCAGCACATAACCATGACTACCCGCTGATTTCAAAAAGCCAAGTCTCTAATAAGAGCTTGTGCTAAAGCTCCCCCGTTTTATGGCAGATATTGCAGAATAAGAGAATAAAGCTTCCTCTTATGGCGGATATTCAGATGCGGTGCCCTGCAATTAGCTGTCATTCCTTCTGTGTCTCTATTCCAAAGAGACTGGAAATAGCGATAATAATCCTCCATTAATACTTATTACATTCGTGATCAGTGAGCAAGATTTCATGAAAAAAAAAAGAGAACGAATTCAAGTTTTGCCTTTTTTTTGTCTGCATTTGTCTGTGGAAAGTTGAGTGAAGACGCGCTCTCTTTTTCAGTACGCGGCTTCAAACTCACACAAGCTGCAATTCACACCCGACAACACTTACAGTATTCTTAAAAAAAACTTCACTTGCTCAAGTGGCAGCAGTTTTGATTGTTGGTTTTTCCATTCATTTAACCAAGCCAAATGAGCAATTTATTAGATTAGATTGCTCATTCACAGAATTCACAAAGGCAGGACACAAACAGTGTCCCCAACACAACAACCTGTGAACCTAACAATGACACGTCTTCACTGTGTAAAAGTCATTAACACATAAGCAAACAAGTACCTCACGCGTTCAGCAGACACAGAGCAACATGAGCATTCATCTAGGGATGCATCTCTGATCACCCAGTGAAGTCCATTATTTGTTCTCCTTTCGCTATGTTCTTTGTCTTCATCGAGGCCTTGGGTGAAATATCTGTCTTGTTAGCTGTGCAGCTTAGTTGCTGACTTTGTCTGTCTGCCATTTGGTGCTGAGGAGGTTGTGTGTCGCGGGTTCATCGGAGGTTTTTTGCCGAAAAACAGTAGCCTGACTCTACTTGCAAAATAAAATAAAGCATGTGTTGGGGGCATGACCAACTGAGAGGGAGGAACAAGTCCTTGCTGACTCAGGACACAAAGTGATGTACTTTAGCCTGTAGATTTGTGATTTAACATGTGCATTGGCCAAACCCACTAACTTTTGTGAGGACAGCTTGAGCTTCATTGTGCTCTTTATCTTCTATTGACAAAAGATGGATACAGCTGTCAGTTTTGGCTTTTATATGTGGAGAAACATTTTCTAGTATAAGGTTGTATATCATAAATAATTGCCTATATACTGCATGAACTGATTATTAAAAAGATTACGTCTAGTCGAAAATCAACCGACCTTTTAACAGGTGATACTTGACACAGATACAGTAAAACACAATGGCATGTCTGTGTCGTAAAGAAATTGATTTGCAGTAAAATCTTCATTATTCATGTATTGAAAAGCCATGTGCAAAGGTGGGAGCTGGTGGGAACTGATGGAAAACATTTCTCTAACAACAATGCAGGCATGGAATATTTTTTATTGAACCATGGTCCCAATGGTGAGTAACAGAATTTACTTAAATTTGAAACATAAACCACTCAAATGACACCTCTGAAGTCATTATGACCAACACAGCTCATTTGAAAAGATGTGATTATTGCTATTAAAGATACACTCTTCAAACAATAACACACACACACACACAACCACACTGGGCTTGTTTCATTGCGAGTTGCACCCATCTAATTTATTCCCCTCGATATACATCAATTACATATAAAACACTGATGAATCACATTAGGGCAATATACACTAGAGCATTAATCATGTGTTAGGCAATCACAGATAATTTATGGCTTCTACTGTGTTTCTAAAGTATCTCTCTCCTGTCCCTGATTGATCCATTATTTGGTCGTAAGCAGAAACATGTTTGCCACATCAATCAAATGATTAATCACAAATAATTGCTTTGACAGCTGAACATAATACACTGTGCGTGGGGTTATGTGGGATGCAATAGATGGAATAACCAGGGTTGGTTCATCTGTAGTTTGCTCTCGACTCTTACCAACACACATCATTGTGCATCCACAACTATTACACTTTGTACTTGAACACATTCACCATGTCTGTCTCTGACTCTTTGTGGTGTTTGAAATTCGAAATAATAGTTGTGTTTTTTTAACATCAAGGGTGGATTAAATGACCAGATTCAATGTAAAATGCATGAAATGCTCGTAGTGACGAACTCACAAAGAATTAAGGGGTATGATGATATGATGCCGTTGTTGAATTAAAGAAACACACCAGCAACAAGATCCCTATATCTAAACCAACAGTAAATATTGTTTAAAGACGGGGAGCAGTCTGATTAGCAATCACAAATATATGACCACTTTCCTTCGTAAACCTCACTAGAATTAACCAGAAAAGAGGCAAAACTCGGATAATTAAACAAAAATGTCCGACAACAAATAAAGGGCTGATTCTATCAGGTGTCAGAAGCCAACAATACGATTTTCCCCAAAGGCGTAAATAGCCAATGTGGCTATCAAAACCTGGGCATGAATTAGATACTGTATGCAGCCTAGTGTAGGCTATGTATATTTTTCCTAAATCTAAACAATTACTTTTCTTGCATAAACCTACTTAAGTAGGGTGATTGGCCGAGGTCTGAACATTCACAGCTTCCGTCTGGCTGATGACGGTTCGATTGAACGTGCTGCTGCTGTTTCCCACTCATTGAACACAGTTTATAGAGCCTGCATAGCCACGAGAGCACACATATTAGCCACGCTCTTCAAGGGAGAGGAGTTAGTCTGCCCATGTTGACAGATTTGTTGCTCGGCTATTTTTTAAGAAACAGAAAACGTTGCTAAAGGGAAAAATGGCCAAATTGGCCTGCCAATAACACCTACTGTACACCACCTCCAAAACGTCAGACAGACACAGTTGGCGGCTATAGAGCATGTAGCGTTTAGCAGCTAAAATTAGAAATAATTACAAAATCAGGACTTGAATAAAACAGAGGTAAAAAAAGGATGGATATTGGACGTTGTGCACATGACTTCAAATGGATTCTAATGTGGTACTATGTCTGCTGGATGTGTTCTATTTTTTCATCGTGGTCTCACAGAAATACATGAAATTATGCCAGTGCATTACAGTGGTGGCACATAATGTGTTATAATGACATGACGCCACCACGGAAACAATTTAACTTGAGTATTAGGCAACTAAATGAACATTTGGTTTTGGCAAAAAAAAAAAAACACTTCAAAAATGGCACAAATGTAACGATAACTCAACAACAACTTCATGGAGACTGGATACCAAAACAGAGTTACATGTGAGTGAATATTGAACTGTTGGCCAGCAACACGACTCCAGAGGAATGATAATGTGGCTCCATGTTTGCTTATTGTTGAGCAAATGTTTGCTAACAGGTTAGCTCTGACAGCTTATTTAGCCGGGGATAATATGATAGCAGCGTATCTTGTTTTGATTTTATTCTGCCCCCTAACGGCCACAAATTGACAAATACAACTTGCAGATTTTCCTTTCCTTTTCGATTGTGCTAGCAGCTGACAGTATTCCTTATATTATTTCTCCCTCTTTCCTGCCTTTCAACAACCGTCTCTGCAGTTAACTGTCTAAGAATCCCACAGCAAACGTGAACGATCTTCATCCCTCCGCTGTCTCTCCCCTCCCTCCTCCCTCCCTGCTTCCTTTCTGCACCTGCATGCTCGCCCTTTTCCCTTCTTCTATCCATTCATGTCTGTCAGGCAATTACCACCTCCATTTCTCCTCTACATTGATTTTCTCCCCTCCTCCTGTTCATCTCTTCCATCCCCTCTCTCACATCCATCCTCACTTCCCCCTCTATACCTCGCATTCTTGTGGACTTTCCCTTTCTTCATCTGTCCATGGGTGGTCTATTTACACAATAACCACTCATTGTTGTTTCTTTTCCATCTCTTCCTCTTTTCCAGCTTCCATTTTTCACCTCCCACTTGCCCTCCCACCCGTGAACTCACTGAGCCCCGCCACCCTACCCTGTTTCTGCAGCGAGGTCTCGTAGACATTAGCTGTCTCCATTCTGCCTGACTGAGCTAAATTATTCCACAATAAGTCACTGGGCTAATTCACTGGCATAATCACCTCATGCATTTGAAATTTAAATGATTTCATGAGCGCCTGCACCACTCCCTCATTAAAGATCCCTCTCAGGACTCAAACAAGCAGGTAGGGGTGCACAGGAAGGCACAGTACAACTTTCCCCTGTGGGTGCACGTGTGTGATGGCATCGTGTGTGTGTGTGTGTGTGTGTGTGTGTGTGTGTGTGTGTGTGTGTGTGAGTGTCCTCATTTGCTGTTGAGTGGGAAGAGGGGATATATTTGAAGTTGGCAAGCATGTGTATTCCCAGCATCACCGTCCCAGTCCACCAATCGATCAATATACTTCCTGATTAACTGGTATTGGCTTACGCATGGTTGGCTTTTGACCTTCAAGGTCAAAGTGTTGCTGCATTATGAAGATGTCCTTCAGGAGTCGACATCCCACTGGCCACCCGGTGACAGCTTGACTGGATGCGGACTCCTGGGAGGTGTGGCATTGATCGGTGTGTCGACAGGCACCCAGAAAGCAGAAGACTGCCGCAGACACAGAAGCTGTGTTTATACAGCAGACATACACACATTTGGATCCAAAAGATGAATGCTAGATAGAAGAAAATCAAAGAGTTGAAGTTGTGGCAATCAACTAACTGTTTCATCATGTATGTCTGAGCAGAGGGGAAACAGGGCAGCCAACCAAGAAACATCCAAAAATACACAGAAGAATCAGGTTTTACAGGCACGAAAAACATGCACATTTACACACACTGTCTGCCCCAGCTAAACCATTAGCCTGAACAGAAATCTATTTTCAGCGGGATATAAAATTTCTGAACAGCAATCAGAGAGTCAGAGAACATGAAGCTGTCAGAGATGGGTCGAATAGAAGTTGGGACATACTGCCTCTGGCTCGCTCCATACTGATGCTGCATCTAACCTCTTTAAAGCTGTACTTGCTAAAGAAAAGTACAAGATCTTTCATCACGGAACCTTTAATCCAGACTAATAAACACAGTTAAGTGTCAAAAACTGCATTCATACGGATACTTAAATTGATTTAATATTGTCATATAATTAATTATGAGACATATTGAACAATCAGAACCAGGCTGATACATACAGCATGTCACATCTTAAAAGGATACATATTGACTAAGTTGTTAAACATTTTTTTTAATATTTCTAAGCTTCATTTTGGTGTATAGATGGTGGGTTTGAAAGAAATCCAGCCACAACACCAGCTAGAAGGCTCTGACATGTCAAAGAATACGCCCAACATGTCAAACTAAAAATCTGATTGGTTGAAGACTATGACAATCAACAATATCGTGCCCATTTACTTAAACTGCAAAGGGATTCACTTGTAAGTCTGAAGGCCTCCGGGCATTTTTTTTTTACTTAGACAGCATAGGGGCGAAATCTGATTGGATAAAAGCTCTACTTAAAACAAGCTGTGCTGAAAGCAGCGCAACTGAAGAAGACAGTAGCTGTGCAATGAACTAATGAGCTAAATATTTAGATGTATATTTAGATTAATTTAGATTAATACATGTAGTGTATTTATGAAAAATAATTAAATTATAAAATAGCTATAACTTTGTGATTCTGTCTTGGCCAGCAGAGAAGGCCTTGCTGGCGCTGACGGCCCTCCACTGCAAAGTCCTATGTTGCTAACAGAATAGAGAATTTTATCTTGTGGCCATCCAGAATGATATGAATCGATTTGAAGAAATCTCTCTGAATCTCTCTGAACTTACTATGGAAGCCCATTCCCGCAGCAAAAAAAAAAAAAAGATCACAAAAAAAAAGAAAAAAAAAATAAGATCACTAAAAAAAAGAAAAAGAAAAAAATAGTAACTAAAAAAAAAAAAAAAAAAAATGTAATTCACAAGAAAAAAAAAAAAGAAATCCACCCACAAAATAAATAATAATAATTCTAATTTTGGTCGCTGAGGTGGCGACCAATAAACACCAACTGGAAACATCTTTTTTTTTTTGCTTTTTTGCTGACAGAGAAAAAGTAAAAAAAAAAAATATATATATATATATTTTTTTTTTGTGAATTCATAATTATTATTTTTTTTTTTTGTGAATTCATTTTTTTTATTTTTTGTGAATTAATTATTATTTTTTTTTTTGGTGATCTTATTTTTTTTTTTTTTGCTGGCGCGAATGGGCTTCCATAGTTTATTGGTCGCCACCTCAGCCACATTGGTTTCATTCTTTATACTCCAGAGCTTCAAGGGTGCGTTTGCTCAGTACAATCCATGTGAAACATCATCTGTATTTCATGTGTTGTAAAGCCACGTTTTAAAGAAGTCTTCAATGTACTCACAATCCATTCATATGTCATAGCTGCTTCTATGACTGTTGTGTTAAAATATCTCATAATTTCGACTTTCTATAGCAACTGGAAAAATCTGGTCAGTGTTATGGTTACAGATGGATACACCAAAAGTTTTTCTTTTTTTTTTGCTGGTGGAAAAAAAATTATTAGAATTATTACGGTATTATTTATTTTGTGGGTGGATTTTTTTTTTTTTTTTGTGAATTACATTTTTTTTTTTTAAGTTACTATTTTTTTTTTGTGATCTTATTTTTTTTTTGTGATCTTATTTTCTTTTTCTTTTTTTTTAGTGATCTTTTTTTTTTTGCTGCGGGAATGGGCTTCCATAACTTAACCTGTACGACAGCGGGGTTCTCACAATGTCACAGGATCACGCGAGGTCGCGGTATAACATATCACACAAAAATCAATCTTGTAAGACCTCAAGTAATGCATTTGTGTCCGGACAGCCAGGGCACAGACCGATCCGTGTCCTGTGAGGAGCTACTGTTACCGCTACAGGCTCGTAAAAGGCTCCTGAAGAGGTTAGCGTAGATGCTGCAATCAGTTACATCAGAACTGGAGAGTATTCATTAAAAGAAGAGCAAAGAATGGCACTGACAGATTTTCTCAATGGGAAAGATGTTTTCGCTCTTCTCCCGACTGGCTTAGGCAAGAGTTTCCTGCCAAATATTTTTAAAAGTGCCTGCCCTTTCCAGACAGTTTCCAACGACGGCTTCTCAGATCATTCTGTGAAACAAACCATCTGGCGGGGCAGGTTAGGAGTCAACCTTATGTTCAGAAATGTTTTTCTTGACCATCACTTTTTTCCCCCTTTGACAGGTCCACTTTCATGGTATCTGGACCTCCCATTAGATTTCAGTGAAAGGTTATTTAGTGCACCAGTCACCAGCAATATCTATCCAGTTTATATGACTAAATATAGAAGGGTCAATATTTTCATCTGATTATTTTCATAATTGCTGCTATATCCCACCACATTGAAATAAAAAGTACATCAATCAACTTGTAAGCCATAAACTGTGCAATGCTAGGCATAAATTGTCGTAATTGTAACGTCCACCCAGCTGCCTTCAATCTACTCATCACCTCACACATATATACTCCCCTGCGTTCCCTGTTCTGGTTGTCAGGTCGTCATTGTTCGCCCCCTCGTGCTCTTCGTGTCTCCCGTGCTGATCCCTCGTGTTTGTTCAATGGTTTATGACTTTGCCTTTCTTTTTTGGGGGTTTTTGCTCGCTCCCTGTTGGAGTCGCTTTAAGTTCTGGTTTATTACTTTTTTGTGGACCAGTAAAGTACCTTGTTTTCAACTTCACCTCGTCTCCAGTGTCGATCTCTGCTCTTGAGTCTTTGCTCTGCCCCAGAATCGTGACAGTAATACTCCATATGCAGAAACACAGCAGTGTGTGTGTGTGTGTGTGGATATTTTATTGCAGTCTGGTGTTAGTTGTGCATGAGTTAATCATGGTACCTACAATGGGTTGTTGTGTGTAAAGACGTGGTGCTTTCAAATTAGAGACTGCAGTAAATGTCCTGCTGCCTTCAGAACGCTGTAGGGATTTATCGGAGGTGTTTTCAGACTGTAAAAATCATTATTGATGACAGATTATGCTAAGAATCAGTCACACTAATCCACAGTACGAGCTGTTTCACTAACATTCTTGCTCTGATTGTATTGAATTATTTTACAAGACCTGTTTCAGTCAGAATTGAATAGAATAAATATGAATATGTTTCTAGCTGCTTTCAGATGTGTATGTGAACATGCAGGCTACACAAATTATACAGAAACAACCTGAAACTTCCAGTGGGAATGCAAAAAACACACCTTTTAAGTGAAAGTAAAGTAAGAATTTGAGTCATGTGATACACTTTAAATCTGAGTTTTAGAACAGAGACATGATTTTTGCAGCATTGAAAAGCAAATCAGAGCTGGGAAAATGCTGTGACCAAAAAAAAACGATGGATTTAATTTACATGGGGTTTGTTTACAAGGTTATTCTAAAGCGTGACTGTGGCAACTAATTTCCTTGGACCCCAATGGCAAACCGGAGTTAGCATGTAGTTAACAAAATTATGTTTCCCCCATGCCTAGGCCACATGCAGCATCACTACCGCAGGGCGTGTTGGTAGGATGCTGAGCGTCTACTCTTGTGCCAACTTTCAAGGGTGCGGAGGAAGGTTGCGCCTGGCATTGCTAAGCGACCGTAATTAAATAATGTAATACCATTATATAATTTAAATATTGTCCGTGAGACAAAAATCGTAAAGCTCTGGCCCTGCACTAAAATGATTCATTAAATATGGACTGATATTTACGGAAGAAAGGTGATTGGTTGTTCCATTTCATGAGACACATTGCTGCCTTCCAAAAGTTGAACTTATCTCAGGGCGCAGCCCTTGTGCCCGTAAATATAGGAGCTTGGGAACATGAAGTTGTCGCTCTTGCTTTTGAGTGTGTGTTACGCACAGCTAGATCAACAAGAATGGATTTTAGGGTGCAAAAATAACTGTGTCCAGACCCTAACGTGACTTTTTGATAGCATTAGCAAAATCAGTCTTTGGTTGCTGTCAAAATCCATTCAAACAGAAAGACGGATAAAAGGCCAATCTATTGCTCTTTAAAAGATATCGGACATCCCTTGCATGAGGAAAAGGGAAAGTATAGCCTTCCCATTTTTTAAATGTCATCCAAATGCACACACAATGCTTTTCATACATTCCCAAAGTGAATTTGGCCGCAAGTGTGTAAGAATAAAGTTGAAGTCTTGATGTTGTTCTTCCTGAACTGTCACTAGATTTCTGGTCATCTGAGTGACAGCTTGCGTCAGAGGTATTGTCAGTCGAACCTATTAGCCTGTCAAGACTCGAAGGCAAGTTGTTTCATTCTTCCCACCATTACCGTTTGGAATGAAAAACAGTGGCAGTTTTGGAAATAATCCATTTACAACTGTGGTGCAGAGACCAATGACCATGAAAATAACAGGCTGTTGTATAGCTGTGTATGTAAATTAAAGCATATAAAAAGGTGGAATGTGGAAATCACTCTCGTATAGAAGAGGTATTTATTGTTCATCAGAAGGACGTTATACCCTTGAACTGATTATGTTACTATTGTTGTCGTTGTCAAGAGCTTATTCAAGCACAGTCTATAACAGTACATCAGGGAAATGACTGCAATTCAAATGTAATGGTATAACCACACAAGCACATTGGCACAACTATAAAAGCAGCCAAATTACAAAATCCTACATATGTATTGCTCACAAAGAGAAGACAGCTGAGGGAAATACAAAACAAGAGGCAAACCAGAAAGAAACCTGTCGACTCACTGGCATGCACCAGTCACCACTGAAACTCGCTGGAACTGAGTGACACGTGTTTACCTTTTTTTTGTTCTTTCCCGGATACCCAAATTGCTCCACGGATGGAAACAGCGAGAGCTCTCCCAAGCACAGTGACTGAATATGTGCATTTTTATTTTCCATAACCATCCCTCCTGACAGGCAGGAACACGCCTATTTAAGAGGGCTTTTTTTTTTTTAGAAGATGTGTTTTATATAGCAGGTCGTGTCAAGACTTGCCCACCTTCTTGAATTTGATTGACAAAAGGCAGTATACAAAACAGTGAAACTGAAAAGCTTTTTGTTGTTGTTGTTGCTGGTTGTTTCTTTCTCTTCTATTTACAGAGTTTAAAAGTTCCCTCTCCTTTTTGGAATATTTATTAAAACACATTTTGGACAAAAAAAATCCTCCTTTTTCCATTTTATAGTGAATGCGGGCCTTTTTTTAGTCAGAAATAAATCAAATGTACAAGTGGTTACATCAACAGTACCCGGGGGGCTTTGGAGAGAAACTTCCCACAGTGTCAACTTTTCTCGCCCAATCACACGCAACCTTGATGAACTTCTACAGGCAAACACTGAGCGAGGGGCATCCAAGAAGTTATCCAAAGCATTCGTCAGCATGGTTAAAGGGGAGTTCTGATTTGGAAAAAAAAGTGACTGAAGTCCCAGAGAGAAGAGGAGACGGGGATGAGAGAAGGAGGAGAAGAGAGGGATGAGAGGAACAGACTGATTCGTGAAACCCTACAGCAGCCCTTAAGCTAAAATCCATAACTGCTTGGCTGTCATAGCTCCGCGCTCAGTCACTCATCCAGTCTTAGACATTCACACACTCGTGCATGTGTTCCCACGACGTACACTACATCCACAGCCACAGACAAACCTGTCACATTTATCCAGACACAATTATGTGGACAGATGCTCTACCAAATCACATTCACAGTCATTCAAAAAATATTTAAAAGCAAAGTGCGCAACTCATTTAACTTAGTAAATTTATGACAAGAATGTATATTACTTAACACACACTGACCTATACCTTTGCATAATATTAACATAATTGAACGGGTGTTCACCACGGGTGTTCACTTTACTTGTGAAAGCAGAGAGTGCATGCGTGTGTGTGTGTGTGTTGTTGGTCAGCTTCCTGCCACAGTCCAGCAAAGGCCTTCCAAACGCCTCCAGCCATGCCTCCAGCCAATCAAAGTTAAAAGTCCTCACCATGACAACCGCGGCAGTAGCCCACTCTTCCGTCTTATCACCCTGGCGACCACCCTGTTTTTTCATTTCTTTCACGTAAGAAAGACTTCATCAGCACCTGTCGGGTGCGGGGCAGCTGCAATGGAAGCTACTTATGTAATTCTTGGAAAACGTTCATCTCTTAGTGTGTGTGAGTGTGTGTGTGTGTGTGTGTGTGTGTGTGTGTGTGTGTGTGTGTGTGTGTGTAAGAGATATAGGAAAAGAAAAGAGGAGAGTTTGCCTCCATGTACTGAGTGAATCAGATGACAGGTAAGCTACTTTTGTAGTTTGAAGAGAAAATCGAGGTAGTGCACAGCATGCGGATGACTGTTCGTCGTCCAAGTATCAGAGAAATTTGGGAGATGAAGTGATTAAAAGAATGAAGGAAGATGGAATGAAAGGATAGAGGAGAGCTTGTCAGATCAAGGGGGATGCAACGATTGGATAATGAAGCATTAGAAGTCAACATGAGTGTGATTTTAGGGCATGCAAAGTGCGTATAAAACAATTTTCACACTCCCAGTTAAGGAAATAATTATAGAAACAAAGATGAGATTCACAACCTAAATGGGACACTGCATGAAGTGACTTGCAAGTGTTGTATACATTTCAATTCACACAAATAACAAACAGTGGTGCTGCTAAAAAAAAACTTATAATAAGGGCTACAAATAATGATCATTTCCATCATTGAATAACTTTTTGAATAATTGTTTGAACTAAACATTTTTCAGAGAACAAAAGGGCATTTCCAAAATGCTGTCTGACCAACACTCCGAAACTCAAAGATTTTTAATTTACAATTATTTAAAACAGAGAGAGGCAAGAACCAGCAATTTGGGGCATTTTTTTTATAATAAATGAAGTAAAAGATGAACGGATTATCAAAATTAAGTTCAGAGTAGATCAGCCCAATAATGGAGTTAGACGCAGTACACTTTGACTGTCTTTTGGTTGTCTTCGTATGCAGTGTTTTTGTACTTGCCTTCATCCGACTTGTTTTGCAAATCATTGTGCAAAGAGGGTTGTGGCTATTGAGTGTGATAAGCCTCTAACTTCTTGAGACTTGGCCAACCCACTCCCTGACTACACTAACACACTATAAGCAGTGGCAGCTGGTGGAAAATGTTCTTGGTAGGGCTGTGCCACATCCAATCAATTTCAGCAAACATCCCAATATGATTTAATGCAAAACAATTCAGGTATCAAACACGCATTACTACTTTGCAGTTAAATATTTAACATTTATTCCAACACGAAAAAAAGCAGTAAATAACACTTTGACAAACGCGTCAGGACATCTTATTTGTGTCACCCTCACAGGCAATTCAGTATAATATAAAACACACACACACACACACACACACATATATATATATATAATAGTATAATAGAACATGTTTGTTTGGGAAAACAATAGGGAGGTAAAGATCAGGAGAAGTAAACATGAAGTGCAATTAGGAAATATGGTGTTAAATTAAGCTATGATGAGTTTTCACTGTTAATTTACCATCTCAATTAAATGTTGATGCCTCCATGACCAAGTTAAGCAAATGAGACTGAGGACAACTATGTAGAAGAAAAGATGTTCACTTTGCCTAATATGTATCTTGACAGAGTTCTCCATGTGTGCCCCGGTGCTCTCATGTTTCCTTACCTCCTCATCCCTCACTCCCTAACTGTCCGTGCTGGATCTGTCCCCGTTGTTTTTAAAAAGCTAAATAAGTTATTAGCACGACTGCATCCAGCGAGCCAAACCTGTCTGGTGTACAGCTACTAGAGAAGCTTTGCATGTACGGCTCCCCAATTGGCTAAACTGCTTCATAGACGAATTAAAGACGTGAAGTACCAACAAAATATCTTGAGCTTCCTTGCAAGGTTGCAAAAAGTCTCACAAATTCAAAAGTCAAAATCAGTGGTTTATTCATTATACATATGCACCTATACATACTTTATAAGTGTTTAATTTATAATATTGTACAACTTGGAAAGGTCAGCATCAACAATGCATAAAAAAAGCTAAAACTGTTACCTTCTTTGCTGCCGTCATGTCGGTGCCTGCTCCATCGTACTCATCTCCACCCCATTCACCTCGAGGTTCATCAAGACCAGCTGTCCAATGGGTCCTTCCAGATGTTCCAGATGACAATATGATTTCATCCCTACTCTTCAAATTACTGTAGAACATGCTGTGACCCCCCCTATAAAATCTTCTCATATGTCAACTTTCCCCATTGGGCAAACTACATCAAATAAATTAATTTCTCTGAATTAAATTGTAATATTGGGGCATTAGCTGGAACGACTGATGCTGTTGTTTTTCTTGGGAGGACAGTGTTCGAAGAAAATATCTTCTAACTAGGACTGGAATTGATGATCATTTTCATTATATTTGGTTAGATCCTGTTGCACTCTTTTGCCAAGTTCTTTGACATGTTCTGTGACATTGACCTTCTGCACACAACTCAAAACACGGCATTCACATAAAAAGACTTCCAGCCAGTTATTTAGTCATGTATTTTTGGGTTGGGAGTTGATAGATAGTTTGTCAAACCAAGTTATACAAAGCCTGTGCCACTACAGCAAGAGGCGGTGACACTGTAGCTTTCCTGGTGTAAAGAAATTCTTCTGAAGCTAAATGTTGTTTACTTTTCAGCGGCTGGAAGGTCCTAGCAAAGGTTAAGTGATCAGACATTGAAAAACACGAGTTTTGTGTTCCACTTTGAAGCCCATTCAATGCAACTTGGACTACTCTTATTAATAAGTATGCTGCAGAGGTTCAAAAAAAAGAAAATGAGGAGAGGGAAGTGATGGATGGTAGCAGCCAGATCACACTTTTGATGCTGATGTAAACAGGAATAATAAATGAAGCTATTTTAGGTGTGGAAACTCTGCAGGCCTTGTCAATTAGCAAACCGTGTGAATAATAACAGTCTGAGCCAAGAGGCTGCACTTTAACTTGCAATTACACCTGCAAAACTAGTTATTTGTGGCTGCTGGTGACCAAGCAATCACACACCGCCTGCCACCATTTTCAAATTATTCACCACTAGAAATGCATTCTCCGGCGCTGATTGTCATTTTACCACGGCCAGGCAAGAAATTAAATGGAAATGTCAAATGGTAAACAATCGCCGGAAAACTTGAACACGTTCCTTCTCACACACACACACACACACACACGCATACCTCATGCATGGCGCCTTCATGCAATTTGAATTTCCATTTGTAAGCTCACTTGGCAGTGTGTCCCAGGAGAAGTTTTGAGGGGGGGCTAATGTTTTATTGATGGGAAGGTGTGAAGTCACCTGAACTCTGTGGTTCCCTTTCACACAGGCAGGCCTCCTGCACAGACATGCAGCAGTGGGGTGATTTGTTTGTTCAACAACGGCAAGAAGGGATGCCTAATTCCGGTTGCTCAGGGTACATTTATTTATCTCTGCTTGAAGGAATGCAGTTATGGCCTATTTATTTCTCTATTTTCTCTATCTTTTTTGTATTTCTTGCCCCTCCCCCCCCCCCCCCCTCCCCCTGTTGGCCCTCAGGCACCTGCAGTCATTTACCTGCATTCTGTTTCTCCGTCTCCCCATTTTCCCCCCTCCCCCCTCCCACCACCAAATACAATCTCTCTCCCTCTGTCTCCAGCAGCAGCGCATGCATCCCGGCAATGGGATATTGCTTTTCTAATCTTGCTGACAGGGGACAATATTTATGTATTGTTTTTCAATATCCATTTTGCATGCTTACATAGGCCTCGGTTTGGCTCCGACACAAAAAGTACGGCACAAACACACAAGTCCCCTACCGACGCCTATGTGTTTTTTTATGTGCTCGCATTTACCCCTCTGTCTACTCCACTCAACAACCATTATTATTATTATTCCTTCTTGGAGGGCAAATAAGGGACAGGGAGGTACCCAGACTCCATGAAATAAAAGTTTGGACAAGTAGAAAGCTGTTTTGGAAGTTGAGTGTGAGTGGTCAGGGCAGTTCACATGGAGGCGCAAGGCCTTATCAACAGCATGATTGGAGCTTGGAGACGAGTCTTGGGGGCCCTGTATATGGACAGCACTATACTGTGGGGAAGGAACTTCTCCTTGGTATTCAACAGCTCTCGGCTTCCAGGGTTTGGTCCAGGGTTTGGGTTTCTTTAAAGCCTCTCTCCTTCGCTCTCACTCCCTCTTTCCGTTTGTCTTCCTTGCGCTGCCGAAGGCCATTGTAAGTCCCTTCACAGTGTCTGTCTGTACAGTTCACCGGTGTCCCTCCAGACCTCCCGCCCTTCTCTTCCTCTCCACCCCTCCCCCTTCCCCCCCATCTCAGTCCCTCGGGCTCTGACCCTGGCCAAATGTCTGACAGCTCACTAAACAGAACGGCCTCGTGATCCGCATTGAGATAAACACACACACACACACACACATACACACAGACGTAGACCCTGAATAAGACTACCAAACAGTATGTGTATTGCTTAGCAATCTTGAGGTGCGAGCGCTTCGGTTTGCTGCAGTGTATTTTCTGTGATTAGGTGCTTTTGAATTCAGAGTTCTCTAAAGCTGCAGCACCTGGCATCTTATTGATCCTAAAAGGACACATGTTTCTGAAAGACATAAGTGTAATGAATGATATCACTGTGTGTGTGTGTGTGTTTGTCCTTGATCAGTGTTGCATTCTTGCAAAACTTCAGTGTATTTCTTGCCATTGTGTAAACAACAAAAGCTTGACAAAACAGCTTTTTTGTGTCTCTCTCACTCACACACACACTTAAACGCACACAGGCGCTGAGAGGAGACACAAACTAAATGATCCATAAACAATGATTTATGAGATGAGGGGGGGATGTCAGAAGTAGGATGTGAAATATTCAGCAGCTATTCCATATTCACGGCGGACTTAGAGGTTGCATGGATCCGCTACACAGCAGCAGGTTATACACACACTGATGCACTCTATAACACTGGGGATCGAAGCGTGCATGTTGGCTTGTCAAACACTGGCTGGGGGGGGGGATGGCTCATATCTTACCACTGTATTATAGGCAGCGTCATCAGTTTCTACAAAAGTCTAATCACCCACCCGGTGTAGGTTATGCAGGTTTTGAGGCAAAGTAGGGAGAAGCAAACCCACACATGCATACAAAAACACGCCATATTACAAACATTTCCCAATGCACAAGGAAAAAAAAGGAACTTACAAAAAGTGGTGCATGTGCTGTGCGAATGTTACACACACACCTCATGCTCAGCTACTTAATCTGATGAAATTGAAGTGAAGGCTGGTAACCACGTTTTTAAATTGTATTAAGTATTAAAGAGTTGGGTTTCTTCTGGGATTAGTGGCCTTCCACAATCTTTTACTTTTAGATGCTCAACTGCCAAGTCTGGTTTTCACTACAGCTCTACTGCCCTTCTCTCGTATTTATTTATTCATTTTATTTTACAAATCTCAAATTATTGACAAATATTTTTAAATAATAAAAATTGGATGAGTATTGCTTGTAGAAATTAATTTGCAAAAACAAGTCAAAATTGATGACAATGTTGACTGGTCAGACATAGTTAGCTCAATACCTCAGATTTTCATATTGACTGGATTGCATTGCAATTTGGTGCACACATCCATGTTCCCCCTCAGGATAAATGGTAATAACTTTGAAGATCATAAATACTCTTATATCATCAGGTCAACATTTTAATGTGTTATTTATGACCAGATAGTTGTAATACTAATGACTATTCTATCAGCTTCAGGTGTACTTTGTGTTTAGAGCTAATTAGCAAATGTTAACATTCTAAACTGAGATGATGAACATGGTAAACATTATACCTGCTAAACATCAGCACTTTGTCATGGTGAGCATGTTACCATGCTAAAGTTAGCATTCATGTCAAAGCACTGCTAGTACCTTAGTATAGCATCACAGAGCTTTTCTGTGGGGGGGAAAGCCACACCCACTATTTTAGATTGTGAAAATGTCTTGTCTCAAATTTGAAAAATAAACGCACACGCAGATACACACCTTGACTGCAACAAGAAGCACAGATTTGTAGTAAACCAACCAAAGGCCTGGTTCAGGGTCATCTGTGATGCACTTTTAAACAGTTGTTATATCTTATTGCCACAGTGCTTTATGGGTGTTTTTATTTCTGCTTTTGACTGGCTTCTAAAAACACCTGGCAGTCTTTCTTGTTTTTCTTCCTCTTATAATAATTGGTGTGGTAACATTTGATAAATCATTTGCAACACTGTCCCATAATCTCATATTATTACACAATAATGATCACTGTGTAAACAGAGGTTCTCTGTGATTAAAAAGCCAACAAATAATCCACAGGTTACACTCGACCAGCTGCCTTCTGTCTATTCTGAAAGTGTCCGCTGCTAAATTGGAAAGCTACAAGAAAAGGGGTAAACTGTGGATCAGAAATGACTTTAACATTCTTAAGAGGGTGCTATAATAAATACCATGCAACAGTATGTCACATTTAAGTCTATGACGCTGGCTTAAGTTAAATATAAAAATGTCTATGAAATATTCATTATGTTGATTTAATACAGCCACGTCAATTTATCTTAATACATATTGTAAACTAAATAATATAACGTACCGGATTTAAACACAACTGATCTGTACATTGTTAGCGGTGCATAATCAGAATACATTAGATGCTCACCCTAAACAATACATTATTTTGCCCAGTTAAATATAAGGCTAATGGCTTCATGTGTGCATTTTTTAGTAGGTGTAACACCTTGAAGATCACATATTTACTTGTTGAATAAAAAAATAATAATAGAGACTCTAGTTTCTCAATGTCCTTAAATCCTCACTGGTTTACTGTTTACCATTTGATTAATTACAGAAATTATAAAAAAAAAAGGCAGCACTGCCTTAGGGAGGCAGGTTCATTTTTTTCACCAATGCTACAAAGTTTGCTAAGTTCGCTAATTGGTCACCAGGGAAATCCCCAACACTGAAGGTGTTTGAATCTCCCTGCTGTTTCATTACTAAACCGAATCCATCCACATTTATTAGTAAATACTATAATTATGATGTTGACACAATTAGCTTCTGATATTTCCGTGTGAGTTGTGCCTATGGTGGAAGTCCTATAAATAGAAATCCACCAGTAATCAGTCAGCTATAGAAAGATACCACAGTGCATCACGTGCAGCTGAGCGTGATATTACTGCTTAGCAGTGGCGGGCCGTGCATTTTATACCTGGGCCTTCACTGCTGTCCTGCAGCTGAAACACAGCTACGGTTATTATTTGTTTTGTGTAAAAATGAAGCCAACACCTGTAAATACACTAACTGCCGAGAGTGCGTCTCCTCTCTGCTCTGACTGCTGCGCGAGGCTTCTGTGAGAGTACCCGCCTGTGTGTGCTTTGGGGCGGTGGAGGGGCTCACGGCAGCACCCGCTGCTCGTTCACGACAGTGCAGAACGGTACGTGCTTTAACGTTATCGAGTCAAAACACCAGCAAAGTCTACAACAACACCAGAAAAAGTCGCTAGATTTGTCGCTAGTAGTTTTTGACAAGAAAAATCGCCATGTCATGGTGCCTGAAACCACCATTTTTGATTCAGAATCAGCTGTAGTGTGTGGTTGTTCCAAACTATTTGTTAACTCCAATATATGGAAGGAAACAAACATTCATGTTTAATGACAGTGTGTTGGGCTGGTTATTTGATAAAGGTGATCATTTACCTATTACCTATTGAACAAGTAATTATCCCACTTTATACTTTACTTTTTGTGCCTTCATACAAATCCATAATCCATAAAAATTATAACAAAGTCAAAGGATAACGTTTAGAATTTTGGATGGTTTACACTCACTTCAGAGTGGTTGAAATTATTTCTGGGACAGTGACAAAAAAATAAATAGCCTGGAGCCTTGTAGACCAGCTGCTAAAATCAAACAACAAAGGGATCTGTATCTGCCAATATGGATCATCATCAATGATTGACCATTAGTACCGGTGGCAAAACAAAACCTGATCAGGGATTTCTTTTGTGCTGATCCGATCTGTGATCTATTCCGTGACTCTGATCCGTGATGCGATCTGAACCGTGAGTTTTATGATCTGTTGCACCGCTACAGTTTTGAGTGATCCCACAAACTGTATCCAAGTCCAGAAGGGAAACGCTAAACCTAAGCTACACTGATAACACACACTGGTGTCCGCAGCAACTAATGTAGTATGAAGTGAGTTTGCAACACTGAGTTAGGGTCATAATGCTTTTGCAACCCACTAACAATCTTGGTAATGTAGAGCAATCATGAGTGGGCAGGGGAAGGAAGGCAGCTAGCTACGAAGAGCAGCACTCTGGGCGAGAAGCTGAAAGCAGTAAAACACTACTAATTTCTATCAAACACAAGACTGAATAAGTGCAGATGATTATGTTGTAGTTTAGCACTAATTCTTGGAAGGGATTTTGATTTATTAAAAGGGGAAAGATTTCAGCATTTCATTAATTTGAGAAGTTTGAAAGCAGAGTGAGGAAGAGGACATACAGCTGCAGTGAGACTTGGTGTGACGCCAGCAGGGGAACACATGTGGCTCCAGAGACAGAGGCCTTTACAACTTGGGCAATGAAATTGATTTTTCAAAATCCCTCACACAGTTTTCATTGAAACATGCATAGCATTGAAATAAATGCAATGGCACATTTCACTCAGGAAATGGAAACAAAATCGCAATTTTCCACAGGCATGCATGTTCTTTCTTTTAAGGGAAGCTGTGAGAGCATGACAGAGACTAAACAACACACATGCACTGCCCTCCTGTCTTACATCCCTCTATTTATTCACTCATCCTCCATCCAACCATCCTTCATACTTCCTCAATACCACAGAGAGCAGACATTCTCAATTAATCCTCCAACTGCATGAATTATTAAGACGTTTAGCATCAACCCCTGCGTTGCCTCAGCATGTCATAATTCTGTCATGAGCTCAGCTTTACTAACCTGAATTAAAAAATGTCAGCAGTTGACCTTAATAAAACAAGGTGGGACATTAACTTCTAACCCCTCAGGTACATATTGTGAGTGTGCTGCATGCGGTCATGTTTGATTTATAAAAGGGAGGAGTTATGGCACTTTAAAATGGCTCTGAAGTTGTGAATTATGATTTAGAAATACATTTTGTATTTGTAGTAACTGCCTCTGTTCAGACTCAAGCAGGGCCTCCTGCAGCAACCAGCCACCTGACCCAGATCCGGCTTCGCTGTAGCCTTTTGCGACCAGCAGTTGGAAGCTCCGGCGGGAAGAAGCGAGCTCAGCGCTCAGCAGCAGCGTCTCCTCCTCTGGCCCGGAGCCGAGCATTGCCTCGTTTCTTCACCAGTCCCCCGCTGGGAGGAAAAAAAACGATACCATGCTGCTGGAGACCTAGGCTGTATTGCTGGCCCTGCTGGAGGGAAGGAAGGTACTTGAGAACCAGATTCAGGGCTGAGACCCCTGCAAAAGTAAAATGAGATGTTTTGTAAATGGAATCTGTTGCTCGGAAACACTACCACTGTGGTGCACAGGGACCGCCCAAATGGACACACAATGAAAGTTCCTTGTTCTACTTTTAAAAGTTAACTTCGGTTTCATGGCCACGGAGGAGGCCATGTAGACACAGACCAGGCCCGTCATAACCTCCACCACTTCCATTATTTTTGAATTCTTGTGGGGAATGACACATGATTGTTCATATAATAAACCTTATAAAATCCAGAAGGTGGAATGTGTTCCCATTTTGCAGAGTGACATTCAAAAAAAAAAGAAGAAAGATGAGATGGAACACACACAAAAAGAAAAGATAAGAAAACCTTGAGTGGTTGTTGTTGTAATGACACTCGGCATTGTTAGGCTCAAATCTAGTATGTTCCTTGTTTACATTCCAGTTAGTTGACTGTGAGCCTCTGCCAAACTCATAAAAGAAGGATGTTGATGTCTAAAAGTCTTCATTTTCAAAATCAATAGATGAGTTCAGAGTACAGTTATATTACATGGCTTTTTTTGTAGCCTACACAAAAAGTGTTGCAGTGTTTCTGTTACAGAACCTTCAAAACCTGAACTCTTGAAACTAAATCTCCTTGACCCCCTGAAAAGAATAGTTTGATTTTTTGGGCGAAATACTGGTAACTTCCTGGAGACCCGGACCCTCAAACATCAAATTGTCATTTTTAGGCTTCAGTTTTTGAGGTGCTGGTGGGTGGATTTGATTACCTTGGGACAGAGGCTTGCCCTGTCACCTGAAAAAATAACCTGCATTATATATGGAGGAAGTCTATGTGACGTCAACCATAGCTTTCTGGAGAGCCGCTGTGAAGTGTGTAACTCCGGCCATCGCCATCTTTGGCAGTGACAACACAGCCTAACTCCTAATCCAAAAAAATGGGCCAAGAGGTTGATCGTCAAAGTTGGGCATTTTAACATTGGGGTCTGTGGACATTGACTCGCTTTCGGAGCCAGCCTCAAGTGACCATTCGAACGACTGCAGTTTTTTTTAGCACTCCCACGTTGGTTTCATTTCTCAGCACCAGAAGATGCCTCCTGCCTAAAAATTGCGTTCCCACAAAAAAAACTGCATTTTATTAAGTTTTTATTGCGAAATTACGTTTCCAGGGGATTATGTTTGCTTTTGATTTATCACAAATACATTTCAAATGAGTCAGCAAAAGTGCACGTAGGAAGGACGTGGGGTGATGGGTGGGTCAATAAACAGAAGGCGTTTTTTTTGTTTGTTGCCTAAAAATAAAGTATGTTTTTGTTTTGTTTCAATTTCATAGTCATTTTAGGCCAATCAATGATGTTGTGTTGCCTGAATCAAACAAATGTGTGTTTTCTGTTTTGGTTTGATTTTACAATGTTAACATGTTACATGTTCAAACTGCCCTGTTTCCAGTCTTTGGGCTAAGATGAGCTACCCAACTGCTGGCTCCAGCTACACATTGACATGATGGATATGACAGTGGTATCGATCTTCTCCTTTAAGCCAGATGACAAAGAGCTGCAGTTTACTATTCCAGATGCTGCTTTTTTTGCTTATTACAATGATGGTGATGATTACTTTGTTGTCCAAGCCCAGCTTGTGGTCAGTTTTACAGCCATGGCATGAAGAAAAAGAATCTCACAGATGCACTAGTACGCCTTGTACAATAATACATAATATACCAACTGCAATATGACACAAAAACATTATTTTAAGCACACCCAGATTCAGATTGAATATTTTACATGTGCCTATTAAAGTCAAAACAAAGAACTTGGTGGTAAATCTGAATTTTGTACCATAATGGATTCAAATTCAGAATTCAAAAGAGGACAGAAATTGGTGGAAGTGAAAGGTTAATCGTGTCGGTGATTAGAGATGCTGAAGGGTGGTCACTGACCATGTTGGTCAAACAGTATGAATTGTTTCAGCTCAATTATAGAGTTGTTTAGCAAACGGCTCTGGGAGGAGGTCTTGTTATTTGCCAGTTTGTTATCCATTTTAAAATTCAGACTGAGGGTGTCATGGCAGAAACTCTAATTAAGGATGAATACCTCCCGGTCGCTTTCGTCAGATTTTCTGCAACGCTGTGTTGATGTCAAAGTTCAGTATCACAAATTACTGTTGGCAGGTGAAGAAAATGCCAACAAATATAAGTGTTGTTCTCCCCTCCATCAAACTTTTTTTGACTTCCTTTGCTTTCTCCCTCCCCTCCTAGCCATCTCTGTCTCTCAGTAAGGGGTATATTGTTAAATATTGATTGCTGGAGAGATTGGGGGGCTTAAAGGGAAAGAGAGAAAGATAGATGGATAGATAGATAGATAGATAGATAGAGAGTGAGTAACAGAGAGACAGCTAGCCTGCAGCCAACATAGAAAGGACCAGCCTTCTGTCTGGGCCTAGACACAGATGTTTGCAACAGAGCACCATTGCGAATAGAGAAAGCTCTCTACAAGTCTCACACACACACATACACACAAACACACATCACACACATGGCTGCACCCTCCAAACAGTGTGAGAGCGATGGTGAATCTGTCTCTTTCACATTAGGCTATAATTGGCAGGAGGCTGGCCGAGGCTATCACTTATCTTGTCACTGAGCAATTGTTATGGGTAATGGAAGCGGTGCACATGTGTGTGTGTGTCTGTGTGTGAGCAAGTCGGCGCGTCTGTGTGACGGAGAGTATTTGTGTTTTTGTGTTGATGTCAATGTGTGTGTGTGTGTTTGTGTGTCACTCCAGGCAGCAGATGGAGCTCCATGCTAATTGGGTGGAGATCAGTGGGGGAGTTTGGAGCAGACTGACCCAGGTCTGGGCTGCAGCTCCTGGGCTTGGCTCGCTCCCACCCCGGGCTCTGCGGCTGGTTCTCTGGCTGCTGGTACCAGGCTGTTTTAAATCGCTTCATCTGTCCATCCATTCGTGGTTAACCCCTTCTAACTGATAACCTAGACGACCAGCTTGTTTGTTCATTTGGACTTTTCCCTTTGCTCATTTATTTCCTTTAACCCGCCGTCTTCCCACCCCCATACTTCTTGTATTTAACTCTACATTCAACCCTTCTTTTATGCTGTTCTTGTGGAGCAGCAACACAGATATCCGGAGACTGTTTTAGTGATCTGTACTATCCACTTAATATATCTCAGGATGCAACACATTTTCCGAGTCCAGGAAATTCCGCGATACAACTGAAAAGACAGACACGTAATTGTGTAGCTACATGTTGCCTTAGATGCTATAGGTATCTACTGACTTTAGATGGCAAACCCTGTAAATGTTGGTTGATCAGGCAACACTGGTTGTGTATGAAGGCAAATCACTGTCAAAATCCGAGAGCGCAAATGAGATCCACGCGCGTATTTTACTTTGACAAGCGCTTTTACATCACTCGGCGAGCAAAATTACCTCTCGCGCTCGCAAAACTTTAACCTGCTCGCTCGCGAAACTTTAACCTGCTCGCGAGTAGTTCCTTTTTGACAGTAAGTGGGCGGACCCAGTCTCCATTGTATCTCTACATCTAATTGGTTACAATCCTCGTCTTTGGATTAGACTGGATATCACTCTGACACAGACGCTAGGTCTGTTAGAGGTGGTATTCAATCCGCCACTGAACACTACTGTACTCCACCACATCTCAGGATGTTCTACATTTGTCTGACAGGTTTTGTAAACTTTTCAGACTGTAGAGGCTGATGAAATACAAATTATGTTAAAAGCGTTTTTGAAATGCAATAATTAAAAATGTGTTTATCTTGTAAATGGAGTCAAGTTGCTCAGATTGGTTTAAATTCCCTCCATCATTCTATTACAGACAATGTGTGTTTGATAGTCAAACCTCTAGTGACAAACGGCTCAAAGAAACTCTTTGATCTGAATTGATTAAAACATGATGTGATCACATTTAATCATACTGTTGTGTTTACAGAAGAGATATAATGTAGTTGTATATAATATGAGCAACAATTTGGACCCGCTCGAGGATCTGTAGCCAAGATTAAGGACCACTGTTTGCCCAATTTAAATCACTGACAAGTAATTAGTGGATGAAAAAGTATTCAGATCCTTCACTGCAGTAAACATACTCATACCATACTGATGAAACAATCCACTACGAGTAAAATACCTGCATTCAAAACCTTAGTCAAGTATGTTATTATCAGCAAAATGTACTTTAAGTGCAGAAAGTAAAAATACCCGTGCAGTAAAATGTACATTATTTGCCCCTGACCTGTAGTGCAATCTGAAAATCTCCCCCTAGCGTCTGTGTCAGAGTGATATCCGGTCTATCCAAAGACGAGGATTAGATGTAGAGACACAATGGAGACTGGGTCCGCCCACTTACTGTCAAAAAGAAAAACTACCGGAGAGCGAGAAGGTTAAAGTTTCGCGAGCGACTTTCTGCAAGCAGAGTGATGTAAAAGCGCTCGTCAAAGTAAAATACGCGCACGGCTGTGTAGATCTCATTTGCGCTCTCGGATTTTGACAGTGGTTTGCCTTCATAGTTGTGCCTGGTGTTTGCATCATGTGCATTTTAGAATTACAGACCTGCAACATAGGAATGGTCCACAAGTTGAGCTTTCACTTTACAAACAGCATAATTGCACAAAATATAGTATATTAATATGAATATATTTTGTATTAATACAATACAAACAATCCTGCAGAGTTGCTCTACTTCACTCATTACTTCTGCACATTATCAAGTAGTCCTGTATCTCATTCATTTTAAACAGTATTGTTCTGTTTCCTACCACGTTTAACTGTTTTGCTTTTGTTTGGAAAGATTAATGATGAAGGCCTAAAGAGGAGTTTACCCAAGCTCCACTTTACAGCATGACATCATCACACATGAACAAACGTGGCTGTAAATAATGAAATATTAACTCAACCTCTCCTCAGCATCAAGAAATCATGGAGAAATCTGACAACTCTTGAGAGCCTATGGCTATTAAACCATGTTTCCCTTCCTTGAGCAACATGCAGAGATGGGGGAAATTGCATCATGCATAATACACAGTATGCTTGATGTTTGGACATTTGTCAGAAGCACTGAACCTGATGCCACTGGTGGGCACACATTACTTACCGGACATTAAAACATTGATTGGTAAAGTATACCTGCAAGAAAAAAACGACATTTTTTGAATGTTTTCTTCAATGATTGTTGAAATGTGTATAACTACAACAACAAGTAAGACAAAAGAAAATCAGGTATCTGTTGCTGTCAGTGGCGGCTGGTGGAAAATGTTCTTGGTAGGGCTGTGCCACATCCAATCAATTTCAGCAAACATCCCAGAATGATTTAATGCAAACAAATTAAGGTATCAAACGCGCATTACTACTTTGCAGTTAAATATTTAACATTTATTCCAACACGAAAAAAAGCAGTAAATAACACTTTCACAAACACGTCAGGACATCTTATTTTAGTCACCCTCACAGGGAATTCAGTATAATATAATATATATAACATATAATAATATTCTGTATAATATAATAATATATATATATATCATATAATATTCTGCATAATATAATAATATATATATCATATAATATTCTGTATAATATAATAATATATATGTCATATAATAATATTCACTATAATATAAAACACACACACACACACACACACACACACACACACACACACACACACACATATACACATATACACATATATACATATATATATATATATATATATATATATATATATAATAATATATATATATATATATATAACTATATATCCATTTCTCAGACAGGTGCTTCATGTCCCTCACTCCCTAACTGTCCATGCTGGTTCTGTCCCCGTTGTTTTAAAAAGATAAATAAGTTATTATCATGACGTCATCCAGCTAGTCAAACCTGTCTGGTGTACAGCTAGTAGAGAAGCGTCATGTACTGCTTCTCTTTCCTGCTAGTCTGCTGTCTGATTGTGAGGTCAGGCTGATCTGGGATCAGCTCTTTCAGTAGTTTCTCCTCTCAGTTCTCCTCTCAAACGGGTCTTGGAGGAGTAGTGCTCACACTGGCGCTCTCCTGTAGAGACTTCTCCTGACGAGAACGCGCAGCTTGGGGCAGGAAAAAAACTGCCCCAAGCTGAATCTATTTGAGGACGCTGATTGGCTGAATTGTATGTCACTCATTTATATCTTTACTCATCATTGGCTAAACTGCTTTATAGACCCGCCTCTTTGGGGCAGTTTTTCCAGCGCCCCAGCCAGCTGAGACGCGCACACACAGAGAGGAAGAGCAGACAGGCAGAGGACGTGCAGGAAAAGCATATATTTACCGCAGATATCATATTTTACACATATTACTGGGTGATTCCATGTTTCAAAAACACAAATATTGACAATTTGTATAGTTTATTTTTATTTTAAATTTTATTTTTATTTTTATTTTTATTTTTATTTTTATTTTTATTTTTATTTTTATTTTTATTTTTATTTTTATTTTTTGTAGCTCTAGGGGGGGCGGCGCCCTAGCGCCCTCTATGGACCAGCCGCCACTGGTTGCTGTCGCAAGACTGCAACAAATAATAATCAATTAATATGGGCCAGCCTATGTGCACTCTATTCGTGCTTCATTGCGCGTCACTGGAGTCTTCCACAAGTTACAAGCTTGGTAGCTGTCAATACTAACAAGTTGGATCATTTTTTTAAATCTTGCATACTAATAATGCTCAAGATTACAAACCCTAGCTTTAATGCCAATCAATCTCGTACAATATCTGACATCACTTTTCTCTTCTCCTCAGTTTGAGTGATTGTGCAAGAATCAACCTCATTGTTTGGCCCTGATCTAATTTCCTCTGTGAGCCGTTTTTTTTGTTGACAAAACCCGCATTGCCACACCCACCCACCCACTTTGTGATTAAATAATGCTACAGAAAAAAAAATTATTCAACTCTGGCATTTTGCACTCATGGCAGGAGTTCACGGCTGGGGGCTCTCGTGTGTACGTGTGGGCGGGGTTGGGGCGCGTGTGTGCTTGGGTACGTCGGAGTACTCTGTTATTATTTGATGGCACCCAGTGTGCATTTATCCATTATTCATGCCATGCCGAAGGGGCAACTTTGGGCCACGGTTTTGGCAAAAGCATGCCTGAACCCTTCATTAAGTCTCCAGCTAGTGTGTGTGTGTGTGTGTGTGTGTACATGTGCTCATGTATATGTGTCTGTGTGTCACACCAGAAGAGACTAATTTCCTGATGCTGGTAGTACCAAGTCGGTCACAGTGACACTAGCAGAAAAGCACGGAGTGCAAGAGAGCAGCTGGGAAAATGATGGTGTGTGTGTGTGTGTGTGTGTGTACTGTATGACCAGTAGACCAGAGCTGGATCTTTTTCAGTCAATGAAGAGGGATTTGAATGTGCACTGGCTGCCCTGATCACTCAAAACATTGTGTATTGAAAGTGTATTTCATGTGTCGAGACATCAGCCGAGAGACAAACACAGCTTTACATTCTAATAAGATTAGCTCAGCATGGTGCAATGCTATACTTTAAACCCATATTAAAGCTGACTGACGTGACTTCATGTTAAACATTACGGTCTTAATAAGTTATCTAATCTGGCAATCAGTCTTTCAAATATTTGCTTTAGATGACTTCCAACACAATAGCTTTCAAAATCCACATCCTCACTGTTTTTCCAAATCAGCATTTTTCAACTAGACATTATGCATTTGCAGGTTTCCTGATAAAGCCTGTGATGTGAGTATAACTGGGTTATTTTACTTTAGGGGAAATAACAGTACAGCTTAAACCTTAACAATGGCATATCTATTCCTTTGCAGAAAACAGTAACGCCTTTCACCATTACCTGTATTCATGACAGTGTGAGCTCTGGGAGTCTTTTTGGGGTTAACATCTGATACTTAAGAGACAACCTGTTGCCTGTCTATGCTCATTTTCTCCTCTGACTTGAATTAAGGTTTCTCTCACTGAAGAAAGGAAGACTCAGGAACAATACATTAAAGATGTTATACCTGGAGTAGAGCCAGCTTTTTTTGTTTGAACTGAGTTTGAGTATGTTTCTTAATGGCGTACCTTGACTAAGTTGTTGCTCTTCTTATTCAATATCATTCCTATAATTCATTAGGATAAAGGTTAAAGGCCCCTTTATGGTAATGCATTCTATTAATTTTTTTCACGGGTGGGGAGGAGGATGAAAAGGAAGTGGTAAGAAGGAATAAAAAAACAATAACAACATGTGGAATCTTTTAGTTCGCAATTCAAACAATGAACCAGTTACCAGCGTATAGCTTTAAGCTTCAAATAATGCGTTTGTGTCCGTTAAGCCAGAGAACGGACCAATCAGTGTTCTGTGTTTAGCTTAGGTGTTGGCGAGACATTACAGAGAGGCAACCGTTTGGTAAGCAAAGATGCTGCAGAACTGCCGTGTATTTCTTCAATGAATGACGAACAAAGAACAACACTAAAGACATGTTTTCTCTCTTCTCCTGACTCGTTTGATTGACAGAGGGGTCATCCAATCACCTGTAAAGTACGTTTTGAAAATAGCCTGCACTTTTCTAAACAGTGCCCAATGACGGCTCCTCAGATGGTACTGTGTAACAAACCATTTGGAGGGTCAGGTTTACAGTTTCACAACAATATATGTAATGTGTTGAATTCTAATCTTAACATCACGGACAAATCCACTATATTATCTTTTGTTAATGTGTTGACTTCTATTTTCAGGATCATGGACAGTTTCACTTTATTAATTATTCAGATTTGTTGATTTCTATTTAAGGACATTGGATAGTTTCTCCATCCAATATCTTTACCATGGACAGTTTTATTGTGATATTTTTAATGATTTTTAATTCAGGATCTTTATATTTTATGTAAAAGCAACAAGGAACTTCATTTTGTGTTGATTTTGGCAGTTCCTGTGGACAAAAGCGGCAGTGTTGAAGTCCAACAGGATACGCTTTAGAACACCTCACATTTTACTACAGCAAGGTCCAACAGTTTCCCCTGCTCAGTCCTGGTTTTGGTTTTCCTTTGCCTCTCCACCCTCCAACAATATGGCCGGGGTCTCCATCAGCGTGGTGCTGCTGCCACCGGGCACGGAGCTCTGCTCCACCCACCGAACCACTATAGTTTCGAAGCTGGCAGCGTTGTAAAATCTGGCTCTGCCCGTGTTGAGCTAGTCGCTGCCGGTGGGCCCTGCTGGAGTCTCAGCTGATTTCTTCAGATTTTGTATGATTTTTTGGACAGATTTACTAACTTGTTTCATCGTGGCCTGATGCAGCATCCTCCCATGTTTGATCCGCCATATCAAAGCAAATGCACATACACGACGTGACCAAAATGATGTAGGGCATTCAAAAACACCCAAAAAACGAATGCCTTAATTTGCATATGCACATCCACAAAAACACAAGTCATTCACATGCATGTGTCCACACATAAATGTGCACACATTTTGAACATGTCGGCAGAATCTCGTAGGACAGACGGGAGACATATGTAGGTAGCAGACTGCGAAGCACCATCTGACAGTAGCACTCACACAAACTCACACACAGCACTGACTACCGTGCACATATACAGAGGTCCATCTGAACGTATCTGTCTACTTAAAGCGATATATGAGCATATGTATAACCAATTTCGTTCAAGTTTATTGGTTCTGCCTTTACATTTAAGTAGCAAAATACATACATACAATCAATCAAATTAAGTGCAGCAGTAGTTGGAGTGTTTTTTTTTTCCATACTTAAAGAGATGTAATTGATTATTTTTCATTTTTCTATTCATTATGATTCAGTAAGATAAACAAGGTTTTAGAGTGAAATGAAAGCTACTTTTTTTGACACACATGATGTGAATATTTATGACATCTTTCACGGATATGTTGCTTAGCAAAGGGGTATTTTATGAAGCTACAACTAACTAACTAACTCTTTCAGAATGTTGTTAACGGCATTTCAGCTCCATCTGTTTACATTTCACTGGGGGGTGTCAATGGTGTGTGTGTGTGTGTATGTGTGTGTGTGTGTGTGTTTATGTGCTACGGATCTTACAACGAGCTCATCTGGTGGCAATGTGTCAGTGCCATTGACCCCTGTGTTCCCCATCTGGTTGGTACACACACTCAGCCAGCAGTGACAGCTGTTCAATCATCAGGCACAACAGACACACAAACATACCCCCCCCACACAAACGCATATACAAAAAAAGGCATGCATAATCAAAACACCATCTCCAATGTGCATACTGTCACACACATACGCAACCAAGACATGAGAACTTTACACACGGAGCGTGAAAATGGATTCCGCTACTCTCACAATCTTTGCATATTTTAATCACATTCCAGTGTTACTTATGCAGAATGTAATATTACAGTGGAGACAGATTTCTATCATTTAAATTGAAGAATCAGTGCCCACCATGTCAGGATAAGCCATGTTCTCCTGAAGGAGAATTGTTTTGGTTTTTAAATGAATGAATGGCTGAGAGGTATGTATTAAGAGTATATTGTTTTGCATCTTGTAATAAATATTGATATGTTCTTGATCACTTTTCTGTTGAGAAGATAACTGAGACTTTTGTGGGTTTTGAGGCACTGATAGCCTTTCAATGTCATTTATGAATGCTTTGTAAGGCATACTTAATTAACTAACGACTAACTACCTGAATTAATCATGAATTACAGTGTTAATACACGTTTATAAAGCATATATTAACATAGTCCCAACCATTAGTGCATATCTAAATCATTATATATATATATAAATGCATGAATAATGTTCATCTAAATAAGTTCTTAATCATTTACTTCTACTTCATAAAGGATGTTATTAATCATCTACAACTCCTTAATAATTGGTTTTAAATACAGACAATACTTCATTTACAAATGGGGAATCTATCATTTATAAAGTATGAAAACACAATCACGAAACTTATTAATCAAGAATAAAACATGTATAACTGTTATGAATTGCATACTAATGAGTGTTAATGTAGGAACAATGCTTTATAAATGATGAATTAACTAATGCTTCATAGTGTAGTTATTATAAAGTGTTACCACATAGTTCTGTCCGGTCTCTACTAATATGAGGTATCGTAGAGCTCCGTTTTGTTTTCCTGATTCAACAACGGCAGGACGTCGGTGATGACAGGAGGAGCATCTCAACTGATGGGCTTTCGCGACAATGCGTCACGCTAATATTTCGCCCGAGTTGAAAAATGAACTTGCGTGAATGAGGCGAATTTGCGTCATCAGCGCCGCGCCATTGCAATTTTGCCTTACTCGTGTCTCATTGCGTCTGTGCATAGACTTTGTATGTAATCTACTCACGCGAAAAATTCGCGCAGCGTTTGTTGTGAACACGGCTTTAGGCCCTAACCCGACAGAGATTGTTTTGCAGTTTGCTACATTTTCATTTTTTGTTAGCTACAACACAAACCATGAACTCTTCACTGCCTTATAGTTAATAGTGCAGTTTAGATTATTTGGAACAGCAAATCTCAAGTACTGCATTCATTTGCCTCCTGCTGTTTTCTGTTCAGATCATGGTAACAATTGTTAAAGTCATATAGCTCTGCTTTTGGTGATGTGAGGGCCCCTCTGCTTGCTAGCTTTGCTGTTGCTGTGTGTTTTCTCTCTCCAGGGCTACAGACCTGATTGGAGATGCATCAGCGTCATGGGACACACCTGGGCTCGGTGTGCTCCTTGCATAAAAGCCTTAGCAGCAGCCAGTCCTTTATTGGCAGATCTCCTCTCAACACACATCTTTGTGTTGTGGATTTTGGTTCTTTTCGCTTGTTTTTACAGCACAAGACCCATGTAGCACATTTTCACTCATCTATTGACAGATCCTTCCTATCTATTTGTCACAGAGGCTGAGAGATTATGAATGTAAAGGAGTGTAAAGAGTGTGTTCCTGACTGAACTTCCACTCAGTTTCATACTGTTGCAGAATAAAGGTATTGTTGCTGTCGCAACAATAACATGTTACAAAACTAATTCATGTTTGCAATTTAATTTCTGTTCATGCAGCAATTGAAGCATCTCTTCTTGTATCCATTTCTTCAAATAGAAATAATGGAAAAACATCAGACCGAATTCAGTCAGTTAGCATACAGACACTTTTGACTCAAAAAAGGCACAATTTGTTCCAGATGGCACCATACTATCATCAGGGGTTTCTTTCAGATTTGTGACCTACAGGTACCAGGATCATTTGCACTGTGCTTATCTGATGCCACCTGCCAAGAGCCATATATGAGCTAATGCCAAGACAAGGTACCACTTTTCAGCACACGCCAGTGACAGTGAAGTATCTCCACAGTCACAGAGTGCAGTGCCGAGAATGTTTGTTAAGCAGGAGAGCCACTGGCGTATGCATATTTTCAGGAGGAGAAATTTTATAATATCACTTTTAATCATAAACTGCAGTTCTGACATTGTTGACAGAAGTGTGCAAGCCTACAAATACATAGGCTGCTACATGTTTTCGTAAACAAGTCTGAACCTCTTCAGTGTCATGTCCCGGCCTCATGTTGTGTTGCACCTAACCCCCATCTGGACATGAGAGCCCATGGAATGTGGTGTCCAGGGTATCTACCGTCTTTTCAACCCCAGGCTGCACCATGGCTCTGCCCAGTTCAGTTACATACTACCTGAGTTGACTGGGTTGACCTTTACCTTTTAGTGTGGTTGGGTCGATGTTATGTCCCCGGCAGGGCTTGCATTCATCTGCACCACCCATTGTACCCATTGTACCCATAGAGGGCAGAGCTAGTGCAAGTTTAAATGAAAGTTACAATATTGTCACCTAAGGGTCTACCAAGGGGGAGCTGCCACTCCTATGTCGCTCGCTGAAGATGGTGTAGATTGTTGAGCAGCAATGTTTACCGCCTTCTATACTGTTGGGTTTTAAAATATTCATGTAGGCACATCCTGAATGGCTGTCTACGCTTATGCTTATTTTCAGTGGTTGAGGCTAGTGGAGAGTATTATCCATTGAGTCCAGTAGAGGGCTTCTCTTGTGCTTATAGATTTAATAGCTAGCTTGATTTCCTGATTCAATCATTTGAGCATTTGTTTTGTCAAGAAAAGCATTAACCTCAAATGTGTCTACATTGGCCTCTGAAGTATACAGATTGTAGTTCAATTATTTGAAATGCTCATTAATAGTGGTGGGATGCGCGGAAGTTATGCCATTTGCCCTCCGAGGAATAGCCCTCCTATAGCCGCCGCTATATAGTTGGTGGGATAGCAGTAAACCTGCTGTGTCGTCATGTTCACAAACCATTTGTCTTGATTTGAATAAAAGCTGTTCAGTATGTCTAGTAGACAAGTTGACAAATTGAGTCTGTAACAGTAGCTGTTCGTTATATGATTCAGGTTAAGGGTTGGTAGAAAATCTCTTCTCAATTTCTGTGACTTGAGTAGACCGTTTTGAAAGACGTTTCTTCTCTCAAGCGCTGAGTACAAGATTACATATCCTCTCAGGTAGGCTTTGAGGGATTCCCAGATTATAGTGTACGACATACCTTGTGTTGAGTTGTGAATCTATAACCGCAAATAAACCCAAAACTTAAATCCCGCATGCTCATCTACACTGTTTTTTGATTTTCTCTGTGCCTGCCTTACTACCACTCGCCCCCTCAGGAGCCATGACTAGGAGCACAGAGGTATAAGAGACTTTTTTTTTCAGGAGAATATGAATTAATACATTCTCCTCTGTAAATATTTAACACCACTTAAACTTACAGCTCCCCACCGGGCCTCAGCACGGAACTGTCTAGAGACTGTGGGAATGGGGGAAACAGAATGGTAGAAAGGCACAGATTAAGCCCAGATTCAATTAACATAGCACGCCAGCTCTGCGGTGTCCAGGGAAATCATTTTGAGTGAATAAACACATCATGCTGGATGTCTCAATGCGCTGTTTGGTAAATAATTTGCTATATATATATATATATATATGTATATAGAGAGAGAGAGTAAGAGAAGGAAAAAAGCACTCTGGAAACATCCCCAGGTGAGAGCCTCTGTGATGTGTGATTTGTAGATGGATGAGGGTCACGGCTTCCATCTTCACTCTTCATTACTTGATAATGCTAATTGGAGAGGAGAGGATTTCACGCTGCTGATTTTTTTTGAATATTTATGATGTGCATATGGACAAATGTGTTTTTTTACCTCACACCTTTTATTCGTTTGAGCACAAACGTGCAACGTCATACATAGATACTGTACATATGTTCTATTTCACAGAGAACTGTGAGAAATGCATGCAGCACTGAACACAACAGCACTAAATGGAAAAAACAACAACATCCTTGTAAGTGCTAATTGATGAGAATTTCCAATCAGATTTCTCTCTGCCTCTCTTAAGATGTTAACCAGTGGGAGGCAAAAGCAAACGGTGACTTAAAACAAATAAACGACTTAAAAATAACCTGTGGAAACAGCATGCAAGGAGAAATACGAAAGGGCACAGGTCAGGGGGAGTGACAGCTTGCAAGCAAATAGTTGTAGGAATTGTAACCTGCAACTCACAATAAAAATAAACATGGAACAAGCAACATTCTTTTTTGTCACTGTCAGCAAATCATGACTATTTCGACATCTGATTTTGCTTCATTCTTACCATGCAGATGTACAATTGGCTGCTGTCTGTTAGACGTGCACTGCGAGCCCATTGTCAGTCTGTACGCTCAGGATTGCTTTTTTTTTTGCTGTTCCTAAAGAGGGCTGAGTCTGTCAGCAACTACAGCATATTATGGCCATTGTTAAGAAAAAAAGAAATACAGAGCAAGGGGTTAGGGGTAATATTCAGAGAAAAACAACATTTCCAAGATTAAAGCCGTAAATTCACGAGGAAAAAAATGGGGGAACAGCCTTCAAGCGTGACCAATCATGGAAGCTCCAATAACACCACGTCTGTCGAAGAGAGGCCATTCATCTTCAGAGGCATGGGCTTACCCGTCCCGTCCGTCATACTCAAGCTTATTTCTTCAACGGAACCCACATATGCAAGCAGTGCAGTGTTGTAAGATACAGGGGTTACCCTGATGACTTAAAGTTCACGTCCAAACCTCATTCGGTATATCACTATGGAAGATGTTGCCCACTTGGGAATTGCATATCTCCATAACGCCTTGACCCACACTGGTTGACATCACATGCAGTTAACATGACCCTAAACTCTGGTGTAAGTTAGCCAGTAGAGGTGAAGTCACATCCAGGCGGTAAAACCAAATCAATTTATGTTGGGATGCCCAACTGGCAGCAGCAAGGATGTCACTAAAAAATGACCGCTGAACAGGGCCCATGAGGTGGCCAATACTTCTGGTGGAGTAAGCTCGCAGGCTCTCCAAGGGCTGCAGTCCACGACGGGTTCCCTTCATGAATCTCCTTCTCAGAGAATACTGACTCCCATACAGCAGGCTTAAATTACAAACCTCCGGAACTGAGGACTGGGAGGAAATGATGGCTCCTGTCTCACTTTTTCTCAAATATGCACCATTTAATATTGTATATTGCAACTGTAAATGGCCCCCTCATGCTTTGAATAGTCATAAATACCCCAAATGGCAGACCTGAATTCAGATTTACCTTGTCAGGTAACAAGCCCAGAGCTTGTCCGAGCACCTGTGACACCTGTGACAAGTCTCTGCGTGACGGAAGCAGCCATGGCTGGCCGTAACTAGTTGCACCGTCCAGGTTCTGCTGGGCCAATACAGGGCTATCAAAGACAGCCACTTCTCTGTCTGATTAGTATTGGAGCAATGAGGCTGAGCGCGGGGGGAATGCATACAGCAGTATGTTTGTCCATGGATGAGCCAATGCGTCTGCGCCCGGCGGTGCGTCTCTTTTTCTGAACAAAAAGAACAGAGGACAGTGCGCGTTTTTTCCAATTTCTAAAAGAAAGCTCGAGGTCATTTATACGAGCATGACGGAGCCTGAGGGGGCCCATGTCTCATTCACAGATCTCTGCTCGAACATAGCTCTGCATCCCTTCAGTGAAGCATCTTTTTAGTCCCCGTTTTCCTCATCCAAGGGGAGAACTATCGACATGAACCAGTCGATTGATCGAATCGAACAGAGGCCAACATCGAGTGTGAGCATCCTGAATCTGTATTTGCGAAGGTGAGAATTTAGAAAGTGTGAATGTAGTGAACCTCCACCGGCACAATTCAAATTGCCCCGAGGCTTAGGAGATATTGCGCTCTGCGGCTTACCCTGGGGCCTCTAAAAACACCATGGAGTCCAGGATAGAGCAGGGACTGTTTGAGTTCGAACTAACTGGTCCCTCCCTCCTATGAGAACCACAAATTATATATAAGTGTACATACAGTATCAACACTGTGCCATCAAGTCTTTATATCCACTCCTCAAAGGTTAGGAGCTCTAACTCTAGCACAGTGGGTCTCGCTCAGTTTTCCTGGAGGCCTGGTGGAGAGACAAAAGCAGAATAAAGTGTAAGGGAAGCTGGGCAGAATGCCGCTGGAAGCCATTCTTCTACTCGAGTGGAACTTGAAGAGGTCCCATTATCAGAGGCACAATTCAGCTGCGTTTCAAAGTTCTCCGCTTCCCTCACTTACAATCAATACTTTGTTTTTTACGGCCGTCCTGCGGTCAAAGAAGCTGAGAATTTTGCGGTGTTTCCCTGTGTGTGTGTGTAAGTGTGTGCTCATACGCTTGCCTGCCCATTGATGTGTGAGTGCTTTGTTGTACTTCAGAGAGCACAATACCTTTATCTTTAATGTATGGCCAATAGAAAGCCTGTAAAATAATGTCAGATTGTAAGGATTGGAAAACAAAACTGCTTGCAAAGCCTCAGGTCGTCACAAAGAACACAAATAGTGTAGGGATGTTTTTTTTTGGCTCAAGCCATCTTTGGTATAAACAGGCACTGTAAATATTAAAGTCGGTCCCTGGGAAGGCAGGCCTTCCAACTGTAGCTTGAAGATTCGCTTTTTGATGTTTCGAAAATCGCAGATCTCAAAATGGTATTTGCAGTGATGCCAACATTAAATGCACGAGGCCCTGGTAGCTCAGTGTCTGCAAAGGCAACAGGCCTGTGCTTCTTTCCATCACTCTTCATCAGGCACATGCAAAGCTGCAGTGTTTTCCTTTTAAGCTCTTACTACTAATAAGTACTAAGTAGGAGCTCAGGATTACTCTCATTTTGTAAAGAAATCACCAGATAATTAATAAGGCTTTTATTCATTTCTATTTCATTAGCGGGGTACAGTCACTCTGTACCGATGGACCACTCTGAATTAACCTAAACATTCTTGGACAGATGCCAGGTGATCTGTCTCGTGTCCCCTCTTCCTCTCGCTGTCTCTCCCTCTATCGCTGTTGTAAACGAGCAATTGATATTCCAAGAGGAGCTCAGCGTTGTTCCCCCATCGATCGGCTGGGCAGATTAATATCAATCGAAATTTTTGCAAAGAACTTTTAGTTTAACATTCATGCCCCCACTGGCTTCTCTGATGCAGGCCATAACAACCATAGATGGAGACACCAGCTTGAAAACAAACATATATATATATTATAAAGCAGGTGCTGTTTTTTACTATATGAGGTCGGGGACCAGGATCATATAACAAGTATAAATAGATTTAGAAATTGTGGTCGTCTTTTCTTTTTTGCGTTATACAGAGTGAGAGTATTCAAGTAAATGTATGCATAGGAGTTATTTTATTTATTATCATTTATTAATTTGATGTCTAACCAAAAATGATGTGTTGATTTACAAAAAGCGAGGCTGTGAACAATTGTATAATTACTATGTAATACATGCGGAATGTAAATAATCTGTTTCAGCTGAGCCAAGCAGTCCCTCCTCCTCCTCAACGACTTGTGGTATTTTTCTGCTTCTGTTGCCAGTGGAGGCTGTGCCAAACTCCCATCAACTGGCACAGTCTTTGAAAGTCATCCAGAAGAAAAAGGTGAGCATCCATCCCACATACTGTACATTCACACATACTATATTGCAGACGCACACACAATAGTTTCTGTATGCACAATCACATGCAATTTTATGCAGACATCGAATTGAATGTATGTACCTGTATGTATGTATGTATATAACAATTCTAATTAAGTGTACTTTAAACACTTTAAAGGCCTGGTGACGCCAGCATTTGAAATTTCATGAAGCAATTACTCACCGCCAACTGTTAATTAATCTCCTCTGTAGGAGAATAAACTCTTCTATAAAAGAGGAGTTGTTTACTTGAATGTCATGAAACAGGAGACATACAAATACATCCCGTGAATGAATGGTGCGATCCTAATGTCCCATTAGCGTTAAAGTTAACGTTGAAGGAGCTTGCTAACTGTAGGCAAAAAGTTGTGAATTTATAAAGACTGGCAAACAGTTACAGACAGTTAGCAAGCTTGTTAGCTTAAACTATTTTTTTTTTTTCTTTCAATATAACTGTTTTATTTATTGACCAGAATTAAAAAAGGAAAATCTGAAAGCAAAACTCCAACGGGAGTAAAGCAATCGCTTCAGCTTTTGTGACTGACTTGCACTAGCATATCCAGGCTGGCTATCCTATTAGCATGTCAGCTATCGTACTTAACTAGCCTTGTGAGTAGTCCCAGGCTGGGTAATACGAGGATGCAAGAAGTTGGAATGTGATGATGAATAATAAGATTTGTAACAAATGGTGTATTAAAACAATTGTAATGAAAGTTACACTATTAGGTAAATAGTAATTAAATTACGCGCTGTATTCAATTACTATCGTTTACAACCTTTTTCAGCTTCGTTCTATTATAATCTGTTTATCTAGGCCCACGCTCTGGACCCGTAACGCGTGCGATATTTTATATTGCTGTTGCTAGCCCACGCTATTTGACGCCCACTAATTTCAGAAGCACCCTATGTCATTCTGCTCTGAAGCCGGGCCTGAGTATAGTCCCTGTGTCACAAAGAGCTTTTAGAACCAAATATTCTACAAATAAAGGCAGATTAATGTTGCTGTTCCTCTTTGTGATATATCCAGGCTTCTCCCGCGACATTAATAGTTCATGACACATTCATGTAAGCGGATGAAATATTTTGTACACTTTAAGATTTATACCCTGCAATTATTCGCATAGGTTTAAGTGTGTGTGTGTGTGTGTGTGTGTATGTGTGTATTTGCTTTCGGGTTTGCTCGTGTGCATGAGTGTCCACAGTGCAAGTCGCTGATGTGAGCTGTGTTTTATTAGGTTCATTGCCAGTGTGACCCTGGCCTGTCTGTACCAGAAATCACCTGACATGAGTAGAAATATGAGCTGCATTCTTGACCACACACACACACACACGTGCACTCAGTCGGCTAAGCTTGGCAAAGAAGTTTTGGATAATACTAATAGCTTAGGGAGAGAGCGGTGGATTTAGGATGGAGACAACCGGGTGTGTGTAAGGTCTGTAATAATGCAGGGACGCCAGGGAGAGGAGAGAAGATGGAGAAAAAGAATCATGATTATATGGGAGGAAATACAGATCTGAGGCACACGTAAGTGACCACAGAGGAAGAGAGGGAGAGTCGGGGTAGAAGGCTAATTGAGGAAATTGAAGTTTGAGTATGGGAAATGAGGAAAGAAAATAATAAAAAAGGGAAGTACAGCATAGATGAAAATTAAGATGAAGATTACTTTGTTAACCAATTTGCAGGCAGTAGATTAAATATGTCTTTTTGCATATCTTTCTGGACATTACATTATGCATTTAATGTAAGTCTTTCAGTTCAGCGCTTCTGTAAAAGGGTTCACCGCCTTGATTTGGTACCCTTTAGCAGTGTAGGTAGAGAATGTTGCTGTGGATTCGACCAAGTAAATTCCTGTTTTATAGCTTCTTTTCCTTGAGGCCAATCCAAACGGTGTTTTGCCTTTACAGTTTGAGAGGAACACAAACCCCAGGTAAAAGGATGAAGGTAATGCAGGGATGCTACAGCTGAGTTGAAAAGCAAGACAGAAACCGAGTGAACGTGGAGCACAGGAGAGAGAGAAGCTGATGTGTTTTTGCAGGTAGCGCCATTTCAACTGCAATTGATCACCTCTAGAACCCTGGCAATGAAATTCTGCCTGTGATGTGAACACGGCCACTGGCCTGCAGCCACTTTTGCACACACACACACACACACACAAACACTCAGAGGTTTAGGCCCACCAACGTATGTACACATGTGCTAATGAACACACACACACACACACACACACACACACACACACTGGCTCATATACACAGAGACTTGCCAAGGTCCTGCTGGGCAGCTGAAGTTAACACTGCAGAGTCACATGTGAGAGAGCTCACCTGGCGTACAGCCCGGATCTGACATACTGCAGTGAGGCTATCTGCATCTCTCTCTCTCTCTCTCTCTCTCTCTCTCTTTGTTTGGACATGTGCCAAGTTCGACAGTTAGCCTACACCGCTCCCCTTTGTGTCTCTGATCTCGTCCGTTCACCTAAAGACCACCTCAGAACAATGTGTGTGTGTGTGTGTGTGTGGGTGTGTGTGTTGCCCCCTATCCGATCTCAGAATGGCTTGAATCCAGCTTTGATTTAGCAACGCCATACACATGACGCTTTAACACATCTCATGCTGTCTGCTATGAATGGCAACAATGAAAGTATTGTGAAAGGGCCATACCAGTGTTTTTGAATGTTTCATCTGGTGCAGTTATGGTGATATCTGGAGATTGTGTTTAAATGCAGCAAAATGCAACGAGAACAAGAAAGAAAAAAGGCTTAATGTTTACTGTGATGGATTAGCTGAAGTTTCAGGGGTTTGTTAATAGGTTTTCATACAGCAATGACTGCAATCAAAGAAAAAAATATATAAAATATGCAAAATGTCTACATATTCCTCCATTTTCCCCTTAACTGAGGAGTGCGACATTTTGGGATATTCACTTTCTCACAGAGAGAGAGTAAGATGAGAGGTTTGATGCTTTTCTCTGGGGCTAATTCACAAAGAATGGATTGCGGCCGCTAATAGCACAATGCGTTGCACATCATTTGCAAGACATTTGAGATCATTTTTGAGTCATTATTTTGTGAATACCAGCAGCAATTCTACCTCTGCAGAAACGATAAGGGCTTTCTCCCTATTAAGAGAGATGCTGTACACATTCATGCACAAGGCACGGCGGCGTAACTTCAGTGATTATTCAATTCACTTTTTTAATGTATTTTCAAACATTTTATTTATTCATTTTTTTATTAATTCATTCAAGATTGATTAATTTGTTTTTCAATGATACCACTGCATCCTATGAATGTATCCCAAAGTAAATGCGTTTGAGCAGACAACCCTTATGAATGCGCTTCAGTTGCCACCAACTCTCTGAAAAAGCGAATTATTTCACTGTAGCTATTAGCGCTGATCTCTGTGAAATGGACTGTTTTTGCAATGAGGCTCATTTGCTCAGAAAAGGGCTGATTTTGGGGCAAATGTACGTTATATTCTATTGAGTTCTTATTTAATAGCTGATGCAGATCATCTGAAAATGTGAATTCCACTACTACGGTAATGGTAACTCCAAATTCTGACACCTAATATTAAGTCATGCTTGGGGAAAGCCTAGACAAGCAACACTCTTGATTCTGCTGATATACTCAGAGGGGGGATTGAAGCGAAATGTACAGACACGTCACTGTCATTTCATGGATTCTGTGGTGTTTGTTTTGAATCTCTTAAAGAACTGTTCAGCAAACAAGATACTTGAATCCATGTGACTTTTGTTCACCAGCATGTAATTGGGCAGTTTGGACCTAATCAAAGCAAACACAAACATGCAACAAAGCAAACGCACCCACGATGCTTTTGCACCAAAGAAAACAGACTCGCTGTGCGATTGTGTCCTCTATTTCAAATATGAAATGTGCAATTTAATACTCGATACATCATGAATATCAACATGGAGTGAGCCATTTTCTATTTGTTCCCTTGCATTCAGCGGTGACAAGGCAGCCACTGAGTGTGTGTATTCCTCCATCGATCCTATAATTCACACTCACCTGCCACATAGATGCATGCATTTCTCCGCCGCAGAAGGGCTCAGTATAGAGCCATTCATAACATAATGTCGGAGGGATTGTAAATATCACTGCAGCAAAAAAAAGTGAAACAATGCATTATTAAAATAAAAGTCCATGGATGGAGCGGTATGAGTATAATACCATGTTTTCTGAATAACATGAGCCCCATCTCTTCAGCAGGAGGGGAACAACAATGCCCTTCCTGCATAATAGGCGGTACAAAATGCCAGCTTTCATCAGCAAGGAATTACTTGTATTAGAGAATAAATGGAATGCATTTAGTCTTACCAAATGTATGTTTCTGAATGGCTGCTCTGGGACGAAGTTAGCTCGTAACATGGAGCTATACTCACTGCTTTATCCTGGCCGGTGTGTGTGCAAGGGTGTGCGCGCGTGCCTATACGGGCACACACTGTCGTGTTGGTTACTATAATTAATCACAATTATCAGGTTGACTAATGCAGGTGCAGTCTCACTGGGAGAGTCCATTTACAAGCTCAGCAGCACAAAATACAACCAAGAGACAAAATGGTGGCGAATGGAGCAAAAATACATCCAAAGCAGCTTCAAGGAAGACAAGTTTAAATGGCGAAGTCACCTGCCGTCTCAGAATTACACATTTTAGCTTTGCAAACAGTAAATGTCCTGCATGTAAAATAACCTTCTTTGAAAGTGAAATTGTCCACTGAATTTCAAAATGGCTCACGTAAAGAAATCCAGACAAGGACAATTTATTTATGACACCACAAGTTATTAAAATGCACAAAAGCGCTGACAGATGACAATGTAGGTCCCACTTCAAAGTGACAATATTAATTTCTCCCTTTTTTTTTGTAGTTTCTGGCAGTTTATCAAGCACAGGCACAAACTGGCACACGTCCCCTCTTCCTCAGTGGGGGAAAAAAAGCCCAACTTTTCATCAAAGCAAAAAGGGAACAAGTGAAAGTTCAGGACAACCAATCGAGGGCTGGCTTATCCTGTCTTCTGAGAGGCAGGAAGAAGAAGAAGGAGAAGATGGAGGAAGAGGAGAAGGAGTAAATGTGGCGATGGAGGGGGTGAGGGGGGGGTACACTGGCAGAATAAGAACGAAGGCATCCCTCACTCCTGCTGAAAAGCTAATGAGAGTCCAAATCCACTACTGGCTAATTAACCATGATACCCTGTGACATGGAGGAGGGGAGGGAAAGAGGAGAAGGGTGGATGGGGAAGATAGGGGTGATGAAGAAGGGGAAAAGGAAGGAAAGGGGGAGAAGGACATGACAATAAACTAACAACATGGCAGGAAGTAAAAAGAGGCAAGGAGAAGGAAAACGGAGGGCAGGGAGGAGAGAAAAGAGGCCAAGTGGAGAGAGTGGGATAAACCGCAGAAGAATGGAGGGAGGAGAGAAAAAAAGAAATGGGAAGGCTGCAACTTTTATCAGGTCAGGGAGACGGCGAGGGCAGAGAAAAGGAGGGAACGCGAGGGAAGTGGATGGGAGGGAACGAAAGGAATCATTCTTTTTCATTTACAGAATAATGAGGAGTCTATGCATTTATCAGGAGTTGGCTGTGTGAACCGCTCCTCTCTGCTTTCATCTCCTCTCTCCCTCACTATCCGTCCGTTTACATGTGGAGCATGTTAATCGATTTGCTCGCAGTAAGAGTAAACACACGCTGCAAAGAAATGGACGGTGAATGAATCATGCAGTGTGTGGGGGGGAAAAAGAAAGAATGTTTGCCTTGCCGTGCACACACGCTTTCAAGTGAACACACTGTATTCACACAGTGTAGTAAACAGGCATTACAACCTGTAGGTGTCCACTCACACACACACGCACACACCTACACACACACACACACACTCTAACAATCGCTCACACACGCACAAGTGTATGATGGCAGCAGAGAATCTTTGGTATTCTGCCGCGCTGTGAGCTCTATGAACTTGGCTGTTTTTCTGACAGCTTGACCTTTTGTTATATATTCCTCCAATCACACAGCCCTAAATACTGTATTCATCACACACACATACTGTACACACACACACACAACACAGACACAGACACAATCGGAGGAAGAGCACAAAAATAGCAGACAGGCATGTGGGCATGAAATGTGAAGTTTGGTCTGTGCAGCAGAAGAAGCCTGTGGAAGACGACTTGTGACGAGTGATAGTGTAGCTTGACAAAACAGAAAGCGCTGAGTGTGTGTGTGTGTGTGTGTGTGTGTGTGTGTGTGCGCGCGTGTGTGCGTGTCTGACAGCCAGTAATCCAACCAGGTGGCCAGAGGATTGCATGTATGTTGACCGTGGAAGAATGCTTTATGGGTTATGGATTCATTTTGTTCTCTTAGTCTCCCTATTTGTCAGCTTGCCTGTCCGTCTATTTGTTTGTCATGTGTGTTCATCTGCTCGTCTTCCTCCGTTTGTTCTCTTGTCTATTGGAAGTCTATCTTTCAATTGGATTTTTACATGTTCTTCTCTTATAACTCTTATTTTTTTCTCTTTGTCCATCTTAATATCTGTCTCTGTCCAGCTGTCTTTCTCACAGTCTGCTTGCCTATCAGTTGCTCAGTTGTCAATCTTTATTAACTATTTGTCTTTGCTGTCAGCCTTCTTCATTTGTTGAAGTCAGTCACGGTCTCTGACATGCACCTCTTTTCCCCCCTCCCTCTGCCTTCCCTGCCAGTCTTAGCAACAAACTGCCATAGTGTCTGTCATCCGCCTCGGGGTTTCTCGTCGTCGGGCTGTTAATATGTGTAATAATGCCTTTTTGCGTTTCCATAGCAGCGCCATTGGAGACGCCTCGTTACATTCGTGGTTTGATTCCTTGCAGGAAAAGAGTGAAACGCTGTCAACAGGGTGGCTTTAAATTCTGCTGTTTCATCCTCGCAGTACTGGCAGCGGTCAATGGAGGGCGGTAGAGTGCAAGCTTTTGGCAGAGGTGGCAATGAAACAAGCCGTGAGTCTCTCGCAATGACTGAGCAGCATTACCGCTCGCACACACTGTTACTGCTGGAATCTGCTGGAGATTGAAATGAACTTCTATAGAATGGATTTCCTTTACCCCCCCCCCCCCCCCCACACACACACACACACACACTCGTTCCTCCATCTCTCCCAACATCCATCCATCAATTTTTCTCTGTTCTGTTATTTAGAGCATGTTAGTGCTGACAGAAGTTTGCAACCCATAAGTCAATGCAGACTCCAGTGAATTGTTGTGATGGAGAGGCCCGAACTGCACCGAGAGAATTATGATCAACAATCAATAGCCATTGACGCACACACTTCACACACAACACACACACACACACACACACACACACACAGTAAAGCTACACAAGCACACAAGGCTTCCATCACTTTGATGTGATTGTCACCGCACCTGTTTTTAATCAACTTCCAAGGCCACACACACACACTTTTCTCCATCCTGTCTTCTCTCTCTCTTGGAAAAAAAAAAGAAAGAAAGAAAGTTACCAATAAATTATTATTGATCTCCGTGTTGGCTGCTGGGCTGGGGATGGATCTCACTTGTAATTTTCATAGTCTCTGAGTTTATCACCCAAACAGTTTGTGTGTGTTTTCCTGTGTACAGGATATGATTTCTGTGTGTGTGTCCATCTTTCACACTGTTTCTCTGTACTGCACGTGTGTTTTTACGCGTGTGTGTGTGTGTGTGTGTGTGTGTGTGTGTGTGTGTGTGTGTGTGTGTGTGCACCGCAGTATTCCAGCTAACCTGAGTAGAATGGGTGAAGGACAGGAGCAGAAGGCTGAATTAGACTCTGTAGCCTAAATTGAGTTTTAGATTTGGACTAATTATCTGGTGTTTGTCTTGAACCATTGCACTGGTGCGGATCAGACTCTTCAGTTGGATTGTTACACACCTTATATACAGCCACAAGGTGGCAACAATAACAGGAACAAGTTATTCAACATAATCCGTACTGTTATTTTACCCACCCCCTATTCAGCAGTGTGCAAACATCTCCAATAACACCGTATCTGCAAGAAGGAAAGGGTTCTTTCTCAAAAAAGCATTAATAATGAATTAGAATATATCATATAACAGTGAACTGTTTGGGAATGCTTATGAAAGGGGACTAAACGCAGAAACATTCAAACCATGAAGACTAACAAAAGTTTCGGGTTAATAATTAATTTCGGTAGACGTTCTTAGAATGAAACACTGAAGTAATTTGTTTTCGTTGAGCGTCGTGGTTTTTTTTTTTTTCCAGGCACTTCTCTCGTAAATTGTTCAAGCTTCAGGATTTGCAGCATATGAGAGAGAAATTTAATGTGTGGATGTGGATTTTCTGTAACCCTTCTTCAGAGTTTTTTTTTTTGTGTTTTACCTGCCAGAAGCACTTGTCAGGTGTGATCCAGTTGAATATCACTGGAAAGCTTGCCACCCCGGAATGTAATACAACCTTTGTGGATGTTTTGTCGCGGCTGTGTCAAAGTGGTGTTGATTTAAACTGGCTGGAAATTTTTTGGACAATTCCACTAGTTTTAATCCACTGTTTTGACAAAACAACAGGAAACGTTGCTCTCCTTCTCCACACTATGTAAGCTAAAGACATCTTTAACTCTATAATGGCGTGGGTCAGTCTGACACATCTCACTTCAATCCATGAAATATATTGATCTCAACAATCGCTTTCTTGAATAAAAACTTTGGACACCAGGATGCGTTGTAATGTCGGGGGCCATTTTGAACTGAACACTTTTATTGTTTAACTTTATGTAAGATACTGCCTCAGCCGTCTATGTTGTACACCAGGGATTCAACATATTATTGATGAGTCCAGTGTGTGTGTGTGTGTGTGGTGGGTTAGAATTTAGATCGTTGATCAAAAACCCAGTTTCACATTATCTCTTTCTAATTCTGAGAGGAGAGATGCAACAACAGTATAGTGTGGCCAATTGTATTTCCCTTCACCACAATTCAAGCATCTGTGTGATTGTGTGAGAGAGAAAGCAGATAATAGTCATTGCCGTTTACTCTGGGCAGATTAGTAAGAGGGTGTTTCAGAGCGAATCCAGGATGTGAAAGTTTCTCCGTAGAGGATTCAGAGAAAAGCCTTTCCACAGCCTCCACTACATTTGTAAAAAAAAAAACATTCACTAGACATAAAAAGCTACATATAAGTAAAGATGGGTCTAGATGAGTCACCATCACCGTAACGTAGTCTGGCGGCAGACTGTCAAGCTTCCATTGTAAAATGGAATCAGAATGGATTCTGGCTGGGTTTTTCAAAAGCTTTACTTCTTGCATTTCCTGACATGACATCCACATTTGAGCTCATCATATCCAAATCCATCGAGAAAATCATACTGGACGGAACCAAAGAGGCAACCTGCAAACACTCTTTGGCAGATCGAACCGATGTCAGGTAAAAATCAGTTTGATATATATATACGTGCGTGTGTGAAATTGTCACGTTTATCCTCAACTGTGTCCAACTCTTGTTGAAATGGTCGTTGTTTCTACTCATTTGCCTCCTTCAATGTGCTGTGATTTACAGTTACAAACAAAACCACAGTAAAGTAATGCCTTCCTTCCCTGTCTTCATTTGACTTCCTCCCATCCATCTTTCTTTGCATTTGCAGACTTCCCCACTTGCAGCCCGCTTCTCCACCTTCACTTTAGCTCTCCTGAACCTGTACGGCAATAAATGATGGTCATGTTTGTTGTTTCTTTACTTGTACCACTCCCTCTTTCTTTTGACTTGATTTGGAAGAAACAGACAATAAATCTGCAATAAAGCCATGCTTCCCCCCCCCCACTGTTTTTCCATTTAATCATGTTTCATGGTCTGCCTCTTGACTTTACTTTTGGTTGAACTTCACCTTTTAAGACAATAAAGTCATGGCTCCAATTGTGTTTCCTCATATAGGAGTTGCTGCTGCCAGATTTCCTTCCTTTAACATCTGTCAAACGACCCCAGCAACCGCAGGCACACGGCAGCCAATATGAATGGAGACCGATACAGGGGCATGGTCTCAAATAGCCCACTGTGTATTACAGCCCGGAGAGGGATACTCAGCCACGTGCACACTCACACAATGGAACACTGGATTCAACCTAACAATACGCACACACACACACACCAACAAAGAGAGACAGAGGTATTAGAGCCCTCGGAGAAGCCTGTGCTCTCTCCAACCTCATTACAGCCACAGGCCACAGGTGGATATAGTGTCTCTTATATCCGCGGGGACAGAAAAGGCCTAAGAATGTGTCAGTATGTGTGTATGCAAGCTTTGATTACAAATGTGCTACCATTATTCCTATAACCTGCAAGTAATGGGAAATCCTGGAGAATCATCAAAGCGCATGATGCCGACCCATCTCGGCACCTTGTTGACATTCTTTAGATGACGGCTACATGTTGGCCTCAGCTATTTCATTCTCTTTCATTTCCTCCTCTGCACTCCCCTTTCCCCCCCCCTCTTCTCTTAGGTTTGTTTAAGCTGACTCAGGGTCACTTCAATTTAGCTTTTTGGCCCTGGGCATCTGAGAGCTACACTGCTAAGGTAAATCGAGCCAGTGCTACTACCTCCATAAAAGTGTGTGTGTGTGTGTGTGTGTGTGTGTGTGTGTGTGTGTGTGTGTGTGTGTGTGTGTGTGTGTGTGTGTGTGTGTGTGTGTGTGTGTGTGTGTGTGTGTGTGTGTGTGTGTGTGTACGCATGGTTGTGCATGAGGCCGATATTTATTAGGTTATATTGGAGTTGGTGGTCGGCAGCCAAATAGAAGTCAAAAGTCAAATGCTCTTTGTTTGAGTTGTGAGTCAGAAAATACGTGCACAGAAGAATGGATGGACAGACAGAGAGAAAGAAAGGGTGTGTGTGAAAGAAAGGAAGAGGGGAGGCTACAATATCAACCCAACTCAGCCTCTCCGCACTTGATTAAGTGCCCACTCAGCTTGTACTTTGAAAAGTGGACACTTGTGCTGCCGTCATGGTTGGGTATCCATGAGAATTGAGACAAGGTGAGCTTAAAATCTCTATTTCGGCAACCTTCCAAATTTGTGACTGTTGCTAAACAACAGTGTTTATATGAGCAATTGGTGTTGCTAGGTTACAGTGTTCCCAGCAGAAGTAAATGGTTTATCTTCCCGTGGACCATTTAGCCATTTGCAGTTGAGATGTACATTCTTATCCCCCACCTGAAAGAAGTCATCAGTTACTGCTAAGCAGTTAAGTTGGTCTGAGACTCAACCAGAAAGAAAGGAAAAAGGAATTAAAGATAAGCAGACTTTCTTTTCCGCTTTTTGCCTTTCTTGACTGTTTCTGTTCAAACAACACCATCGATGTCTTCCTCTCTTTCTTTCCCCGAGAACACTGATACGGTTCTCTAGCTCAGAATCAAATGCTCACTTCATTAGCCCTCTTCTCTTCTCTCCTCATTGGCCCTTGAAAAAGAAGGGCAGAGACACACACAGGCAGTCGGATGTGCAAATACACACTCACACAACCCATTGCCCATGTCAACCACCAAACACACACACACACACACACACACACACACACACACACAGAGAGTGATTCTGACTTTAAATAATGAGTGAGCTGTCACATCAGATCAGTGTCTGTGCCACGACATGGCCTGGTGGTCAGCAGGACGGATGGGAGTAACCGCTTGTGGCTGAAACCCTCTGGACACATAGGGAAGGAGGAGGAGAGGCAGGCAGGGGGAGGAGATGAGGTGGGGTTGTGTCTGGGGAGAGAGAGAGAGAGAGAGAGAGAGATGGAGTCCGCTGCTCTGTTGAGAAAGAACTGAGGTATATAATGAAAAGAGAAGACAGGAGAGTGGAGGATAAGAAAGACGAGGAGAGGCTAAAACAAGGGAAATGAAATGTAAAGACGAGGATGGGATAAAAATGAGAAAGAAAAGATGAAGCCAGAAGAGGAAAGAAAGCAAAGCCTTTAAGCAAAAAGGAAAAGGAAATGAAAGGATAAGCAAGAGAAATAACATACGAGAGTAGTGGGGGGGGGGGAGTAACAAAAAGGAAACAGGAAAGGATACAAGAGATATGACAAGCAGAAAAAGGGAAGAAAAAGATATGAGGAGAGAATAAACAAGAGGACAGAGAAGTAAATGGAAGAGGAAGAGGAAAGGAGAAAAGACAGTAGAAAACAAGTACAGGGACAAAAGACGTAAAGAACAGAGAGCTGAGGAGAAGTGAGGGGAGGCAAATAGAGGGAAGTATTAAAAGCTAATTCCACCCTAATAATGGCGCGAAGCAATCCCCTCGAGACAGTGGAAGGAGACGAGACAGAGGATGGGAACACAGAGGTAGGATATCTGGCTGTTTGTCCGGCAGAGGTGAGAAATCATTACAGGCAACGCAGCCTACTGAGGCCCCACATCTCCCTTTGTCTCTTCCCCCCCCCCGTCTCTCCACATATCCCCCTCTTGTATTTCTGTTGTGATAATGAAGACTGACAAAGGAATAAGTAGGTGAATTACAATGTGACTTAATTAATTTCCAGAATAGGAATTCATAATACACCTCTGATGATCCACTTACAGACCGTGCCATCTCCTTCAGTCAAACTATTAAATGAGGTACCATGAGGTCTACTTGTGTTGTTAATACCCAAGTAAATACATTCCCTTATAGTTCTTAACTGCCTAAAAGAACGCCAGCAGCACATGAGATTTGTATACACCCATATTTCGAGCTAAAATACCTAGCTAAACCCATCATCTTTATTCAATATGGCCCCTGGTATGCATTTTAAGTCGGCTTAACTTGTCAGAAAACTTCAATTTTTTGGATTGTTGACTCTTGCTCTCTCTCTCTCTCTCTCTCTCGCTCTAAGTCTCTCTTTCTTTATCTAATGCCCACCCCCACATTTCACACAGACACACATATTCACACACACACACACACACACAAACATTCGCCTAATTCTCGGCTACATGAAGAACATCTGAATAATGACGGTGATATTGAGCCTTGTCAATTTGTCAGGCAAATCAATCTCCATAAATTCAACAGAGATATAGGAATCTACCTAACTACAAGACAGACATACACACACACAGGTGCATATATCCCAGTTACCTCAGGGGGCTGTGAGATGGTGCCAATAATAGGAAATGGACGACACCGCAAATAAGCATATTCCCCTGACAGTCTGGATGTGCTCCGAGAGAGATGTTCTGTAATATAACTATATCTGTATGCATGCATTGTGTGTGTGTGTGTGTGTTTAACCATAAATACATTTCGGCTCATGGATGGATAGGGGATCTCAACAGTGATTTGTATGCTTGGATTAAATGTCAGTTTTGGAAATGTGTTGTCATCCCTGAACTCCTGAGAGAGAGAGAGAGAGAGGTGTGTGTGTGTGGTCAATGAATGACAGCAATAATTTGCAGAAGAACAGCATTTATGTTACAAAGTAATTCACGAGGAATATATGCTTGCACAAGTTTGATGATATCTGTCTTCCACTGAATGTTCTCTTGTTGAGAAATGCAACATAGAAGAGTGGTGATCTGATTAGTTATCAATTAGCAAAATGAACAACATGAAATCCCACATAACAGTTAGACCATTCTGCAGCCCTCTGAGTCCTCCCATAGTGCCCCTTAGACACTTTTTGTGTGCTCACTGTCCAATCATGAGGTGGCAAGAACTGCAGGGAAGGACATTATGCCAGATGCAATTTTCAAGAGCAGGAGTCCAAAAGACAAAGTAGGCAATCAGAATGAAAACAGTTGGCTTTGGCTTGGTTTGTGCTATCAACTTGCTTCAGGTAGCAGTGAGACAATTAAATTCAATCAAGGAAGTCCAGATTGAAGAGTAACAAAATCCATGAGTTTGAAGCAGAACATGACAAAAGACAAACTGGACCACATCCTGCTGACACAGAGATGAACCAGCACATCAGTGACCCCCACCTGAAGGCGGTCGAGGGCAGTTTCCACAGGAGGTTACATCAGCTGCAGCTTGCACAGGCAGATGAAGTCTCTGGGTGCAGTTTCAAAACAGCTCAACCAACAATGGACACTTTTTCTGCTCTCTTTGAGAAGTATGTTTCTGAACAAAGAGTGAATATACGTGCCCAGCAGAATACACACTCGTTTTTGAATTCTGAACTTTTTGTGTAGTGTAGAGAAGTGTTCCTGTGGACTAAAAGTTTAAAACTCCAAGGAGTTAAAACTCAAAGAGTAACTCAACACACTTATCAAAGGAGTTCCTGCTGTTCAATGGCAACTGTGTACAAGAAGCTCTATTCCTTGATATTCTTACATCAAAAGAGCTTGATAATGTCAGCAAGCTAGTCATACTTACCATTCCAAGCAACATTGCTTTATGGCTTGTCTGTTTATTGGTAAAATGTCTTACAATTTGATCGCAAACCCTCACTTTTTTTAAGGTTTACAGAATAATAAAGTAGTTATTGATAAAATTGCATCCACATTTACCCTAGATAATTGTATTTTACACTCACACACACTTAAGTATTAGTTACGATTTCGATTGTAAATCGAAAATTGTGACCTTCGAAGTCAAAAGGCAGGATCGGCGATTCTCCAAGTATTTTTTTCTTTCCACCCCCACCTACTTGCGAGCGTCTGAAGGAAAAAAACAACAACAACACGTAGCTAATCGGTAGCCTGCAGCTGCACTTTTTGAGAAACCGTGGCCACTGCTGGAGTCGGAGATGACGGAGAAACTATCCTTCTCCTTCCCTAAAGTCAGCGATATGGCAACGTTTTTGCCTTCCTCGTGAGTTATGTAAACAACTAACATGTCGTTGACAGACGATTTCAATTTGACCATATGTATGATACATAAAAAAAATATCAGACACCATGCAGCTGAAAGCCATCAATTAATAAATCAATCAACCAACCAACCAATCAATTTATATTTTAATTAATTAATTAACAAATTCATTAGTTTAATGATTTATATTTGAGTTACCATTAAATCCTTTGATATACATTAATTATTGATTATTCAATATGCTAAAAGAAACAACTTTAAGTTGTGAATCAATAGCTTTCATTCCAAAGTACACTTCACAAGTTGTACAATTCACAATTGACTTATAAAGACACTTGGATTCCTTATTGGTAATCTTGGCTAAAACTGCCGATTGAGCTTTGTATTACACTGAACTAAATGGGATTTGACAAGAAACATATATTATTTAGCCATCCCAATGAAGTCTGCATGACTTTACCTCTCTTCAGCTGCAACCTCCCTAGTATGGTATGTTGCTTCGATGCACAGGGTGATTGACCCAAATTTGGTTGAATGACTACAACTATTGCAAAATGTTGTATGCAGTTTGCCCATTGCCTTTAACATCTTTGTAGTATACGTTATAAAAGTGTGTCGTCAATTATTCTAATCATTGCAATTCATTGATTCACTGACAAACTATTGTAAAGATATAATTATATTCTGCCTTTGCTCCTGACACTGCGCATTTGTAAGGCATCAATCACGTATTAAACAGGCTATATTCACAAAGGCAGAACTATAAATCCTCCTTAGCACAGACCTAACTACCCTGGAGCATAACAATGGCAGTTTTCGCAGCTATTTACAGCTATTCTCCTTCAGTATTCACATTCATTTTCTCTTATTTATTAATACGCCAGTCAAAAAAAGTTAGAGATAGGTGTTATGGATACAGCATGTTGTGTTTTTTTCTTGTAGCTTTGCAACCCATTAAAGCAGCAGATACATTTAAATAGCAATACATGACGTAGGTTAACTGCATACGTCAGTTATGTTACATAAAAAAAGCATACTTATTTAAACCCAAACCATGATTTCTTTGTTAATCCTAACCAAGTAGTTTTGTCGCAATGAGGAGGTACAATTACAGCAACCAAAGAAATACTTGTAAAAATGTCAACCTGCTCTGGCAATTAAGAAGTGACAATAAAGTCCCTCTCTGCATCCATTTTTCCATGAACAAAACTATCCACAGATAACGATGGTCACTTTATGACTCACAAGCAGTAACTGCTTTCTAAAGGTATTTCGTGAGGATGTGGCACTTTTTGTTTCTCCGAAAATGGCGTGTTTTCCAAGGTGGAGTCAGAACAAAAATGGGTTAGAAAGGTAAAAGTAGCAATCAGCAATGGGTCAGTTGACCCATCCAACATTTTAGTCCCGAACAACATTGTTGAACAACTATCGGATGGATTTCTATGAAATGTACAGGTATTCATGGTCCCCGCAGGATAAATCCTCAGGGATTGGTTTTCCTCCAGCACCATGAGGTTGACATTTTAGTTTTTTTTTTGACTAAAATCTTGAAAACTATTGGATGGATCACCATGAAATTTGCTACAGATATCCAAGGTCCTCAGAGAAGAAATTGTAATGACTTTTCTGGTCCCCTGAAGTCAGTGTAGTCAGTTACAGCTTGCAATGTACGTGTGTATGTAGGGGTGAAAAGCATGATTTGAGGATACCGTCTAGGTCTACTTAAAGCAACACAAACACTGTCTCATAGGACGTGAGGGTAGAAAACCTCCGGTCCTAATATCTAAAGGCGAGGACCTCATAGCTGTGGATCACTGGCCTCAGGTGCTCCAACCTCTGATGGGTAACACACAAGGAGCTTATTAGGAGAACAGAGACACAACCAGGTGAAAAAAGGCCTGGCAAGTGCAGCATTACAATCATGTCTTCTGTCATCTTCTCACCCCCTCACATGAAACTAAATATGGGTAAAGTAAATGACATAATGAAATAATGAACATATTTAAATATTGAAACTGCCTGCAAGATCACCTTGACATCTCAAAGGAAATGCCTCCTGCACAACACCTACAATACTGTCTCACTCATTTATGTTTGAAGGCATTCAAAGTGTGTGTGTGTGTGTGTGTGTGTGTGTGTGTGTGTGTGTGTGTAAAGGTGGAGGAGGACTTATGAAGATGGAAACAGCGAACAGCATGAGTTCTATAATGGCTTTCCTCCATTCTGGCTTATTTGGACTTGTTGTCGTCCTCATGCCCTGACCCCGGCTCTAATCGTTCACTCACCTCTCCTGTTGACAAAACGGCAGAAAGCAACAACAGCTATCCTCTATTATTGTACAACAACCTTCAAATATATATATATTTTTTTCTATTTTTCTTTCTCCCAAATCATTAGCTTTGATTTGACTTTTTCTGATCCTCCTTTTACACGCTTTATACGCTTTATACTCCCCATCCACCGGCAACTCCAAATAAACTGTCTATCAAAAGGTTTACCTTACCCACCTCTCCAAATCCATTTGAGCATCCAGAAGAGAGAAAATGTAGCAAGGACATGTACTGCTGTTCTCATCCATAACAAAGTAGCAGATTCAGTAGTCATTTTGCTCAGGGAATGAATGATGTTTAAATCATTCCCAACGTCAAGCTGCTTCTAAAAATTTGAAGTCATTGAAAGTGCTAGCTTAGCCTGGCAAGGAGACAGTAGCGGTAGTAGAGGCGTCGGGGAGTAACAGGAAGGGGAGCATCATTTACTTTAAGGGGCGATGTAAATTTACCACAAACACTATAACACTGATCAACAGTGTTCTGCAGTTGCATTTCTACCACTGCCACTCTCAGTCTTTAATACTCCATACTATAGATGAGCGGATCGATACTGAAATATTGATATTACAGATACCTATGTCTTGTTTTGAAGATCGACACACATCAGTTTCTCTCTTCTACACCCATTTGTATTTAATCAAAGAGTAGAACTGTCTGTGCAAACAACTTGCTGTTGTACTCTTTGCTTCTTGTTGTGTTGTGTGCATTCAAACAACATCGCACGCTGACTAGTTACTTTGACCGACACGTGATGGCTGAATAAAAACAAAGCGGGGCATCCATTGAATTGATGGTTGACAAAAACATTAATTTATCTCAACATATAATGGTTTACACTTTGGTATTAGAATATTTTTTTCTTCATGTTTGCACATTCAATTTATCTGTATATCTACTCTGGCCCTGTATTACTTCGTATCGAATTGAAACTAAATGTGATATTCTGATAAACTGATATTCTCTGAGAAAAGGAAAATAACTAATTTGAGTGAATATGAAAATTGTGATCAGGATCAATAGATGTTGGAATGTAAGTGTTTACAAACCTCAACCGACAAATTGTGCCTTTAAAGACAGGAATAAAATAGTATTTAAAAAACAAACATTGTATGTAACTGGTAAGCTGTTTCCCTCCGTCTTGGTTTTGCTTTCTTCTTAATATTGCTCATTTGTTTGCTGGCAGTCCAATATACTTTCTGAATTTTGCCAAGTCAGCTTTAAACATTAATGCAGTCAGCAGCACAGGTATTGCTCAGATTATAGCTGAGCTGTTTTGTTCCGTTCCATTTTAGTTTGAACTATTAGTATTTCTGCACAGCAAAAAAAAAAAAGGCTGCTGTATAAATCGGTTCTTCTTTATTTCTAATCAATGTCATGATGATAGAAGTATGAAATTGACAACAAGGCTTTGAAATAATATCATTAGTCTGTCTGAATACTGTGAAATCTGAGATATGATTTATGAATCACTCACAGATGCTCCCTTACATGCCTATTATGTGTTCCTATGGACATTAGGGCATATCCATTCAATATGTATATATATATACATATACATATACACACACATTGTACTATTCACATAGTGTAATCTGTGTAGATAACACACACAGGTGCTCTAATTGGCAAACAAACTCAGCAGTCTCTGTTCTTGCCTCCATCTCTCGGCCACTATTCCTTTCTCTCTCTCTCTCTCTCTCTCAAGCCAACACGCCAAGTGCCTTGTCTGCCTGTCCATCATGCAGGGAGGCAGATGATTGGCCGCCATAGACTGCTCCTCATAACAACAGTCTGCATGGTAACTGTTACTGAGAAGAGAAAATTACTAAACCCACGAGATACAGCCTGCTAAAAATAGCTGCCATCAAAAAGCCCCGCTGCTTGTTACACCCTGTGTGTGTGTGTGTGGGTGGGTGGGTGTGTGTGTGTGTGTGTGTGGGTGTGTGTATGTACATGGGGTAGCGAGACGGATAGAAATATGGATAGAGATACCGAGAGAGAGTGAGAGAGAGAGAGGTAAATCGTGACAGGGGGAATGATTGACAGACAGACCGACTGACACTCTAAATGGCTGACTGATTGTATGATTGATTTACTTACCACCTCCTGTCTTCACTAAGTAAGTAGCATAAATCAGCACTGCAGCAAGAAGCAACACTTTAAAAGACTCTTGCTAGGCCTTCAGGGTTTTTCTGGCTATTTCAAGGCGGATAAAGTTAGGGACACCTAGACCCCCACACACGCATATGATGGCAACTCAACATCAGAAAAAAAACTACATCGCTAAAATGAGAGTGTGTGAATGTGTGTGTGTGTGTGTGTGTGTGTGTGTGTGTGTGTGTGTGTGTGTGTGTGTGTGTGAGAGAGAGAAGGAACGAGAGAGAGAGAGAGAGCCAAAGAACCCACTGGCCATACTGATGTGTCTAGTAGGATGAACTCCTTTGATGTGCTCGTATTTATAGATATGACCCAGGGGCCAGTATTGTATTTAGGTGCCTGCAAGTTGAGCTAGGAGGAATGCACAAACGCTAATGTGTGTGTGTGTGTGTGTGTGTGTGTGTGTGTGTGTGCCCATACACGGGTGTATTTGTCTGTGTCCAACCTCAACAGCCCGGCTTTAAGCTTCTCTTACTTTCGTTGCTTTCAGCGGTAGGTACTGGAAGGTGTTAGGCTCCAAAAGCCGGTTTACTGTTGTAGTAGAAAACTTCACAGCCCAGCTTTGAAGGCCAAAGTGATGAAATTGGAATCATCACTTTCATCTATATTTTCATTTCATGTCACGCTGTACTGCTAATCAGCATTTTGGATCAAAATTGTAATTTGCCGCATTGCAGAGCGGTCTGATGAAGATAAACCAAAGACAGAAAAAAACAATTGACCCGATGTTAAGGGATTGTGAGGTTGCAATGTAAGAATTACAAATCATTGCATCAGATTGAAAATATAATTTTTAAGAGTTCAAGTTCACCGTTTTTTTCCCTTCTTGAAGACACAATGGGACAAAAAGCCACAGCAACAAACAAAAATAAGAAAATGTTATAAAAAGTCAGCATTTTTAGTCCACAGTCAGACCCATGGTGTCCAATTTCAGAGTCCAAGGAAGCATTAAAAACTTAATCAAAACGCCCTACCAATAAAATAGGCCTCTTCAAATGAAGTATGTCATACTAACAATTTCCCACTCCACTTTTCCGGAGTGCACACACACAAACAAACAAACGCGCACAAACGCATTTCGTCAGCACAATATCAATACATATTGGCATGCTGCTGTTGTGTCCTGCCATCCCTGCTATATTCCCTCCTCTCAAAAAAAAAAAACTGCAGCACATTCTGCCAGCTGGAAGCCTTAGTGATTATTTAACTGCTCTAGGCTTAGCTTGGCAGCCCGCGAAGGGAGGGTGAGGGAGGAGAGGAGACGAAAGAGGGAGGAGAAGAGAGGAATTAGCAAGAGATGAGGTGTGTGTGTGTGTGTGTGTGCGTGCATATGTTTGTGGATGCTCTAAAAGCATTAATGTGCGAAAATTCACTAAGAGCATCCCTGAGCCGATTTTAGAGTGTCAGATCCGCTTCCCTGCCGTGTGCACGCAAGTTCCCCTTCAATTGGGAATGCTGTGACAGTGAATCCGGCTATAAGGATCAGTCCCTAACATGCTGGATTCTTTTTTTTGCCCAACAGCTCCTAAACATCTTTCCCCCCCCCCCCACCTCTCTAGTTCACACTTCCTGAAGGATATTAACACAAATAATTAGCAGAGACGTCGTTGTACTGGAGAGAGAGAGAGAGAGAGAGAGAGAGAAAGGCAAAAGGAAACATGAACAAATCCTCTCAACATGCTCAGAATAGTAACAATTGAATTCCTCCAAAAGCCACAATAACATATCATAATCTTGTAATTGATATCCAATTTTGGAGTCCTGGATACAAGATGTGTTGTTCCTCCACCACCGTGAAGAATTTTCCAAAATATATCTCAATGATTGGCACGGTACTTTAATCCCAAAACACAAAGCATCGTAAACAGATTAAGAGTAAATCATGAAGACATTGAAAACACAAACCAAGTAATTCAACACTTGCAAATTCAATTAAATATTTCCAGAAAAAGAAAGAAGAGAAAATCAGTGTATAATTATATATATATATATATATAAAAAAAATAGAGCAATTTATGAGTGAGGGTGAAATGGAGCGGGAGATTGACAGGTGGATCGGTAAAAGTGAGTCGTTAGTCAATCGGTAGTCATGCGAGTTGTTTGTCAGTGATGGAAATGTCAACCCCAATCTGTCTTAACTAGGCGGTTTCATTTGCCTAAACCCAACTTCATGTAAAGCGTACGTTAATGTTAAAAAGACACAATGGATGTAACAAGCGTACATTGACAAGCCGTCACTGACACGTTAAAAACTGATGCTAAATGGATAGTTAGCGTCATAGCATGAAGCATAGGGCCACCAACCAAGAGGCGGTAATTGAAGCGTCGGGAGGGAGAATGTGTTGTCACCTACGATCATCAGTTTTTGGGTAGCGACAGAGCGGCCATGATGAGTTTCCTCTGTAGGGTGGCTGTACTTACACTTAGAGATATGGGTGAGGAGCTCCGGAGGGAGCTTCCAGTAGAGCGGTTTCTTCTTTTGTGACGAAAAGGAGCCAGTTGAGGTGGTTTAGGCATCTCCATAGGGATGCCTGCTGGGCGCTGTCCTTTGGAAGTATTCCAGGCATGTCCACCTGGTAGGAGACCCCGCTGGAGAGATTATACACCTTATCTGTCTTGGTAACGCCCTGGGATCCTCCCGGAGGAGCTAGAAAATACTGGGGAGAGGGATGTCTTGACTACTTCGCTTAAACCTGCTGCAACTGTGACCCGGCCCTGGAATGTTAATAATAGGCATCTGCTTGCTAACAATCAGAGATAATTTGATACATTTCTGTGTGTCTCAACCGTCAGTATAGAGGACTATCAGCAATTCATGTTACTGTGTTTTTCTTTCAAGTTCATCCTTCAATTTTGTTTACCACTTACTTTATGAAGCATAATATGGATATATGCAGTCTAAGCACTGTTCTGCAAATGAAATGTCTGTTATAGCCTTGTAACAGCAGGGATATATCGGTGTTTATTGTGTGTGTGTGTGTTGGTTTGAGCTATAGTTATGAGGACCATCTCTGGTGATCCCTTTTCTTTTGTCAGGGTATTTTGGATTGAGAGGACTTTGTTTTGGCCAGTCCTCACAGTAACCCGTCATAGCTGATTTTAGGGTTAGTGGTTGAGATGGTGTGCCTCAAAAGGAGTGAAAAGTTCCATTCTATCTCCTCAAAAGTAACAAAACCCACTGTGTGTGTGTGTGTGTGTGTGTGTGTGTGTGTGTGTGTGCATTTTTAAATTGCATGTTTGTGTATGCCTTTGTCTGAAGAAAGAAAATAGTATTTTTTACATTTTTACCTCAGTGGGAATGGCTGTAAGTAACTTATTGCTGTCTCAGCAGCACTGAATACAGATGTTGCTGTCTGTGACTGTGTGTGTGTGTGTGTGTGTGTGTTTGTGTCAGAACTGCCACAGCGGAGCTCTGTTTTTGAACTCAGTCTGCATTGTGACATGCATGCCTGCATTTGTGTACTAAAGCAGAGTATTCCTTTGACACACACAAACACATGTGTGTTCATGCTTCAATGAAGCATTTAACAAACTATAGGTAAAAATGAGTTTGCTGAATCAACAATGTCTTTCTCTCTTTCACTGCCTTTCTTTACTTTGTTCTGCCATTATTCCCCAATTTCTGAAAGGCCCCATTCATATTCAAAATCACTCACAATTGAATTTTCCCACTATATATTTATATAACATAGAGCTGCAATAACCATGCTAATGTATTTTACAATATAATAACTTCCTCTCTAAGGTCAATGGTCATTATTCTGATTTCATATCATGTAACCAATAGGATGTCATACAGATCACATACTGATGACAATATTATAAGATATACCCATAACCGTATTATACAATCCATTACTGGACTTTATGACCCTGGGCACTATTAAAAACTAAATTGGTCTTTGCAGCACAAAAAGGACAAGCAGTTAATTCGACCATGTCAGCTTCTGCAGATAGACAAGGCAGACAGATGAAGAGTCATACGGGAAGAGAGAGAGATGAATGCACCAACACTTCGTTTAAGTCTGGGTTCTGATTTGATTCCTTTCCGCATGGTCCTTTATTTTTTTTTCCTTTCTCGCTTCCAGCTTTTTAATGAGCGTCTTCATTCTGCATGTTACTGTCTGAAGCTGTGCTCCGAGCGACAGATATCTTAACACTCCAGTGCACATTATAGAGCCAACGCCCTCTGTCCTCATTCGCTCTTGTTCCTCACTTTCTCAAACAGTTGCTAAGTCCATGTCCATCCAATTTGCCGAGCACTTTAAGTGATACGTTCCCTGCTTCGCGCCAGTGTTCAACGTTCCCGCTCAACAAGGCCGCCTGCTCCTCTCTTCTGACGCCCACTCCACCTTCTCTCATGTCGACACTTTTCATCTTAAATTTGACCTATCTCCATATCTGCCCCTTTGAGGCTAGATTATTATACTCAGTGTAAATCCATATAATGACTGCCTGCACGTTTGCACAAAACGCCTAAGATTCAAGTTTTCTGTAATTGTCAAAATTACTCGAGCTTTGAACTTTAGCGATGCTGCAAGACACATAATTCAAAAATATTCTCAAGGTAAGAAAACGCTGAGTGCTTTCTCTCAGCTGTAATGAAGATGACATGGTAATGCTTTTCATGCTTAGGTTACTCAAATCTTGATCTCCATCCAAACCATTATCATTGTTGTTGTTTTTACTCTCCGGTCATGAATCACAATGTCTTGAAAGATCAGCAGAAAAGAATGCCAGACTGAGCCGAGGCAATGAATCTGCCAAAGGAAAACATAGGAACAGAAAGTATCGCCCAGTCTGAAGCAACAAATGTGGCATGAAATAAAGGACACGATAAAATATCCGAGGGGTTTGCTTGTTTTTTTTTTACGACTGACAAATTTGATGTTTTGGTTCAGTCTCGCTGCTCTCCTTAACCTTTGTTCCAACAGAGACAAATATGCTCAAATGTAAGCTGTTGCTCAGTAGCAATCAGCAGACATGCAAAGTATCATGACGTGCTGGTGAACCCAGTGGAACATTTAGCAGCTAAAGAGCTAAATATGAAGCAGAACTAGTGGAGACCAAAACAGAGCCAAAAAGAGAATCAATATGAGACTTTCCTTCACCAGGGGGCACAAAACACACACGCATGGTTCTTTTGTTCAGTGTCTGCTGGATCAGTAAATAAGCGACTGTTGTCTAAGAAGTTTGCCATCATAACGTATTAAAAGATGATATGAATCACTGATTACAGCTTGTTTCCATTGCCCCCAAGTGGCCAAAAATCCACAGTTAATTTAGATTTAAAGCTGCCATTATGGATGTTTTTTTGGAATATGGTAGATAGGTTCATGTTAACACAAAACAAATGCCTTCTCTGCTCAAAACTTACTTGTATGCGTCTGCCCAACAGATTCTCACTCCCATCTGGTCAAATACCAAAGCTTGGTCAGTGGCCCTACGCTTCAAAACTATCATGCACTAGTGTTGGAGCCATGATGTGGTTTTGTTGTTTTCTTTTGTCTTTGAGGGAAACACGGGGTGGGTTTACACATGCAGTTCTGACATTGAACAGTGGGTGGCACATTAACCTAAAAGTGCATATATGTAAGTGCCTGGTAATGAGAATCAGGTGTGTGTGGATGGGAAGCTAACAGTTTTTGACTGTGTCAAGCATGTCAGCTTGGAGTTTCAAGGTCTTATATTATCCTGTAAAGTAACCTATGGCAGTCTGTTATGGTGTCATTCTGCAAATGGAATAAATGGATCAACGGATCGAAAGAAAGACAGCGCATTGGACAGTGAAATGTTTGTGGAACACGCGTCCGAACAAGTTCTCCCATTCGACCCCCAGTGGCTTTAAGAAATAAAATGGATATTGCTTAAAGTCACTACAACTAGGTATAGCTCTAGCATCAGTTTTGGATGTCAGGGACGGCTTTTCAGTTTCCACTCGTTACATGCATACAGTGCCTTTTCAAAATGAACTTCCAATGCAAAAATCGTGGTTTGGGTTGCAACACGTATTGTTACATTACTCACCAGCATAGTGTTCGTCGAATACATAAGTTTCGTGAGGAAAATAAGTCAACGTTGACTTTGGTTTCATGTTGGATATGAACAGCAGTGTCCTGGGTATAAGTCTGTGTTTGTTTGACTCAACCAACCTCCTCCCTACACGAATGGGTTGGTCTGCTTGAAAGACAGAACAGTGGCTGATGGTAGTTGTAGTTTGTGTCTCTAAACACATAGCTGCTAGAGGCATTAGGAAGCTTGCTAAGCGCTAGTAGAAAAACGATTGCATACATGATGAACTCTCATACAGGAGCCTGCTAATAACTGTTCATATTCATGTCTTCAGTCAAATTAACAGTATGTACTTCTAGTCCCCCACAGACATGCATAAGAGAGCCTAGCGTAGTGCTAGCCCACCAACGCAGGTACTCAAGTCTTTAAACTGTGCTTCTGTGCTAAGAAGGTATAGCATACAGTAGAATTGAGTGTCACCTTTTCTATGAAAGCAACTTCCTGCTGCTGCTGAAAACTAGGTTGTTGAAAGCCATAAATGAAGACAACGAGCTAAAAGAGGCCAAACATATTCACAGAGCAGATCATTGAGGTAATACGCCTCTGTGGGTTTGTCACCACGAGCAACTCCTTTCATATTGCACAGTCACCTGATCCATAATAATTATAAAAATATATTGATTAGTGCAGCTTTGAGGGATATACTACAGATAACATTTCATTGAGATGCTTTTTTTTTTTCAATCAAGTGGCCTTTTGATGAGACACACTGATCAATTGAAGGCTATGATCCCTTGTCCATTTAATCATTAATTTAGAGTAGAAAGGACAGAACAATTCTCTATTTATACCTGACATTTGCCTCTCTTTTATTCTCCTTCATTTTGTCCACCCCCTGACCTTATTCTTCACCTCTCTTCTTGTTTATTAGTCTAGGGCCTCAGGGTCAGTTTGGTCTGCCTGTTCTTTCATTCTTTATGTCCTGCTCCCTTGCTTGCCCCCACCTGTTATTGCTCTTTTTAAATCTCTCTCGGCTTGGTCATTTCCTTCTTCACTTCCTCTACGTCTCATTAGATCCTCACGTCTTCTTCACAATTCATAAATACGCATAGTTCTGGGGCCACCTTGCTATAGTGACTGGATATTCTCAGGATAATCTCTCTTCCTATCTTGCTGAACTGCTTCCCCTTCCCCTTTTCCAGTACCCACAATCCTAATTTGTTTCTTTGCTTGATTCGTGCTCCCTAAACCCACCATTCCCAAACTCTACACACGTATCCATGCACACACACACACACACACACACATTGTCGATTAGGTAGAGTTGAAGGCCTGGAGTCTCTGGCTGATGGACACATGTGTCTGCTCAGCAATTTGCTGCTGTACCAGAAGGAGCACACACACATACTCAAATCCATGCATGCACACACACACACACAAGCATGTAGGCACATACAAATACTCATACACCTACACAAAATCCATCAATTTGCCCCTATGTTGAAGAGGAACTAACCGTAACTAATGCTTGAGGTAACCTACTTTTGCTAGCCATCTCTGAGTCGTGATTCATGTGATTACACACGCATGAGTACACACACACACACACACACACACACACACACACACACACACACACACACACACACACACACACACACACACACACACACACACACACACACACACACACACACACACACACACACACACACACACACACACACACAGGATATAGATCGATATACAGTGGGACTGGCAGTGAGTTCAGAAACAAAGGGTCTTATCTCTGAAATCTTGTTCCAAACTATCATTTAAATGAACAATGATTCTATAGCTGCTGACCGTCAAATAAGGTAAAATGCCCACCAAACAGCTATTAATAATGTTCTGAACTAAAACATGAACTATCTATAAAAAAAATAAAACTTGCATAGTCTCTTTGTTTTATGACACAGGGAACCCAAGATCAAACACAGGGCAGTGGAAATCAAATTAAATTTTTGGAAAAGCAGATCTTCTTTGGTCTACAATGAATGGTCGATGGAAATAAATATCAGTCCTAGATATGCACCAGTGATTGACCTAACCCAGTATTAAAACATAAACAATGCACTCATCTGAATTCCCCACCAATTTGTCTGCATGTGTGTCAATGAATGTGTTGTTCTCAAGGCAGTTACGATGAAGCTCATCAGAACCTGTCAGTACACTAACGGTTAGTCATTCCTACTGTATCTCTCTGCCGCTGCCGGCCTCTTTGTGTTGATGCTACTAGGTTAGCTCTGGCTAGCTTGCTGAACGTTGATCAAAAAGCCTCGCATCAAGCCTCAACCTGTTTGTCTGTGTGTGTGGGTGTGGGTGTGTGTGTACACACACCTGCTTGCAATCAGCTCATCATCTCTCCCAGCTCTGGCTCACAGCACATCGGGCCACATCAGTTGATCAACCCACAGTATATCAACCCCAGCTTTCCTTTCACTCATTGCCAAATCATTGTTCAGGTCTCAATGGGATTTATGTTCAGGCACCAACTCAGTTACTCCTCTATAGAACCTGCTTGCCAACTCATTCCCTTCTCTGCTAGCGGGGCTGACCAGCTCTCTTTTCTCCCAATCCTTCCTGTCTTTCTCCTGCCAGTCACTCACCCTGGTCCTCTCCTCCTTCAGTAACTGCTGTAATAAACCTGATGAACTTTGTCTCCCTCCTGGTCTGTGTTCTGCATTCGGTTCTATTTGCCAACAACTCCTAGCAGGTACACAATCTATTTAAACCATTATTTATTCCATTGTGGGTAATTTATCTAATATTCAACGCCTTGTTGGGCATCTGCTGCAACATTGCACTGCTGTTGGTCCCACCTTTTCCCAATGTGGATTACTTTGTGACTGCATAAAAATACTCTTTGAAGCAGCGCAGCACTGGGGGAATGTCTAGCAAGCTCATTTGAGACATTAATATACCATCCCAAACCTACTCACTTCTACAACATTTGAGAAAAAAAAATGTGCTGCAGCAGCTACTACAGCACTACCTATTGATAGAAGCAAGACGGGGGACTTTTGGATAGCTACCACCATGTGTTGATGCACTCGCGACATCTCTCGGGAGTCTACATTCGCAGTGCAGCTGACTTACTGTAAAAATAACACACAAGAAACAGGCATGCTCCAGCTGTCTCCTATTGACGAGCTTCCTCATCATTTCTCGTGGAAGTCAGTTGGGGAAAGAGATGATTTGGAATTGTAAAATAAAGTGAAAAAAGAAGGGAAGTGGAAAATCAAATACCCCGGCTGTGGGTGATGAACGTTTGCTGTGGTTGTACAGCTCCTCCAGTCCATCCCAAGAGGAGTGGGGGGGGGGATGAGAGGAGTAGAGGAGGAAGAGAAGGTTTGTCTGAATCAACATGTTTTTTAAGAGGGATGTGAGAAACTGGGACAGTGGTGGCATCGCTGATGTCCCTGGGCTCAGCGTGCTACAAACAGAGGACACACACATACAGAAATGCAAGTGTGAACAAACATACATTTACACACGGAGAGATTCTCGCACCCTTGGGGAGCCCCACTTTCAAAGTGCTTTCAAATGGTGCTGTGCCGAATCACCATACATTATAGTCAGAATTTATATAAAAAGGCTGTATTTGCATAAATGTAGTCACATCGGGACCAAACACAGCAGAGAGAATATTCAAGTAGCTTGACTTGTTAGTCCCTCTGACACACACGCACATAGACCTACACAAGCAAACACACATATAACCACATATCTCCTCACATACCAATTCTAGGTGCGATTTTAAGGGAAAACTAATTATGACATTATTCACGTATGAACCTGAAAGGTGAAATAGTTTGATTTGACATCTGAGTGTTTGGAGGGTGATCCCAGGACAAAAAAGGTCTATTAGTTGCCTGATTGCATTAGTTGTGCAAATGAGGCCCAGCTGGAGCCAATTCCTTTCCCACCTGTGGGCCCTTGAGGTCCTGCAACGACAAACCATGGAGGTGTGATTTTAATGATGTGCTCCAATATGAAGGAGACTCTCATTCATTACAGTTAATCTGCTAACATATGTTTTTAAAAGTTCATGAATGTGTTAATTTTAGCTGGAAAGGGGGGCATTTTAACAGGATGAGAATCAGTCATGCGCTTGACAGTATGTATATGAATGCACTCTACCAGAGCTGGGGTCAAGGAACACATGTTCAAGAGACTAAATGAAGGCTGGTATCCTTTGAGGGAATTTTTCAGTGCAGAGATTTGTCCGATATGTCTCCAGATATATCATATATTAAACATGTAGTACAGTACAACATATCTCATATCTGTCAAACATGTCAAGGACATACAAATACATAATGAGTAAGGCTACTCATTATGTATTTGTATGTCCTTGACATGTTTGTTGTAATGATTCTAGGGTAAGTAGTATACAGTACTGTATACCTCTGAAAAGTATGAATCATTATAGTATGTCTTAAGTTGTCAAATAATAGCTAAGATGCCTTTAGTTTGAACAATAAAGTCAGATCCAAAATATAATTACAATTTTTACGCCATTCATTTCGTTACTTTGAACTGAAAAACTGTTTACACTCAGTGATTCATTTATTCTGTCCAATTTTTTTTTTGGGCTTCCAGGATGTTAACACTTCCTGCATATTTTCCAAATGAAAGCCTTCCCGGAAGAAGAAAATAATCATGCCCCTTGATTTTGCTCAAAAGTCTTTCATATGAAACACAAATGTTGTGTTCACATTAACAGGCAATTATCTCAGCAAATGTGAGAAAATCAGAGCGGGTTCCCGACTAATATATGATGAAATATATTCATTAAACTATTATATTGTTAACGACAACAATGGAAGCCAACTGGAAGTTGTTTTTTGTCTCCACAAATGATTTTTCTGCGTTTGTTCTATTTAGAAAATACTGTGTTATGATTTTCAGTTTAAAAACCTGAAATGCATTCATGTATTGACCGATTTTACAATGTAGAGAAAAATATGAATTTTTTGTCTTGCGTTTGCTCAATATATTCAAAGAAGAATGACAATGTTAAAAGATTTTTGATTGAGCAGTGAGTAACTGGTTCAAAGAGAATAAGATAGCGTGAACCATGCATGTGCCATTCGTTAAAAGAATTGGGTTTTCATGAATTATTGTATAGTTTTGAACGAAGTGTTGAGCAAAATATCTGAGGTGGTCCACTTCTTGTGTGTGGTTTTGACCAAATGACACCTGTTCATAAAATCATTCTTAAGCAATTGTAATTGCTGTAATCCGTGTAATCCGTTTGTATATCATATGCCATTGTCAATACTGTTAACAGCATGCTTTTAGTATGTTCGTCAGTGAAACTCTTAAGAATAGCCGTGTGAATACATGTACCAACATGACACATTCATTTAACTGTATGAATAAATAATGTAATGAGCATTTTGATTTGCATTCACAATCATCCAATAACATGAATTATGTAGCTCCATTCTAAAGAAAAATATGGTAGTGCTCTCTCTTTTTTCCCTTTGTGCTCCATGTAGGCCTACATGCATCCCTTCATACAATCATATCATCGGCTCCACACCAGTCAGGCTTGAAATGAAGCCTGTTTTCTTTGCTCTCCTCTATTCTTTTAGATGAGTTGCATGGGTCTGCTTATAGTCAGTGTGAAATGAGCTGAGCTAAAGTGGTTTTGCCAGGGCAGTTATGCCTGAACCAGAGAGAGAAAAATAATGGCTGGCTGGAGATTGGAAATACAGTTTATAACCTGGAGAGGAGGAGTTGTATTCAGAAAAAAATGTGTATTTGAAGTGAATATGTGATTATAGCAAATGATATGTGACGTGCCCCACATCTGTGTCTCTCTCTCTCGCTCTGTCCCTGGTAATATCTCTTACACCTTGTCTTCATTGGCCATGCAGTGAAAGCATAGCATCAGCAGCATGACGTCAAAAAGAGCTACAGGTCCTCGGTGACTGGATCTGTTCAGCCACAAGAAGCATTTCACGCAAGCTCACAAGCCCCATACACAATCATGTGTGCATATGTAACAACAGGGATTAAAAGCATGAAAAGATGCATGTGCTGTGCAAACAGCGCAGACGGCTACATTGGTTAGAATAAAACCAGACTTTGGCGAGCTGTAGTTAACGCCACATCAACACACTACACCTCAGTTAAAGATGTCTAGGCCGTGCGCATTGTACGTTGGTTAATTATTCTCAAAAGCTGTTGTGACGACCCTCTGATCGTTCCTGAGTGTCGGGTTTAATACGTTTTTTTTTTGTTTTATCAGAGAAACCATAATCATATTCTGGGTTAATTAATAACGACGTCACAGTCTGAATTTCAAAACGTACAGACGCAAATAAGTCAGTCAAACGGATTCCGCCGGTAGAAATCAATCCTGCGCTTATAAACGGGATATAGAACACAGTTTGTTAAACAGGTAATTAGGCTACAGAGAGAAAAACACCTCTACAGTGATGATTACGGTGTTTCTTTATTAGTTTTTATTGTTATTAGTTACTATTATTAAGTACAGTGATCATGTGTACAGACAAACTCATCAAGTCTCTCCAGCTGTTAAAGCCGACCGACCACAGCTGTGGTCAGCGGCTGCAGTCATCAGAAACAGACATCGCTTCACGTGACGCAACTGAGGAAAGGACGTCTCATATTTCTTAAATAATATTTCCTCGTTTCCTCTCTCCTCGCTTGTTTTCATTGCGTCTCTTCATGCATCCCTGGTGGGAGGGACTAAGACACAAAGGTAAGTAAGTAAGATTTATTTAGGACATGAGTTTTTAGTCAAATGCCAGTCTAAACATGTGTCTTGAGCTGATTCTGGAATGAATTCACAGAATCTGTGAAACGTAGGGGTGCAGGCAGAGCATTCCACAACCTTGGTGCTACTGCCTCAAAAAGCTCGGTCACCACGGGTCTTAAGGCGAGAGTGCGTGGGACAGACAGATAACCTAACACGTTTGACCTGAGAGCGTGGGCGGGTGAATAAGGGTGAAGTAAATCAGTCACATATGTAGGAGAGTGAGGGAAACGGGGATGCAATTAAGAGACTCGGGATGTATCCTCTGACCTGTCTTGCCTGTTCCTTTGGCTGCTTTCCTGGCAGGTGTTAGAGGTGGGTGTGGCAGAGGGTCGTCAGCAGAGTGGAGACACCTGAGGCCATTAGCAACACTGGCCCTGTGTGCCAGTGCACTCTGTATAATAACCCTTGTGATTCTCAGTTGGTCTCTCTCTCTCTCCTTCCTGAGACACCTATTTTGGTTTTGGTTGCTGTTATGGTTTGTTTCTACACTATACAACACTGCATAGACACTTTCCACGCACACTGCTGAAATGACTGACTTCACGTCACCATTATGCATGTCTTTTATGGTACTTTAAACACACTGTGCACACAAAAACCATGTGATACAAGCGCACAGAAAAGCGTTAAACCATCCTCAGAATTGTCTATTTTGTCTATTCCATCCTAGGATGGAATAGACAGATGTTGTTTACTGATGATTACACTCCCTTGATTGGTTACTTTTGAATAATGACCATGACCTTTTGATTGGCTGATGTAGTTTATTATAACGTTATTTAAATGCTTTGCAGAGCAAGATAATCTTTACAGATGAACACCACTTTTATGATTTTGAAGCTTGAATGCAATCTGCTGATGTAAAAAGCTAACGTTAGGCTATAACACGAACAGTCATATGTGCATGAGTATACATAACGAGGCTGAGAAGGCGGACTAGTCGGTACGATGAAGTTTTACAGTCTCCTGTAGCAACCACCTTTTTTTCAGACAAGCAAAAGCTTCTAAATTCGCGAGAGGGGTATTTGACTTATTTTATATCATAAAACAAAACATTCTGATCTACAGGCCTCTAACCAAAAATACATTCAAAACACCCATTGACTTCGAGATTAGGGAGATGGTATTACAAACTCATTTCCGGGGTTCATGAATCATTCCAGCACTCTATAGAGCTACTGTTTTCTACTACTCAAGCAGAGTTGCTGTGCCGTTATTTCAACTTAGAAGATGCAAATGCAGCAGAGCTTGTTTGACTCAGAGATTAGGCTAGTGTTTGCCTGTCACCGGTAACTTAGCCTATTTTCTTGGCAGTGTGTTAATAGCATTTTTGAATAGCGTGGTTCGCTACTCCTCCTTTTTGCAGACAGCAATATTTTCTCATAAGTGCCGTCTGGCAGCGTTTGTATTTCACAGTAAGTGCAGATCCAACCAAGGTGATCTGTAAAGTGTCCAACGCTAAGCAGATGTTAAAAATGTGATCGTTACGCCTATTTCCACTTTTATTTGAATACAAATACAAATAATAATTTAGACATACTGGGCACTCTGCACATCCCCCTTAGGCACGGCTGGGCTTTGCACTTAATGCTAACGTCGGCATGCTAGCATACTCACAGTGACAATGCTAACATGCATGCAGGTAGGTTTACCATGCTCAGTCTAAGTTTAGCGTCTCACTTACTTTTTCTAATTAGCACTAAACATAAAGAACAGCTGAGGCTCGTGGAAATTGATATTTAATAGCTATACAGTGTCAAGCCTCTGACAAATTAACACCTTGACCTGATGCTGGTGCTAGATGAAATAGACTCACCATGCACTCATAATTCATACTGAATGTCTTTACATGTCTTTACAAAATTTCACGTCCATCAAATGCTGTCAAGACACATCCCTGAAATGTACAAATGTCTATCTCATTGTGGCGCTGGCAGAAAAAGTCAGGGCATCACCAAAGTTATTGGAATACATCCTATTTCTTTCAGACAGAAACGCATATGGAAATTGGAAAATAAATGCATCACAGAAGCGAGTAAATTAACATAGCGGCATAATTAGAGAGCATATTGCATATCCAAAAAAAACTCTTGGCCAGAGCTGTGCCTAGTGCTTTCAAAAGGTCAGACTGATCTGAGGGGAGGCTTTTAACTGGATGATACCAGATGTAAACAAACACTATTGGCCATTCATTATGAAAAGCTACTTTGATTTATCCGATATATATTCCATGCAGGACAACGTACTAAAAGAGCCCAGAATGTGAAAAATTAACGGGTTCTGTTTGTTAACAAACAAATACTCTGCACTAAACAATGTGCTCACAAAGTACACGCGGGAGCCTGAATTAATGAGAAAGAAAGCGAGGTGAACAACAAGCTGTATACTTCTGCCTTTGTCTATTCTAAATGTGATTAAACAATCATAATTAAATTCCAGTCAAAATGGGGAGGAAACTATCTGAATAGATAATACAATCACTTTTAACCTTATAAAGAAACAAGGTAAAAACTGTCCCGGGCACATACCAGCTGTAATTGAATGAACATTATGAAGACGCTTAAATTCATTCACGAGGATTGACCAATATTCTGTTACTATAAAGATTTCACAGTTTTCTGACCACAGACAGTGGAGTAGATGTAATGCAGTTAGGACAAATGGGTGCAGAGGGAGTGGTTATGTAGCTGAGAACATTCCCAAATTATTTTTCATTATGGTACTAAGGAGAAGCTGTCAAGAGTGTTTTGCTTACTGGGTTTCTATTTGTGACTAAATATGACAAACCGATGCATGCAAGAGCACTAAAGTAAAGGGAAATTCAAAGTATTCCTCATCTGGGTCTTTTCCTCAGAATTATGTCTTTTCCAACTGTACATTTTGGCAAAGGGCACAAACTCCTATTGCTCACATTTGACATGCATTTCAAATGCTTGTCTATGAGTGCAAACAAATTAAACACAGAGTCACTTACTTTGCTTCCTGCATGAGGATATATTTACAAGACAACTTGACGCCCAAACCAAACCAGCTGTTTATCTCCGTCTCTGTTTTGAGAGACAGTCCTCTGGTGCTATTTTCATTTTAGCCCCATGTATCTGTACTCCAGATAAAGTAAATATCGTAAGCCATGAAAGTGAGTTGACTCCCGATTGTCTGCTGGATGACAAGATATTGCACTTTGTTTTCCTCCATTTCTTTGGAAAATGAGAATAAGGGTTTAATGATTTGAGTAAAATATGTTACTTTAGAAAGCTGTTTGATGCTTGTGCTGTGCGATATGATTTTTCACAAGCTGCATTTTCTAAATCTCTACAAGCGAGATAGTGAGAACGAATTCACCAAGTCACAGGTAGAAAAATACTGGAATTTCCCTAGAATGTATCAAAGCACTTTATAACCAGCCTCGAAAGTGACACTGGTATTATGTTCACCTTGTGAGTCTCCGTGTGTCATCATGGACAAATGTGGTCCTGGAGATGCCCACTGAAGAGGGAACGACCACAGGAGGCTGTTATGAGTGCTTTGCCTGGTGTTTATATTTCTGCCTAATTCTCTCTGTCTGAAGGTTTACAGTTGTGGGGGGTTAAGATCCGAAGGCCGAGTTTGATCAGCCTGATTTGCTTCTCCCTGGTCTTTCCACACCATAGCAAGAGCATGTAATGTACCATATGTGCTGGCATTCATCAGATCTGAGTGTGTGTCTGTGTGTGTGTTCTGGTTGGTCAGTGAGGTGATGGGGCGGTCTGTCCTGGAGGTCTAAAGGGGATGCAGGTGGTGCACTCTGCCATCTGCTGTGCCATCGTATTAGGACGGTATCTCACCACCTGCTTGGTGGAGTTCAAAACACACAGACACACACACATCCACCCACGTACACACGGATGTACACAAACACGCAGAAGCCTGTGGGGGGGTACAGATGAAATATCCTCCTCATCAGTCTTACACTGAGACCTGGGGACCAAGACCTGGAGATTGTGACCATACATCTGAACACATGACCCTAGGATACAGATGCACTCCTGGGCCTCAGACATAGGTGCACACTCGCAAATTCTTCTTTATGTCTTTGTTTTAGTTTTTTTTCTCACAATATCTGAAGCAATTCTGTGGCCTTTTGTTTCGTAAATGTGCTTATTTGAATTGCTATCTCTAACCACCTCATTTTTGGGCCCCATACCACACGGATAATAGACGCCATCAAATCCCGACATGTGGATGGATGTTTGTGGGTGTATGGTTATGTGCCACCACAATGTCACCGTATTAACCAGATCAGAAGTACAATGAGTAAATAGGTCAACTCGAAACCCTTTAGTGCCAATTTAGAGACTGATGAAAGGGCGTAGGAAGGCATGTATCATTATAAACCTCATTAAATAGGCCAGCGTCTGTCCCAGAGGCTGGAGCAATGATGTTGTAAAAATGTTATGGATGTGGTTGTAATATGAGCTGCAGTGCTCATTATGCATGTGATGATAAGTAGTCGCGATGCTGACACATTTAGGTGTATTTTATGCTCGGTTCTATTATCAAAGAGTGTAGTTTGCCTTTAACGGTCCCCTGCAGCCCTGTGTATTTCACACATCACTGTTAGACGCATCTTTAGGGAGAAAAAGTCTCTTCCTGTCGTACATTGTTCCATAACTGTTTTCAGTGTATTAAAGTCCTCCACTGTTATGTCCTGTTGATGAATAAACGTACTTCCTTGGACACCTTTGCAAACATTTAGTGCACTCCAGAAGCAGTTTTGTCAGGGTGTATTATGATCAACATTTTGGTGTGGTACTCATCTGACTTATCTGTATGTCCACTAAAGCTAATGACAGTAAAACCACAGAGAAGGGGGTGTGGACTTGCAATTAATAAGGAGCATACTGTATTGGAATATTAATGAAGCAAGAGGAAATTTTTTTTTAAACAATATATACTGCTATATTCTCTTTTTATGAGTAAAACTTACATTGTCATGAGTATCAAGTGAGTTTCCTCTTAGATTTAAATGGATCTAAATTATTACCCTAATGGACTGTTTACTCCCAGTGAGAAGCTACAGCAGAGTAGTGAGTTTCTTTCTAATAAAGCTATCAGTGACTTTGTGCTATGCATGATTGGAAATTATGGTGTAGAACAAGTCTGTGGTTGGAAAATAGCATGCCTGCGGATCTCTCATGACAGCGGTTGTTGCCTATGGCTTGCTGTTGTCTTTGTTAATAAAGCTATGTCCGATAAGAAAAACTTCATGATTTTGACTCTTTTTTTGAACCAACCCACTCTCACTCCCAACTCTTCAAATGCCTGGTCAGTTACCCTATGGTTCAAACTATGAAACTCTAGATACCCCTTTAGCGTAAAGCCCCAGTCCCACCGAAAGCCGGATATACTATGGATCAGATCCGGGGTCATCCGGGAGTGGAACCGTAGTGAAACCGTAGTCAGTCCGGGACGATCCGGAGGGGTCCGTGATGAACCGTAGTAAAACCGTGGCGTATCCGGGAAGACGAGCGGTTCGCCGAACGTACAACTAACATCCGGGGTGATTCGTGGCCATCCGGGAATGGAGAGGGGGGCGGCGTTGATCGTAGCGCATCCGGGTAGGACCGGGATGAACTGTAGCGTAACCGTAGTATAACCATGTTAATCCGGGATGAAACTGGAGCTAGTTGACACCCTGGATCTCACCTCTTTTTATCCGGGGTGATCCGGGGACATCCGTAGTATATCCGGCTTTCGGTGGGACTGGGGCTTAAGGTTCTGCTTGTTACATGCAGTGTCTTTTCAAATTAAACCTCCAGGGTAGGTTTGCTTGGTTTTAATGTTTAAAAACCACAGCTGGCAATACTAATGCTAATTTTCAGTGGACAAATGCATGCTCGCGATTGGAGGATAGTATTACCCATAAAGTCCAGAAGAGACTTTGTGAGTTAGAACATTATTAAGGTTTATGGGGCACACTGATATTTTGAGTGACAGGATTAAAACAAGCTATTTTTAGAAATCTGCAGCCACAGCCGGTGGCCATAGGAAAAAAAGGGAAACGGGTGATATTTTCAGCTACATCAGGCTCACTGTTCAATCTGAATGCAAGGGTGATCTCAGATACTGCATTTATTTACGGCAGTTGTGTGTTAGCCAGCACAGTGTGGGTTGGTTGTTGGCTCTTCACACTGTGACATTGCCCATTTCTAAAAGTCAAAAACCTAATGTTTAGGGACTTTCATTGGTTATATGGGGGATTGTTTATTTATACTGGTGAGAAATTCAAACAGCCACATGTAATAATAAGGTGTTTGGGGTATGATCTGTTATTTTTCGACATGTGAATCCCCACAAAAGAAAGGTGGTACATTTTACTGTCAATAATTCTACGTTGTGATTACTGCTACGTTTGCAGAAGCAGAACAATTAGTAAATACATCATTGACATGCTAATGTGTAAGCAAACAGCTGCCTGTATATACTGTACATTCAGCAAACACAAAGCAACATTAGCGTTCATTTAGATTTGTGTCTCTGTGCACCTGATGAATGTAGTGCTACGGCTGATAGGTGTTTTTTTTCGAATGCTTACACATTAAAATGACAAATGCACAATTATTGAGACTGACAGTCAGAAAGCAAAACCTCAGCTCAAGTCTCTGAAACTCTAAGCTGTATAATTATCTTTTTACCTCAAACAGATGCTGCTCTGGCTCAATAAGAGTAGTTGGTCCTCTGCCTGCGCGTATCTATTTGAACCTTTTCAATGAAAAAGAGCAGAGACTGTCTCGAATTTTGATTACACACGGTACAGATGGCAGAGTCATTTTTCTTTTGTTAAATTATGATTTTTTAATTATAGTTTTCGGCAAGAGATTTCATTCTTGAACTTGTGTGGTTCTTGCATAGAGTGTGTTGCATAATTGCAAACAAAGTGCAAAGCAGAAAGTGCCTTTGTTTAAGGCAGGGTTTTGATGCTTTTGTACAAGTATTTACTGTTATAGTTTTTTGGCCAATAATAGAAGTAAATGGCACAAAAAAAGCTATGTCAGCCTTGTTAATGGGATCAGTTGATTGGTGGTTTTGGTCTTTTCGTGGGATTTGTGGACAATATGAAACATCCCAACTCAAAGTCTGGAACAATACCCTTTTAACATTACAATGGCAGTTTTCAAATGTGTTTGTACTGCTGACTTTTGCGTGGCTTCTTAATAAGTTGTCACAGTGCTGCTAAATTTTTTGAAATGTATCTAGATTTACAAACCCTTTAAGTCAGTGGGGAATACATATTTACCCTGTATCAATAAACAACCCCAGCCTCAAAGATGATTATGGTATGTTTTGATTTGATGAATGGTCTTTCAATTAAATTAGTTTACAGCTTTGATACAGTTTAATATATGTGCAGTGTATGTCAAAAGTGTTCTTGATGCATGACACACTTTAAGGCCTTTATACATCGGGGCCTTTTTGTTTTGGGAAATTAATTCTCATGTCCATATGTTTTTTCGAAGTGCTGTGTAATTTTTTTTTTTTGGAACGTCAATAAAGGCATCAACCAATCACGTTGTTCAAAATGGGTTGAGTTGAGCACATATTTATTAGGATTATAAAACTAAAACTCTGAGGCTCTGTTGTCTGAACCAAGATGGCAAATTTGACTACTCATTCCAACCGTGACAAAGGCAGGGCTTTCTTTCCTACATTTCATAAAAAAAAGCTCTAGAAGTATATTTGCAGGCGATTTTTCGCATTTTATTGTAGTTTAATTTGTCTCGTGTGTAAAGGCCTTTAGGCTATCCTGCCTCTCCGACCCTACAATGATGGTGTCAAAGCCACATCTCAAACTTGTATCGCAAGTTTGTTATTTCTAAGCTGTACTGTATCCGACAAATCATCAACAAACTTGTCATCCAACACAATCACAGACACCACAATCACACACAAACAAGATAAGTTGCTCCTAGTGCGACGGTGGCCTCCTGCTAGCTTGGTCAGAATCGATGTCAGAGTGGAGCCCTCTCACCGACCCCTGCCTTAATTGAAGGAAGCCGGTGAACAAGTGGACCGGAAAATGATTTCTTCTTACCAGCCAGGCACACAATCACACAGAAGTACTGGACACACCATTAAACACGAATGCATTAAAACACACAGAGAGCTGAGGATTTCCCTATATCCCTGATGCCGTGACCGCCTTCTGAACTTTGCTCTTGTGGAACGTATTGACATCATCGTCTAACATCTGAAGCACATTTAAAACACTCTATACAAGTTCATAGCTTTAAAAGTTGAATTAGACAGGCTAAGACAGGTTGTGTGTGTTGCCTAGCAAGGAACTATTTTTTTTCTATTGACCTGAGTTTAATCTTTAACTTAGGTAAAGGGAGTTGAGACTGTATAAATGGCTCATATCCTTTCCCTAATAGCCCCTTTACATGCAGGTTGCACTGAACTTTTCAACCTCCTACTAATAAGTCACCTTGTCCCCAGTCTTTAGCTATCAGCAATCATTTGCAGCCAACACCCTGCCTGAATTCAGAAGTGCTTCTTTGACTGTGTTGAAAGATCTGCGGGAAACTTTATTGATCTAAAAAAAAGTCAACAAAGTCAATTCCAGTTATTCTAATGAAGTGACAATCTTCTAAAGTGTAAATTGAAGTATGTGGTATGCTGGGTTCTGTAAATTCTTGGGTGCCATAAATCACAGCGCATGAGCAGTTGACTGTACTCGCAGAGGGTTTGCCCTGGCTGAATGCAAGCTAACTGCTAACCGCTAACTGAAGGTCTGTCTCCTGGAGCCACAGCCCGCCCTCCTCCCAGCGCAGTATAGTTTTCTGGCGGCAGAGACGAGGAAACGAAAATGTAGTAGTTTCCTCGTTCCTGCCACTTTGAATCCAATCCAATAAACATACCATCAATACGTACACGGACCATGTACCGTCAACGGATTGACAGCTCTACTTCTTCGTCCTCTCATGTTGGCCAGAGGGCAGACTGGACGCTACAGTGACCCTCTATCACCTCCTCAAGGAATAAGTGGTATTACAAGACATGACGGGCCGGGTCTAGTCGATTTTGAAATCCGGTAGCATTACAGTAGATGTCTGTGCAACGTGATACCAACACTGTAAACTCTTCACATTTTGTTGATCATCATTTTTTAATGTTACTAAGATTCTTACTAGGTCTTGCATTGCACTTTTTTTTTGCACCCAAGCAACTCTGATGCAAACATCGAGACTTTGCCCTGTCTCTGTGTAGTTAAATTCTTTGAGGAAAAGCAATAATGCAATGTTTTAAAATGCTTGCAGCCAAAATGCCCAGTGCTGCTGTTCTTCGAAGAGCAAACATCATTCAAATTCATGCTCAGATCGACAGCCTCTTAAAATAAGTGCATACGTGTTAAACAACAGTTCATTTTGTCATTTTATCAACAAACTACATGGGTTTTAATGCCCACAAAATTGATTATAAATAGATATATTCACCACAATCACTAATCAGAGCTGTTGTAGTTTAAAAAATGTCACAGATTTCACAGACTAGCCCCCTGCTCTTTGCCACAAGATGCTCAGTGGACAAGGAGACAAAGTGAGAGCCCATTAAATGACGTCATGATGGGAGGAGGAAGCTGAGTGAGCTAGTAGAGGGGGTCAAATATTTGTTTTGTCAGATAATTCTACAGTGAGCTGTCTCCATCATTTTATATTAAATAGGGTGATTTTAGGTGCACACATTTAAATACAATAATTACATTATGTAGGGTTTCTATTGGAGAAGCTTTATTTGTAGACAAAACAATATAAAGTCTTTTTTATGTAAAGATAAAAATACCCCCCCCCCCCCCCTCTCTCTCCCACACAAACGCACACATAACACTCCTCTCAGCTGAATTGATTGGCACTAAATGGCTCATACTTGAAATCAACCGAAATTACTGACTGGCTAATGTGCTTGAAACAACTTACTTACCTCTTCCTCTCATGCAACACACGCACACTTGAACACGTAAATGCACTTGAATACATTCCTTCGGTCATTCATTGCAGCACTTGCATGCCCACCTACACACACACATGCAACTGCACTCTCTCTCTCTTGATTCATGTTCTAACACACAACAGGCACTTTTGTGTCGAGCAAGGAATGTCAATGCTGTCTTTTTCTCTTGCTGACCTGCCTCCATTTACCAAGTCATCAACTTGATGGCACGATTGAGGCGCGTTGAACACAGCTGCATCTCTCCTGCCAAGCAACTGTTTCAACAAGTTCAAGATTACCTTCAAAGAAAAATTGTATTTTTCAACAGCCTTGTATTTACTGTAATACTTTAATTGCTGCTAATCATTTCTCGTTTCACAAATATGTGACTCTATTAGTATTAGTGTTAATTTTATTCCTGCTGACCTGGGTTTGTGTGCTGCAGTATTTACAGGATTTACACACTCCTGGAATTTTGTGATCCAAGTTGGAGATATCGGAGCCGGGGGTGCTGCTGAGACGTGCACAGAAATACGGTTCTGGTGTGAAGCGGCCTGCTGACTCGTGTGTAACTCCTCTCTGAACACGTCCTTTCAAGTGTGCCTTTGAGGGTATAGCCTGAAGTGCTGCTGCCCACAGAACTCTTGTTTCTCACAATGGCGCGTCAAATGAAGCGGTTCTAACCTGATTCCCGTCTGGGGGACAGTTCAAAAGAATCACAGAATCAAAAGAATGTGTTTCCCTAACTCTAGTTTGCACACCTATAACTGTATACTGATGGTGCCTGTTAGGGAGAATGAATAACATTTGTAAAGGGTAGTCACATGTTGGGATCTGGCAGGAGCCTCTAGCAAGTATGAACATTAAATTATTGATATTAATAAAATGTCAATAAGATTATCAATATAGATTACCAATAACGGGGCACCACCCTGGGATCAGAGACCAATAACCAAACTGTAGATAAAGTCTCAAAATGTCGATAATCAAAGTATCATTTCAAATTCAGTGAACAATGAAGGGTTGAATCTGAGCACTGAGCAGCTATTATTACAGCACATATGCACAAAATAATCCTCTTTAAAATAGTTTATTTCCTTAGCAATACTGATTTAAAACCAATAATATAAATCAACAAATATCTATTATACAACGACAAGCATACTGCCTAAAAGCAACAAACAATCACGTAGTGAGGGTGTGTATGGGTATGAAAGGGGAAGGAAAGAGAAAAGGAGAAAGATGGCGAGCATAGTCTCGTAAGTGATTGCGCCAAGCAAGGCTTAATAATAGGATTTAGCTGAATTTCTTTAAGTTTAGAGCGGGGACCTCTTGACTGGACTGTTTTGGTGAGTCAAGCGGCAAACAAATCCTCCGTATGACAGCGGGGATTTGTTTTCGGATTTGGGCTGAATCTCTCTAAGCCTAGAACTGGGGTACCCTTAACTGTTCTGTATCGGCTGTACGCTAATTCTCGTCTGGCGGCAGAGAAAACCGCCAATATCGACTGTCACAATCCGGAAATTTCCGCAATCTTCCTTTTGCAGGTCAAAGTGGCGGGGTTAATACTATCACCTAGGAGACGTAAGGTGTTTTCTTACAAAGGAACCAACGTTCCAACACCACCTTTCAGCAACCTGAGTTGCATAGACGGCGCAGAGAAAAGGTATGTTTATAGTCTCAGGGACTCACTAGGGTTCCCTATGGCCCCCGTCAAGTGAGGCACCAGTAAAATGGTTTGAATCAAATCTCTCACATAGGTGAGATTTTAACGCCTGATGGGGTTGGCGTGGTTTAAACCCCTTTCGGCTTTCGAAATGACATGTAGGCCACAAGTCCCAACACACATTTAATTAACTTCGGAAAATAATTACCTTTCACTCACATTTTGGACGACATTTGTTGTCCAATACGGATTAGTTCTGAAGAAGTTTTATTTCGACCAGTTTTTTAGCTTTTCCCTGGTCGAAATGACCCGACTCAACCCTTTTCACAGCTAGTTTCACCTTTGTCTGCTTCGTGGAGTGGGAAGGAGTTCGAATGTAATTTCTAACTCTTTCTCCAGAAGCTTCCCTTGTTTGTTTTATACAAAGGTCACAGATGTTTGGATGCCTGCTGTGGTGCCCTGCACACTTAATGGGACCTTTACAGTTTTCGCCCCCACAGAGGTAGCTCTGCTTCTGCAGGCCATAACAAGCCCTCTGTCAAACTGACTGAAAAAACGAGAATGTTCAGACACATGGATGTGTTAGACGTCTCACACACACACACAGACAAACATGCACACATGTCTGTGCACAAATATTCTTCATCAAACTATGACACCTCCTCTGGCTCCCCACTGCGACGCCTTCTGTTCAGCAGACAAATTCTACATGTTTACAGCTAATGGATCTCAACTGCCATATATTCACATCCCCTGGAAGAAATAAACTCAGTGGTTCTGTGTGTATCTCTGCGTGTGGGTTGTGTACATTTTTATCTATCAATTTCTCCGAGATTAGATATATTGAGCTTGCGTGCCAGTTCCAGCACAGCCATTAGGAGAGCAGCCGACACAGAGCTCTGATGGCCTCCCGTGGAGGGGAGCAATTAGCTGCATGCTAAATGGTCCCAGTGAAGATGCTAACATTAGCTTGATCTCTCACTGCAGTCCTCTTAATGAGCAGTTCCATTATTTACATGCAGAGTGATGTGCCGAGGTGTTGCGAGACCAAATAATTGTTTATGATCATCTAAGGTAGAACACAGGCGCTCATGAAAGTACATGCTGGCTGCTGCTGGGGGCTCGCGTTTTTTTACAAACAACACGGGCATTTACATTTTACATTTAAAGAAAGCACCCGCAACTTTTCTCAATGCCATGTCTACCTCAGCTTGTTCCTCCCTCTGCGTGCTCTCAATCTAATGCAGGTCAGCCATTGTTCATCTCCTCTTGTTAAATTCCCACAGGACTATTCCCATAAGATCCAAGAGAAGAAAAAAAACACTGCCCACTCAGCAATCAGTGTGTCTGTGTGGGAGTCTGTCTGTCCAGCTGTGGGAAAGAAAGAGAGAACAAGAAATATATCTTGAGACTAAAGTGACGTCAGTCTTGAAAGGAGGAAGATTGAAAATGATGGCTATGTGTAGATTATTAAATATCTTGAGCCAATCTTTATTAGTACCCTAAGGTGGCCAATGTTTGTGTACTCTGTCCTGTATATCAGTTTTAAATATGTTTTAATGATCAAAAACAGTCAAAATTGCCACAGTAAAAGTTGTTTGAGGCAGAAAGCGGTGGTCTTTGCTGTCATCCTCAGTGTCACTTCTGCCACCGTGTTTATAACAGCCGCAGCAAAAAAAACACAGCAGCTGAAAGCATCATTAGTAACGGTTAGCATTTGTAGAAATGCACGTCGATATGTTCATGTATTTATGTTGTTCCACTTAGGCAAAGTTTATTATTGCCAATAGTTAAACCATTAATGTATACAAATAACTAATTAAGGCTTTAAATAAGAGTTAGTTTGGAATCAGGCTTTCAGCCCATAAAAGGTCATTAAAAGCTGCACAACATTTTTTTTTTAACAGTGGATGAAATGACTATGGGAAAGTATTTCACCAGTAGTGTTGAGCAAACAGATCATTATCACCAGATGCAGCTCCTCTCAGCTGTACATTTTTGTTGTTTGGTTTTTGTTGCTAGGTGAAAGGTTGTGATAAACCTACTGTACAAGTACAGGCATTCAAAGTGATAGTCTTATAACAATATCAAACTCTTATGAAGAGGAGAAAAAAACTTGCTCAGTTTGCTGCAGCAGTTGAGAAATCGCTCGTCTCCAGCGTGATACTTTTCAGCAAATGCTGTGTGCTTGTTCTGGAATTGTCTTTCAACATTACATTTTTTGCCACATATCAAGCATACAGGCAAGCCAGCATCGTTGGCAGTGAAAGCAAATGAATACGTCCACGCAGAATTAAACTCTCTATTTTCCTCCGTGACTTTTATATTTTGGGATTCATCCATTGATAGTTTACCGAGGGCGAGGGTCTGCAAATCATGATTAGCCCCCTGCAGGGAGAGGCGCTTGACAGCGAGGTAATAGGATGTGAGGCACATTTTTTGTTTTCAGTGACACAGTATCACCTCAAACTCCAAGATCAGAGGTGTTCCCTTTGAAAGATTGTCCACTGTGCAAAAAATTAAATAAGAATCTTATTTATATCCATGTTTTTTTTTGTCAAAGCCTGAGGCCATGTCCACACGACTACGTTTCCATTTGAAAATGCACACGTTTTGCTACAATTACACTGAGCGTCTGAAAACTCTGGGGTTACCTCTTCGTGTGGACGCTCATAAACGCATAAGTTTAAAAACTATGACGTCGACACCCACGTTCGGTACTTGATTGGTTCTTAGCAGTCACGACGTGTCCTTCCCTGATTCGTCACGCCCCTACCACGTGACCCTTTCTCGGAAGATCACAAACAACAACAGCCTTGATTACCGATTGACTACCAGGTTAAATCAACATGGACAACTGATTGCAGGTGTTGCTGACCTTGTAGTCTTTACTAGCAGCTGTTGTCCAGTTAAAGTCTGCATTTCTGCGGAGGAAGCAGCTGTTATTGGAGCAATTAGCAAGCGGCGTGACCAGAGGCGTTATCAGACCTACTGAGCGGCCGTCTGAAGTCACGGTTAGCGGCTTTGAGGAGGACGGACACAAGACGGAGGACTTTCCTTTTCTTATTAATGCTTATTTTGTTCTGCACAACTATTGTGAAGTCCACACACGTAAAGGAACAAAATATGAATTGCTCTCCAGTACGACAGAGACTTCAGCCACCAGCAGAGGTATGAGAACAGAAACAATGAAACTGAGGAAACGAGTGAGAGACGTGTGTTGACCACATGTATGCACCCATAATCTAGTAAACCTTTATGTGTAAGTGTTCATTTTAAAGTAAATTTGATGTGAGAGAGACAGATATAGAGCAAGACCCGCAGTGTTGTAACTATGTCTGAAAAATAAAACTTCTAAAACTTTACAGGAAGATCTTAAGTCAGACTACTTTATTACTCTGTTGTATTTTTTTTAACTAAGCAACCAATCTACTTCCTGTTTACACCGGCACCCACCCGCATGCCCAGTGTACGTATAGTCACGCGATATTCATTTTCAGGCGTTTTAGTCTGGACGGAGATCAATTCGAAAACGATGCTTAAACGCCGTGTGGACGGAGATCGTTTTTGTTTGTTTTGTGGATGTAGCCTCAGGGAGCTGCAACAGAGGGGCTAAAGAGCCGCGGGTTGCCGACCTCTGGTCTAGCTGGAAACATTTTTCTGCTAGAAAGCCAGAAATTTCCCTCACGAGTTAATGGAGAGCAAAACAAAGCTAAAAGGTGAGGGAATAGTGGTAGTTATCTGATTGCCTGAAACACGATCACCCCTAAATTCCGCCTCATGAAATCCCGGAAACGCCAAGTAGAGCGTCTCTCCAACAAAACCGGCCTCACAGTACACACCCTGACTTACAGCAGTACAAACTGGCTTTCAATACTGCTCGCTTCACCTACTACTCATCATCCACTCCGGTTCTGCCAACCCCAACGTCCTCTTCTCCATAATAAATAAACTTCTCAAACCTATGGACAATCTATCTCACTCCTCCACAGCAGAGAAATGTAACTCCTTCCTTTCATTCTACAAAGCAAAAATTTAGACCGTCTACAACCAACTGGCCACTTCCAGCCCTGAACTGTCCAACCCTGTATTTGTAAATCCCCCACTAACTGACCGGTCACTCTCCCAATTCTCCCTCAGATCTCAACAAATCTTGCATGAAGACTCCGACCTGCACCTTGGACTCCATCACCTCCGCTCGCTCCTCCTCTCTGTCATCAACTCCTCCCTGTTAAACACACCCATCCTCAAATAGCCTGGACTTGACCCTGACATCCCCAACAACTATAGACCCATCTCCAATCTCCCTTTGCTGTCTAAAATACTGGAACGCACTGTTTCCTACCAACTCAAAACTCAACTGGACTCCAACCAACTATATAAACCATTTCAATGTGGATTAAAATCTCATCACAGCACAAAAAATGTCAATGACCTCCCCCTCTCCTCAGATGACCACTCCCTCAACATCTTAATACTACTTGACCTCAGTGCAGCATTTGACACCATCAACCACTCCATCCACCTCTCTCCCGTCTTGTGTCCTCCGTCAACATTACTGGCCCAGCCCTCTCCTGGTTCAAATGATACCTCTCCTAACAGCATCCCCCACCACCCACTCCACCATCATAAACTGCCTCAAAGATATAAAGACCTGGATGCAAGCCAACTTTCTCAAACTCAGCAGCGACAAATCTGAATTCGTCATCGTCTGCCCCAAATCACGAAACAAATCCCACCATTGCCATAAAAAAATTGCCTGTCTAAAAACTGCACTTAAAACTCATCTATTTAAATCTGCTTTTAACCTGTGATGCTAGTTATGTATGTTTCTGTCTTGTTTTTTTACTGTTATTTGCTTTTATTCTTTCTGTTTTTACCATGTAAAGTGCCTTTGAGTACCTTTTTTAAAGCGCTATACAAATTATTATTATTATCAAGCCTTCTTCCAGAGGGCAGGAGATAAGTCTTTTGGAGGGTTCTCTCCCGATAACTAGCTAAATAAAACACAGATTGCAATTATAACCACGGGTACACGGATGATATGGAAAAAAATATATTTGTAATTAACAGCTGATGGGTGGGATGGGAAATAATATTATGCAGGCTGCCGCACGCCACCATAGCCCTGCAGTGGGTCTAGCCCGGACAGCTGAGACAGTGAAGCCTGGAGGACCCTGCTGCCACTAGCCCACGAGTTAATCGATCACAGAAGGTGTCTTTTTCTACAGATTAAAAAAAATGTAAATCCTAAAAATGGGTCGCCAAATATATCACAGAGGCTGTTAATATACCTGGGCGGCCTATTCAAATCAGGCCTACGTCAGTGTAGTATTTCATCATATTTACAAAGCCTATATCCCACAGGGACTTTTAGAGATGGAGTGTCCTTTTGGTTGTGGGTGTTTCAATTGAAGAAAAGATTTCCTTCAGGTGGGTGGCGGGTGGATGATTTATGCGTACATCAAGATTCGGATGACAGAGCTGATCCGCACACCTCTACAAAGCATGCTACAGTGGTGTGGAATATACAGTACATTAACCAAAGGAATCGATCAATTTGGCCTTCCAATATTGCTTCATAAGCCGTTTGATAATTCATTTTTTAATCCATATAGTTTCTATTATTTACTAACCATGAATAAAGTAATTTCTTTCTAACTGACTTCACTTCACGTTTGACTGAAATACATCGCCAGCATACAATTCAGTTCTTTATTGTTATTCTTCAATACATAAACCAACACTTTGTGAACTTGTGAAAGATATCCTCGACCAGCTTATGAATGGAGATTGTTTGGATACGTGGGCCTACACAGTACAAAACGGCCTTGCTATGTCAAGCATTGTAACCCACATTGCATTCATTTATTTGGTACACACCGTTTCATCTGACGAGTGAAAGCACCAGAAAGTGGTTAGTACTTTTAAGATAAAAGCTGATAATGGTTAAGAAGGTTTAAAACTTCTGTTGCCGTGTGGTTGGGTGTTCTTAAAGGATAAACTCATTTATTCAGAAATAAGGTCTTATATAAAGCATTGAAAATCCATTACAAACCAAACAAACCATGATTCACTTGCTTTCTTTTAACTTGTCTTAACAAATATATAATGTCATACAAAAAACATTTAAATGTGCTGCTTTTATAATGTTGCTTCTCAAGACAACAAGCAGACACATGTTGTTGATTCAGCAGAGAAAGAAGATTGAAAATCTCTGGTTCTACTGCATCCATTTTGATCCTCTGAGTGCAATGCTAAATCATTGCTGTACTCCTTTTAAGTGAAAATATAGACAGGATTCACATATATTTTACCTGTCTAGCATGTTACTTTGACATGCACACCAATCAATCACCATCATCAATGCACTGGTATCTTCAGTGGTTTGAATGTAATATTAGTTATAAAATGCAGCTTATTAAAATACTGTAATTAATTTCCAAGAGAGCAGAGATAGAGGGATTTCAATCCAATAAGTAATTTTCACATTTACATTTGAGTAATTGTTTTTGGCATTATATCTGTAATTCTAACCAACACACACTCTTCCCCCGTGGCTCCAGTATTCAGGGCTATGCTTTGAAAAAGGAGTAAATGTTTAATTAGTCACCATAATAAATAGTTAACAGTTGTATGTGCCACTTCTTTTAGCCTTGTCTTGGGTGTATTCATGCACTTGTACTCCTTGTGGCTTCCCTCCTGTCTGAATAAGTTATGAAAAATGCCAAAGCACGGTCTGAAGAAGGCAGGAGATGGAGTAAAAGTCTAGATTGTAGCCTGGCCGGAGGTTTGTGGCTGTGCTTCTTTAGCAGTTGTCAGACCCATATGCTTTAAAAGGATATACTGAGTTAGTACACTAATCAAAATCCATTTATAAATTCCACTCTAGATGAGGCATGTGTGCACAAGTGTGTGTTGAAGTACACGGTCCAACACATACACACAGCGGAGCAGCACTCTTACTGAATAAACCATCACTGATCATCATCACTAATCATCATCAAAAATTCATTTTAGTATTAACTCATCTCTAATTCATAATAATCCAATAGACACTGCTTACTGTGGATGAAAAAGAACAAGACAGAAAACAAGCAGCAGGTCTTGCTTAGTGCTGCACAAACCTGGTCAGCCCTGTGAAGACCAGTCTGCATTGACATTTCAGCTAATTTGGCTTTTGATTGGAGCCGAACAGACATTGTATTCATCTCATAAGAGGGCAGCATGCCAATATGGCCATTAAGTAGGTATTTCCTTTACAACAATTAGCTCTCATACGCTGTTACCTCATTTGTCAGTGAGCTTATCTTTCAATCTTATTTCGAAGCTGAAATAAGAAATGAATACAGCAACAGAATTCCATAACTGGCTTGTAGGACAAACTAGTGCTGGGCGGTATACCGGTTTTAATTTCCCGTATGATATTCATTTTTCACACACCGCCATACCGGTGCATAGCCGAAACAACTGCTGTCACTCTTCAACAGGCAGCTAAGTATATTGTTCGCCGCGGAGGGTGCCACGGTCTGAGCTAGTTGTCTTAAGTGTATTGACAGGGAACCCTAATCATGGTTATAACTTCATAACAACAATTAATAACCCACAACTAACGCTCTTTAACAGAGCAAAACACCACGACACAACAGTTTGTGACACTAAAAATTGTACATTTATAAAATTACACCGCCGAACTGCTGGGTACAGCTCGCTCGCTAACTAGCCCGGTAGCACAACAGTCTGTTAACAGCTGGGAGAGGCTCCGTCGCTACAGTAACGTTACATTAAAGAACAGAAAAGAGCGATGCAGGATGAACAAAGACAGACCGAGCAACTTACTCCATCACCTCAGCAGAAAACATGAGTTGAATACCAAGAGTGTATGCGATTAAGGCCGTCAACCAGTAACGTTAACGCGAGTGAAACAGTGAAGCCAAAGGGTCACACATCGCTTGAAGAGGCATTTGCTCGAGGCGCTGCATACGACAAGAAAAGCAAGCGGTGGAGCGACATTACGAACGCAAGACAGTCGAGAAAGACGGGTTCAGAGCAATGATTAAAACACTGGATTCAAGGTATGTCTTACCGGGGCGAAAATACTTCAGCCAAACTGCTATCCCAACATTATACGAACAAACGAGCAAACCCTATAGTAAGCAAAGCCTTTATACATGATGACATTAAAATGTTTTTATATTCTATGTACTCCTGACAGTAGAGTAAGCCACTATAAAGCTATATAAAAACACAGTCAAGGAAAAAAAAAATACAGTGATACACATTTTTGGTCATACTGCTCAGCACCAGGACGAACACTCACTGGGGTCATTTCAACATTTCATTTCTTTACCCTTTTGTAATTATTCATTTTTAATCCCCTGTCTTAAATAAAATGTATGTTGTTGTTGCCAACCCTAATCCACTGAACTTTTAAGGTTCAAGTGGATTCACTAATGATTGTACATTCTGCAGATGCCTTGCCAAAAACCTGCAGTGTCCTGGCTTGCAATTATAGCAGCAATTTTATTCTGATATTATAATTATTTATTATACAGTGTCTCAGCAGGAGAAATAAGCAGACCTACATAAGGCAGACACAAACAACCAGTAATAACATGCAAAATGTTCTTAAGTTAACCTTGCCGCAGTCTCAGCTGTCAGTCACCTCTGACAAGCATGACTCACACCTACGCCTTCTCTCATTGGTCAGTGAAAAAGCATGACTAACCTCTCCTCTAAAGAAATGTGACAGCATCTATTGATGGGCATGAATGTGGGACAATGGATTCGTGTGTGTGTGTGTGTGTGTGTGTGTGTGTGTGTGTGTGTGTGTGTGTGTGTGTGTGTGTGTGTGTGTGTGTGTGTGTGTGTGTGTGTGTGTGTGTGTGTGTGTGTGTGTGTGTGTGTGTGTGTGTGTGTGTGTATTAGGGGTTGATGACTCAGGCCAAAGAGTGCCTAACTCTGCTCTGCATTTAAGTAAAACACCAACCAGTAAGAATATGTATTTTTGGTATGTTTTTGTGTATGGAATTTTAGGTTAGGTACTTATGATTTAATATGCTATAGAGCATCTCTCTATATTGCTGTTCCTATGCTAATAAACAAAAGCATAATGTAAGCTGAGCTCTATTTCACACAGGCTTTTCCCTATTATATTCCTCTAAAGACCTGACCACACATCTTTTCGGAGCGGCACACTAAAATTTGCATGTACTTGTGTTGGACTCATTAAAAAAAGGCTACCCGAGGACATAAAACCAGCAGTATACAAAAGATGCCTTTACAAATGTATTACGGAGAAGACAATGACTATAGCTCAAGAATGACCTTGTCTCCGGCTCTCCACTGCCCGGGTGTCATTTGTTTAAGAAGTTATTCTTACGTCTGGTTTTCTATGCCTGCTGGGGTGCCAACCACTCTGCTACGAGCATTCAACATGCATTGACCTTTGTAAACTGCAGGGTCCTGTCATCATTGCTATCCCCATTTTGGAGAGTTCTGCCAGGCTGAGATGACACATGGCAGCAACATAGTGTCTTCACCTCTGTTCATGCTGATGAGAAGACTGATATAGAAGATGACCCACTATGGCTCTTTCTATCCTAGCAAAACATCAACCTTCATGGGATCCCCGCTGCTGTCATTGTGACCTGACCTAGTGGCGGTAGCACACTCGAACTACCTTTTAGATCAGTATGGTGGCGCCGTTGGTGATGTCTATACAGATGAGGCCTTCTGTCTCCTCCCCTAAATCTCCAGTCATTGCATTAAATGATGTCTCAACTTTGTCCCACTATTGATACACAACTGGGGCCTTTACAGATATGAATCATGGAGATAGGCTTGTCACGATAATTACTTCTGTTGGACGATGTATATTGTCCCAGAAATATTGCAATAAACTATTAAAATGTTAAGACCATTTTATGCCGCTGATATAACGATAATATAATAGGATAATAATGCAAGTAAACCCATCAAAAGAGCAAACAACTTTTAATTTTCAAGAACATTCAGACATTTAAATTGGAATGTGATAAACAATTGCAAACAAATAGATATAACCACTTGCCACTTTTTGTTGCCATTTTTTTTAAAACAAAGAAATATCGGCTCGTTCAAATACACCATTTTAGATAAGACCGACAGAGGTCTGCTTTGATTGAAACAGTTTGATAGCTTCATTGGTTGCACTTTTTAGTGACACTGAATAGTGCACCAGGGGGTCACCAATGACATTTCCAGGAAGGAAATCTTTGATGGGAACCAAGGTTTCTACATCAGTTGAAGACACTGATCTCATACCAAACCTTACCAGGAGTCTGAACAGCCTTGCTTGTGATGTTGCCATAGCAATGGGCATAGCCGTGACGTCCCCCTCACTGTTCAAAATCCTGTTTTTGTCCCCCTCACTTTTATTCTTACTGTAGTTTTTCCGGAGATTTATCTCTTGCCGTCCTGCAGCTGTAGCTTAGATGAGGGAAGATCTGAGGTGATAAATATGTTAAATACATCTGGGTCACCCTCAGCTATTAGCTTGTTCTCACAGCAATGAGCTTCACAAGCAGCCAACATATTCTCATCAAAACTCGTCACATACTGGACGTTTGGTCAGAGGCCCCCTTGGAGTCAGTTTCTAACGCACTTGGTTGCCCGATACGTCAAACTATGACACTTCACTACAGTCATAGTAAATGCATGCTTAAGATCGTGAATTCAAACAAAAACACTTGCTTGGGTTTAGGCAATGAAGTCACTTAGTTAGGTTAAGGAAAGACATCATTGATGGGCTTAAAATATGTACGTAAACTAAGTTAAAACATAAACAATGTAACATATGAATGGAAAACAGGTAACTTCAGAACAACGGCATACTCAAAAGGTTTTTGGACCCATTCATGCTTGAGGTTACTACACGGTTTCCTGGTGTTTTTTTATATTGACTAGATTTCTCACAGTGAGGTGTAGCAGCCACTTATCCTAACTATTTGCACCATTACACTATAGAAATGAATTTGCTTACCATTTAAGGATATTCAAGATCACATCTCACTGAGCCTATAGGTTAGTATAATGTGTTCATCTTTGTGGCGTCTTTATCAAGAAACAAAACATGAATGTCTAGTGTAGCAAAATCTCATCTATCTCGGGAGGAAATATCTGATATTACTTTCTTACCCTGCAATATTAAAAATCTCACTTCAACTTTTACATTTTTAATCAGCTACATTCTAGAAGTCAGTGAGACACGCTGTGGGCCAATAATATCTCTTGATTTGCACCGAGCAGGCCCATATCAGCAGCAGGGCACGCTTTAAATGTTGCATCATACTTAATGCATGACCATGAAAAGGGCTACCTCGTTATGAAGCAATATGTAGATTGCCTCTTCCTCCACACCATACAATGTAATATTTAGGTAATGTAAAAGCCTTTAACCTCTTTTTTTTTCTCTCAGAATAATTTTGCAGTGCTAGGGTGGTTTCAGTATTTTAAAAACAAGTAAATTCAATTGTATAGTGAGTAACTAACTTTATAATTAAGTGATTCTGTGCTTCTTTTCCAAACCTTTCATGTTTACCTGACCAAATCAAATAAACTGTAAACTAAAGATGGTTATTTTGTATTTGATTGTTAGATGCCATGCAGTGACCATGAGATCTTTTACGGTAACTCACACTCAGTGTTAATAATAGTTTCAGTTAAATCTCTAAGGAAAAACGTTCTACATTAAAATACACATACTGGATATTGTCGAACTCACAATCTAATGCCTGTGTGCAGGTTTAGTGCTTCTTTACTTCCAGGCTGGTCTCCTTAAAAATTACGTTCCCATACAAAAAACTTGTCGTGTCAACTATGTTGCGAAGAAAACACATTTTCTCCAGTATTGTGTTGTTTTTGATGCATGACGCATGACGCATAGGTCAATCATAGTCAGTTTAAGCCAAACCATGATGTTTTGACGAAACATAAAGTAGTTTTGCTGGCTAAACATAACCACGTAGTTTTTTTGCCTAAACATTATCAAGTTATGTTTTGTTTTTGTTTTGTTTCAATTTACAACGTTAACCACATGTTTGAAATTGCGACCGTAGTGCGGGAGAAAATATATTTCCTTTAAAACTTAATTTCGAATGCTATTCAATTGAATGGGAATGTACAAGGATTGGTCCTTCACTGAACCCTTAGAGACTAATCATCAATATACTTCAGCTTTTGTCTGCAAACAAGGCTTTTATTTCCAATTATTTGCTTCTAGACTTTTAAAAAAAAAATTGTCATCTGAAAAAAAACGTCTTTGTGTGTTAGTGGGAGTGTCGTCTACATTTTCAGGTAGTCATCTTTATGCCACTTTTAATAATAGTAAAAATGCTTGGAGAGCCACTTTGGGGAGATGTGGAGTCAGCAGAGTCGGTGTAAAGAGGGGGTCTGAGACTGGTGATGTAGGAAGTTGGTATGTCACTCTTGATTGTGCTGCCAACTCAGCTGGTGCTTTCTTCTACACACTACAGTGGAAGCAGCATAAACAGAGACGGACACACACACACGGTTTCCTGCAGCCTCTCTCTCAGTCAGAGACTTCAAAAACCTGTCTTCCTGTGTGTGAAATAACTTCTTTGCTGGCCGACTTAACTTTGTGTAGTATTTGCACACCTTTATCTCTTATTTTTCTCCCCCCCCCCGCTATCACTACTTGCCATTATCACTGAGTCTCCACTTATTTCTTTAAACTGCAGAGGATCTGCTATGTAAAATGCTTAATTTACCTATAACATGTACCATCACTTGTTTTATTACTAATAAAATAGTCTATTTAATGTATATATTATATAGTCTCGTATCATATTGCAACCACATTGTCACTGTCATTTGGTATCATATTTTTGTATACAAATCAAGTATTTTCAACAGCTGTCTACATACACTGCTCATTCAGCTATGATCTCCGTGATCAAATATTTAAGTGACTAAAATACATTTGATTTTTTTAAGTAGCCCATGCATATGTGTTGCACATTCATGTAAATAGCATTCAAATCAACTTCCAAGTAATTACCACTGGTAAACTGAGATTTTTCTGAAAGCTCTGATAAATCCGACTTGACATTAAGTGCCGGAAGACAAATATTATAAAACACTCACAAGTCGTTCATATGGGAATCAGGCATCTGTGTGAGACAGGTTGAAAAAGGTATTCTTGAATATGCAGACTATTAGAAAGAAGCTGTCAAATGAAAATGCTACTTGTCCTTACATTAAGATACAATGTTTAAGATAAAATCTTAAGTTTGGCCTCTTGTTTAGTTCATCCATGCAAATCCTGTACATTATTGCTCAACATATCTTATAGTCTAGTCTACAGCCATTCAGCTTTCTGAGGCAGCACTTAGGCACAGTGGTGCTTTCAGCTAAATGATAACGTCAGCATGTTCAGATGCTCAGAATGATAATGCTAACATCCTGATGCTTAGCAGGAATAATGGTAACATGTTCAACATCTGAATTTAGCTTTTTAGCATGCCAACATTTCCAAATGATCATGAAACTACAGTGACCAGATGTCCCACTTTGTCGGGATTGTCCCGGTTTCAAGCTTGGTGTCCCTAACCCTTAATTTGTAAAGTGGGCTACCAGATAAACAAAATGCTTCTATACACACTGCAAGAGTATATTTTAGTTCATACACAGTGGAAATGCCAATACAAAAGATCATATTAAGACAGCGAAACTAAAGCGCTGAAATAAGTATTCCCCATCCTGATGAAAATGCCTATGGTTCGTGCATAAGCAGATACATGTTTACATGCATGATCAAACGCTACACTTAAAGGTCCCAGTTCAGGTGTTTGAAAGTATGGTTACACAAAATAGAAAGTACATCTGAGCATTTTGACAGCCTGATTAGTTTTCCTAGTATGTATTTCCTCATCACTAGGGGAAAACAAAGATATCACAGTGTATCCTGAGAGGGACGAAAATATTTGCACCAAATTTCTATCCTTTATTTCAGTTGTGGTATTAACTTCACGTTCAAAGACCTGATTTAGCTTTGGCTTCATTCATCTTTGTCAGAGTTACACTGTCAGTTTCAAGTGTATTTGGCCATACTCGCCAGCATAATTTGTTCCAACTAAGGCTGCCTTTCTCTTCACTGGCAGCAACACCGACAGATGCTGGAGACCCAATTACAAACACTTGGAGTTTCATATGGGTGAGGGACTGCTGGCATGGGGATTGGCAGTTAGAGTAAGTGTGAATGGGATTGTGTGTGTGTGTGGTTAGATAGATAGTTTATTGGGAGTGCACGTGCACATGGTCTTATCCAAGTGGCAAAATCTTGCAGGGTGATATATTTAGGCTGTTGATGTTGTCTCAACAGATATCTGTTTAGTATCAATTTAGGGGCCAGAGTAATGAGAATATTTCTTACTTTCCCTGACCATGAATCTACCTCCAATCGTCGGAGACAGATGAAGAGAAGGAAGAAATGGAAACAGATACAATTTTTTTTCAACAGAACTGTATTGGACTATTTACAACATACTTGCAAGAAAGGATGAATAAGGGAAGGGGTCTGGGGATGGAGTGCTTGTGTTAGAGAGCAAAAAACAATGTAGTTTTTACTGCACATGCCCCAGCTAATTCTGAGCCAATCTAAAACAAGTTGTTAGGATCCAAAAAGTCATTCTTAAGTAAAACGAAGAAAACAGAGCTGGTTGGCAAGTTTTCTTTGTGAGCCTCCAGAGCATCACATGCGCTCTTCCACTGCTGGCTGCTCCTCTTCAGCTCCGTCTCCACATAGGTTGTAGTTCGAGCCAGCCTTTTATTGGTGACCCTTCTGAGAAGGTCGTCTTCTTATATAACAACTTTTTGAGTTGGCTCACCTCCATCTGCCTGATTCCCAGTAGGCCAATCTGCTCCTTGAGACATTATCTCAGTGATGGCAGAGTGCAGAGCATCTCTAAGTCTCTGCACAACTTTGAGTTGTGAGGGAGATGCTCACGGTGCTGCAGCTTCACTGCAGCATTTGTACACCATGCAATATTAAAAGTGTTACATTACTACCAAATTACCACAGACTTTATGTCAGTTTTAATTGATTTTGTTTTCATATTTGGATCATATTATTCTGGTGGAACTTGGGGTGAGGTTTGGATCATGGTTTTGGCATCCTGAGAGAAAAAAATGGTAGATCTCTACAGTCATTTGGGTAAATCATCTGGGAACCATGAATGCCTCTACAAAGGTCCCTAATCAATCTTGTAGATGTTCAGATATTTCACTGGATAAGTGAAAATCCTGACCTGTTGGTGGCCCTAAAGGAAGACCAGATTTAGCAGGATTCATCCACATGAACATCTGTAAAACAATTTATGTGATAGTTGCGGAGACCTTTCAGTTTGGACCGAAGTGGTGGAAAGACCAATTGACAAACCAACATTAGCATCCCCAGAACCACTGCTGCTAAAATTACATGGAACTTCCAGTCAGAGTGTATTTCATCACATTGTTGTTTATCTTCAGTCTGTTTTATCAACCCCCACAAATAGAGTACACTTACTATCCTCCATGAAATGAGAAGCCGATTCCAAATATTGGCATTTAAATCAAGCCAAGGATTGGATTTTCACAAGACTTTATTAACACAACAATACTCCATTGATGTTTTCACAGGTTACTGTAAAAGTCACGGGGGTGTGGTGGAGGACTCAAAAGCAGGCAAGACCAGCAGTAGAGTGAAGCAGGTATTTAATGAATAATTCAATCAAAACAGGAAACAGGGAATCCACGGACAAGACAAGAGACGAGGGGGAAATCCAGCAGGACGAGGCAGGGCAGGCAGACGGGGAAACCGGGAACAAGACGAGCCAAACGGGCGGGTAGACATGGCAATGATCTGGCAGTGAGTGCGTGTGTGCGACTGGGGTTTAAATAGTGGATGCAGCAGACTGAGCAGGTGAGAGTAATGAGCTGACGAGGTGGGTGTGACTGGCAGGTGCGCTGAATAAACTGATAGGTGAGAGATGGAAAAACAGGATAATGGTGGCAGAGCTGTGACAGTATAAATAATTGTTGTTCTGTTTGCAACAAAAGGCATGCCAATCAATGCTCGTCGTTATCAAAACATATACTTCTCTTTAATTTTGTGGAGCCACCAGGAAAGATCAACAAGATAATACAGAGTAATTGGGCAACTATTTTATGCTGTATATTACTCATAAAGCAGGATAATTTGATCTAAATTCTGGCACTAGCACCATTTAATTAATAACGAACAGATACGATTATGTAGGTCTGAGGATGGACTTGAGGACCGATGAGGGAATTGTATTGGTTGGATAAAAGGTTTAACAGTATCCATGCGAAGAGAAATAAATGTATACTTTTGTCTCGATAACCATGGTAACTTAACCAACTGGATGAACGATTATGAAAGAGGAAAGGTGCACACATTACTCACAGTATTACCACATAGGTCATGCAAATATCTATTCAATTTCAATTGGTTGCAGTTGGTTTTTGTCAGTGGCATTAGGACTGAACACCTATGGTAATAAACACTGTATGTATGTAAGGGATTGATATTGGACTATTCTGCAAAATGCAAGATTTCGTTCCAATGCAATGTTTTAAAAAAAAAATGTATTCTTGCTTTTTACAATATTTGCGAGGCAACTACAACATTTTTGAGGTCAGCAAAAGATTATGGTTATGGAAAACAAACTATAGATAATGTATGGTCAAACCTGCAACAACCTGTTGGCAAACTGTTTCCTATTTACAAATCCATCAGACAAGGAGGGACAATAACAGTTGTTTGAAGCTGTGTTTGTGTCTTCCTTTGCGCTTTGGTTTATACCAAATCTGAGTAAAATATCTGACTCATTAGCCGCTAAATGCTCCATGTTAGACTCCCTGTGTCTCTACTGGAGGAGTCTGGTTGAGCTTTGACAGTTGATAATAAGCACATTCATGGCCCTTTGAGAAAATCATTGTGTGGCTAAATGTGTGCAGCTGGGCAAGTAGCTCTATGATAGGCTCATCCGTGTGTGTGTGTGTGTGTGTGTGACGCCAATCCTGCCAATGCGTTTAGCAACCTTTTGTGCATGTGTGTGCCTCGATGCACACATCAAAACACAGAAATACACAACCAATGACAAAAGATTAAACGCAGTTATTACTCATGAAGCTCATGTATAATGCCCAGCCACCTGCTCCAAAGAAACAGGGGGCAATATTTTAGAAAACCTGACGGTCATTTAACAAATGGTTTATTGATTATTGAAGCGATATGGCATGGTATCATTTAGAAATTTCACCCACCTAAGGCCATACCCTATCTCACAATGTTACTGAAAGAAAAAGCTAATTTGTGGATCAGTATGGTGATTCGAATCCACACCGAGTGCCATTAAATAGGGCCAGTAGTTTTTCCATAATCCTGTTGACAAATAGACAAACTAAACCAAAAAACAAGGCTGATACAATGTGATATCTCTTTGACTATTTAGTGCATAATGAAGATCTATGACTGAATCAGACTAGAATCATTGCACAGCAAGGCTGAATAAAAGGTTCATGGTATTTTCTGCTTTTCCCATAAGAGATTATCGGAAAATAATAGACATGAGAACCACTTATTTTACTGCCCAAAAAAAAATCTCAAATAGTTAGAAATTCTTGTTAAGAAAGTATTAATTTGCCATTACCCACACTCCCTTTCCCTGTAATGAGCCAAGTGTCATTGGGATCAGAAATGATGATAGATAGCAGAGGCTAGAGAGCAGAACAACGAGGAGTCTGTCAAACGTACTGTAGCTGTGCTCGCTAACTTCAGTCAATTTATCCTGCCTGGCTGAATGGAGTCGAGTGTTATTGCCCATGACAGAAGTAGGTTTGAGATGGAAATCACTTAAAAGGCAAGAATCTGTTGAGGCGGAGGCTGGGTGAAAGAGATCTAATGTGTCTCGCTCCTCTTTCCCTATCATTTTGAACTCAAACCCTTTTTGTTTTTCCATGCTCAATCTCTTCACCTACTCTCTTTTCAGCTCACCTCCCCCTGACATTTCTTCAAAAAGAGGGAAGTACACATGCAACATCATTCATGCCATCATCTTCATCATCACCATCATTATCCTCATTGTCACCCTCTTATTGGTTACACTCTCAGCAGTTTCAGATTTTAATTGGCAACTTGAAGTAGCATCAGAATTTATCTGCTTCTCCCCAGTGAGGCAACCTCCGCCTATTTCTCTCTTTCCTCCTTGTAGTTTTTTTGAGTCGTGTCATTGTGGCTTAACGTGAGTAATTTGCCATTGAAGACTCCTCAACAAACGAGCAGTGCAGAACAAGTGGTTCCCCTAGAAAACCATGTTCTTCTGAACATCTGAGAAGAAGGTGTCACTGTGTATGCAGTACTGCTGCTCGGGATTATGAGCCTAGGTCAGGAACTATAAGGACATGATGAAACATCGTAGGCTTTCTGTTCTATCTAGCTGTTAGAGCACAGGAGGTGGTGAGTAAAAGTGCCTCAGTGGCACTTCTTGTATAGATCACAATCTTTTCGGAGGCCTAGTTAGAGAGTGCATGGAGAGCAGCTGCATTGATATTTAAATGTTTGACTAACTTCTACTCTGGCTGACTAGGTCTAAAGAAAGTCCTAAAGAAGTTATGTTCTCTTGTGCAGGGAAAAGTTATGTGCCCTAATGCGATGCTGGTACAGAAGTGACTCACACTATGAGTTACGATGTCTACATACATACAATACATTATGTGCAGGGCCATCTTGGTAGAGGGTTCCACCTGTGATTATGGAACTAGGGTTACAATGTCATAACCTCCATTCTAACCCACACAGGTCCCGCCCTCTACTGGACTTTATGAGCACAGCGGGTGAAGCCTTCAATTGCCTGCCCTGCCACGAAACCCAACAACCACAAATTCCTTTAGTTCTTGGGAACAAAACAAAGCAGGGATTCACAAAAGGGTGGCCAAAGACTGGTCAGTTGAAAAAAAAAAACTCATTGCATGAAAAAATGGCTACTGCATGCATACGCATGTAACAGCCCTCTACCCACCAAACACTGCAAAACAGAGAGAATAGACTCAACTGCAGAGGACAGGGGATCTAGCCTCCATTCTTCACACCAGCATTGGAACTCTGAATACTTCACACAACCTTTTCAGAAAGTCCAGCCCTCCTCAAGCTGTCAATCTCAGGAGCCAAGCCTGTAAAGGATGGCCCAGAGTGGGCAGCTTTCATGGCTATCAGAATAGCAATGCTCCTGTGTCACACACTACAACAGGAGAGGGACGAGGCAGAGTCGTCGAAAGGCAAAGAGCAGCTTTCTTTGTCACAGCACATGTCTAAATGCGTCCACCCCCAGGGCTGGATTGTCCTGCTGTGCCAGGGAGAACCATAGCGGGCAGTGGGTGTTGCGTGGGTTGGGTGAACGGATCCACTTCCTCTTTCCTGAACCACGTCCAAATCTGCAACCTCAATGAATAGAAGACTGGCTTATGGAAAGGGCAGAGGGCATCACGTGTAAATGCAGCAGCAGACATTGTTTCACTGTGTTTAATCCGTTGTATCCCGTGTGGATCAAGGAGGGATGAAAAGACGTGTATGAATGTGTGCTTATGTTTGTATTTGCCATAGAGTCCAGTAGACGGGGGAGCCTGTGAGAGTTAGAATGGTATGTAACTACCCGTATGTATCTGCAGAGTTCTTATAATCACATTAAACTCAGAGAACTAATGTACAAATAGTTAAAAAAAAAATCGTAAGTGTGCAGACAAGCTTTCAACTTTCTTGGTCTTCAGTTATGTCCCACTTTTCTTCAGATTTTTGTGTTAGCTGGTAGTTAAATTGCTCCAGCAGACTTCTGTCTTACTCCATTATACATGAAGGCTCATCATTGGCACTTGTCTTAGAACATGCACACACGCTCACAAGGTAATGCATACATGCAAGGAGACACAAGAGCAACCCTGCAGCCTGCAGACAAACCATGATGCATGTCCCTGGGTTGCTCTCAAAAAATCTTTACTCCTTTACATCCCTCCATCTCTAATTTAAGCCCCAAACAGATGTCATTATTGTCTCACATATGTTATGCGCAGCCAACTACTACCTCCTCCCACTCAAAAGTGCCTGTCATCCAACTGTGGTACCCGCCAGAAATAATGTGTGCTTGTATGAGCAGATATGATGATGAAGTTTAACCTCAGTTAGGATTTACCATCAGGTATACCTCATATTTTATTCCTATACTCTTGCATGACCTACTGTATTCAAAGGTTCAGTTTACTCAAATTACAAAGACATTGGACAGCTAATTTCAACAACTTGGACAATGTTTCTTGACATTCATGTTTCTATTTAGACATTTTAAATATTATTTTTAAAACGATAAGCATATAAAACTCTTGAGTTGATGAATAAATAATTGATAAAAAGTTGCTCCTTATAACAAATATGTATGGAAGCCCATTCCCGCAAGCAAAAAAAAAAAAAAAAAACAATAAGATCACTAAAAAAAGAAAAAAATAGTAACTTAAAAAAAAAAAAAAAAATGTAATTCACAAAAAAAAAAAAAAAAAAAAATCCACCCACAAAATAAATAATAATAATTCGATTTTTTTTTTTTTTTTTTTTTTTACTTTTTTTCCACCAGAAAAAAAAAAAAAAACTTTTGGTGCATCCATCTGTAACCATAACACTGACCAGATTTTTCCAGTTGCTATAGAAAGTCGAAATTATGAGATACTTTAACACAACAGTCATAGAAGCAGCTATGACATATGAATGGATTGTGAGTACCGGTACATTGAAGACTTCTTTAAAACGTGGCTTTACAACACATGAAATACAGATGATGTTTCACATGGATTGTACTGAGCCTTGAATAGAATGTTAAGCAAGAAGCAGCTCTTGAGTATAAAGAATGAAACCAATGTGGCTGAGGTGGCGACCAATAAACAGCAACTGGAAGCATCTTTTTTTTTTTTTTTTTTGCTGACAGAGAAAAAGTAAAAAAAATATATATATTTTATTTTTTTGTGAATTAATTTTTTTTTTTTTTTTTGTGAATTCATTTTTATTTTTTGTGAATTAATTATTATTTTTTTTTTGGTGATCTTATTTTATTTTTTTTTGCTGGCGTGAATGGGCTTCCATAGTTTATTGGTCGCCACCTCAGCCACATTGGTTTAATTCTTTATACTCCAGAGCTTCAAGGGTGCGTTTGCTCAGTACAATCCATGTGAAACATCATCTGTATTTCATGTGTTGTAAAGCCGCGTTTTAAAGAAGTCTTCAATGTACTCACAATCCATTCATGTCATAGCTGCTTCTATGACTGTTGTGTTAAAGTATCTCATAATTTCGACTTTCTATAGCAACTGGAAAAATCTGGTCAGTGTTATGGTTACAGATGGATGCACCAAAAGTTTTTTTTTTTTTTTTTTTTTTTTGCTGGTGGAAAAAAAGTAAAACAAAAAAAAAATCTTTTTTTTGTGAATTACACTTTCTTTTTTTTTTTTTTTAAGTTACTATTTTTTTTTTTTTTTTTTAGTGATCTCTTTTTTTTGCTTGCGGGAATGGGCTTCCATAAATACGCTATCTTACAAAAACATGAAAATATATAGTTTTTAAGTTAGATTTTTAGATATCAGAAAACACTATACAATGTCAGGTAACACTTAATAATAACTACACACTAAAGCATTAGTTAAGTATGAGTAAAGACTTAATTCATCATTTGTAAAGCATTGTTCCTACATTAACACTCATTAGTATGCAATTCATCAGTTATACATGTTTTATTCTTGATTAATAAGCTCGTCTGTGTTTCATGATTGTGTTTTCATACTTTATAAATGACGGATTCCCCATTTGTAAATGAAGTATTAGATATATTACAAACCAATTATTAAGGAATTGTAGATGATTAACAACATCATTTATAAAGTGTAAGTAAATGATTAAGAACTTATTTAGATGTACATTATTAGTGCATTTATATATATATATATATTAGGGGTGTAACGGTTCACAAAATCCACGGTTCGGTTCGGTACGGTACAGTGGAGCCACGGTTCGGTACGTTTTCGGTACGTTTCGGTACGTTTTCAATACAGTAGAAAACTATAAATGCCAGAGAAACGTACTTGATTTTAAAATATATTTATTCATTAAAACTAACATCATAAAGTTATTCTTTGAACAATGATGGAACTATACCTGAGTGACCCATCTTCTGGGGTGTCTTCTTAGCAGCGTGTAAAATAAAAACAGTTTCTTATGAAAACTAAAATGTAGCATTGTTTGCTGTAGTTATAAACAAATAAAAGAAACAATCCTGTTTTATATGGAACTATGTGTGTGTGTGTGTGTGTTTCTACTCAATGTTTAAGTTTTTTTTCAGAAAGATGAGAATGTCTATATATATATAATGTATATATACACTATATTTATCCCTTTTTGGGGGACATTTTTCTCTGCATTTGACCCATCCCTGTATATAGGGAGCAGTGGGCTGCCAATGACAGGCGCCCGGGGAGCTAGGGGTACAGTGTCTTGCTCAGGGACACTTCGACACATGACACGGCCCAGTCAAGGATTGAACCTTCGACCTTGCGGTTACCAGACAACCCTCTTAACCCAGGGAGCCACGGTCGCCCCCTTAAAAAAAAAAAAAAAAAAAAAAAAAAAAAAAAAAAAAAAAATATGAACGGTTCGTTCGGTTCGTCATGCGTACCGAACCGTGAGCCTCGTACCGAACGGTTCAATACGAATACGCGTATCGTTACACCCCTAATATATATATATATATATATATATAATGATTTAGATATGCACTAATGGTTAGGGACTAATATATGCTTTAAAAACATATTCATACTGCAATTCATGATTAATTCAGGTAGTTACTAGTCAGTTAAGTATTTTGTGTGACCTCATCTAAAGTGAGGACTATCTATGCCTTACAAAGCATTTACAAATGACATTTAAAGGCCAGAAGTTAGTTTTGTAAGGCATATAGTCTGTGCCACATATCTAGAACAAAGTCCCAGAAAGCTGCAGTTCTGCCGAGACCCTCAGCTCCTTTAAATCAAGATTGAAGACTTTTCTGTTTTCTGCTGCCTTTAATTGAACCAGATTCAAGGATATTAATACATTTCCTGCATTTCACTAGTGTATTCTATTTCTTAATTAAACTGCAATTTAACTTTTCTACTTTTAGCTTTTTAATGTTTCAATCAATGTTCTTAACTGTTTTTAAATCTATTCTTTTGATGCCTTTAATGGTTTTATGTGAAGCACCTTGAATTGCCTTGTTGTTGAAATGTGCTATACAAATAAACTTGCCTTGCTATAGGCCTAGACTGCCGAGGGCCATCCTAGGACACACTGAGCTCCTCTCTCCTCTTCTCTCCCTCTCTCCTTCTGTATGAATTCATGTCCCATTTATGCACATTACTAACTTTGCTTCTTCCCCGGAGTCTTTGTGCTTTCTTGCCTGACAGGTTTCCATGGATAGTGGTTACAGCTGGACCGTGGTCGTGCTTCCTGCCGTAAACCCTGCTGACAAAAAATGGCCTTCTTCTTCTTCGAGCCCTGGATTAACGGCAATTCTCAGTAGCGTGGTGGTAGCATGAATCTAATAGCTTTACAATAACTTAGCTCTTTTATTAATCAAGGAGTAGGGTAGTGTCTGCACAAACTACATTTTCCTAAGTGTAGCGTGGCCTTAAGGGGGGGGGGGGGGGGGGATGAAAGGGAACCAACAACACCACCTGGGGACTTACACCCCGGGAAATATAAATTTAACGACCCAAATATATGGTTTAGAATTTATTAAGGGCACACAGATTCATTACAGATATTTGGATAGAGACGTGTTTCGTAAAATTAACATATTTATTAAAGGATTCAATGAAAATCATCAAAACAAAAGAAAAACAAATAAAATGGAGGCAAAACAAGCAGACAAACAGGCAAAATGGAGGCAGCAAAACAGCAGCAGGTGAACCTACAAATGATAAACAGAGATTAAAAGGGCACACCATGCTGCAAAATAATACAAGTTAAGATTGTGACTACTTACCACCTCAAACAAGGGGTAAGTAGTCAGACGGCAACAAGAGGAGGACTACGTCTGAACCTCACCACAGCACCAGGACAGGGGCCAGAAAGGACTGAGGCCAGGACCACAGGTGCCTTTTAAATGCTGGCACTAATTGGGGGGCGGGGGGAGGAGCCTAGCCTGAGGGCTGCGTTCACAACCCTACACTTCCTTCTCTGAGGAGCGTTCCCCACTACATAAGCATTCTGAAGCTCAAGGGCAGTGGTGCTTCCTACTGCAGTCTGAAATAACACTGCTAAACGACAGAAGCACTTCCGTAGGACGGTGACATCACGTACCAACCGTTGGACTGATGCCAACTACAACATCTCTGCTGTAGGAAATAAATGCAGATACACAAGCTTGTGTTTACTTGATGAAAGGTGGCAGAGGGTGAGGGAGAGGAATTGATTCAGGGCATATCCCTCTGAACATAAACAATTTAATTATATTAATATGCTACAGACAGTGTAGTACACTGTAAATTACAGCGAAGCAGGTGAATATCTATAAGGACCTACGGTCAATGATTGTCCATGGATGTTAGAATTAAGTGTGAAGTGATAGTTGAATATACAATATACATTAATGTATACATATATAACAATGGCTCTGACTTCAATGGAAGCCTGGCTTGCTACATATCTCTGAGGGGTATAGCTTCTGTAAAGTGAATCTCTATTTAACTTACATTAACTGGTAGCTTAGCTTGCTACACTTTCCAAGTAACTTGCCCAACACTGCTGCCACCACTGTTTTTGCACTCCAAGTGTCTGCCCGCCTGTAGACGTACCTAAAAATCAAGTTTAAATATGAAACAAATATCCGAATCTTATCCGAAACCCTATACATATCCAACGAGCAAATATCCAAATATCCAAATATTCAGGTCCAGCCCTACTCTTTGAAAACTGCATACCTGCGCTGTTTGTATTTTTTGAAGGACTTTAAGCCTTGAAGATTTCTTATTCGAGTTTTTAATGATGGGCTTAGCGCCTCTCTATTCTTCCCACCACTCCAATCGTTGTACACTACATGTAAAAATTCCCCCATTCATACCCGTTTTATACACTGATGGCAGAGGATGCCAATGCGAGGTGCCACCTGCCCTAGGGATCTAAACTAACTCGCAACGCCAATGGCACAGCTTTCGGGGGCAATTTGGGGTTCAGTAACTGGCTCAAGGACACTTCAACATGCAGACAGGAGGAGCCGGGGATCGGACCGATTAGAGGCTGGCCTGCTCTCTACCTCTAAGCCAATATGTTGATAATATTGAAAAGGTAACCTTGAAACAGAATTATAAAGGCAAGAACGAGTGACGTTTTAGATAATCTTCGTATTACCATGTTATCTCCACACTTAGATGATGGCTGAGCGGTTTCTGCCGACGTTTGCAACAGGGTTGCAAATTAGGTCATCTCACTGAACGAAATTCCTTCGGGGACTTTACCAAACTGCAAAACAGCAGAGGAATAACAAAATAAATTTAAAGCGATTTTAAAAGTAAGAGAAGGCGCGAGGGAGCAAATGGAATGATTCCAATTAATGAAAGTCATCTGGATTAAAGCCACGATCAACATTTTTCCTCAGTTCATCGTTTGCTGCAACTCTCTTTCCCTCCCTGTATCGTCTGCCCTGTCTCTCTCACACATTCACACAGTTACAGACACACACTTCAGTCTGGCAAAGGGCCTGGCTTTAGGGCTGAGCATATGACCGGTGGCTATGGGGGGGCATGGAGGGTAAGGAAAAGGGGGATGAGGGCTGAGAGAAAGAGTTTTAGCAGTAAAGCTGGCAGAGGAAATGCTTCACTGTTATTTTATATGCCGGGTTGAGCAGAGAGTACACACACCCACAGACACACACACATACTGTATACAAACTTGCAGTACAATGCACCGCTGCAATCACTCACACAAATCTATTGTGCCACACACGTTTAAAAGAAAACTCTCTCTCTCTTCATTATGAGCCATGCCTACAGTTGCACTTTTACCCTTCAACGTTCAATGAAGTTTGCTCACCCTGTCATACTATATGAGACATGAGGTGAATGTGTGTGTTGGTGTGTGTGTGTGTGTGTGTGTGAGTGTGTGTGTTGGACAGGCAGCAGAGCTTGCTGGCTTATCGTGGCAGGCTCGTGGGCCTTGTCAAAATGCGTGTGAGAAAATGCAGAGTGACAGATGTAGCCTTTCTGCTCTCTCCCACTAACATGGTTATTCTCCCATCGCCCGCTTCACTGATCTCACACGCACACACACACACACACACACACACATACACATAAGTTCAGTCACTGTGAGCACACACACGCTCACACTCACAATGCTGTAGCTTGGTCAATAGTTGCAACTCCCACCACACACACACACACACAGATACACAGCTGACTCTTAACGTCTCCAGATTGGAATGTGGGAATTTTCGGGAGTCCAGATTGTTGCTTCTTTAAATCCCCAAATAAACAAGCACCGAAGGGGAAAGGGCCCACTTAAGTGACTTCCATACTAAAAAAAAAATGGCCCGTTTAAATGTTTCCAGCAGGATATTGCTCCAGACAACAAATCTCTCCAACACAATCATTTCAAAGATAATAAATCAAAGTCGTTTTAACTTTAATGAATTTTAACCACGTTCTGATTGAACTCCGAGATGAAGCCCTTTGAGTCCATTGAAGCGTGTCGCCCAGGCCCCTATCGGAGCATATATCAATGTCACTTCCCTTTGCCACATCTTCCTCCAACACATTATCACCAGCACTGTCAGACACCCGTACAAATGAGAAAACAATGGGGAGATGAGAGCAAGTTGTTGAATATTCATAGAGAGGATAAGGATACAACTGGGACATTTTGGGGCTTTATCGGCACTAACAGGATCTAAGCCGTGGTAATTCATGCTAAATCCAAACCAAATCGGCCCCAGTGCTGTTTCTGTGGAAGGAAGAAAACCCAAAAAGAAAATAGACTTGGGTAGAATCTCCCGAGTGCTTTTGTGATCTGTTTCCATGCCATCTCTATCCCTGTTTCATTTATCACAACAAGCTAGTTGAGATATCTCACATTCTCTTCATTTACTCCACTGCGTTGCATCTGGAGCTGGAGGCAAAAAAAAAAGAGAGAGCAGAAGGAATCAACAAACAAATTTGAAAAACGGTTCCGTTCTCAGTAAGAGGAGCCCATACGTGGCAAAAAAAAAAAAAAAAAAAGTCAACAGCTTTTGAGATTCATCCTTGTTGAAAGGCACAGACGCTTCTCTCACAGAGAGTGAATATGTAACCGTGGGGGAGCATCTAGTTGGCATATTTATTGTTCTGACCTCATGCTCTGTTACTCCCCATCTAGAGTGGTTGACCTTTGGAGACTCTGACTTAGCCGTTTCTCAAAACGGAGCGCTTCCTCTGAGACCAAACTAAAGGTATTAGTATTTGACTGCACGACCTTTCCCAAAGGCTTCTGGGTAGAAAGGAAGTGACCCAAGTGACCTATGTGTCTCTGGTGGATAAGTTGGGTCTTTGTACTGTATATCCTGTATGTGTGTGTGTGTGTACAGGATGCACAGGTTTTAACAGTAACAGTTTTTTAGCCATATCAGAAAACAGCAGGTTTTTTCTTTGTACTTAGTGGCACAGGGATTGTCAAGGGAGACAAACTCATAGCAGCGCTCAATAAATTCCATTCCACAATCTGTTTGTCAGTTTGTTCGGCATAAACAATCGATACACAGCGGGGGGCATCCGGCCACATATCATACAACCTGCAATGTGATCAGTCACAGGTTGTGAGTGATGTTACCTTATGTTAATGCTGACTTTACAAAACTTTAAAAAACTATTACATATTACTGTTATGACCAATTCATGCACAATTCTCTCATGATACATAAAGCATACACCATAGGAAAACATATGGATGTACATTTATGGCAGGAACATTTAATGAAAAACTTTTTGGGGAGATTCTGAATGTGATTAATTATGTTAAATAAATACCGTAAAAGATGCACCTGTAGTGACAAACCCGCAGATGTATAATCTCAACCCAGTCACCAGAAATATGTTGGCAGTGTACGTTTCCTCTAGAAATGTGCTGGATTGAAGTTATATCGGCCCTGCAGTTAATTTGTGGAACGGGCGGTTCGGATCATAAAAATTAACATTCGGATTAGTTGCATATGTGAAATGATAAATAATGAATGACCTCCCTGAAGCAGACTGATTAATTTTCCATCAGGCAAGTGAGAGGTGCTGTTCCTACAGCAGAGTAAACTCATTGATTATTTTAGAGGCTGAAAGTTTTGGTTTGTTTCTTCTGTCAAGTTTCAACAGTTTTTAGTTTTGCTAATTTATTGTTTCCTCTAAATCGGGAGAAAATAATTAATTCAGATATGCGCATCTGCAAACTATGGGATGTGTTGAATGTTGACATTTCTGAATCAAAAATAAGTTTCATTAATGAGTTTCATATCAGCCTGGTATCACGCTACCAGAAATGCACATTGTGAAACAATTGGTTAGGCTCAGGCAAGAAGACTACTTCTAGACTAAATCATGGCTTGTGTTCAAATAATAACGTAGAGTATTTAGCGTAAATAAATAATGACCTTAGCAGACTCTCTTATGTCCTGTTACGTAACAAGTGTAACATTGTAATGTGACAAATGTAAAGTCAATATTGACTTTTAGTTATACACAGGACAAGAACTATGTCTCCTGGGTGAATATCTTGTGTGTTAAACTCCTTATTATACCATGCAACTTTCATACCATCTAACTTTCAACAACACTCGATATACTACCTCACGATATACTAAAAACGTTGACATTCAACATATCTGTGCTTTACAGAAACGTAAAATGATAACTTTTTTTCCCTGGTGGCTGGCCTGTGAACACACATGTGAATATATATAATCTAACTCGTCAGTTCTCTACAGCTCTATGTTATATGATATCTATGCAAGCAGGCAACTGTTTTCAGCAAAAAGGCTTTTAAAAGTCCACTGCACACTACTGCTCAGCAAAAAAAATAGCAGGCAGACAAAGTTAGAGACTAGTTGGTGAACATTGTGGAGCATTTAGCAGCTAAAGAGCTACATATTTCCCTCAGGACTTTAATAGATGCTAATGTCGCCCTGCGTCTGCTGAATGTATTCATAGGCAACACATTTTCACAACAAGATAATCAATGTGTTGTTTGAAGCTTGTTGCACTGCTACTAAATAGCCCATAAAAAAAAATCCCAGTTCAATTCTCAAATACTTACCTGAACTGCAAAGACCTTGATTTGAAATAAGTTAACCTAAAGACCGGACATCATTGCTAATTACCCCTGTTGTAGGGGATATGTATTTAAAGGGGAAATGGAAAAGTTTATCATATTTCCCTTTTCAGTTTGCTAATGATGCAAAAATCAGCTTTTTATTGTCACACATTGTACATAGCACAGCCCACAGTGAAATATATCCTCTGCATTTAACTCATGAAGAACAGTGGGCAGCTTCTATGCAGCGCCCGGGAGCAGTTTGGGGTTTGGTGCCCTCCTCTCTGGCACCTCTTCACTCCTCACTCTTTTTATTGATCTGTGAGAGGACTTGATTCATCTGTTTTTATGTTCATTTTCAGTTGGTGCCAGAAATGTTTTGAATTTTTTGATTTGATTTTAGTTTAGTTGTAGTTTTTAGAATGCGTTTTCAGAGCGTCTTTGCTCATTTTAGTTTAGTTTTGGTTCTCAGAAAGGTTTTTATGTATCTAATTTTAGTTTGCAATTGTTTTTAATTAGGGCCAAGTATAATGTCTCACAGCTACATATGCATACAAAATACGTGGTGGGAGAACTGTGTAGGAATGGTCAAAATGTTTAACCTTTGCCCCTGTAATCTTCCTTTGTTTTAGTGCTAAGCTATTTGTGAATTGATCATGTGACCCATTAATCATATTAGTTATTCCACGCCCCTCAATGTTCGTTAACAAACCCTTTTTAAGGACATACATTGATTTGTTTTTGTCGATGTGCTCCCATCATTTAAGACTAAAGTAACAAGTTACAAGATTGTACAACAGGGTTGCACAACAAAATGCAGTAATTATCGTAACACTGACTTTTTCTTGTTAACTTTTAATGTGTCCATTTGGATATCTTCATGCTTGGTTGCTCGTGACTCTTAAAATGCAAAGTAGCTTGTCTTCCACAATTAAATGCTGAGCAAGAAGGACAGCTGGACGTAATGTGAGAACTGTAGACAGAAAATATAGCGGATGAAAAAGAGAGCAGAGGCCTGGAAAAAAAAGAAAATAAAGAGGGGCGAAAGGAGAATTATTTTTAGCATTACCATTAAGACAGGCAGTGACCAACACAATTTAACCTGACCTCAAAACAAATAGGCCTGTGTGTTGTTGTGAATCTGGATCAGAAGACAGGTCATAGTGATAATTGGTCAATTGTGAGTAAAGCTGCGCTGTCATTACGGCAGACTATGGAAGAGGATAACAATGAAGCACAGATTTTAATCTCTCACGTGTTAACTTTGCCCCAGTATGCAACAGCCATGCTGCGCACTTCGGGTAGAGGAGCACAGTGTGGCTCCATACACGTATTGATCCATGATGAATTCTGAGAGACAAGGATGAGTGCCAACAGTCTGAAGTAAAAACCAAAATAGCACAATGCAGAACAGAAGAGAATAGAGTAAAAAAGAGAGAATACGAAACCTGAATCGCTGTTGACATTGTAAAAAAAAAAATGGTTCCATGTTGAGGCTGACGACAGTACATCACACAAGCACCAGATGTTGTTAAATCTGGGTTGAGATCTATCCGTCTGGTTCAGTTGTAACATGCGGCTCTATGACGAGCGACTCATCACGGAGTGCACAAAAATCCCCCACATGAACATTTATGAGTAGAACACAGTCAACACCTGCTGCCAATTAGCTCCGACTCTCCACCATCTGAGAGCAGATCACACTCGGTGCCTCGCAGTGATGTGCAAGAGCTTCCAGGTAATAACAGTCTCCATTTGGGTGATTGAGTAGTTAAAGAGGATATTTCCATGTGTTTTTTCTTCCTCCTGCTAGGTACTTGGAATGGTACTTGATGAATGTGTGAGAGGCTCCAGATGCGCTGCGATGAGGTTCTTCAGGGAGTGCTTGTTGTTGTCCAACAGCACTTCTCAGCTATTCTGTTTCTGTCATTTCTGAATGGACAACTTCAGAAATTCACAATATGCAGAGACATGAAGTATCCGAGTACTCCAGAGCTGAGCATTGCCTCTTCATGCCCACTGTCAAATCATTAGTGGACGTAGTCATCGTGACGTCACCCATTACATTACACCGGAGTATATATATGTCAAGAGCTTTTATGTGAAAGGTAAGAACAGAAAGAGTGTGGCTGTAATGTACTGCCGTTGACAATGTGGGAAGCCGTAAAGCCTCCATGTTATATGCACAACTTAAGAGCTGGCCTCCACCTTTGTGCTGTGATTCGAGCCTTTTATTTTCCCGTGTGATTGCAACCTGGTGGCAGACATAATTGCATTGTGAAAGTAAGGCTTGTGGGGAACCAATCCAAGCCCTGGTGGTGTTTTATTGTCTAGCCATTACAAATGCAGCTTCAGGAGTCCAAAAGAGGGGTCAAGACTCATTAGCAAAAGCATTTTAAAAGCCCAGGCAATGTTGCTGCAGATATTGAAGGCTACTACCTTCTGTAATTTCTACATGGTTCTGTGACGTCCTTCATGTTTCAATAGGCAGCAGATTTGCCACCTGCGACTCTGGTAATCAGTGAATTGAATAGTCTATTCTTCTGTGTTCTTGATGAGTAACGGTTGTGGAATGCTGTTTTATTAAGCAGCAGTGGCTGCTGCGCCACCGAGAAAGAGAGACAAGACCACCTGCTGTTATTATAGAATAAGAAAATTTGGACTTAATACTGCTCCATCCTCCACAAATACAAGGATACACATTTTCTTGCTATCCTCTTGAACTGAGGCTGTTTGGTAGTTACTGCACATAGTGCTTGTGATGATCTGTTGTTTGGTAACTATTCAATGGATGGATGTACCCACACAGTTTGCTATGATGGAGAGATCAGTAGATTCCATTGATTTAATCTGTTAGAAGAAACTGCTCACACAGTGCATCCTGGTTTAACGAACATGAAAACACAAGGGAAGAAGCCTCACCCGTATCGCACATCGACTCTTTGTAGATCTGTGGCAGTTTGGATACCAAATTTAAATTAAAACCATGTAGAAGACATAGACGCAATAGCCCAATTAAGGCCTAAATTGAAAATTGTTTGTTCAACCAAAACAGAATAAAAGATGGCATGCCCTGTGTTCGAATCCTGAAGAAACACGTAACCTCAAGAGCAATAAAACACAGCTGCAGATTTTTTTTTTTTATGCAGCACAGCATGCTGTATCGCAATGGCGTAACAAGAGACTGTTCTCTCCGTCACCACTAAAATATTTTTCTATATTTGCACTGACTGATTAGTCCAATGCAATTTGGACAGATTCACTAAATAAAGATGCACTTATTTTAAGCCAAAGTTTTTTGCCACCCAACCCTTTGGCTAAAGGCGTGGTCAAATAACATTACCTTTCAACGACATTGCCCCACACTCTGCCTAAAAAAAAAGGCCGTCACGGGGTAATCGATAAATATTGATTAGAGCGATCACAAACAATAAATTGTGTATGAGAGCGAGTTCAAGTTTTGTTGTTTAGTTGTGTTTTGTGTGTAATGATTCTTTATTTCCAAACACCAATTTCCAAAATCAGTCAGTCAAAGTTGAACCATTGGCTGAATATCGCACTGGAACCAGTGTTGCCAGACTGGACTGACAAAAGGTAGCCCAATATGGGCTTAGAACCCGCCTAATTTTGCATGTCATGCATAGTAAAGCAATTTTTTTCATCTAGTAAAATAAAAGTGCTCAATCTTGCAACAAAGACCGAAACAGAAAACATATGTTTGGATTTGCTTCAACAGAAATGAGTAGGGGAAAAAGGCCAGAAATGTATTCTCACCGTACCATTTCTCAGAGCTTAGAGCCATGTTTCCAAGGGACCATTTAGTGACACCTGCTGACCCATGGCACCAAGTGACAGGTCAGCCATGTTTTTTTAGTTTGACTAAAAAAATCTTATAATTTACCCAGGGGGCAGCCTTTTGCACCGTATCTTGACAGCCAAGGTTTGCGCGTGGATAACGTTGTGAAACGGTTCTGGTTTATGTAGTAACACGTGGTGATATCACGGTTAACTTTGTGGTCGTAGTTAACGTTATAACACATGGCTAAACATTGTGAAACAGAGGTGGTTAGGTGTAGGCAACAAAAGCACTTGGGGTTAGAAAAACATCATGGTTTGGCTTAAAGTAAGTGTACTTGTAACATAATGTGAGCTACAGAAGCAGAGCCATGTCGGTATTTGACGCCCTGGGAGTGAGACCAGGTTGACTAGACAGATGCACTTAGAAGACTGAAGACTAAAGTCTGACTTTTAGTTCAAGCTAAACCATAGTCACTGTTTGGCTTGTAACTTTTAATTTGTTGGTGGTCAAAGTAGATATGTCCTTCAACACCTATACAACCTGAGCCTGAAGCAGGAGGACGTCCCGGTGCTGTGGAAGACGTCGTGCCTGGTCCCTGTACCAAAGAAGATGACCCCATCTGGCCTCAATGACTACCGACCAGTTGCCCTCACATCTCATGTGATGAAGGTGCTGGAGAGGCTGGTCTTGGCCCACCTCCGACCGCAGGTGAAATCCTCACTGGACCTTCTGCAATTTGCTTACCAGCCCCGTGTGGGAGTGGACGACGCCATCATCTACCTACTGCAACGAGCTCAGTCGCACCTGGATGGACCCGGTGGCTCTGTGAGAATCACTTTTTTTGACTTCTCCAGTGCATTCAACACCATCCAACCAGTGCTGCTGAGTGAGACGCTGCGGGTGGTGGAGGTTAACGCGTCCACCGTCTCCTGGATCACTGACTACCTCACGGGCAGACCACAGTTTGTCCGACTGGGCCGTGTGCTGTCTGATGTGGTGGTCAGTGATACTGGAGCCCCACAGGGAACGGTTCTGTCTCCCTTGCTGTTCACCTTGGACACCACTGACTTCCAGTACAACTCAGGGGTCATGCCATCTGCAGAAGTTCTCTGATGACTCATGAAAAAGATCACACCTCCGAGCAATTAAGAATGACACGTTACATCCATGCAGTGCCAAGTTAGAAAAAAACTCATTCACTTTGGCAGCCCAGTTAAGCGTGCAAAAATACACAAAATTTATATTTGTTGACATATTAAAGTCTATATGAGGCTGACCGCTGTTGTTTCTGAGTTAAACACGTTACTACAAGGAATACATGGCGCATTCTGACCGCTAAAAGGAGCTGTCTAGTCTTCATGTGTAAGCGGTGTGAACAAGTACTGCTGTTTGCTGGGGTGCAGAACATATTTTGAAGATGAATGTTTTTTTTTATCCTATGCTTTGTTGTCCTGCTCTGTATTCACATAACATTTCATATCAATCCACACAGTTTGGCAATAACAAGTAATAAATTCATACCTGTTGGAACTCAGGCTGCTCTTGTTTGGGCCTTTGTTGTATTGATAGTTATTAATGTGGTTGTAATGAAATTGCAGTATACCTGACATTCAAGCCCATAGCATACAAAGTCTGCTTAATATCAGGACTGAGACTGCAATCGCTGATGTTTTCACTGTTTTATACACATACAGGATACACTTCAGCTACATATGCATGTACCTGCCCATTGTTCCGAAGGCCTATTACTCCGAAAACCCAATAGCATTTTTCTTTGCCTTCATTGGTTGCGTTGGTCACGTTTAGACATGAGGAGTGAGGAGTGTGATTGGTTTAGGTATTAGTATAGGGTAAGAATATCATCATCATTATGGTTCATGCCTTTGCCATGGTAGGAAATATAATATTGCTACCAGGAAGGTCTGATGACATACTTTTGCATAACAATTAGCCATGTGTTTCTTGTTGCACAGAGGGTTTGAAGCCTATTTTTGGAGCAATAAGCCTTCAGAACAATGGTTGTTTGCTTTTGGAATAATTGGCTGAGGGACAATTGGGCTTTCAGTCTAATGTGACATTTTACAGTATTGGGGTTTCATAATAATAACGTCCTGGGTTTGATTCGAGCATTGGGAACTCTGTTGCATGTCATACCCATCTCTCTCCCATTATATCCAGTCTCTGTCTTTAAAACTGTCAAATAAAGGCAAAAAAAACCAATAGTCTTATATATTCAGTACTTTTATACAAACATAACCGAAATGATTGAGATAATTCCAAGTTACAGGGTCAGAAAGACATTTTAAATGCAGAAATTAAAGTTTAAATTGTTAAAGCAATGCAGGTTTTGAAATCGTGAGAGTTGAAATTTGAATTTCAATGAGAGAGGGCCTTGACAGCAAACGCATTGCGCAGTCATATCTCATTTACAGTGTGTTGTTTTTACTTTCCTTTATGTTCATTGTGCATAAAAAAAAAGCAGTCCAAATGTGTGGTGCCACACAAAGACAGGAGTGTGATGAAAATGTCTCATTGTTTAAACACTTTCATTTCAGGAGCTGTTGTCCTTGTGCCACGTCTATTGACACTGACTGTGTGAGCTGTAATTATCTCTCTGCACTGCCCACGCCATTAATTGCACAAGGCAATTAAAGTGAGTCTGCCTCTGCCTCTAATGTGACCTATTGCAACCATAGCTTCTCCTCTGACAACCTGAGAGAAGTGACAGTGGGAGTGCTTTGGCAACCAAGCTCATCAGCTCTGTATTCCTGCAGCACAATGACTGACACATGAGTATATATCCTTGTTCACCTAATCCTAATCCTAAAACGTTCTCGGTCGATATAGCACACATTGAGGAATTTATTGCTTCAATTGACCTACCTTCAACATCAACGCTGATTGGACATCCACATAAAAATGGCACATTTATCTTTAAACCTTAAATAGAAATCATGTGTTGTAAAAATCCATTAACCCTACATTTGTAATCTGAAACAGTGGAGAGTGATCCTTCTCTACAAAAACTTCTTTAACACTCCGAAACTGAAAGTGTCTCGCAAGGACTGAAGAACACAAACACTGTGTGGCTCTTTCTGACGGCACACTGGCCTGTCATGCTTTTGTCTGGAAGGGATGACAAGGCTTGGTGCAGTGCAGTTTATCACAGACTCACTAACGTTGACACTAGGGCAGGACTGTACAGGCTATCACACAGTCTGCCAACCCAGCACACACACACACACACACACACACACACACACACACACACACACACACACACACACAGACACAGCTCTGGGGCTAGTAAAGAGAAACAGTGGGGGAAATATTGTCGTATTCTTTATGCAAATGAGAATATAATTAATGGCAGATGCAGATACACAAATGTAAGTATAGCACTAGATACAAGTTTATTGCAGTGTATGAAAATCCATTTGAAGATTCACCCCATCTGCTGAGTCTCACTTTGTGAGACCAATTATTAGCTGACGTGTGTCAGGTGTGTGCAGAGAGGAGCCTGATTGATCTGGCAGCTGATTGGTCTGTTTGCTGGAGTGTTCTGACAGTGATTGGCTGGCCAGATGACATCAAGCTATACAAGCAGGCCAGGCCAGCCAGTTGACTCTGCGGCAGGACTCCCAGGCCATGTCTGAAGTAACTCCCTTTTTCATAACTCAGTATACTGTACTAGACACTCAGTAGTTGGCTCTATGCTGACCAGTAAATGGAAATTTCAGACACTGGAATCATCATTTTGCATCATCATTAAGTTTTTTTTTCTTGAACATTGTGTAGAGAAAAAGTATTTTGCCAATAATATATATCGATTGAAGAGAAACTTAACTTGCTTGAAAATTGCTTCTAAATAATAGTACAGTGCCCTTGCAAAACTTGCCTGTTCGGAAGAGTTTGCTTGGCCTGTGGTATTGCTGCTTGCAGCTTTAGAACCGCTCGTGCAAACAACTTCACACTCCTAATGGGGCTTCCTTTGGTCCTGAGCAATACACATGATATAGTTGCATCACACACCCAAGCTACTGAGAAACACCGGGGAACTACAGTCTGTGTTCATGGGGGAAAAAACACGTAAGCCCGGCTAGTTGCGTTCAGAAAAACACCGGTGACACTCCGGTTCATGCAAGAAACGCACCCATGTTATAAGTTAGTATGGCACACTTACACAGTTTGAGTTACAATGGCAGAGTGTGTGAACACTTTTTACAAGTGGAAATTTAAACGTATGAGTTCATATTTTTGTTCTACCAGTTGTCACAAAGTCTCCAAGCTCTTGCATTTTGCAACATATTTACCTTCATATTTTTAGCTTCAAATTCGAGCACAGTGTTAACTAGTTTGTCAATTTATGCCAGAATTCTGCCCAATATTGCAGTTCAAGTCAATGGAAATTGTGTTTTAATTAATAATGAATGGCTTTGAACCTTAACTGAAAAAAAGACAAAAACACAGTTTTAAACCCTTCACCTCTCTGCTACAGCCAGCTCCTCCACCCCATTCACCTTCAGTTCTCATCACATCCAACGCCCAGGGTTCCTCCCATCATCTGAAGCCCTGCTCCACATCACATCGACCCAGATATTTAGGCATTTCCCTTCATCATTTCACCACCAACCGCGCCTCGACTCCATCCTGGGATATTAATGTACTACTCATGGAATCTCTACCCCCCCCAAAATATTATTGGTGTCGCTATGGGGTCTAATCATTACTATTCACATTTCTTAAATGTATTGTGCAACATGTTAAATGCAGTCTCTCCCCTTTGAACTGAAAGTTGCTAATAATACCATTTGTATAATAATAATAGCAAATAAATAAAATGGCTCTGTTCCTCCCTCATTGCGTATATATCCACAAGACCATCAGGGTTTTATATTCAATGGAATAAGATACTAATTTCTCAAACCAAAGTGAGTACTGGCCTCAGCATGGCCATCCTTAAGAAACTTGTCTCGCTCCGCCAGTGGTCAGACTTTGTTTTGTTTGTCTTGCCCACCCTGAAGCCTAATTATATTGTGAATAAACCAGCATTTCATTTCCTGCGTCCTATGTGGTCTGGTTCGGGGATTTGAAGAAAGACCGTCACTTTCATGTTGTGCCTAAGCCTCCCCGAGATGAGACATAGTAAAATATCAAACATAGCACACGTTGGTGTGGAGGGAATCTAATTTTCCTTAAGGCCGAATACAAACGGATAAACCTGAATTAATGAGTAAAAACACAACATATGTAGATACTTCTGATGAGTATGAAACTGATGTGATTATGGGTCGCTGCTCATCTTTCGGCCCAGGCTGAAAACTCGCCTCTTCAAAAAGTACTACCCTGAGCCTTCCACTTAGCACTCATTGTATTCATATTAGTTTGTTTCTGCACTGTACTTTTGCTCTGGTTTTTATGCTCTTAGATGCTTGTTTGCACTTATGTTGTTTGCACTTATGACTTCTGGTGACTAGAAGTTCTCTTGAATACCTATGTTGAATACACTTATTGTCGCTTTGGATAAAAGCGTCTGCTAAATGACTGTAATGTAATTATGCTATGGCCTAATTGTCATGTGATCTCAAACCAGTTGCAGGTCTAGGGGAGAATGAGAGAAGATCTTTTAAAATAATGATGTTGGTCCCTCTAGTAGACCTCCAGACACATAGATAATCTGTTCCGATGAGTACTGAAGGTGGTATAGAGGCTTGTGGTGGCCCAAGACTTTCATGTTTCTTTTTCTTATAATTTCTCACCCATTCTGTAGAATGAAATGATCAGCAGTGCTTAACAATTTTTTGTTGTAAAATCAAATCCCTGAGACACACAATAAGCTAACATTGACATATTAAACAAGGATAGTGTAACCTGTTTTAATTAAAATGCTGCTGTTTAAACCAAACTGATATGAATCTTAATGAAAACACATATATTGAATATGTAATTTACATAAACTCATATTGAGAAGGACCCATCTATTGTCCCTTGAACTTGTTTGTGATTGTAGGCAAGCAGTTTATATATGTGTGTGGGTGGTGGTCATATTCATATCTTGAACAGAGGGAATAACCTTTCATTGTTTTACCCTCGCTCTTTGTATCTCCTATTGCTAATGATTTAATCCAGAATCCCAGAAGGTTAGTTTCGTCATTATGGAAGCTTCTGAATCTGTAGCACTTGGGGAAAAAAAACCTATGTCCATGAGTTGTCATGCCTATTTTCATGTAGTAAACTGCACTTGAAAAAAGTACCTTGAAGTATGATTACTCAATTGAAACCATTATCCAGATTGCATTCCTGTGCGTGGGTGCCAAGGACTGAATATATATATATATAGCTTGAACTACCTAAAGTAGTTGTTTTATATAGATGCAATGCTTGTGTAAAAACATGCTCATGTCTGGTATCTAAATGTAAACTCACATTTCTATTCATTTCAAAAACAAACAAATTGGACCTATGGGGAAGATCAAGTAAAATGCACTGGGCTTGAAAACCAGAGAAGCACATAACTCCATTTGTTCAGCATTTGATGCCTGACGCTACCATTTCCATTTGTCTCCTGCCCATCCGGGAGGATGCATGAACTCTTTCTGTTGTGGGCTTGATGCCTAAACTCAGTTTTTTTTTTTAATCTACCTCCAATGCACTGTGGCTGCAGCGCTCTGGATGGAGAATATCACAATGATATTATTCATATGCAGCCAGGTTTAGGTAATCCTTCCAACGCTGAGACCAAACCATAAAAAGGACGATGAATTATTGAAGAGCATCAGAGAAATAGGAAACCTTTCTCTGAATAGGATCAACCTTTTGGGAATGCTTCAAAGAGCATTCAATAGTCGGCAAAAAACCCAGCCCTCTTCCTGCTTTATCCCTGTCGAAAAGCTCTGCCCTGGCTCTGAGAGGGAGAGAGGCAGATCGACAGAGGGAGGGGGAGAGACTGAAAGCTCACCTATTGTTCACCCTTTATTTGCATGAAATTGTTTACCACCTTTTCATGCTGTTCTCTCTTTTTTCCATCCCTGTCCCCTACTGCTCCATTTTTTTCTCTCGCTTTCTGCTCATTGTAACAGACACAGATGGTGGTTTCTCAGGCAGGACAATTAGCGTGTCCTGTATGTACAATGTAGATTTTAAATGAGTGAGCATGTACTTGAGTGGTCAGGTTGGAAAGAAATATAATATCTAAAGTCTGGATGCCATGTTTCTCTTTGTTTTTCAGCAACTAAAAAAAAACTCAAACTCTTGAGTCCTAGCAGTGCAAAGTTAGAGTAGTCAGTGGGAGGTTAGTTGTAGTGGATGCAAGGCGTAACATGTTGCCTCCAGCTAGAACGGTGATGGGCACAAACTTGGTGTGGGGTGAAATCTTTGTCAGCTACCAAAAGCAAGAGCCAAGTTATTTTATTATCACGAGCCAAGACATCTCCCAGCAATGTCTAACCACTGCTAAACTTATACCTCGGATCATACATCCTGAGAGCACTTATATCTCAAGTGTTTTCCTATGAAGCATCTCCTCCCCTCAGATACAGGCATTTTACGTTTATTTTTCATTCTGCACCTAAAGTCCAGGTAAACTAAAATATGTCACACCACAGAAAATTTTTATATTAACCACCCAGCCAAATTTGAATGATTATGAAGATAATGAAAAAATATGCAATATTCTCTACTCTGAAATACTGGGGGCCTGTCCGCTGAAGGATTTGAAACCATGCCCAATCGCGGGTAATGGGTTGATAACATATATATATATATATATATATATATTCTTTTCGTTTCACTGAACCGTGATGGTTATATGACAGTTTCCCAATTCTTTACACAGTCCTTTGCATTTTGATTGAACACTGCAAAGTCTTTTGAGTTGCAAGGGTTGGGTAGTAGAGGGCAGACAAGGCAGTGCTCCATAGTATGGTCTGCTTCTTCACAGTCACAGGTGGTTGGGCCAGTCTTGTAGCCCCATCTGACCAGAGCAGCTTTTGATCGTCCCGTTCTCGTTCTGAGGCGGTTTAGTGGTGTACCATTGAGCCCATGGTGCTTCTGGGCCAGGGGGAAGGTTTTCATGGCTGAGAAAGCTTTTTCTTGATTTTAGCTGTTGGGCCGGAGAGTGACATCCATGGAGGAGATGGCGTTCATCACTAGTAGATTTTGTTTTCTCGACTCGGCTGGCAACTTCACGTGTCATATCCGCAGGGGCAATGCCAGCGAGGAGGTGAAGGTTGCTTGTGTTGGTGGGTTTCAAGTAGCCAGTGATCAGGCGGCAGGTGTTGTTGCTGGGTCAAGTTTCTTGGCATGGGTTGACCTCTCCCAAACAGGGCATGCATATTCCGCAGAGGAATAGCACAGGGCCAGAGCAGTAGATCTTAATGTGTGTGCTGTGGCTCCCCATTTGGAGTTGGTCAGTTTCCGTAGAATGCTGTTTCGGGACCCGACTTTGGATTTTGTTTTGTTGATGTGCTCCCTAAAGGAGAGAGTACGATCCAGGGTTACTCCAAGGTAGACAAGGTGGGTAGAGTGCTCAAGTGGTATTCCAGACCATTTGATGTTCAGTGGTTGGTTGGCTTCACGGTTCCTTAGATGGAAGGACCAGACTTGGGTCTTTGCAGGGTTGGCATGTAGGTGATTGCGCTCGTAATAGAGGAGTAGCTCCTCAAGGGCTGTGGTGAGGTTTCATTCTACTGCTTCAAACGAGTTCTCTTGCGATGTTACACAGAGATCGTCTGCATAGATGTCATAGATGCTCAGTGTTCTGGTCCATTGGCTGGTCGTGGGTGTAGCTGTTATACAGTAGTGGGGCCAGCACACTACCTTGAGGTAAGCCATTCCGTTGTTGTCGCCAGCGACTCTGCTTGTTATTCAGGACAACAAAGAAGCGCCTGTCTTTCAGAAGCTTGACTGAAATTCATCCTAACAAGGATTGGTCACGTAGCCAGAGCCTGTTATAGCTTGTTCCCCTGTGATATAAGCTCAATTGGTGTCCAAAGCATATTTACGAAATTGCTGAATATGCATATTTGCATTTGTTATATTCGTTCTTTCAAAATGAAGCTAGAACCACCAACTGGAAAAAGCTAAACTTTGCTTGTCCATAGAAAAAAATGAATTCTAAAGCTCCCTAATTCACACCTAATATCAAGCTTGTTGAATCTGTTAAAAAAAAAAAACATGTAAAAATGACTGAATTCATAAAGTAATCACAAATCATCTTTTTTACACTAGAGTTGTTGTACGGAGTAAATGAGTAATAATGTGTTAGGCAGAGCAAGGATAGCGTGGCGAACACACAAATTCCTTGGTTCAACAGATGGGTGGATGGGTCAAGCATGAGACTTGCACCCAGGAGGCCGGTGTGCATGTCCATCAAACCAAAGGTCAATGTTGACTTATTCTAACCCAAACCATTTTCTTTTCTTTCTTAAACCTAACCAATTAGTTTTGTTTTCTAAGTTGTTTGCCAGCACATCATTTTAACACACTACGTGCCACCGCCACATTATTCGCTGTACAGAGGTCGTGGTCATTTCACGTATTTCTGTGAGATCACGTTGGAACAGCCATCAGAGTTTTATCAATCATTTCGTCTAACTCACCCAATGTCAAATATTCTACGGTTGAAAATAGTCCCCAACAAGTTTACTGGTGTTTAAGTAACGTATGCTTAAAACTACAGTGGCCAGGGAAAAAACTCTCTTTTTTAAAAAACCATGCATTTGCAACACTTGCATACAGTTCTTCAGTCAGAACAAATGTGCATGGTGTTGAGTGCTTCAGACAGGGTAGGAACAAATCTTCTTCTCAAGTCATTTTTGTCCGTAATTGACTAAAGTTGATTGTCCATTTTCCTGTTTTGGATGCAGAGACAAAGGCGAGGTCCGACAGTATTGAGAGACAGACCATCAAATCAGTTCGTCAGTTTTTGCTTTTTCATGTGTCTTTATGACAGTAAGAAAAAAATTCAATAATGCAAGCCTCATTCATTAATCAGGTGAACACTTCATGTGTTTCCTAGGGTTTGGTACGTTAATGTTATTCAGCTGGATTTCAGCCAGCCTGCCCCGCTTTACTTGCCTAGATTTACCTAATAGCTGTCTGTACCCACAGGGCAGATGCTACAGGCTAGATTTCCTGAGGCGTGTCACTTATATTAAATGATCGTTTACTTTGTAAAACATGGCTTGCTTTATTCACTTTAACATATGTTAAAACATGCATGTACTTCTCAAAATAGATAGATTTGTGAGATAGATTTTGTCACAGAAACCGTGGGGTTAAAGCAGAGGGACAGCAGATGAAAAGGGTGATATGTAAGAAGGATGCTGGACTGTGGAGATGGAGAAAGGATCGGACAGAGATGGATGAAGCGGCAAGAGAGATGTGCATTTCTATCTGTCTTCACTTTAAACGTCCATCTGTATCTATATCACTTTGTCCATCTTTATCCGGACTCACACACTGCCCCTGACTTCTTCTTCGCTCACTCATACTGATGGAATTTAGGGAAGAGGAGAGAGTGGAGAAAAGACAGACAGCCAGGCTGTATTCCTACGAGGATGTTTTCTGTCAGCATCACTTACCGATTGGCTTTGCAATACCACCTACGCACACACACACACACACACACACAACTCAAAGATACACATGTAGGGCACATATACACCTAAATGCATGCACTCACACATGCAGCTGCTTACTGTTTTAAAAGATGGATACGTATGCAATAATTTGTCCCTGGATCACCTGCTGCACAGCAATGAGCTTCTCAAGTTAGAGAGACAAAGGGAGGGAGGTGAAAATGGAGAGGGGGAGGAAAGTGCGGGCTGAGAATGCTTTTGCGTAGTCAGCAGAAACATTGTTTTATGGATGCAGCGTTTACAGCAGTGGCGGCTGGTCCATAGAGGGCGCTAGGGCGCCGCCCCCCCTAGAGCTACAAAAAATAAAAATAAAAATAAAAATAAAAATAAAAATATAAATAAAAATAAAATTTAAAATAAAAATAAACTATACAAATTGTCAATATTTGTGTTTTTGAAACATGGAATCACCCAGTAATATGTGTAAAATATGATATCTGCGGTAAATATATGCTTTTCCTGCTTGTCCTCTCTGCCTGTCTGCTCTTCCTCTCTGTGTGTGCACGTCTCAGCTGGCTGGGGCGCTGGAAAAACTGCCCCAAAGAGGCGGGTCTATAAAGCAGTTTAGCCAATGCTGAGTAAAGATATAAATGAGTGACATACAATTCAGCCAATCAGCGTCCTCAAATAGATTCAGCTTGGGGCAGTTTTTTTCCTGCCCCAAGCTGCGCGTTCTCGTCAGGAGAAGTCTCTACAGGAGAGCGCCAGCGCGAGCACTACTCCTCCAAGACCCGTTTGAGAGGAGAACTGAGAGGAGAAACTACTGAAAGAGCTGATCCCAGATCAGCCTGACCTCACAATCAGACAGCAGACTAGCAGGAAAGAGAAGCAGTACATGAAGCTTCTCTACTAGCTGTACACCAGACAGGTTTGACTAGCTGGATGACGTCATGATAATAACTTATTTATCTTTTTAAAACAACGGGGACAGAATATGACATATATATTATTATATTATACAGAATATTATATGATATATATATTATTATATTATACAGAATATTATATGATATATATATATATATTATTATATTATACAGAATATTATTATATGTTATATATATTATATTATACTGAACTCCCTGTGAGGGTGACTAAAATAAGATGTCCTGACGTGTTTGTGAAAGTGTTATTTACTGCTTTTTTTCGTGTTGGAATAAATGTTAAATATTTAACTGCAAAGTAGTAATGCGCGTTTGATACCTTAATTTGTTTGCATTAAATCATTCTGGGATGTTTGCTGAAATTGATTGGATGTGGCACAGCCCTACCAAGAACATTTTCCACCAGCCGCCACTGGTTTACAGTGGTGCTGCCATATTTTGTGTGTGTGTATGTGTGTGTGAGAGTGTTTGTGCGTGTGTCAGTTTGTTTTCTCCTTTGGATGCATTTGGCCTTACCTGTCCAGAGGGATGAATTAAACCTGTCAAAGTTGTGCTTGTGTGCGTGAGTGTGAGATGTTTTGAGATGTATTAGGCCTGTCTTGGACACGTTGACTGTTTGTTTTAAGCTTGGCTGCAGGGCTTATGCATTCTTCATGAGAGTACTGTGCTTTATGTGTCAAACCCATTTATTTGTACAAATGCTCAGCGGAAGCACAAACACTCCGCAGACCCTTTTTTGTTTGTTCACCCACGTGCACGCTTGTTAAAGGCTCAGTCATAGACGTACAGGACCATTCGATCGCTCACATACTTTGAACATCCGATTTGACTCTCTCTCTAAGTCTCACTTACATGTGCGTATATGCATCTATTTTTCAAGGAATAAATCAGAAAAGAGCTGGTTTTGCACATTAATGAATCACTTTGTTGTCTTCTCGTGTCTCTCTTGAATCCATGGGTACTTGAGTTTGAAACTTATCAAGGTAAACTCCAACTTCCAAACCAACGTGTACAGTTCCAACTTTTTAAAACAAAAATCGCTCCAGTTTTTAGAGGACTTAGTATGGCAAGACAAAGGTTCCAGTGGGAGTAGCGGTTTTTGGATCATTTTCAACTAAATAAATACTCCGAGTACAAACGGTTCACAGTAAGTTTGTGTTCATGCTCACTAGTCTCTCAGGTCAGAATCTTAGAACATAGAATAATTAGAAACCTGGTAATTCAGCTACCTGTTGTACATTATCCAACTTTCCTTTCTCTTTCCATACCACATGAGTCATCTCAATAGTTAAGGATTAACTAGTTTCTGGTTGCCGGGACTCTTCAGTATGCTGGATTCATCTTCTGAAACACATCACAGAGAATGAGAAATGAAAGTTTATCCTTTGTGTTACCGGTATCAGACTTTAACTTTCATTTCAGCGTACATCCATTCATTATTTTTATCAGCACTTTTTTATGCTGACATATTACTACATGACCTGACTTGAACAGGTGAAGACAGTGAACAGAAACCTGGATAAAGTGTTTGCATGCAGCATCATGGCTGAATCCAAAGTCCAAAACCCTCTTGGACTTTGATGTGCTTGGAGTGAATTCCGACCTACACATTACCATGAATATTAGATTGTTATTGACACTGTATCTGTTGTTGGGCACAATCATCTGAGGGATTGCAATTTGAAATTCCGTGATTACATTGCAGTTAATCATCCCAGTAATGCTCTGTTACTGAAATGTTTTTGGGGCTCAGCTTGCTTGCTGGCTCACTGGAGTTTGATATCAGTTTGGCCTCCGTGTCTTCAGCAGTGTCGCACTACTTGAGATCGGTCTTGTTCTCAACACCGGTCTCAAGGCAACGTTTTGAAGGTCTATTCTTTGAATCTTCTTTGAATTTATTTCAAGATGATTTGTTAACATCAATACTGTGATTGCTCATGCAAAAAAAGGAAAATTCATACACGTAAAATTCACCTCTGTCCTTCACTGTATATCCAGAGGGCAGAACTTGCCAACCCTTGCTTTAGCGTATGCACCTGGTTTTCAAGTGCTGCTGCCTCGGGGCGATTGGTTGCCACGTCGCTCAGAGGTCCCTGCGGCCGATCGACCCGGTCACGGCTTTTTTCTGTCCTTGGCCCCACAGTGGTGGAATGAACTCCCCACTGACGTCAGGACAGCAGAGTCGCTGCCCATCTTTCGGCGCAGGCTGAAAACGTACCTCTTCAAGAAGTACTACCCTGAGACTTCCACTTAGCACTTATTGTATTCATACTAGTTTGTTGCACTTATTGTATTAGTTTGTTTCTGCACTGTACTTTGGCTCTGGTTTATGCTCTGGTTTATGCTCTTAGATGCTTGTTTAAAAAAGGAGATGCACTTATGACTTCTGGTGACTAGTAGTTCTCTTGAATACCTATGTTGAATACACTTATTGTAAGTCGCTTTGGATAAAAGCGTCTGCTAAATGACTGTAATGTAAATGTAATGTGAGTGACGACTGTATAAACCCGCCTGCGTCATCATTAGACGCTCAGAGAAAATACTCCAAGAGTGTAATGATAGAGTGCAAATAACCAAAAAACAACAACACAGAGGGGAAGTGGATTGGTCAGACAAACACAAGATTGTTGCTCGTGTCCCAAAGTGTTGTTATTTTTGAAGTTACGTGTTTTCCGTACTTATTTTACATTTTTTATGTTTTACTTTGTTTACGTACTTCTTTTTAGTCTGATGTTTTTCCTACACCTAACTAAGTGGTTTTGTTGCCTAAAACCAGTTCCAACATGAACTACATGTTTACTGCAACTGTATTAGAACGACACACTGGGCTACCAAGTGTGTTTAAAAAGGGACACCGAGGGTCTGACCAAGCCTCAGTCTGTAACAAGTTGGGATCTTTCAGATCAATTTCAGGAGTGCCTATGATTTGCATATTACTCTAAAAACTGAACTAAATGTCTCTTTTTAAATATTTTCAGTAATGCAATCAAATTAATCTGAATGTAAGAAATTAATCTGAATTCTATTCTTTGGTTTTGTAATAAATTAATATTTGAACAGTCATGTGACATGGCACATTGAGACATTTGATTCAGATAGTTTTTCTACAATGACTAAGCAGTGGAGGATTCATTTCAAAAGAGTGTGAGTGACGGGAAAAGACTGAGCAGTAAACTGAACAAACATGCAAATTCCCAGGCACATCGAAACTGCATGGTTAGGGATAACTTTTAAAAAAAGTGCATCTTCAGGATTTATTGCAGCTAAAGTTTCTGAAAGCCATAAAGTTACTGTTGAGAAGAAAAGATCTTATTTGTGCAAAGTCGTTGATTTCGTGAGGCTACTGTTTAAACTCCTATTAGCGGACACAGGTAGGGAAACGAGTCAGAACATCACGGCAATTTTATTGAGGTTTGCAGCTTCTTCTCTAAGAAAAGTAGTGATTTTAAAAAAGATCAAATTATTTCAATACTTCAATCTAGATTTACATAACAAAGTAATTGTCATATTTGCAACCGTGTTTCATGCAGACATTGCAGAGATAGTGCAGGGTACTGGCTTTTTTTTTCTATAATTGAAGATTAGGACAGAACTGAACAGCATTTTTTTGTGCAAAATGCTGATTGCTCAGCATTTTGCAATGCGCCTGGGATTGTTGAAGTAATAAACAAAGATCTGGAGACCTGTGGACTCACGTGGTGAGCTGTACTGTACTGGCAGAGCAGTCAAACCATCATCAACTTATTGAGATCCAGAAACTGCTGAATATGAAACAACTGAAATAGTGCAACAAGACAGACGTGCCAGTGGCAATCTGTGAATTCAGTTAAAACTCACTCTCAGAAATGGAATTAAACCTCTCATCCAAAAATACACACGGTCACTGAAACACTCACCCTCTCCTTGTTGGAACAGAGATGTAGGTTGTTTAAGTCCCTGCTGTAGAACTTGTTTCACTTGAGCATCTTCAAAAGAAACGGATCTGTTCAAGATGCTCCAGTTGGCACTGACTTTTGACTGTTGGCTCTGCCATCTCTGAGAGAAGTTCTTCTTCTGCAATATGGAGAGTTTGGAACTGGCTTGGGACAACGATGGAAGAAGCAAGGTTTTCATCACTTGCAGTTCTTCATATAGGACAACATGGCAGCAAAGCTTATCACCTGAGAAGATGGTTTAAAAAATTATCTGGCGACATTATAATTAATAATGTACTGTCACTCTAGTCTTGTTCAGGACCACACACAGATAATAGTTGATATGCATAATGAAACATTCGTGGAGGTGGCAGCAGAAATCTTGGAGGAAGACATGTCAAAACGTCATCTTCCTGCATAGCAAAACACCACTGTGGATTTGTGAGAAAATATGTCTTTTTTTTTGTATTTGGGTAAACTAACCATTTAACGCAGGGTCACTAAGACTACATATACTTGTTCTGACTCTGCCGAGGATCACTGTGAAAAACACATTTGAATGAGCCTCTGTTGAGTGAAAAACCACCTCTTATCCATACAAAGGTAAGGCAACACAAATGAGTTCAGTGTTTGGGTAACTTCGTCTCCCATTTTCTCTGGAGATGCAGGTAGGTGTGTACATTTTTTTTTATTTAAATGTAAAAGCGAAAAGAATACACAATACGCTGCTCGTGCATAGTACAATGACGGGGGGGTGAATGAGCACGGAACCAATATGCAGCTCATCGTTGGGGGTGGGAACAGTTTTTTTTCATTTTGCAAAACAACTAAACTTGTTTGATTAGGCTGTGGCAGTGAGGCCGGTAGATTTTTTTTATTTTATTTTTGCACAAAGCGCGTAGGTGGACACCAGACACTTGTATTTCCAAATGAATCTGCTCATTGTCCATTATACTCTTAGGGTGTATGTATCTAACTCATTTTCCTGTTCATGTCATGCTGCTTTGACTGCTAATGACACCGTTTCAAGCTTCAAATGATTGCACTGAGCCTTTTGATGAAAGGCTTTGGAAGTCCGTACAGACACAGACACACATGTCGAAGTCCCTTTCCGCCCTCATGACACCACTACACATCGCTCTCGCCGGGGCGAGGCATTTTGTAATTCGATTAGCATGCGCTCCCTTTTCATGTCCACCTCAGCCTTTGTATCCCACCTCTCTCCTCCCCTGCCGCCTTCCCCGCTGTGACACGGGCTTGCAGTATGTGGATGCACACTGCAACAGGGACTCAGGATTGATTTATTAGCATCAAAAAGGTAGGCCTCCGCTTTTAAAACCCCTTTCATCTGAATACTAATCACAAAGGAATATGGAATACGTTCTGTTCTTTTGCGATTATGTGTCTTTCTGTAGGTGCGGTGGGTGTGAGTACAAACAGATCGAGCCCAGATATGCATCTTATTTCAGTGGATTCTACAGATATGTATCGGACCTCTCATGGCAAGATATCTGAACATGTTTTACAATATATTTATTTTTTATATTTTGCTGAAGTGCCTGTTTGTTTTTTGGTGTGCAACCCCCTTCTGCCCCCCTCCGTGCCTCTGTCCCTGCCCCAGGTCCCCCTACATGCTGCAGGTACTGAGCAGACACACCCTGCGGACTCACTCACCCAACCCAGCCATCTGTTAGCACATATACAAGCTCAAATGTGTATCCACACAGAGGGGTGTGTATGTTCAAGGTTCAAATCTGGGCATTGTCTCCGCGGCCACTCAGCTGCTCGTCAACTCTGGAGAGAGTGCACACATGTGTGTGTGTGTACATTCGCGTTCATTTTCTCATGTGTGTGTGTGTGTGTGTGTGTGTGTGTGGCCAAAGGATCTGTGTGTTCCTACACGCACATCATCATCATCATGTTGCCTCAGGAAGAGCTTTGAGCCGTCCCCAGGAAAGCCTTTGGGAACGGGTTGGGGAAGACTTCAGGGAATGTGTGTGCAAAGCTGTCATATGGATTTGTGTCCATCACGGCTGCGTTTGGCCCTGGGGCCGTGACAGAAGATCAGAACAGAGACTTTGTACAAAGGAGCAGCAGATACAGTGCAGACACAGCCCAACTAACCCACTTTAAAGTAGAGCAGTGACAGGGATGTGTGTGTGTGTGTGTGTGTCTGTGTGTGTGTATATGGGTGTGTATGTGAACTTAAGGTCCTGACACATTCGATACGTCTCTCATTCCTGTGATTTTGTTTATTGTACAATATGTTCTTTATATACTATCTACTATACAATTGTAGTGTTTATGACATTAACTGTATTTCTTCCTGTTTCTTTTGCTGTGAAGGTCCTATAGAAATGTTGTTATAATACAATGCCTTCACTTAGGCCTCAGACAACGCAGTCAACGTATATACAATATGTGCCAAATAACACTATGACAATGCCTGTGATTTTGCTTGAACTGCATTCCTAATCCATTTACTGTTTATTTGCAATAACGCCACAGCTGACTGCAACAACTGCAAAAGCAATATACAGGGACGAGCCCGATATGAAAGGAAGCATTGCAATACACAGACTATATAGTTCAAGGCCATCTTTTTTCTCTCTGCTGTGTGTGTGTGTGTGTGTGTGTGTCTGACAAAAAGCTTTAGCTCCCTCACGCTTTAGTTTTTTTTCTCCCCATTTCTCCTACTTTACTAATCATTGGATTTAGCTCTCCTGTATTTATTTGCACTTATCAGTGGAATGAAACACATTAATGATGAAATTAACTTAGCATGGTGTGAAAGAGAAAACTGTGCAGTGTGCTTGTAAACACTTGACACTATACTCCCACTGAAATGTCTTGTACATAAGAAGTACTGTAGCGTGCTGTGTGCGTGCGTGTGTGTCGGGATGACAAGAAGATGAGAGAAAACAGACACAACAGTTGCATCATGATTGTAACATCTGAGCTGTTTATGATTTATTTATGCTTCTTATTTGTTACTGGGGTAGCGATGTTTTTGCTAACGGAGAGAAGTGTATGGCTTGGGGGGGAATGCAAAATCAATGAATTAATCAATTTGTCAGTTACTGATTCAGGCAGATGGAGAGTCAGATATTTGAAAGACGGGCTCGTTATTTTTGTGTAAAACTAATACTGTAGCTTCCCAGTGGTGTTCCTTACGCATTGAAACCCAAACATTCCAATTATGGTTGTACGTACTTTTTCGTCAGAACGCAATTTACGAAGCCCTTTCAAAAGCATTTTCCCAGGTGACCTGACGAAGGTGTCTGCATTAGGACCGTGTTATATAAATGTATCATTAATCATAGTCAGTGTGTATCACCTACGGTTACCTACGGTGCGACGTTTTTTAGGCGGTTATAATATGTTTCTGTCCCGTCGCTTTACCTTGCCGCCCAACAGTCCTATCCGACGTGGAATTGAAGTTTTTATATCGCTCTCATCAAAGTCATCAAAGGACCCCATTAAAATAAAACTGTGATTTTACCTTGCAGAAGACTTTAAACAGCTAATCTGGCTTTCTGCCTACCAGCACATTTAAATATCACTAATTAACCGATTTATGTCTTGAAATGGAATCGCAAATGTTGTTTTATTTTACGAGGGTTATGTGGCAGACTATTTCTTGTCCAGGACCTGTAACTCCCTGGAGTCTCTCCTTGTTGCCTGGCTACTCCTAACCAATACATTGTGTGGTCTTGAGTCAAAGTCTGTGCTCCCTTTTGGAGAGCATCTCCCTCCCATTCAAATTGTGTTTACTGGTGTCAATATGGCCAAATTCCCTCCTTTCCAAGATTAGTTTTTTGCCTTTTATCAGACAGATGACAGAAACAGGAGGAGAGAGAGAGAGAGCAGTATGACAACTAGGGTCGAACCCGGAATATTGCGTGTACACGGCATGTCTGTAAACATTCGGCTACCAAGGCACTCCGGCAAAGTTTACTCCTAATCATGTCTTTTCAATTGACTCTGTATGCAAACGCGCCGCTTCTTCGCATTCCGTTTGAACCCATAACACTGGCACACAACCCTGTGTCAAATGGCAAATTATCGTTACACTTTTTGTATCGGACTGAATAAGTCACCTTCACACGAGCCAGGCTAGCTGAATGCCCCGTTTCCAATCTTTATGCGAAGCAAAGCTTACCAGCTGCAGGCACCATGCTACATATTTAATGTACAGTCATCAAGGTATATCTAGATAAAAACGCCAGATACATATACACAATAGATGTATACAAGCAATAATGTGATTGATGTGAATGAGAGAACACATTTAAGCTTTCAAACTGTACTTGAATCGCCTCCGGTGCCAAACCACACGCTATACTCTATTAATGGTGCCCTTTTCCCTGGCACACGGTAACAGCCGGGCTCTTTCTGCTTTCAGCTTTTAATTGCATGACTCACAGCCGCTCAGCAGGCAAATGGTGGGAGAACACTCACCAGGTAGACTGCAAAAGTTCATTATCTTTCAAGAGGGATTGAATCAATAATGTTTAGTATTGAAACGGTTACGATAAAGAGCATTCTTCAAAAAGTTCATGCTCTCAAAAATCACACGAGTGATTTCATGTGACATATAAAAATTTCAGAAGAAAGTGGTGTATCCGTGGCAATTAAGCAAAAGCATCCCATTACTTGATCTATATTGATGTGTGAACTTTTCCAGTATGTTCTGAAGATGAAAAATATTGACGATCAAATTTCTGCTCGCCTCACTCTTCAATAAAAAGTTTTAACCCAGAAATAGCTCCTTGGGGAGAGAAGTCATATTCATTTGGAAGTTACAACAAAGTAGAAAAAGTGTTAATTATTCTCATGTCATAAATTCTTTCAGGTTTGACCTTTTGTGTTCAATGATTATCATACATCATTAAAAACACAATTGGGAAATGATCACCTATTTGTTAATTATCTCCTCACACCTTCTCAGCTCCCCTTCCTCCTCGCGGATCATTAATGGCAAATATATATTTAATCAATCCCTCACGACAGGCCGTGGTATGTTGTGGTTATATCACAGCTAAGTTTAGAGAGGGTGTCAACTCACAACCCTCACCATGTTGATGTTCCATACTGCTGTATTCAACAGCACATTTTCGGAAAGAGCCACAATGCACAATATTTGCAAATGACATAAGCAGAGTTAAAAAATAGCCAGGAAGATAGATTTGAGTTTTTTCACAGGTTGCATTGATCATAGATTTTAAAACTGCAATTAAAAATTGCATTTGTGGTCTGCTAAGAAAAAATATCTGTTTTATAAATTAAAATAAATTATTATATTATGTTGTCGTTTGGGCAAAAAAAAAGCAAAACTAAAAGGTATTTTAGATTTCTTGTTTTCATGAAGGCGCCCGCCCCCTAGTTTTATATTATCTCTACCTTATCTCAAAAAAAGCCATTCAAATCTTGCATAAAGCAGTGACTTCGGTGTCCTATCATAGGCAGAGCAAGACGATCACCTTGAGCCAGAAAACAGCCGCCTACACAACAAACTAATAGCTACCCTGCTAAACTCTCCTTCCTGTCTGACTCACAAACGTTCACTTGCACTACCCGACGTCAGTTTGCAGTCCAGAAAGCTAATTAGCTGCTCAGCTGCAGCACATTAAAAAGCATTTCAATGTACTTCAAATTTCACTTTGGGTCTGGTTAGATGCTGGTGTGGTCCTTATTCTTCAGTAATGTAGCTATAACTAGATGAATGAGTCATGAATGACTAGATGTGATTTCAGTTTGACTTTAAAACCTCTTGGTGGCATAATTCATGAAGTAGAGCGCAGGGGGACACTCGCCCCTGCTTCTCATAGCAAATCCACAATACATCGCCCTCAAATTAATGTAAAAAAACATGGATGTCTGAAAGGGGCTTAGGAAAAGGTGTTGCAGAGTTCTCTGCAGGAGCACACACCATTCTTCAAAAAGATATTCCCTCACTGGTGTGAGGTGGTGGAGAGTGAGATCGGACAAACTCTCCCATAGATGCTCACTTAGGGATGAGGTCTGGCGACTACAAAGACTAGTGTATCTCAACATCATTCAGTGAGCTTCTGCGCCCTGTGGATTGGGGGAATGTCATCTGGAAAACCTGTCTCTTAGACAGTAAATGTATACAGTAAAAATACCATATATATATATATATATTAGTATTTTTCTATCCCCAACCTTGACCAACCTATGATATTTAAACATGCCATAGAGCAGGTAGAATGTAAATTGCTTTATGGTATCATTCAGTAATCCTGTATGGGATTATCTGTCATGTGTCTCCACACATTTATTCTATTGTTTGTTTTCTTTTGTCATCCGCCTGTACGACACACATCATAGCGACAGTGTCTATTGGGACCATGTTGAGACCCTAACAACTGTTATTCGACAGCTTGGCCCGGCACTGTTTTCTCTTACAGTTCCCGATGCCAAAATCCGATTTTTGATAAAGACAACATAGCCGTTTTATTGTTTGTTTTCCAGTTACACAAGAGTTATTTTGGGATCCATCAAAAAACCATCTCCCAGGCAAACCCTCTGCTTGGCATAATTGTAACCCGTTATCACAAATAATAATAGCATGTAAAAACAGCTACCTCGGGTATTAAATGAATGCACCATGAGGCCTGATGACATGCTACACACCTGGTTATTGTTGAGGTGGCGCTGTAACAGCCATCCAGGAAAGCACGTGCTGAACTTCTTATCTACCTCAGTCGAAAGGCATATATACGATGTGTTGGACAGTGGAATGGGGCAAACAGAAGTGCAGTTACTATAAGAGAGTGAATGTGATATGATGTGTGAGTGTGACAACACATGGCTCAGGTTGATAGATGAGCATAATCTCCACTGTTGAAACAGGAGTGCTTGAATCAGACAGAGATTAATATGGCTGAAGTGGCTTGTAACGGGAGTCACCAGCTCCAGCCTTATACCCTTGATCTCACTCGCAGGGTGCTTTTATGTGTAAACTCTGTAGGCAGAGTTTGTGCTGATTTTAAAAACAGGCCCAGGGCTGATCAAAAGCGAAAACCAAACAGTGAACAATCCAAACAGAAACCCACACTGCAGAAGACTACCGGCCAAAGTCCATTAACAGTTCCTGACGTGCAGTTTTTAAGCTAAGCTTGTCTTCTGGAGTGCAAAAAAAGGGCACATACATTTTTGATCGAAGTCTACTTCTAAAAGTTCTAAATAAGACATACATTCGTAAGGATGTAGGTTAGCTATGATTAAACTACATTTAGAAATGCTTCTCTTCTCAATCTCTGCCAAGTTCGAGGGGGTTGTTTTTCTGCGGCAGCCAATTATGCGTAAACTCAATTACAGCAGCACAACACTTACGATTCTCACGTGAACGGGAAGGGAAATATCACCATTTCCTCTCCTAAACATCAGCTAACTCTCCTAACCTCGGGGTATAAAACAGTCTATAAGTCCACTCAACTCAACAGGGAAAAAGGCCAATCAAGCAGTGGAGCTTATCAGCCAGTACTTGCTCGTTTTCCAGTGGGGAAACTACTGATCAGTTTATCATCCTACGCTGTTCTCGTCGGGAAAACGGCCAACTCTGTTTTCTGATCCCATCCATTGTCACAGATGATGCTCCCTACAATTTCATTTTTAATTTATGTGCATGGGGATGTAGATTTGACTGAGAGATATAAGAGTAGAGAAGGATGAATCGCCGGAATTATGGCACTGATTGATTAACGTTTCACATTTCCAGTAGACTGGATGTAGATCACATCATGGACTGATAACATTAATAATACTGGGTCATTGCTAAAAGTTTAACAATTATCAGTAACCACTTACTTAACTATGTCTGTATAATTGGCTTGATAATGTTGTACTGTTAAACCATGGATTCTTTCATTTTACTTCATGCCTCCACTCATGAATTGATGATAATTAACCATTAGCAGGGGTTTTTTTTTTTTACTTTCCAATGTTTCAATGACAATTTTTTTATGTGTTTATTCAAGAAAGTCAGTGAAACACCAGGTTTGAGGTTTTACCGCATGCGTTATCCTTGAAATCATTTTCAATAACTCATATGAGAATGTACATCTCTCCACGAAACCAACCAAGGCCCTTCATTCCTCAGTAAAAGAAGACTCAAACCTTGAAACACTTAACCGGTAACAAATTGGATACTGACTTGGTAGGATCAGCAAAAGAATGTGGGTTCTTACGTGAAAAACAGGTGTGTATGACATTAATAAACATCAAATCCCTGCCAAAGTTGAGTTTCTGTTATGTTGAAGTGTTTCAAAATAGTATTCCGAAACGTTTTCAATGGTCTCTGACTGACTTGACAAGAGTACATGTAGAAACTGTTGTCAGGTATGTGAAATATCATCTATGTATGTGACCGCCTATATAAAACCTTCACATCTCCCAACCATGAATTTCTTGTTCAGTCTCACCTTGTAAAGGTCTCTGGGTTCCACTGCTCTCCTCTGCAGCTCATCACACACACATTTACAAATATATGTAATAAGACAGCCTGGCTTCATTCCTTTTGAATTTGCCGTTTGAGAGTCTGGACATTATTCATCGTTGAATAGTCCCTTTCAAATACACTAAATGGTGTGTATATATATATATATTATTATTGATGAATGTCTTTCAAGCAGACGTCTGACGTCTGTGCTTCTTCTAGTTTTAACGTATTGTGCACCATCCAGACTATCAGCTTCTTTGTAGTTTCTGTGGCCACAACAACTTTAATTGCAAGAACATCAAGAGTAATTTTTACTCTAGGAAGAAGCAGATTAATTCATTTTGTCCCTCAACACAAGCTAAGTGGAATACAAACACTTGGAGAGATGCACACAATAGGTGTTTATCTCGACTCACAGCAAGCAGAGCCCCGTGTACATGAGCACATGGTGTAACTTTCAAACCCCATCACCCTGCGACACTGTATTTGCTGAAGATTAATGGCTGCAAATTGATTTTTGCAGATATCCTGTCTTATGGGCCGACAAGTAGGGCTTCAATAGAGAATTTCCCAGGTACAGTACAGTACAGCTACGATACAGTAGCTATTTTTTTAATACAACACAAAAGAGAGCCAAGGATATGACGTCATGTCCAGGCTATAGCCTCTGTTCCACTAGCTTGTGTAGCCCAAAGCAATCTCAGTACCTCTTATTCTCTTTCTTTCTGAAAAAAATGGAGTGAGCCTTGACGTTTAGCCCGCAAAGTTCTACGGCTTTTAGGAAATGGTGTTGGTTAAATACAGCTGGAAAAAAAAGAATGTTTTAATGAACAAAGGTATTGGATAAACTACTGTCCTTATCTAATCATATGAGGTGAGCAATGTGACATAGGGTTGAGAATGGCACAATAAAAAGACACTGGAGTAAAAAGAGACTATTACGGGATATTTGTCTATTACTGATGATGAAAGCCTACTCAAGTCAAGCCTTAGAATCAACTTGCATGGGAGCTGGTTTCAAGCTGATGCTAATCATAATAACAATCACTCAGCAACAGAAGCATGAACAGCATCACAGTCATACACCATACTGCAGTTCTCTCTTCGTCAATACACAGTAATTATTGTAAGGAAACGTGGCACTCACCTCTCTTTGGCCCCATTAAAGCTGTAGGCAACACAAATAGGAAGTTCAACAATGATCAAAACCTTTTTAACGCAGATTTTTCAGACGGCTAAAACTCAATTTTCAGGGATAAACAACGTCCCCATTGGGACGCTGGAAGCAGCGCTTAATCAATAGGAACTCTGCTGATTAAGTCTGGACGTCTGGTCATATCTTACCTTATCCAAAGTGACTTAAAGCATTGTTTTAAGTGTCGTAAACAATGTTAAGGCTCTTTAATTACGCAGCTGAAGGGGGAAATTAAGATTAATGTGTGGCTGCTGTAATGCAGGTCCTTTCAAACATTCATCTAAACGACACAAACCCACACAAAAATAAACCCAAGCTTTACTCTCATGAGGTTATGCTTTGTTTGATTAGAAACCGCCGTTGGGCATGAGCGGTGTCCGGATTTGTTTGTGTGCAGGCCTGGCACTGCACTAATCTAGTTAGACAAGTGACTTTGTTAAAGGTGTGGTTGATCTCCTCAATGCATGTGCATATTTGCTTTCTGTTTGTGTGCATGTGTGTGTTTTGTTATGTGATTGTAATGTCGAAAGCCTTCGCCGAGCTCCTGGCCATGCCGCTCCTGCTCAGGAAAAGTAGCCCTTCATAAATAACGTTGGATACAGACTGTGACAAAACCTTGAGGTAACCGAACAAACATCATGCCCCAGAGAATTTTCAAGATCAAACACCACACTGACACCTCACAGTCTGTGAAAATGTGTGTGTGTGTGTGTGTGTGTGTGTGTGTGTGTCTGTGCGGTTACCCATATTAAGTGACTTTACCACAGCTACTGAGCATGCACATGCCCCACAGAGAGAAAAAAATAAAACTAGCATGACACGGTAACACTTGCATGAGCGTGCCTGTTTGTGTGCGTGTGTGTGTGTGTGTGCGTGTGTGTGTGTCTGCGTATCCAAATCAAACCACCGTAGCACAGCTGTATCTGGGCTAAAGCAACAGGAGATAAAAGGCAGGGCACTTGTCTCTTTGAAATGGTACGATGCTTACACTCTCCAAGGACCATCGCATACAAACCAACAAACCAGCCTGTCATTAATAATGTATTAAACCCATTCATCCAATGCATTATGTTCCTCAGTACTTTAAGTACAGCAGTGTACTGCTCACAGAATGATGGCTCTTCTGGGGAAAGTGGTTTTATATTGGACAGTGAAACTTTTATATTGAGAATGATGGTTTGTACTTTGTTCTGCTTCGGAGTTCAGTTTTGCTTCACTCTTGACTTCTTGCTGTTTGTGCTTTTATATGAGCCAAATAATTGTGAGCGCATTCACACTTTGCAGTAAGAAAATGAAGTTGGTTCAATTTAAAGGGTCTTCATCAAACAAGTACAAGAAGTCTCAAGGCTTTGGTAGTCTTTAGCGTGACAGATTCTATCAAATTGCTGTTAAAAGCATGAAGCGAGTAGTATTATGACTTAGAGCGTCGTAATATAATGCTCATTAATGCTGTGTGCCTCCCTGCCTGAGGGTGGTGCTGTTTATACTGTGATTGTGTTTTTTTTTTTGTATCTATGGAATTGCAGGTGATTGGACTGGCGACTCATGAGGCCGGAGATAAGAAGGAACCTGTGGAGAGCGGCTCGGTCTCTCTCTCTTTTTCTCTCCGGCTCCCAACCGCACAGCCAAGGAGGTCACTATGGTACAGATCGGGGATTACAGCCAAGGAGGTCGCTATGGTACAGATCGGGGATTACAGCCAAGGAGGTCGCTATGGTACAGATCGGGGATTACAGCCAAGGAGGTCGCTATGGTACAGATCGGGGATTACAGCCAAGGAGGTCGCTATGGTACAGATCGGGGCGACAAATCATTGTATGTAATCTAGCGACAGTCCATGTAGTGGTAGGGGTGAGAAGCCCTTTTTGTTCACATTGTTTTCTCCTGTTTTCCAGTTAGGGAGGTAGGTGGGCTGCCTGTCTTTTCTTTTGTTCAGTTTTGGAATAGATAAGTCAATAAAGATTGTTTTGTTTATTGTTTTGGGCCAGGCTCACCCAGACGCTTATTGCTAAAAAACAACTGTGTAGATAAATAAATATTATGGACTGTATGACAGCGGCACTGGTCGTTCTTGGGAGTGGGGGAGAGAGAGGGAGACCCATCATTATGCTGCGCCATAGGTTCCCTTAGACCGGGCGTAACAGTAGCCGTCTCGCTAAATCCGTGACAAATAGCAGCAGAAAAATGTCCCCATCTGGATTTGTGGAAGTCAACACCAACAACATAATCCTTCAATTTCCTACCCCCGCCTCTCTGTGATGACAAAACATTCACGTGATTGTTCCAAAAACATCAACCGGCAACAAATGCACAGACACACCCCACACATTTGTTAGCATTAAAAAAAAGTAAGTATGAAAGATTATGTTCAATGAGCACAAAAACTAACTGAACTAACTTTCCACTCTTCATGTAACTGAACATGCATATGACAAATATTCATTATGTGTGTTCACATATGAATATATGTTCTTGCCTTTTCCTCTACCATCATTTAGAAACTTGATATATTTTTCTAAATTGTGATCGTGGTCTTTTTTTCAATTTTTTGTTTTCCTTTTTCTATCTTGTTTTTCTCCTCAAGTTGAAAGGAGGTCCGTTGTATACGCCTGTGGCTTCTTGACCTTTCCTGACACATGTCATATTCTTTGTCTGATTATCAGGCAAGTGAAGCACACAAAGCCAAATACATTTCACAACATTTAGTGGGGGGAAAAAAAAGTAGCAACTTGTCAGAGAATACAAAAAATGTCTATACTTTTAAAGGGCCAAGGCTCCATTCCAATGAATCAAGTTAACTGAACTATAGAATAGTACGTTTTACCAAAGTACTAATAAACGTGGGATGTTAAGTTAGTTTTCCTGCTATATTTGTCCTTTCAATAATAATTGGCTCCTTATGTGCGTCATTGTTTAACCATTTAATAAAATCATTGCGTGGTTAATTGACACTTTCTGACAAAACACAGTGTGACATCTTATTCTTCGTTATTTATCACAATTCGCTTTTGTAACAAATAATTGAAGACAGTGGGTGGGAATTAAAGTAGAAACGAGCCCTAATTGTGGTTGAAGAATTTCCATTTTTACCAAGAAAAAGTCTCAGCCAGGGAACTTATCAAACTTATCTGATTGCCTTGAGTTTATGATTAAAAAATTGTTAGATTTCTCTCGACTGATTTTGCAGTGCTGTTGAGCATCCCCCTCTCTCAAAAATGTCGAAGTTTTAAGCAAATCCTTTTCAGTAGGAATTTGCCTGCATACTGACTATAACCAATGGATTGGAATGTGTGTCAGCTCCTTTTATGCTGAGCGCTGGAGTATTTTCACCGTGCCCTTTTCAGCAGCACCGAGTTGGAGATAGACTGTCGCCACTGGCTAGTCTTACCTAGGTGCGCGAACTCAGATTTGCCCTTTTCAATTTCTGTTTCCACTATAGCGGGAGAATGATGCTGTATGCATTTTTCTTTTATGGAGCACAGTCTCGGAGTAGTGCAGTCTGAGAGTGATATTTCTCTCGTCTCTTCTTCTCCCGCTGCTTCTGTCCTTTCTCTTCACCTCCTCTCTTATCCCTCCATTTTTTTTCCTTGTCATCTCCCTTAACCTCATCCATCTTAATGTTTTCTGCCTCTTATACTTGAATTGCCCCAGAAGCATGTACTGTATATGCATGAGGCGAATTGCAATTGCCGCGTGCATTGAATCTGAAGGGTTTAATTACAAAATTCAAAATTTGGGAAAATGTGCACACTTGTAATCACTCTTGAAATCAGACAAGAATGAATATCATTTAATACATACACAGGTAATATGTAATAAGTAATAAGTTTAATTTGAACTCTAACAATGTCACTTCTTCATTTTCATTCAAATGATTATTTTATCTTCCATTCAGGATGTAACTCCAGCTATGTCGATTTAAAATAACACTTTTCATCTCTTCATTACATCCTAATTCTGCTAAACCCTTCGTCTATGTCTGCTCTCCTCCTCCTTTTTAATTTTCTCATTCTCTCTCTTTTTCTCTCTCACTCTAACAGGCTTTTCTCATAACAATTTGTTTTTCGCCATCATCCGTCTTACTCTGTTTTGTTCCCTCCCTCCTCCCTGTTCATCTCTGAGGCATATGAGAAATGACACTGGACAAGTCCTTGCTGCTTTATTAATCCTTTAAGCTTCTGAAAGGAGGCACAAATGCAACTACTCCCATTCAAATCAATAGCAGCAACTCCCAATTGCCATATCTGTGGACTGCTTGTATGTGTTTCATTTTTATACACTCAAACCATGAAAAATGCTTACTTACAGTGCAAACACACACACACACACACACGTGCATTACGGGGGCGCACACAGTGGCCAATAGCCTTGGCTCCCTATGACCAGGCCTCTGCTAACCAGCCTCCTGCAGGAACAATTCACGGGCTGCTCAGTCAAATGGAACTCTAACCCATGGGCCTGTGGAACAGCCCCGGTCATAAACTCTCTCTCACACACACACACACACACACACACACACACACACACACACACACACACACACACACACACACACACACACACATATATATACACACACACACACACACACACACACACACACACACTCACAAGGCTATCATCCCCAATACACACACTCACACTCTGTCTTCACCGGGACCATAAAATCATTGCGACAGATGAAGGCAGGGAACAGTGTTTTTGTGCTGTTTTGCCCGTCACAGATTTCCATTACAAAGTCTTGCCATGAGTCTGAGAGAGCGAGGGCCTATTGAAAAACGGACAGGCTACAAAATGCTGCTAGTCAGAGCCCATCAATGTTGCGTTTTCCCTGCTGAATGGCTTGTCAGTGAAGGGTGGAGATGGGCTTTGTGTGAGAGGTAGGACTGAGCTGTGTTGGGCCAGACAATGGGTGGGGAGCTGATGTCAACTCCAGAGAGTGCATTCAAGGTTCATCATCTGGTGTGTTATAAAGCTCCTGAAAGAAATATTCCTTTCATCTACTCCCAATCTCTCTTCTCCTTCTTTTATTCAGACATTTCAGCTTTGTTCAGCATTTTCGCCCCAATCATTTTTTTTTTTGTGGTTATGCTTGTTTTCTTTGCATGACTAAGAAGAATGCGGTGCCGTTATATACATTAGCGTTATTCTGCCAATTGTGATTGCAAATGCAGTAATTCTTTGGCAATTTTTATTTCCTGAATAGCAGGATTATATTAAGGCAGTCACTGATTTATCAGTGTGTTTGATGGAAGCCGAGCAAGCTTACGAGAAAATAAATTATATTCCAGAGTTTGAATGAACACAAAATAACAGCAGAGCAGAAGGGCGGCAGGACAATAAAACACTAGCAAACCTGTTTTACATAGTATGTGGTGGCATGCGCAAGCACATCAACATTCTGTCTTCACCAGAAAAAGTGTAAGTGACGTTTTTGCAGGTGTTCACTGTGTTAAGGGGCTGCATTGGTGTTGCGTGTGTTTAGGTATTGTTGAGATGGTAAAATCTGATCCAGGAAAGCCGGGTTTAGTATAGGATTCATTGGATATGTAAGCTGACACCAAAACAAGAATCTACACCTCTCTAAAGTAATCATCAAACTGAAAGGGACAAAATGACACAGTAAGGGCTTTTGCTGGATTCTGCACTAGTACCCAATTTTTAGGCCTTGTCTTGTTGAGGGGCCCTATGTCACAATCTAGTTTTGAATGATTCTTGAAGACAACAGACTTGAAAGTGCACTTTCAACTAACTCCAATGTAAACCCCCTCGCATCATTACTAGATGGTCAGAGCAGCTGACGTAGTATAAAGAGCGAGATATTTCACACGGGGCAGGTGGCTTTCATCCATGAGACCGCTGTTTGTGTCCCATACGAAAAACAAAAAGGTTAACATTGACATTGTCGTTAGTCACATGAGTTGTTAGTCATGTTAAACATAGTATGAAGCTTAGGGCCACTGACCAAGCATTGATATTTGACAAGTTGGGAGCGAGAATGTGTTGAATTGAGAGCATATCTAGTGCCTCCACATGGCTCTCAACATGGCCACGGCTGAGCCAGTGGCTAGCAGCTAGAAGCTAACAGTCGTAACATCGCTAACAGTGCAAACAAAAGCAACAGTGCTGACAGAGCTAATAGTGTATACCTTAGGGGGAACCAGGGGGAACCAGAGAGTGGGCGATGTTATCAGCGGTAACTGCCATACGAGCACAGTGCAGAGCAGCGGCCATTAGCCATTAGCTAGCCAGTAGGGCACAACAAAGAGACTCACATGTACTAAAAGGCACAACATGGCCAGAACGGCTATGGAGACAAAGCCAAGAGAAGCAGAAATTACAACACTTAGAGAGGGAGTGCAACTTCATTCTCTGCTTAGGTAGACTAAACCTCAGCTGAAGTTGTGGCAAATAAAAAAAAAAGATCATATCAATCATTTTCTGATCATTTTTGAAGGCACTGGCAAACAACCTATTTTTTTTAATTTAGGTACGAGGACATTCAGGGGCAGCGGAGGGATAAAAAGGGAACTGTGACACATCAGGATAAGGTCTTGGACAGGGTGCAGACAAGAAGGGCACAAACAACATAAATCTGTCACATTTGTGGCCAATTCATTTGACGGCAGCATGTGGTGAAGTGGTTAGCACTGTTAGCTTTCAGAAAGAAGTTCCCCAGTTCACACATTGGCTCTTTAGTGGGCAAAAGTTTCAGCTCCTCTCCGGATTTCCGTAGTAATTGTGAATGTGTCGCTTCATCGGGCCCAATGCATGCTGGGATAAGCTCCAGCCTCTGTTGACCTTCTACTGAAATACAAAAATGGATGGATCGTTTAACTAAAGGCATCATCTCACCTACATGATTGATAGTCTACAACGTGTGAGGAAAAAAAAGAAAATTACAAAAAATTACACTTTACATTACTCAGTGACTCTGATTACTACTGGATAATAAAACTCCACAGAAATCAATTAACATCCTAAACATTGACATCTACTTGGCTACATACACACACACACGTTTGTAAACGATTAACACTCCCTCAGTTTGACATTTATTTGGCTGTTCATACTCGCCTCCTTGCCTCACTCTGTCGCTGTCTCATCCAAGTGAGAAATGAGCAGCAACACCCTGATCAATGGGACATTCATACAGCGGTGTTAGATTTAAACCCCCCCCGACCGCAAAATCACACGGCATCCTGTACGGCGCCGTAAATTTGCCTTGTTTAAACACTTTCACCTAATTCTTCTGGGAGGCAGCGCTCTTGTCCTTTTTATTTAAGGAAAACAAATGTGAGAAAAGAGCGATGGACGGAGGAGGGGATGTAAAGAGCCAAATGTTTAGGTTGTGTTTGTTTTGGGTCCCCCTTGAGGAGATTCGAGATTTTGTGTGAATGTGTGTGTGTGTGTGTTTATGTGTGTTGCTATGGCTGTGTGTGGCAGCCAGGACACATATGGAGACCATTATGATGCCCGGATACTAGGGACTGCCAATTTTTCTTCAATACGAACACTGTGCATTGTGCGTGTGTGTATGTGGTGCCTTCAGATTTGATCAAAGGTACTTTCCCATCATTTGAGATTCATAGAACAGGACTGTAGTCCAATTGAGCTGTATGAAATAGAAATAAACTGTGGATCTTGTTATTCTATGTATGGTCACTGGTCAGTCAACGGTCTGGTCGCTGGACAAAAATATTTTGGGTTTGTGGTTTGGGTGACTGTGACCGGCACTTAAGGGATGCACTGCAGTTGTGGGAATGTGTGGGAAGGATATTGGGAGCAGGAAGGAGGGAGAGAGAAATGTAATGAGATGAAATTAGAGAAACAGAGAGAGAGAGGGGATGAAAGTGATGGATGAGAGAGAGAGAGCTGAAGGGCAAATGGGAGAAGGAGAAGGGGTAAGGAGAAAATTAGAGAGGATTGTAAGAAGGGGGGGGGGGGGGTGAGAGAGGAGAGAATGCGTTTCTGGAGAGGAACGATTCCTTCCCAAACAGAAAACAACCAAAATCAAAACATGCAATGGAGAGAAACATGTTTTATGCATTGACCTTGCTCTATGACTTCAAACTGCAGTGGCCTCTGCCTAATTCACTTTCATGCCGTGCGAAGCAGCAAAAAAACAGTGGACAATTGCTCTGTGCGCTTCCACATTTGTGTTAATTCGAACGATATATTTCTGTCTGAGATATGGATGAGTTGAAACAGAAGTTGGGGTCTGAAGACAAATAGCTTCAATTTACAGTAGCAAATTAAAAGTCTTATCTCGAGCAGTCAGAGCCTATTTCCATTTCCCCCTTTACATTAAATAATTCCCTGAGAAGTCTTCCTGGAAATGGGAGAAGTGAAACTTTGAAAAGTGCATGAATATCTAATGGAGATTTGAATGAGGGTGAGCTCCTTCAGGACTTTGTCATTAGAGGACTTTACCGAGAGGACACTAGTGTGTCTGATAAAAAAAAAAAAAAAAAAAGGGACATAGCTTCTAATCACTATGCTGTAGAATAGCTACAGTACAATTAAATCCCATACCACTCGCACCTTCACACTCCACACACCCTGACTCCTCTTTACTTGGATAAATAATTGATGTCTCCAGTTGAAGTGTCAGAGCTGGAGCTGTAGCCAGCACTTATTTATCGTCTTCCACATCATTAACAATGTCTCTCTTACCTCTTCTGTCTCTCTGTACAAACATGGGGATTCACTTTCATAATAAACACGTAGCTGTTTAACTTGAGTACAGCTCTCCGAGGACCCCATAGTGATATGTGCTTTGACATGCTGTTCCGGGAAATTTCATTTATATAAAGCAGAGAGAGAGAGAAGGTCTAGCGATAGAAACATATTTGTGTTTTTAACAAATATATCATCATTTTCATTTGTGATTATTTCTGTGATTTTGTGTTCAGCGTATGCAAGCAGTTCATGTTAATGTGTGATTAAAAGCATAACTGACCATACTACAGTGAATATGCTGCAGAGGAGTACTTGAGCTCTACTCCTGGAAACGGCTGCTTTTCCACCCAAATGTGTACAGTTGAGATGCTGCAAAATATAATTCAATCAGGAGAGCATGCTTGAAAGGTGAAGAACATTATTGATTGCCTTTTGGTGCAGACTCAATCTGGTTTCACTGTCAGCAAAATAACCACCGCTACTCCCACTCCTTTGAACTTAGGTTTGAGTCTTGAGCCACCACGTCCCATTCATTGTCTACGAGGAGCGATTGTGATGATGCGGAGTAGAGGTCCTAAACTTCACTCAGTTTTGTAAGTGTAAAATGAATAATCTTGGACTTGGACTTCTGCTGAATGTTTGTTTGACATCTAGGCTGAAGAGAATATACAGATTATGCTCAATATAGTCCACAAAAATGTCATGTTTACAAAGTCATTCGAGATAATTTGGAGGAGAAGGAATTTGTGCGAAACAGAAGATCAGTGCCGAGTCAAAGTGAAAAACGTTGACAGCGATATTTCATATTATGTTCTTTGGTGTCACAAATAAGCTAAAGCCTACAGATCAAAAAGTGTCAAAGTTAACCAGCAAATCATGGCGATCGAGACTGAAGACAATAATATTAAGGAACAACACTGTTCATTTAAAGCCGGGTGGGTTTTTATTCACTGTTACAATCATTAAAAAGCAAAACAGCAAGTGCATACATTCAGTTTACTTTCAGTAGTTTGCGTAGCATAGAAGGGCTAACGCTAGCTAATGGTGTGCTAACATACTCTGCTAAAGTTAGCTCCACAGGTTTTCACATAAAGACATAACATTTTAGAAATGTATATCTCCTTCCAACCTCTTCTGTTAACGAGTATCACTATTAAACAACATTTAACCAGCCTGATAATTATGAAAATCTGAAACAATTGCATGAGCGTTCGTTGTCGGACCCTGATCAAGGCTGGCCGATATGCTATGGTAGTGAACTCATTTTGTGATCAGCAGATGGATTTAATAGTAGTTTTTATGGCTAGCATAAAAAATGTGTGGTAGGTGTGAAAGCACTCTAAAACACTAACTAATGTTTCTGGTCAGTCTTGCCAAATATGTGTCACAATTATTGATTCACCCCGTGTGTTTCAGTCTGGAAAAGCTCCTTAATCCAAGCAAGCATGCAGAGTTTCTTTTGCAATCTTGGGAATTGTATCAAGTTTTTTAAAATCTCCCTTTTTGCATCTCTAACTTAATACCTCATGATTTATTAAAACATGTCTTGTCAACCCAGTGTGTATACCTTCAGGGTGAACTTCCAAGAAAAGCACTTCTACATATCCCGAAAGCTGTGATGAATAAGAACTTCAGACCTCCCTCTCTCCAAACTATGGTTTCTCACCTCCCAGTGGATTACATGTTAACTCCCCTGAATGTGTTCACGAGAAATGTGTGTCATTCCTTCACTGAAGCTATCCATGAGAATGTTTACACATGCTTGTGCTGATTTCCCACTAACCCCCCCCCAACCCCCTTCGTCTCTCACAACTACTCGCTCTTTACAGCTCAGGTAAATGGTTATCTCCTAAGAGCTCCACTTTGACCTGTACAGGGAAGCCCTACCAGAAATAAATGCCCCTAGTGTGTGTGTGTGTGTGTGTGTGTGTGTCTGTGCGCATGATGGTTTATTGTGCGTAGGAAAGGAGGGAAGGGGAGTACAACAGAAAAAACAGAGAGACGCATTTTTGGAGCTTATTGAATAAGTCGTTGATTATGGCTGGAGCCAGTGGCTTGAGAGAGTGTGTGTGTTTTCTGCCTGTAGTAGTTAATGTAATTAAGTGCAGCTGTCGGGCCCGTTCTGCACAGAGCTTTGTGTCTGGGTGAGGTCCAGTATTCCTGCGTGTTTAGCCAAGACATGCTTACATAGGGAAACTGAGTAAGAACAAGGCATCTGTGTTTCATATGCGTGCACGTTCATGGAAGTTAAAGTGCAAGATCCTCAGAGTCACATGCACAACACAAACGCACATATGCTTACCCGTCGATACTCCCTGGCTGGTAGGGGTTATACATTGAATGAATTGCTTGCCAGTTAGAACAGCGGTGAACAACTGGGTAGCAGCTGTGCCGGCGAAGCACCCTGTGAGAAGGGGTGTGAGGAATGCTGGAACGATAACATAAAAACTAAATCAATTTGTAGGAGGAGAAAAAAAAAAACTCAGACGGCATAGAAAGTACACTAGCTTTGTTTTAAGGTCGAGCATAATGTAATGCATAGCTAATCTGAGGCTTGCATGCTTTTATTGACTGCTGCTGCAGTACTGACCCACAAAACAAGAACGAATCCTCTCGCTTGTATTAGGTCAGCAATTTGTGAAACCGCAGACACATTTCCAATATCCTTCACTCCAATCAGCCATCTTGATTGTCCTAGTTATTTCATTTGACTCAGTGAGAGAAAGCCGAGCAGAGACAAAAGAAGAGAGAAGGAATGGGAAGCAGAAGTCCTTCATTACGGGGTAATCTCGGCTCCTGTTAGCTTTCCAATCAGCGCTTATTCTAATAGGGCCCAGCTGAGCAGGAAGAGAGGGTCAGAGTTTTTTTGGGGGGGATCATAGGGTCACATGTGTGCCAGATTTAGATGTGGCTGCATGTGCCAGCAACGTATAAAAGTGTGGTATAGCTGATGCAGAGGCAGAGAGCGATAACAGCCGAAAACAGAAACATAATGGAGACGGAAGAGAAAGCTGCAAACATGCAGATGGAGGACGTGTTGGCGGGGTGGCAATTAAGCTGACTCAGGAGAAAGGAGATGAGTGAATGAAAAGAGGACGGGGCTAAAAAAGAGCAGCAAAAAGGCCTTTAAGTCTGTGAGCGGTGGAGCTGGGATGTTCAGAGAGAGATTTGGAAGAGGGTAAAGGGAACGAGGTGGCAGCGGTGGGATCGGGGATGAGGATGAAAAACAAAAAAAACAGAAGATAGTTGCAGTGGTGGAGCGGGCTGAGAAAGATGAGTAGGGAGAGAAAGTAGAGTGGCGGATGTGAGAAGATGCACAGAAGATGGAAAACTGCTTCTGGTTCCCATGAACTCCGAGTCCCATGAGGTCTCAGCGTGTGGGTGAACTCTAGGCTACGCTACTTCCTGTAGATACTTTATATAGACACCGTCGGAAAAATCCCTCGTCGAGCAACCAACAGAAGTTATTCAGGAAGCCTTGACTGTTGCAAATTAAATAGCCAAAAGCACAATGGCCAACAGAATCTTCCCAACCTTGTTGAGTGTCAAAAAGAGCTGTATTTAGCTGCCTGACTTCACACGAGTTTTTTTTTTTTTACTTTCATCATAGGGCTAATGGAGCTAATTTGTTCCACTGAGGGAAGTGTTCCCTATCACAAACACAGCACTGTAGGAGTGGTTCGATTAATGCAATGAACCGCTCAGCAAAAAGAATACTAGAGAGGTTGCCCAAGTGTTGGCGCTAATTAGTGCTACTTTCACTGTGAGCATTTTCCTCTAAATATTTCAGATTAATTGGCTTCATGACACATACTGTATATCTACAGTCTTTACTGCTAAATATATTCATGCCACATGAAACACTAAGTCTTAATGGCAGGAACTTTGAGATTAAGCTTGCTGAATTAACATTTGGTGTTCTAAAATGCTTCCATAACACCGTGCTTAATTTCCACCCCCCCCCCCCCCCCTCTTCACAGTTTCCCAGTTACTTCTTGAGGGCAAGAAATGATTCAATATCACAAGAAAGATGAGTGGAGTTTTTCTTTCCCACATCGGGGTAGGAAGTGATTGTCTTCCCCAGTTATTATTCTTTTTCTTTTCACTGGTTATGCTTGAAAATGGCCAGTTTCTAAAAATAGCAGCCATGCATCTTTTTGGCAGAAGAAGAAACTCTGAGCCATGTGTTTATATCTCCCCAGGACATATTGTGAAGTAGTGAGGCTGATGATGGTTTGGTGTGTGCTTGTGTATTTGTGTGGGTGGCTGTGTGAGAGAGAGATAGAGAGCGAGAGAGGAGTTTGCACAAGTGTGTGTTGTAGTAAAAGGGTCATGGGACTTCCTGAATGGACATGGACACACACTGAATCACTGTAGAAGTTGTAGACATTGTCATTGTTTCCCAATAACACGGTTTTTCCCCGAGGGCGGCTGGATATTGGAACCAGCTGGAGGATGATGTGAGGCAGGTTTATTTCGATATTTTTTTAACTCTATCACATGTTGACGAGAAAGAAAGAGAAGAAAAAGAAAACTGCAGTGGAAATAAAAAGAGCCTCCCAAGTTGTATTCATTTGAGGGTTTCAATGTGAATGCTTTTGGTTTTGAGATGGTGCTTTCCCAGTGCCGTGTTGAAGTAATAATTCAAGTCAGTTTGTTTAATTTAAGGACTGTGGTTGGGAGAATTGATAAAGGACTTTGGACGGCCCTTTTCTTGACAACCACACAAATAAAGTCACAGTTTTATCTCTGGAGCAGGGCTTTGAGAAGCAATCATCCAAATAAGAATTTGTTGGATTCTTACAAAAGAGAATACTCAATCGAGTCAATACTAAGGTAGTAAATCACTGCCACAGCTCACGCCCTAAGCTCAATGAATCTCAAACAATAATAGTAAACCATGCAATAAAACTCAATACCCTCCATTGATTGTTATAGGTTTCATACACCTCTGAATAATTTCCTCTCATTTACCCCAAAATACATCAAAATAAAATCCTCCTCCTGCTATTTCTGTCAATAAAACGCTCCAGTGCACTTCAATGTCCTCACAGCATCGCCCCATACGGCAACCAGACTTTGCGCCTCAAGGGCCTCTGGAAGACAAAAAAAAGCGCCTGAATTCATTTGCATGCCATTGCTTTGGATGCATACCTTCTCTCTGAGCATATCTTTTCTTCTCGCAGGGAGGCCAGCGGAGTCGGCCCGCCAGCTATTGTGCCCTGTTTTTTATCACCTCCACTGCAGTGAAAGTTTACAAAGTGAAAGATGAGACATCAAGTGGCTCATCTAGCGATAAAGTGCCTCACCTCCAACTTTTAAACCCTCGCTATCATCAAGTCGGCTGTTTGCAGTGCTTAAAGTGAATGAGTAGATCAGCAGTTAATCCTATGGGCTTGCGCTGCTAAGTAGCTCATCGCTGTCTGGATGCTAAAGAGGGCTTGAATGCTGATGTTGTCAGATGTGGACAAGGCAGGGGGAGTAGATAAGCTATTGTTTTCCCAGGGAAAGCACAGAGGGTTCGATGTTGCGGCGCAACACTGATGCAACCTTCCGAAAGAGTGGCTGCCTTTGGAGTTCTGTTGGAATGGGAATTTCACCACACAGACACACACACACACACACACTGTATATTTACTTGCACAAATCAACCAGGGCATGTTGTAAAGCTCATGAATGCAAATGCAAGGGCACACACATGCAACAGATTACACACACAATTCAACTGCTTGCCTCAGCTGAAGACGGTAACGAAGGACGCTGTGTGTCAGAAGCGTGTGTCATTATCACAGAACATCAATAAGCAACAGGGTACAACAACCCCTGTCCTCCATAGCTGTTTTGATTTGCTTCAAACTACAACCCATTCTACATTATTTTTGATAACAGCCAGCTTCAAATGTGTTTTTGCTTTTTCTTTTACCGGAGGCCCCTCTTCGCTCTTTTTTTTTTATATATATATATTTTTTTTTCCACTCCTTGTTTTTGAGGATGAGATATAGTGCTCTTTTTTGTCAGACTCAGATAGTAAGTGTTCCAAACACTGTTCCTACCTATTCATTTCCTATCCTCAGTCATGAACAGATTAAACAGCCTAACTGATCCCAGATCAGATGGCAACACTGAACTTTAGAAACGCTGTTAGTATTCAAGATTGTATCAACACTGTCTAAAATCAAGCGTTGTTAATGTTGGCTACTCGATCATAACTGTTATTATGATACTACTATGCTGACAGCAAAAACCTGTTTTATTATATTCATGACATATCTATTGTGTTCTCAATAAAGCTCCTCCAAAAGTAGTTCCCTTGCTGACTACAACTGAATAAAAATCATAAATTAACTGAATGCTATTTGCTTGGTGGTTGTGCAGACAAGGTCTTTAAAAACACAAGCATTAAAGTTTCACAAAAATCATCAAAATTGCTCCCTTTCCTTTCAAGGATTAGCCATATCCTTTAATGGATAAAGAAGCAACACTAATTGTCTGAAAGTGAGTTGAGGTCATTACATTTGGTTTTTTTTACGTCAGTGTGTTCGGCAGCCTTTTCGGGTCTGATGAGTAAAGCCAATGTGGAAGTGCCTTAAAGTTGCATTCTTCCTAAAAGCCAGCAGGGGGGCAACTCCTCCAGTTGCAAAAAAGAAGTCTGATTGTAAGGAAGTCTATGAAAAAATGACCCTACTTCTGACTTGATTCATTACCTCAGTAAACATTGTGAACATAAGTGTGTGGTCTCAATTGCTTGTTTCAATTCTTCTTCAATACAGTATGTCTTTCCATTTAGTACATTCTGGTCCCATTTAGAGTAAAACAGACGATAAAGCCGGGTATGTTTTTAGGGTGTAACTACCTTGTGATTGACAGGTCGCTACCACGGCATTGTCTGGTTTGGGAGTTGTCTTTGTTTTTTTTTGTCTTAGAACTTTAACCCTTTCACAGTGTGTTTTCAGTTCATGAAGCTAATTGTAACATTTTTCTCCACTAAGAATGTCTTGCTGAGCATCCGGTTGAACTTAGCTCCACCCTCTTGTGTCATTTGTGGTTTGCAAGAAAACAACATAGCAAGGGCCAAAACGCCAAACTCAAGACTCAAAACTGTAGTCCACAAACCAATTCTTCACAGTGACTACTTCCACTTATTGAAGATAGCACTCAATGTTCTCTCTACATCAAAAAAGAGCAGAGATCCAACAGCTCTGTTAAGAAAGCACACACACAAACTATTCAATGGCAACTAAGAGACCTTACTCATTATTGAAAAGCAGCAACAAATGTTGTGAGGCTGCTTCAAGAGCAAACCAAATCCTCATGGAAAGCCATTCTAACATGAAAAGCAGACTTTGAATTTACCCTCAGTACGTCAAGATGACCAGTGTCAGATGATCTGAGAGGTCTGAGTGACCTGTTGCTTTAAAGCAGATCTAACATGTATTGTGGAGTGAGGCCATTGCTTTGTGGACAAGCAACCAGAAGCTAAAAATCAATTATTGTGTCCTGGAGGCAGAGGCAGTGATGTGAGGACAGGAGGGATGTGCTTTCTTCTTTTAGCCCCTGTCAAAACTCTGACTGCTTGAGTCCAGAGAGAAAACCAGTAGTCTTTTCCAAGGCCTCGGTTATATGGCCAAACAAGACGTGTACATAGAGAGCAAACACCACGGACGCTTGGTAGTTCTGTTCATACACATGCGCAGCAGATAGTTACCCTACCACCTGTAGTGTAGTGGCTCCAATGACAAGTCTGAACAGGTCCGCGATGTTGCAGGTATACAGACTTCCGCACGGAGCCTACACACTATTGGACCATCACGGACATGCAAAGTATAACATCAGTTTGAGGCACGCACACGTCTATCCAGGACTTTTGCCTGATTTTGTAATCGGTTTGGATCAAGAACATGTTTTTTAATAATAAAACAATTAGTATCTATTTAAAAGACTATCAAATTGAAACATCTGGCAAAAGTTACTTTCTCGAACAATTGAGTGCTTTTCTTCTTGAAAAGCCAACACAGGTGTTCATAGTTTAGGTTTGGCAGAGCAGCCTGCTGCATTAAGCACACTTGCCTCCCTCTGAGCGTTAAATCTATTTCTGCTGTTACAGTTACTACTTTGTCTGTTTGAGCCTGTCACTATTAATGCTAGCAACCCAAATATAGCTCTTTGATTGGACCCACTGCTGTTACTTTCTTAAATCACTAGTTTGCCAAATGATTTTTCCAGGAAAGGATAGAGCTGCTTGGATATCTGCATTACCGGACATTTAATAAAGGAATGGTTTTGACATTATGGGAGATAAGCTTAGTCGCTTTCTTGCCGTGAATTAGATGAGAAGATCGATAAGACTCTCATATTTGTCCTTTAAATATGAAGTTAGGGTCAGGAGTCAGTTGGTTTTGACTGAAAGGCGACTTTTCATATTAGCGGACTCGTCTCTGTCCATGAATCTGTTACTGCTGATCGGTTCTTCGTTGTCTGTTCAGGCATGGTGGCCATCCCTTTTTTAATGCTAACCACCCAGATCTTCCTCCGTCAGTTTTGGTACACTCAGCGCTGCTGTTGACATGTAGGCTACAGTAGCAGCTTGGGTGTAAAAGCTTTTAATAAGAACTGAATCCCTTCTCTCTTCATATTAAAGAGTGTTATTGAGAATAGCGAAAAAGATCTTAACATTACCAGTATAAAGAAATGATTGATCTATAACAGGAAACTTGAAACCCACATACAGATATTGTATGGCCAGGGCTGAGTGGTGATTCAGCTGAAGAGTTCTGCCAGCAAGCTTTTTGCTGGGGGTGAAAAAAGGTCATTCTATGCATGCATGAATATACTTCTGCTGCTGTTGTTGTTATTATTATCCCTGGCAAGGCTATGGCTTTTGGGACCTGCGCCCTGTTGCATTCCTGGCTTATATGCCCCGTCTTGTCACTGCCACACAATAAAGTGGGTCTGATTGTTAGTTGTGATGGTTTCTACTCGGATTAGCTGCTTCGTCTTCTTCTGCAGAGAATCATGGATGAACCTCACTTGGTTTTGGAGGAGGGAGGCTTATATGATGAAACATTCACAAGAATTGGCTGGCTGAGGCTTTCTACAACACAGAAACTATCATTATCTAAATACAGCTCTGATCCACAGAAAAGCATTACTGGCACAGTAAGCACTGATCATGTCTTTTCTGCCACAGACTACATTCAGTGTTGATGGTTTTACTACACTGTGGTGCCTCAGCTAAACAAAGCTGTGACCACTTCTACATTCTTGAGATCATCTGCATGGCCCTTTTGGATTTAGGTCAACGCCCAGGGTAGCTTTAAAGACACCAGAACCTTGACATGCACAAAGCCCTGCACACAGTCTCTCCTCTGAGGCAAAGCCAGTCTGTCAGTCTGTGTGTCACCATCACCCCTCAACTAGAAAAATAAAGTGTGTGTTTTTATGAACGCATGATGATGATGTTCATGAATATCAATCAGTGTCTTTCTTTTGGTATGTTGCACCCCTCTTGCCGACAGATGGAAACCTCAGGCACAACGCTGGGGGTCTCCCTTTTGAAGCACCCTTCCCACCCACCCATTTCTTTCTCCCCATCTTGTCCTCCCTCTCTCTGTCTCTCTCTCTATCCCCACTCCCCCCCCTCCTTTTACCCCCCTCGCCCCTTTGCGCTCACCAAGCAGAAAGAAAGCTTCAGTCATACACAGGCAGGCCCCAGAACCTGGCTGCAGGCAGTGGAAGCCTTCCCCCGTTACTACGAAAAAAGACAAATCTAGCCCTGCATTTGACACAATAACAGAGTCAGAGGGGAAGGAGGACGCACAGATGCAATATTCATATGAAAATTACAAGGCTGGCAGCAATGTAACATGGCACTGTGGCACTTAGGAATATGTTAGCATTTTGCTTATATGAGCACTCGGAGGTATTTTGTCTTAGGCGCTGTGGTGTTTGTGAGTGCACTCGTACTGTTTGAATATGATATTCACACAGTCCGTGTTGTACTGTAGGATTCTGTAAAAAGTGCTGTAGGCGTAGCATTTTGAATAAGAATGAGGTAACAATTTATGGTAACTTGACTGAAGTGAAAAGGTTAGAATATAAGGCAATAGGCTATCTCGTACTCTTTCATTCTCCAGCAATATATAAAGACTTAGGCCCTATCTGCACAGGACTAGTATAGTCCAGGGAACACTAGTAATTGGTAGTAATTGCAGAGGTTGTCTGTAATCTCTTAATCGTGTGCAAATCCATGTCCATGATTTGTCAAGGAAAAATTCCTCTGCAAATGACCTACCATATTTTGACAAACACAGAGGTCATGTGATAATATCAGTCCTGTGTGAATCGGCAACTTGGTGATTCCGGGTCGTATATTTTTGTTTGTTTTTGCAAGTTTTTTGGTTTTCTCCGCCTCTTCACCAGCTATGGAGGCTGCGTTGGCAATTGTGAATGAATGTTTTGACAGCATTTTTGGGTGCAACTTCGGGAGGCTCAACTCACTAGACGCCATGGAGACCGATTCACACCTGCTCAAGGGACCTTCGTGAATATTATATACATAAACGGGCCTATATTATATATAGTTGAATATTTTTCATATAAGGTGATGTTACGCAGAGCCTAGACATCTTATCTGGGATATGATGGACAGCTGGAAATTCAAGTCTGTGGTTGACAACCCTTTAACAAACAGTTACAGATCAATTTAACCTGGTTTTATTTCGTTTCAAATTTGATATATATTGTGCATTTCATGTGGAATGTGTGTTTTCTTTCCTTCTAGCACAGTGTATGGCTGAGTATTTGATATACAGCAAGCCCTGTGAATTGATCTTAACCTACAGTTTACAGGGGCTGTCCTCCATGTTGCCTTTAGGTCAGCCTGCCGTCAAATCTGCTGCAACCTGTCAGATAACACAGCAAAGAGCTTTTCAATGTAAAATCAGTTAAGTTGGGAATTCAGTTACTTCCTGCTGAGCACCTCAAAACTCACATGCTGATCTGCACAATTCTGATCATTCGTACAAGGGAGATGATTGAATTGCCTTGATTTTTGAAGATCAAAGGGGGAAAAGAGGCAATTAACTCACCTCAGTAGGCATGCATGTAGTTGGTATTTGATTACTAAATGGGTGACAAATTAGATGGAAAAACTCAGTGAGATCAGTTCAAGAAGATAGCGGAGTGTTAAATGGTCAAAGCTTAAAGATGAACCACTGGTGCATTTGAAGAGAAAAGGGTTTGAGTCCTCAAACATGTTCAAAAGAGAAAACTTCAGGAAGTCACACTTAGAGTCATGTGGTGTTTTGCATTGAGAACAAGTTTCCACCCCAACTTTATGCCAATTTATACTGAGAAGAAATCTGCGACAGAAAATTCTAAGCAACGCTTATTTCCATCCACTACTGTTCGTGCATCAGAAGAAGAAGAAGAGGAGACATTGTGATGAGGAAATTAAAGAGTACCAGTGAAACGTCAAACAATGGACAACCATGTAAAAAATAATATGCTAATATGCATTTGTTTGCTAAGTCTGTTGTCATTACACATTTTGTTTTTATTAATTCAACAACTTTTCGATTTAAATCAAGCAAAATACTTATTTTTGTGATGTTCCTACTTTTGCCAGAGCATCAGAGTCACATCAAACTGTGCAGTGCCGGTATTGGAAGCATTTGCACTCATTGTGTTCCTTCACTCATTCATTCAGGTTTTTCCCTTCACACGTATGCATCTTTATCTAGGAAATCCAGGTAGTGACTCTCCGGATCTGAAGTGACATGAAATGTGTGTAAGGTTATCATAAGAATGATAAAACACCTGTCATTAGAGGTGGCAACAGTTCACGGGATCCACAGTGGCAGGTCAGGACACTTCCATTCGACTCGCAGAGAAACTCACAATAGCATCGGCCAGCCTGATAGCCCAAGGTCCTGACCACCATCTGTGCGCATCGCCCATCTTTGTCTCTGCTCACAGCTCCATGGTGGACTCAGCATCCACTTTTACCAGTTAAAAAAGGGGAAACTGGGTCTCCGTGTCTCCAAGTTGGATCCCTGGAGCTGAGAGCTACACTGAGTCCCACATTCATCATCTTCAAGGCGGTGGTCAGAGAACATGTGTGTGTGTGTGTGTGTGTGTGTGTGTGTGTGTGTGTGTGTGTGTGTCTGCCCGTGGTGGAATCAGCCCTTCATACTGCAGGACAACTTTGTAAAGGATAATCTAGTCCTGTCAGCCCTCCCTGCATGCACACACACACACACACACACGCACACACACACACACACACACACACACACACACACTGGCGGTAAAGCGTCATTACGATCACCAGCTGGAGAGACACCTCACTCCATCCATCACACCAGTGCAGTCTGGGATAGGAAGACACACAAACTCAAGCTCTCATTTCACACAATACACATGCACACACACACACACACACACACACACACACACACACACATATATATATATACCCAGAGGATGAGCTCAGAGGTCAGGAGATCAGTGATGGTTTGCAGCCAACAGAACGGTACAGTACAGTGATTAGATCTGATACTGATCTATAAATAATGGTGCATGCATCACAACACAGTCTATGAGAAGTCTTTTTTTGGGCTCCTCCCTCTCCTCCTCTCTTAAAATGCCTCCTTCAAGAATCATATAGTCTGATTTGTAATGACTTGATAATTAAAAAGGTGACTGCACTAATAGTACTGCAATGATCATTATCATGCACTAAACTGCTAATAATGCCCAAAATGCAACCTTTTACAGAACACTGTTAACACTAATACTGTATTACAATAGCTTTGTACTACTCAGGATAAGATTCATACTAACTTATGATTACTAATTAATACTATGAATTTGCAACTCACAGCGAGCAATAGTAGACCTTCTCTTGTAGCCAGAACGGTGTGTGTGAACTTAGTGTTGTTGGCGTTTGACCTTTTCTAAACTCATTGTTATTTGTATAATGGTCTTTAACTCCCGTATACGGGCATTCGCTATCCATTCATTTTCATGGGAGATGATAATCCACTGTTTTGGGGCTTGATCAGGCACTAAAAGTGAGAATATCTCAGCCTCTGCTTCTTTAAATTTGAACAATTCTTTTTGACTCTTGCTAATTTGTTCCCAACCTTTATGGAAGTCCAATTCTAAATGTAAACTATACTTCCATAAAGTTGAAGGTCTCATGGAAGAGAGATAGAGAAAGGTCAAAATCCCTCGTATGGGTCAAACTACAAAAATTATCAATCCAGTTTTTCCACAAAGATTCAACTCAACTCGTGATTTCATCTTGATTTCTCAGACATGTCTCAGACACCTTAAAACCACATCTAAATGTAGCAGTCATTTAGATGTGATTCATCAAAAGAATCTAAACACACTTCAAATTTGTTTTGTGGTGCTTTTGTTTTGTAGGTTTGCAGTACTGAGTAAACCCACATCCTGGTAAACTGACCCAATTCTGACAGTCTAACACAAGACATACTGTCACAAAAAAAAATGGGAAAGCAATGTTTTGGCACTAGTTTCTGAAATTGTCTCGATCAGAGTGTGTTTTCTCAGCAGAGGAAAGGAAAGTAGAGCAAGAACAACATCTGGCCCCAGTGACGGAGTCGCTCCAAACATGGCTTTCGTTTTCTTTGCCTCTGCTCCACAAAACTGTGGAATGTTTTGAGTAATGATATCATCATTGCTCCCTAGCTGACGTATTACGCTGCCAGACAATAGTCACACACACACACACACACACACACACACACACACACACACACACACACAGGTGGTTGGGAGAATGGGTTCCACACCCGCACGTACATCATCCTGATGAGTGTGTGGTATGAAAGAGAGAGGGAGAAGGGCTGCTGCTAGATGAGTGAGGTCAATTCTTATGTTTAGCTTGACTCTGCTGAGGACTGCACAGTTTTCTATTTCTACTTCTCCTCTCTTCTCTCCACCACCTATCAATCCCAGGAGTTTAGGATGACCCAAGGCTGAACTCGTAAATTACTACATGGTCTTTAACACGCCAGGAACTAATTAAAGAACGAATGAGAAAAGTGGGAAAAGGAGAGAGAGTGTGTGGGGGGGCCAACCGGGGAGAAGATGTTGCTTATTTTTGGCCTTTCTCACACATTGGGCTTAACTCAAAAAGCATGGGATACTGTTCACTGCCAAAATAGAAGGAGGGAGTTTTAGAGCTGAAAGCGAAAAAAGTACTGGTTTGGCATAAAAAGATAAGGAAACAATTAAAAACCACAAGTGTGACACAGAAAGACAAACTCTGTCATTCGCCATTCAGTGTTACGGAAAGATAAGTGTTATTGTTTTGTCAGCATGGTCTAAGTTGTCCTTCATCACTAAAGACATTTTCATCAGCTTGTCATTTTTCCCCAGGAATCCTTTTTTTTTTTTTTACAAGAAAAAGGTGTCACTTCTTTTTAAATCGTAGAAAATTCATTTTCTTCACAAAACTGTTTAAAATCGAGACTGGCAGTGGAACAAGAAACAAATCAGAAATTCAAAAGGAGGAGAGAGTAAGAATGAGGCAGAAGATGCCTGCGTTAAAACCTCCCTATCCTGAGTGCACATTTGTTCAGTTTTTTTTTAATTGCGTTGCCTTGACAACCAGAACAATGCTGAAAGGCTCTTTCGCTCTGATGCTGGCTTAAAATGATTTTCTCCATCATGGATTTAGCAAGCAATTAGTGAGACAGACAAGGAATTTAACTTTAACCCGGTGTATCATTCCTGCTTTCAGAAAATGGAGGGGGTGGTTGTGGGTGGGAGGGGGTTGGACTTGAGAGTGGAGTGGAATTTGAATGCGCAACATAAAGCGGGGCACAAAGACGAAAGAGGAAAGAGGAAGAGTGAAGTAAAGTAAAGTTGAAGGGCAGCTAGAGACAAAGAGACGGGCATGACAGGAAAGAAAAAACCATAGAATGCTTTGGACGATGCTCGTCTTAGATGTGTGAGTGTGTGAATAAACACCGCGTGATCATATTCATCACACTCATGTAACACACTGAGACGGGTCTGTTTTTCCACCTCAGGGTTCAGAGTGGCTCTCTGTCTTTGTTAACGTGCCGTTTCCTGTGGAGGCATCATCGCATCGTATGTCTTTGTTAAGCCACTGAAAACAACAGGTCCTGTCAGAAAACTAGAAGAGAAAAAGTAAAGCATGACACATGACAAGCTGCAAAAAAAGGAGACAAGAGTCAGAAAATACATGCCTGTGTGAGCACATGGTGCATGTGGAAGGCAGATTAATGCTGGGATGTCTGTCGCTTGGAATCATTTGTGCAGTTTGGAGGATGGTTCCATCACGAAAACATGATAATGTCAAATTGGCTCTCTCGGAGAAAATTGAAGCAGGGTCATTGCCTGCTTCTTGCACAATGTTCCCAGGAAGGACACAAAAAAAAATAGATTTTGAGTTTGGCAGAAGTAGTTTTTAATGTTTATTCTGTTGAGCTTTCGTGATGTGAGTTTTTTTTTAAAACACTCTCTTTCCAACTGCATTCATTTACATTTTACAAATATAATTGCTTGAACCAACAGCGGAACATCAGGCGATGTGGCTGTTTATACTACACATACCACATATAGTAAATATACAGTCCTAATTATCTTGATGTTATGTTCATTTTCTGGTGAGAGCAATTTCTCCATTTCTCCTCCTTATGCCCTGTTGGCACTGACTGGAACTAAGCAGGGACCTCATGGGATTTAAGAATTTACCACCCATGTCTGTGTTTAGTGTGGGGCATTCGCTTAGAACAAACATAGCCTGTTTCACTCATTTACTTCCCAAATCCAGAGGATTATCTCAATTGTAATGGGTCTCCATGCTGAGTAGCTGGATGAGCCTTTCCAATTTGCACCCAAAATGGCCTTATTAATACTTTCCACTGGACTTAACCAATTGTTGACCCAGACGTTAAGGAAGAAATACACTGAGATGCCAAATTACACAAAAGCAATGCTGTTTGGTGTTTTGTGTAGAATTTCCTGTTGTTCAGACACGGTGGATTGCAATTATTACACTTCAAAGCCCACATGGCAATACTAGGGCCCATGCATATATGACACTCAATGTGTCTGCTGCACACCTGCTCCTCATGTGCAAATCACTGCCCTGCTAGCTTTGAGCTATAGCTCCACTACATTTTCTCATCAAGCAAAGTAAAGACTCAAAACTAAATTATGCAGTGAACAGTTATGTCTATTATATTACAGGAAAATGGGGACATGTAGTCTGAAATAATATTTATCTACAAAAAGTCTGAAATGCTGCTTTGGCATTTATTAGGTTAGGTGCAATCTCATTTTTATTTTAAGCTTTTAAAAAGATAATGTTAAAATAGCTATACTGAGATCAGTAGAGGAACAAAGAAATAGAAATACATGGATATCATACAATGGACTGAATGCCTGTTCAGACTCATCTTGTGGTATCAAATTAAAGGTACAGTTTGTAATACACTTACGCTCTTTCTTCCTGAGAGTTAGAAGAGATGGTCAACACCACTTTCATGTCTGTATGTTAGCGAGAGCCATGTGGTGATTAGCCCATAGCATAGAGACTGAACACAGAAACAAGCCTGGCCTTGCTAGCTTGTTTCTTTCCAAGTTAGTAAATACACTTACCAGCCTACCAATTAACATGTTGTAAATATCTACTAATTCTAACACAAAGACAAATGTAGAACTAACAATTTGTCTTTTTTTTTAGAGAGCCAATCCTTGTTGCCTGGCAAGTGCCTTGCCACTGTTTGCTAATTAAGACTTACTCACAAACAGACCCCAGGCAGTTTGGATTGGCAGCCAAACCTCCTTCACTCTAGTGTTGACCACCGGAGCCCCTCAGGGCTGTGTGCTCAGCCCCCTCCTGTTCACGCTGTACACCCACGACTGCTACCCCAAACATGAAGAGAGCTCTGTTGTGAAGTTTGCAGATGACACTACCGTCGTTGGCCGGATTACAAATAATAATGATACCTCAAATAGAGAGGAAATCAACAACCTGAGTGTTGCTCAGAGAACAACCTACTGCTCAACGTCAGTAAAACCAAGGAGCTGATTGTTGATTTTAGAAAAAGGGAGGCGAAGACGCACACCTCTGTCTACATCAGTGGAGCTGAGGTGGAGCAAGTTAGCAGCTTCAAGTTCCTGTGAATCAGCATCACAAACAGACATGGTCATCACACTTCTCCATCCTGGTGAAGAGAGCTCATAAAAGGCTGTATTTCTTAAGGAAACTTACAATGACTTGATGGTCATTCTGCTTATACTTAAATACTTTGTCCGACAGTGTATGTGCATGGGGGGGGGGGGGGGGGGTAAATTCATATTTACACTTCACAACATGTAATTGGGGACTTCTTGTATAATTAGGGACACAACTGGTGTACCTCATTTAATTTCAGTGCAGTTGCAGTGAGTCCAATGTAAAATAGCTTCTGCACCCTAATTGGGGTTATGTTAAGATGTGTATGTGTGTGTTCTTGTATGCATTATGTCATTGAAGGTCCTCACAAAGATAGAAGTACAGGTGTGTGTGTGTGTGTGTGTGTGTGTGTGTGTGTGTGTGTGTGTGTGTGTGTGTGTGTGTGTGTGTGTGTGTGTGTGTGTGTGTGTGTGTGTGTGTGTGTGTGTGTGTGTGTGTGTGTGTGTGTGTGTGTGTGTGTGTGTGTGTGTGTGTGTGTGTGTGTGTGTGTGTGTGTGTGTGTGTGTGTGCGCGTGCGTGCGTGCGTGCGTGCGTGCGTGCGTGCAGAGAGATATTTTGGAGAAGAAACACTTAATAGGTGCCAGCAATCAACTTTATCCCTTATGTTTACAAAGATCAAAAAAGTCCTGACTCAATTTTGACTCTGCCCCTAATAAGCTTTTTTACCCACCACGGGATCAAACAGATCCAGACGTATCCCGTCTCTGCTCAGAATATTTTTTAATAGACCAAAGCAAGTAGAGAATGTGTGAATAACGTGAATCACGTGAATCACATGCATCACGTTTGTGTGTTGTACCCAAAAATGAAAATGTATACAGGTCAGTCTACTGTGCGACACAGCAGAAGGCTTCATTGCACCACAGACACACACACACATATGCTCATACACAAATACCTTATACCCAAAGCAACAACACAGACACACACTTAGGGACGATAAACCGACCAACTGTCCCGCTGTCTATTTAGCAATGTTGGGTTTTGTCCACTGTAAAAGAGACAATGGCTAAGGCCAGTCTGCATGACAAAAGGCAACAGAAGTCCGGGAGGTGGGCAGTCAGAGGGTTGTGTTCTGTTAATAATGGGGAGGAGGGTGCTGGCATTCAACCTCATGGACCAGGGCCACAGAAACAGATGTGAAGGAGGGAGCGGGTTGGGGTGGTGGTGATGTGTGTGGGGGCAGGAAGCTGGGACTGAGAGTAATTTGGATGGCAGAGAAAAGCACAGAATATAAGAATTAGAAAGCAATGGGACATAAAATAGATGATAGTCGAGCAGAGATATAGAACGGTAATGCAGGGCTGAGAAGGGGAAATGATAGTCACAGATGCTAAGCACACAAAAAAGAGAGAAAAAGTAGGAAGAGCGACTGTAAGTTTTGAAAAAAAAATAGAGAAAGAATTAGCTAATATGTTAAGGTTTTAGAGAAATAACGCAGGCTTAAATTTAGACGGAGAGAGAGGAAACTGGGCTGACTGGGAAAGAGGAAGCAAAGAGGGGCAGAGGCTGTGAACGTGAAAGGGGTCTTTGTTTCCCTTAGGGCTCTGTTATGACGCCAGAGTCCAATCCATTCATTCTAAATGGCAACGGCAGCGAGCCACCAAACACACACACACACACATGTAACGTAGATGACAGAGCACAATCACACCTCTCTCCCATTCTCGCTGCTCTCATCTCGCAGCTCATCTTGCCCATCCCCCCCCCCCCCACTTAGCTACTGCCAATTCAGATAAACACACTCTCACACTCTCACACACACACACACACACAATCAGCAGATAGTTCCGTGGTGTGGTGAATATGCCTCCTCGTAGCCTTATCTATCTTATGCAATGCTGTGTAATAGTGTGACCATTATGGAGCAACCGCGGTGATGGCTGCACTGGGTTAGTGGGTGCAAAGCTGGCAGCAATCCCTTATGTCTCCATCGCTTTGGCTTGGCCTATTTTCTCTCCTTTTATACTCCTTGCTGTTTCGCAGTCCTTTAGCTGCTTGCTGTCATTAAAGTCAGGGGCACTTACATGTATATGTGCTATTATTGATGTCAGAGGCTCTTATCGGGAAAATAGGTTCTCATTTAAATAAGAGGCACTTTATAAGCAGCACTTTTGTCGACACTTGCTTATCTGCATTATCAGCATAGGATTAGAGTGACGCAAATTGTTGGATCAGAACTGTGTGGATTGTTGCTATCATTAATAGCACACTTGTGCAATTTCATGCAAAAGCCGGCGAGGATATAACACATTTTTAACCAACTTTAGCACACGCACAAAGGCACACACAGAAAATGCACGTTTACATGAATAACTTCAGAAGCAATATACGAATAGTTCGTAACACTCCCTGACCTGCTACCTCTCTGCATGCTCCCTGCTTTGGCTGTCAGATGTGGTTAATGAGAATCTGTCTACTCCCGTAGACCTGTGTTCCTATGGAGAACAGCCTGCTGGGACACACACACACACACACACACTGGTACATATACACACACACACAGACACTTGCATAGGACCCCGAGAGCCCTGTCATCACACAGAGAGGGACCTGCTGGCCTATTGTAGATCCCTGTGTCACAGGGATCACCTCACATATCCCCCGCGAACACACAGCACACAGCGGGCTAGTCCAAGTCACATGCATGCGTACACACAAAAAAAATCATAAGCCTTTGTAAGCACACATTTTGACTTATTTTGTACATGTGCTTTCTCTTCAGCTCTCATTTTAATCATAGCTCTGCCCCCACAACCCCCTTACACCCCCACGTCTCTTTTATTTTCTCACTCACTCTCTCTCTTAATCCGCCCTAACATTCATCTAGCTAATGCCCCCATCATCCAAACACCAGCAGTCCTCTTCTTTCTGCAACTGAACACCCCCCCCCTCTCCAACTTCTCCACGGCTTCTGCTCTCCCATTCAGCCTGGCTTGTCCCCATGTATTCATAGAGACCACTGATGGAGTGGGGAGTCTTTGTGAGCGGGTCAGCCTCCTATAACCCCCCCTCTGACCCCACCTTCTACTCAAACACACACACACATTCGAGCACACACACACACACACACACACTGGATCCTTCTCACTTGCCATATGGCATGGGCAATGAAGGGCTAACAAAAGAAAGCTAAAGAGGTGTCAGAGAGGTTTGCATGTGTGTGTGTGCGTTGCATCAAAAGAAGACTAAAGCAGCCAGCCATGGGCCAGGGTCCAATAGATGAAATTGATTTCTATTTCGTTTTTTTTTGGATGGCGAAAGGAGAAGGAGGGGACTTTCCACCTTTTCTTCCTGCCGTCAAACTCATTGGCTCAATGAAGAGTAATGAGAGAAGGCCCTGATTGGAGCACAATGAGGGCACACTTGATGGACTGCTTAGCAATGCAGATATATCTTCATCGCACGAGTGGATTTGTTGTTGACAACAATGCCAGCATCGTCATTGTGTCATCGTTGGGATTTTTGGCATCACAATGTTCGTCATTGACACCATCTTCATCCTCAGTCTTCATTCTTATGGTTTGGTGTAAGAATGACACCTGTCTTCAAATGGAAGTCACCATCTGTCTCCAAAAGAGTTTGTTTCAGCTTATTTTATTCATCTCCATGGGTAAAATGGTAACCTTTAAGTTATTTGCTGAGACCTGCACTGAAGTAAAACAACAGAAAACTGTTCAATTATTAACCTGTTAACACACCAAACTGTTAGTTGTGCGCTCACTTTCAGTTTTACCTCCAAATAAAGTGGTTGAGATGATCTGACTCTGCTTGTTTACATTCTGATCATCTGATCTTTTTTTTCATCTCACTTGTTTGTGGCAAAGTCGCTGTGTCCCAAGATCTTAGACATTACTTTGAGTACAATATTATAATGAGAAATTAAGGTCAAAATGACAAAAATAAAAAATAAAATGTTATTGCCAACAAGCATCGGTCAATACTGAAGACACTTTTTAAAAACACTTCATACTGCATTACCAATATGCATATTGGCCAAACAGTTAATCTCACCTCCAAAACTCACATAAATCATAAACCATCAGCTGTGGAATGATTATTATTTCATTTCATTGTAAATATTCTGCTATGATTTTGTATTTATTTCAATACAGTTACTTCAGAAATGCACGAAATGTGCCATCATTCTGTTAGCAGTTGACAAATGTGCTGCTAATATATCGTGTTTTTTGCAGATGGTAAAGTACGAATGAGAAAAGAGTTCATGGATTTTGGAAAATGTGGTCATTGAATGCACTTTGTGTGAAAGCAATGAAAAAGGATTCGAATTCTGTTTCACCGACTGTGTGAAGTGTTTTGACAAAGTGACTTCAGTTTTGACGAATGTATGTTAGCAATTGAAAAGAACTGTAATAAGGTTTCATCACATAAAAACAAGGCAACGTTTTCATAACCTACAACTTCAGAGTACTCCATCACATTAGATTCCTATTGTTGGACTCATAATGGATAGCTTTTTAAAACAATATAATCAAATCGATGCATCAGAGATACCGTCTTCTTTATTCTATGCAGTCTAAACCCAACCGCCAACAGTTAACCACATGTAAACCTCTAGCTTCAACATACTACACAGATGGTGTCTGCGGCGACATTATAGTGAAGGTGGGAGCTTCTACCAGAACAGCAAAATATGACAAGTAGGAATGAGATCATATTGCTCACACATAACACCCATCTTTAGCCAACAGAATCAATGCATGATGTACGTGCATTTTTTTAAATCTTGAAAACCAAACATGTAAGCTCATCTTCAGAAAAATACTCATTGTTTGTATTTTGTTGCTCAGATAAGCCGAGCAAACACGCCTGCATCCCACCTACAGCAAAGGACAGCGTGAATGTGTGTGTGTCCACAGCGGGGGCAAGCCTCATGCCCTATTTCAGTCAGGCCTGATATGATCAGACGTCAGATCGCGAGCTCCTCGTCTCTCTCTCTCTCTCTGGCCCTTGGCGTTTCTGCTCAGAGGTGAGAAAAGGTCTAAACGCTGACATAGTGCAACAGTTCCCTTTGATACCCAGCTTGCGCCGCAAAGATACAGATCCACTGGAAACAAGCCTCAACCTATCCAGGTGATATTACATTGAAAGAAAATGGGGAATTCTGCTGCAGGAATAAAAGGGAGGAAGGTAAAGTGGGCAATACATAAAGAAGATGCTTTTGAGCGATCACTTTGAAGGAGCTCAGGCAGGTCGTGACGCAAGGTCAACAGGATAACCTTTGGAAGATTTCCTCTAAAAATGTTCATTTGTAATTATGACACATTTTGGTACCTGTAAATGAATAAGAAAGGTCTTTAAAGAGTAAGATCACACTTAAATGTCTTCTCTGAGCTATAAACTAAATAAAAGAACTGCACTTTGATGAAACGCATCAAAGCTGGTGTTAATAGTGACATTTATAACCCAATTTATAACCCCAATTTATAACAGATTTTCCCTATCTGTGCAAGTTTCATAGGGTCCACACAGCAGCTAAACACATTATGTGTCTCCTCATGCAAACAGTTGAGGCTGCTTGGAGAATGATCAACAGGATGTACAGTAAAAAAAACGGATTGGGGCGACTGTGGCTCAGTGGTAGAGCAGGGTCGTCCTTCAATCAAAGGATCCGTGTTTCGATACCCAGCTCCGCTAGTCCATGTTGACGTGTCCTTGGACAAGACACTTAAAGCCCAAATTGCAAAGTGCCTGCGGTGTAGGAACGATCGAGGCCTGGAGGGCAGATGGCACCTTGCATGGTAGCCCCCTGCCCATCAGTGTATGAATGGGTGTGAATGAGTGAATGATGACATGTAGTGTTAAAGCGTTTTGAGTGGTCAGAAGACTATGAAAGCGCTATACAAGTCCATTTACCATGTAACACTCTGATCATAGTAATGTGGCACCTTTCAATAAACTGAGCCTCTCAGCAATCACCACACACTTACAGTCTCATCCTCTAGTATTTGGAGAGCGATTACAGACTCTCCTCCGATCATGCCTGTACACATCGACATGTTATTGACATCCAAAGAAAGACAGAAATCCAAATGCTCCAAAATATAGTGCTTGTATATACAGTGTAATGTATCTTCACGGAGGCTAATTTGATTAGCTGGTGGTGACGCAAGCACAGGATTGGAAACAGTGTAGGGACAGAAATGTGGGACAAAGAGAAGAAAAAGTATTATTCAAGAGGAATGGCAGACTTCAGATCGGCTCCAAACCCCCTTAGATACACACTCTGGGGATTTTTCTTCCCATTTCTTATACATTTCACACGCATCATGCTATTTAAAGAAAAACATGCTATGTTAATTTTGAACAGTCTGTGATTACAAAGTAGTTTAACTCCCACACAATGTACCTAAATGCAAAGCACTCAGGTGAAAGGAAAGTAGGAATTAAAAAAAGGATAAATTAGACTTCTAATGAAAAAAACAAGACATAGAACTTGTTTGGCTGACGAAGACAGGGTTCCTGTTCACACATCTTCCCTATTCTCACTCTCTTTTTTTCTCTTTGCACATTCCCTTCTCCCTTCTGACTTAATTTAAACAATCACCTCCGACAGAGAAAAATCCATTTCTGTTGTCACATATGTGCGACATCTATCAGAAGCTCCAGATACTTTGTGAGCAGTTTATGCCAAAATAGAGCGTCTGACTGTTAAGCATAACGCCACTGCAACTGGGACTTGCACACACACACACAAGTTGTCAAGATAGGGGTGCACACATGCGCGCACACACAAACCCACAAATCACAGGTCTCATTTAGTTCCCTTTCTATGTTTTAATTAGAGCCGAGGCAGGCTAATCACCTCCTTAGTAGACAGCATCACTAATGAGACGGAGAGGGAGGAGCTGAGAGGGAGGGAGGAGAGAGATACACATAATCGAGAGGAGCAAAGAATAAGGATGGTGGAGGGGAAAGTGGCAGAGGAAAAAATAAATAAGACATGAGAGGTTGTTAGGAGTAAGTAGATTAGATGGAAGGATACGGGGAAGGGAGGGAGAGAGAGGGATGGATATGTGATACAAAGAGAGAAGAGGAATCAAAATACAAGAGAGGGAGAGGTGGGTGGATGAAATAAATAGGGACCGTGGAGAGAATGAACCTTGAGTTGACAACAAACGGATTGACTCGAAAAGACAGACTGGTCTGGAGAGACACAGAAAGAGAGAGAGAGGGAGAGAGAGGGAGATGGAGATGGACTTAGAGGAAGCAAACACAAAACAAGAAAAGCAAAGGAAAGTTGTAGCGGGAGAGTGAGAGAGAAGCCTGAGAGAAATAATGAGAGTCCCATACCTCCCACAAAGCCAGCCATGTCTGCCATAACCCCCTCCCTCTCTCCCCCACTGCCTCTGTGGTTGCTCCTTTCATGCTGTCACCCTGTGAGTGTCTGAATAGCCTTTTATTATTCATCAGTCTGGGCAGGTCACGGGGTCATCGCAAAGGCCCAACACCCTGCCACCAGCAAACATCCAAACACTCTCGAAACGTGACCCCGCGCATTCTCGCGCAAGCACACAAAAGATAAAATGAAGAAGCTATTTGTGGACGGCAAACGCACACACAAAACTGTGAAATGGCTGTCAAAGCTGTGCTACCTTCATTTACGGGCGAGCTGACAACCTGTGACAGTCCCTGATGCATTCATTATAACACTTGTCCACCCATTGCTAGTCTATGATATCTATCTGTCCAACGCATCTGCAGCGCTGGGAGCTGTGGCTGCGCTGGTGCGGTGTATGTGAAGGTATATGTCTGTTTGTGTGTGTGACAGGAAGAAAACAGAGATAACAGTAGCCCGGTGGTATCAGCTCCATCTTATCTCCTACACAGCCAGAAGCAGGTATACAAGCTAATTGGAAAGTGCCAGACACACAGCAGACTGGCGGAACACACGCTCACCCTTCCAGCGAGCCAGGCAGACAAGAGAATTGTCAGCTTGAGAGAGAATAAGAGAAACGGGGTAGAAACAATTGATGGGAGAGACCGAAATGATACGGCGAAAATGAGACAAAAGGGAGAAGAAGTGGAGGTAGGAATGACAGAACAAGAGGAAGAGATAGAGGTAGAGATGGAGATAGAGACGGGGAGGGAAATTGCAGGGAAGACAGCAGAGCGCCCAGATTTCAATATCACCAAGACCAACGGTAAATAAGGCACAGTTCACTTCTGAGATACCACAGGTATTGTGCCTATTCTATCTGTAACTGTATTGTCAGCACTGAGCGAAGACAAAATAGGAAAGCAAACAGCATCTCCTGCATTACTCTACAGTGTGTGTGGTTCACTTGGTAATGAGTCACTCGCGCTCTCCAATGCCAGGCCCCGGCGTATTAACAATGTGACATCTCGTCCTGTACACCTTTCCCTGCGATGTGTTTGCAATAGATGTCACAGTCTATCCAAAACAAATCAGCCCAGGCCAAACAACATACATCAGGGATGTTCACACGTACAATAGTGGCTAACGTGGCTCGAGCCACGTTAGTATCCCCCCCTGGACCACATAAATATAATTTATTTGATCAGATAATTCTACTTTTTAAAGGAACAATCCAGTGTATTTCAACCTGGTGTATTTCCCATGTGGCAATTGTGACTCTACCACACCTGTTATAGGTAAAACCATGACTCGCACAAAACTACCTGTAGTCCGTTATATCTGCTCTCGTTCTAATGTGGAGCTTTACGACCTTTCCTGTCACGGATAGGCAGAAACCTTGTATGTCAAGAACTGTTTTTAATATATTTGAACAATGCTTCGAAGCAACCAAGCCCCCCGTCACTCCATCTTTCCAAGCCGGTAATGGTCCCGACAGTTGCGTCGCCTCATAGAGGAAATGTGCCCGTGGAGGGCCAGCCAGTGCCAGGAAGAGGTCCCGCGAGGGGATCCTCCCACAACGAAATCACAGCAGGTTTACCTTCTGCTCTGCCGTGAGCGACAATATGAGGTTTGCCATCAATTTGAGGATCTGATTGAGTTCGAGATTTAGTCGCAAGCTCTTTTTTCCTAGTTTTCATTGGTTAAATGTTAGTTAAACCCACAGACTTTTAGAGATTAATGACAAAAATATATAAATTTGGAGATACAAACTTGTGCTTGCTCATCGTTTGTTGACTCCAGAGAAGTAAAGAAGAGTTTGGTTGTATTGTTAGCATATCCAGGATCCAGCAAAAAGGGAACTGCAGTCAATAAGCCGCGGCCAGTAAAGGACGACATGCTGGATTTGGTCCGTAAAGCCCTGAAGCCCCGAATGCTGCACAAAGAGCTATTGCTTGTTGATTCAAAGTTTATTGAAACCGATCATGTCACGTGTCCAAATTGCACGTTACTGAACTAACTCGGGTGATTAGTTCTCAAGAAATGCAAAGGACGGACACACGGACACATACAGACAGACCTGATCAACCTTGCTTTATCGTTAGATGTAGCTCTCATATTGAGTGTTGCACATAACATAATGATGGAATTGGACTTTGCTTTTCTATGTGTAAGAAAAAATACATTTAGCATGCCAACATCAGGAGGAGGAACAGTAACAATACAGTGTGTGCCCTGTTTATTTTTTTTTATTTTTTTTTTATAAATTGAGCCTCTTCCCTTCCAAATGTCTGCGCCACACATTATTCCACTAAATAAATGTCTTGCAGAGCTGTCTTTCCATTTCTCAGTCTTTCCATCAACATCGAGTCATTATGATGCATCCCCTCACAATAAATCATCAGACCCTGAGCAGCCATTGCACGAGGCTAGAAGCAGGTAAGAAGTTGTGATAATGGTTATTGATTGGTGCACTGGCACACTGTGTCCTGTCTTGTTTTCGTTACAGATGAAATCCACCGTCCCTCCGATGCTGCCTCGTGTGTGCTCACTGAAGAGGAACGTGTGGGAGAAAGATGTTAAATTGAAGGTAGCTATTGCTATACATAAAAGTAATCAAACATGAAATGAAGCTGGTGTTGATGATGATGCGGTGCATGTGGGAATTCATTTAGCTAATAATGATGGATGCTTGTTGCTTAAAAAAAAAGGATAAAATGCAGAGGGCATGATAATCGCCAAAATGTGCTTGTATGTATTTCGATTTTTCCTGTTTTCATATTGCAAGCGTAATTGTGTGTAACCTGACTTTGTACCAGCATGTGTTTGTTTTGTGCTTGCGCTCTTTCCTCCTCTCCTCTACTTGCCTTTGATGAGGCCCCTGGGAGCGACGGTTTGCATTCAGCATGCTATTTTTCCTGCATCAGAGTTTGTCGAAACTTAAACCGCGAGAGAGCCTCCCTGCCATTTGCTTTTTCTTTTGGCACAGGGAAAAAGCTCTGATGTGAATTAATTGCTTGTTAGCTGAGAGCAGCCAATAATACCAGCCTAGGAGTGACGCAAACTTGACAAGACTTGTCTGATGATTAGCCACAGTGATAAACGTTTTTGAGGATGCATGTGCTGCGGATCATTTTATAAGGCAGAATACACTAGATGAATAAATAAATGCTTATTTTTGCAGTTCGGCGAGTTTTCTGCTACACCCCTAATCACTTTGCATATCAAAAAGTTTATTTGACATTTTTTTCTCTTCATAAAACCATTATGGTATCAAAGAGTTTGGAAATAATTGCCCTCCAGGTTAATAAGCATGGATGATCTTAACAGTTTGTTTTGAAGGATAATCTATTGGCAGAGTCGTCCATATCTCTGGAAACGATTGGCAGTAATCAGACAGTAATGTAATGTCATGAGTACACTCAGGCGAGGCGATAAAATCAATAAAACGCAGGTGTATTTGCTTTAATAATAGTCAAGAGAATGAGGAGTTAAATTGTCGAAAATTGGACACACTCCGTGAAATGTCATTTCTTCATCCGTCTTTCGTTCTATCCATCCATCATCCCTCAGTTAACCTTTTTTCCATATTTTGTACATTTTGTATGTCTTTCCAGTCATCCGTTGCGAGTGTTCCTCCCCTTCCCTCTCCCTCTGCAACTCGCTGCTTGCTGAGCTGATTGAACATTTGCTGTTCGCTGTTTGGATTCAGTCCCAAATCCCCTTGCATAAACTTGAAACACTGTGTTAAGCATTCCTCAATAGAGTCCAACCGCTTGTGAAATATGTGGTCATTTGTTCATGTTTGGAACAACGTTCCCTCCCAGCAAAGACATGATTGTGTAAATCCACTTTATCTCCCTACTTTGAATAACCTTTCCCAAGGTCTTTTTTCATTTTCTCTTTTCAAATCAAATCAAGAAGAGCCCAGGTGCAAATAGGCTGCTGTATAACCGATGGATACTCCAAACACTGCATGCACACGCACACACATACATGCAGCGAACACAAGCTACACCTAAGCCGCACACACACACACAAACTCGAGCATCCCAGCACTCTCAAGGCTGTCACAAATCAATCCGGAGTTGTGTTTGAATTAAGTAAAGGTGAGAAGTGGAGTGTGTGAATGAGAGCGGAAAGAGGTTTTAATCATGAACATCTGAGGGGCCAGAGGGTACACTGGAGAAGTCGCTATCTTTTTTTTTCTTCCTCTTTGCTCCACTCCTACGCCTCTCCCTCCCACCTTCATTTCTCTTCTGTTGACACTCTCAATTACTTCTTTGTCCCCCCCCCTAGTATCTAATTCCACGCTCCCTTCCAACCCCACCATTGCCCCCTTCCCCTACCTTTTAACACCACCCTCCCCTTTGAGCAGCTACTTCTACACTTCATGACCCTTCCACGCCCCTCCCTTCCACCTCTCTGCGTCTTCCTCCCTTCGTCCAGGCTTTTATGGAGCCCCGACATATTTCAACTTTTGCCTCCACCTTTCCACGCTCCCGGCGCTTCATCAACCCTTCTCCTGTTCTTTCCCTTGCTCTTTCAACCCTTTCCTCCCCACTTTATCATGCCTCCCCCCATCCCATCCATTCCCCCATTCCCCAGCTGCCAGCTCTCAGAAACACAGGAACCGTAAATCTGGTGCAACCCCAGGAAGTGGGTCACAGGGGGACACTTAAACATGTAACACTCAAGTGAGGGAACTAGGAACTAACCCCTGCCGGAAAATCGCCTCATGTGTGCATGCACATGTGAACGCATTGCACACACACACACTTACTTGAGCACACACACACACTTTTATGAATGTCTGGGCTTTAAACAGAACAGTCTAAGTATAGCTCTGTGTTATTACAGCTCATGTTCTTACCTCTAATCAATCAAAGTTGTTAGGAGTTGTGCGTAGGTGAAACAACCAGGTCTTTGTGTCACCCAGACCAGGCAATGCTGCAGCACTTTCTCTGTTCCTGGTTTCCTCCTATATAAACCTACACCTATTAGAGTCGAGTGTGTGCAAGAAAGTCTCTATAGCTAGTTATGTTGTGTTAATACGTGTGTGTGTGTGTGTGTGGGAGGGGGGGGTGTCCAAGGATTTCTGGTTTGAGTTAGGCTGTGTGCTCTGTGGCTGATGTCGCTACTTGTTCTGCTTCTTCAACACTGTTACTTACGAGCTAACATTTCCTAATTCAAACATGATGGGAAAAACGAGCAGAACTCTTTGATTTCTTTTTGAGTCTGCTGTGGCTACACGCACATGACCTCGACCTCATTACAAGTTCTTAATCAAAACCACTCTGCTGGAGAAAAAAAAAAGAACGTCTGTCTTTGCATCACTCAAAAGTGCTTTTCCTGCAGTCTTAAGTAGTGCTAATGCAAATCTTCTGATACTTTTCACACACCAGTCCAGTGACATGTTCAAGAAGCAGCTGTCACTGTGTGTTCAAAACAGATATCTTGGCGTTGATGGCCGCCCTCCTGTGTAAAAGCTTGGCCTGTCCTCATTACCAGCCTGACACACATGTTCTGTCAACGAAATTGCACCAAATGGGACCAATTCAGTTTGGATGTGGCGCGTCTCCAAAAGAGTTCCTTTTTTTAAAACACTAATCTCTGGACCACAAATTAGCTGTCAGTCATCAGCTGTAGACAGACATGGTATCGGGGAAAAGGCAGTTCCCAACAAATCAACAACACGTCAATCAAACACACAAACACATGCTTGGCTATTGATACAAGAAGGCGCACACTCGCAGGCCCGACACGTGCGTGAACACACACACACACACACCGGTAGTTTTGTCTTAAATGTGATAGCATTCAGACTAACTCTGTTTTCTCCATTAATTCAAGGTGACTCCTGCAAGGCATTAGAGAAAGGATACGCAGCTCAGAGCTCTGAAGATCCCTCCTAATTAATATTAATTTGCAATTTATAATTCCTCACTGAATTGCAATATAATTGTTAAAAGGCTCTCTTATCTCAAAAGAGGAAACCATCTACGAGTCGAGGAAATATATCCAATTGACACCCATCTCTGCAGGTATTAGAGAGTGTATTATTGGTTGTGTAATGACATTGAAGCAACACTAAATGAATAGTAATTTCCACTTTAAGCACAAAATCAAAACCAATGACAATGGATGTATGAGGGATGTGGGAACAGATTTGTCAGATACACAAAAGGTGTTTGAAAGTTGTAGTCTTGTCAGCGCCATGCAGTCACCAGTTAACCAGCGGAGACTCCAGGGCTTCACTTTGAAACAGAGCCAGGGTAGCTGTTTTACCTTGTTCTTTATGCTAAGCTAAGATAATCGTTTCCTCTGTCATTCTCGGCTAAATCTTAGCAAAAACATGCTAGAATGCCCATTTCCTAATATGTGGAATTACTCCTTTAAAGGATTGTTGTGATTCATTGAAACTGTTTTACCAAATACAACAAATGCTGCACACACTTTTTAGCAACGGATGAACAGCGAAGAGCAATAGAGTCCGTGTTATAATTCTGAATTCTGTAGAACTTGAATCCACTGTTTGGGATATCGATTCAGACAACCGAACACCCGACAACCAGACATTTTGAAGCTGGTAAAAGTTTTAGTCAAAGCTTGTCCGAATGGCTGGAGCAAAAGGCCACTTCCATTGCTAACATGCGTGTGCATATTATTGATAGTGTCAGCTTTAAAAAAGGGTCTATATATGTAAGATCTAAACATGGTGAAATTACTAAAATGTATTCAGATAATCAAATAAGTTTCCAACAAACCCCTCTACCATATTGGTTGTGTGGTCTTTGTATGAACGCACATATTCACTGTGCAAAAAGTGTTCATTAGTGCAATTTCCGAAAAAAAATGTTGCTTGACTTGGAGCGATGTCAGTGTGTCTCCACTTGACGGCAATTATTCTGTACAATAAGCAAAATGAATTATAGTCACCATTAAAATAAGACCTAAATTGCAATAAACTGGAATTATCTTTTACGATATGACTGAAAAAAATATGAATATACGGAATTAAAAGGTACTATTGATGTTATGAGAGTGAGCCTTATTTACAGAGAGACAGAGTGAGACCGATAGAGAGAGTGGTTCAGTTCCTGAGTGCTGTGCTGCTTATTGTGTGTGAAGCCTTTGTGTTTCTCTGTGCCGTGTCTTGGTGGGGCAAAGCACCTTGCTGTCAGTGCCCTTCAGTCATATCAAGCGTGTGTATGTGTGTGTGTGTATGTACACATGAACTCAGCTAGGTATGAATCAGAGAGAGAGAATGAGGCCAAAGAACGAATGACTGGATGATTAGACACCCAAACTGCTCCTTCACGTCATGCAAACAAACCATCCCAAAAGACTACAATAGAATAGAAAAGGAGATTCTCATTTGATTTGACAACACAGAAAAAAAGGCAAGTTCTTCTGGAGGGAATGTAACAGCCCAGTCATCGCGGTCCTCAAGAGTAGAATGGAATAGAATAGTAAATGCATTGGTCAACCATACAGTATATCCATGCCAGAGTTAAAATGACACTGGTGCTGCAGAGGAAAGGTATGAATATTTTATACACCTCTCCTAGCGCATAAGTCAGTAAAGTCTGTAAAGAAAAGAAGCAATAACAGCCTGTTCTTTTCATTGGGTGTGCTGGGCTGCGGGACTGGCAGAGCAGTCCAGTAATGCGCCCACTTTAAAGGTGACCAGACACATTCTTTCTTTGCCCCCATAGTTCTGCCTGAGCTATAAATTTGTCGCCCCAACTGTTGACATCGCTTGCAATATGCTGCGCTCAGGGTGTGATCACCGCATGCACTGCGAGCACGAACAAGGCAGTGCTCTCTTTCTTGTCTGCTCGGACAGATACACACATCCCACACAATGGTGGCCAACGAGTCATAAAGTAATAAAGCTCTATGGACCCCTAATGAAAGCAAAGAAAAGGGGGGAGAGTGAAGAAGAGACCTCGGATGAATGACAATCATTGCTTGGATGGGAGTGTGTGTGTGTGTGTGTGTGTGTGTGTGTGTGTGTGTGTGTGTGTGTGTGTGTGTGTGTGTGTGTGTGTGTGTTGGGGGAGGTATCAACTTCTCCCTCCAGCAGCAGTGAAAGCAAACTCCCGGTCGCTCTCTGTGCTCCTACTCCTCCCCTCTGGAATGGAACCCACCAAATCGCTGCTAATTGAATAAGTGACAATGAACGGGCAGACGAGGCGACAGATGCTCGCGTGCCTTTACAACCAAACCACCAGCATCATCATCACACTACGTGCGCGCGCTCGCACACAGCCACATTCCTCTTGATTCCAATCTGAACCGGGGGTCCAGAGGCACATTTCTATGACCGCTCCACCTGCTGCTCCTATTTACTTGAGGGGAGGGAGATGGGGGGGGAGGGAATATTGCAACGATTGCCATGAATGTTCACGACAGACGTTTAATTCGTACTACCACTTTATGGCAAGGCCCGGACAAACAGAGGCAATAATGACGAGAGCTGCGCCCAGGCGTTCGAGATAATTGTTTGTTTGTTTGTGCTGATCGCGTGCATTTGTGGAGCCGCCTATATCAATTAAATTAGCTTTGCGGAGCTGGAAGCAGGATAAATTAAACAAAAAGTACTAAATCCAAGAGATGGGGTCTTTGCACCTGCTGCAGAGGATGCATATTTTTAGATTAATTATGGAGTTCAGATTCTAAAAAGGCATGTTTGTTCGGCTCCTTTGGTTATTTAGCGTGCCTAAATGTATTAAGGCTCCATCTGCTTTTTACTTAGATTATACCCCCTCTATACATTAATTGTTTTATTCTGCGCAGTGTTTAAGACCCCAGCGCACCCCCACCCTCTCCAACTCTGTCTCTTTCTTTTGCTCCCTTCTTCCATAAACTCTGGAGCTGACTTTGTTCTCCAAATGTGATTAGCTTCTCTGGGACGCAGGGAGTAATTGCATTACTGCATTGTGCGCATTTGGAGCTATGGAAATGTTGGGCGCCCGTATCAAACCTGTTTAAATACCAAGCGCACTATGGTAAAATATGTGCAAAGGAGGAGTGAATGCAGACATGTTGCAGACATGGCCCAGGCCATGAATAGACACTGGGAATGGGAATAAAGGTTTTCCGCCAATTTAAGGGCTCCGGGTTTAAAAAAAAAAAAGAGCTTCTGGTTGGTGTCCGTGCACGTTTGGAATATGTAATAAGATATTGTTTTCAGACAAATGCGCAGAACGCTTTAGAAGCTGTGCAGATGCATTCCGTTAAAAGATCAGCCCACACTGAATAACCTGGTTCAAATTGATAACATCATCAAGTCCTGAGATGGTTTATATAGTGCATTTCTCATGCAGACAGTCAGTAGCAGCTGGTGGTAAATGATACATTTGTTTTGCAGATTATATATCTAACTATTTCTTAAGGTTAATCATGTTTTGCGAAAATGATTCTGAAAGTGTTGGGAAATGACTTTAGCTACTCGATCAGTGAGGATGAGCGGGACAGTTCTGAGTTTAGTCTTCTTCAGGGGAAGCTTGTGTTCTTGGAGTTCTGTTCCAGATGGTCAACAGTCTCATCTTCAGCTTTGAATATGCGTGAGGCATTTTTAGTAACCTGTTATTGCAACAACCGAAGTCCCTATTAGTTGAGCGCGTTTTCTACCTCTCGGTCTCTTTGACACGCACACGCGAGCACATCACGACCTCGTGCACGCGCGCAACATGTGTGAATGGCTGTGGGAAAGCTGCTTGGTACTCTACAATCCCCCATGACAACTCATTTCCTCACAGTTGTGTGGGGTTCGGGGCTCCGCTTGAGTCTTGTCTGGTCGGCTGGTAATCACCGGGTCCTGGTGCCAAACAAACCGTGCCAGATGGTCTCCAGAATGCACGGTCCCAGTTGTGCACATTCGTTGAACCTTAGATCTCTTTCACCCTCTTTCTCTCCCTGCGATTCTTCATTCATCTGTTTCTCTCTCTCTCTCTCTCTGCTCACCTCGTGTGTGCGTACGCATTTGTATGACTGAAACTCTTTTTCTTTTTGAAACGCTTGCCCGAGCTGGTGTGTTTTAGACGCTGCATGTGCTTGTTATCAAAAAAAACCAAACCCATCCTGCGGGGAGTTTGAAGTGATGTTGAACAGATTTGTGCACGGGGACGGGCTGTTCCTCGGCGTGACCAACTCTTTAAAGGCATTCATTAGAGTCCGGCTCTCTTTCAACGCGATTCGCCACACAGCTTACTCGGCTTATACTCTCACCCACAGACAGACACAGATGAGACGTATGTGAAAAAAAAAAAATTATATATATATATATATTGAACATCTACAACAAAGTGCCTGTGCATGAAGACGAGGGTAGTCAGCTGCCACTTCAGTATAAGCTCATGTCATGCTTAAACACTAATGCCAACTAAGGCATCCAGTGCACAGTGGGGACAGCTGGTTATGGCCGGGCTGGGTTATATGTTATATATCAAAAGTGTGTCAATCAAGGCTTGTAAGGTGCTGGCTGACAATGCTGGTGATTGAGGCGACTATATCTTTGTCTTGCCGAATGAGAATAGACTAGATGTGTCTCCACGCTGTCTGGGGTGAACAGACCCGAAGCGAGAAACTCGTAAACCTTCCTGTGGTTTTATAGCAGTGAAAAACGGCAGGTTAAGCTTTTTGAATGAATGTTTTCTTCTAGAGTTTATTTTCTCTCCTGTTCATTGTAGGCGCATGGTCGTTACTCTGAAAAGTGAGGAGAGTGAACCCCTAAGGGCGGTTTACCCCCCAACACACACACACTTTATCTTTTGCCTCCCCCTCTCATGCGCCTCCTCCTCCTCTCCTCTGGAGTTTGAGTGGCCACCAGCCAGCTTTTGATTCAAGAAGCGTTTGTCTTTCCTGGGATGTGAAAAGGGGGCTGTAGCTGTTGTACAACTAGTTGGTTTGAGGCGGGTTATTTTGGGCAAGTCTGTGTGCAGAGGCACCTCAAACGGAGAGAGGGAGCTGAGCAGAGCGCACGGCGCACAGACCAGACGCAGGAAAGAGAGGGAGGAAAGGCGCACATATTTCAGTGGCATTCAGCTGGTTCTCCCACTCTCTGGATGCGCGCAACAGATCTGTATGACAAAGGAAGAACAGATAGCTACAAATGTGGATGTGCTTTTATGGAAATTAGAACAACTTGAGTCAGCTTCGTTTCACATTTGTGTTTTTTTCGCTCCTCGCTCCGTGGAGAGAGACATGCAGCTGCTGATTGAGGGAGCACAGCATTTAGTCAATTGAAACTGGGATTGACCTGTGCTGCATTTTTTGGAGCTGTTCTTTGTGATTTGTTTGCGACTTCAACAGAAATGCAACCAGGAAAAATGAAAGGACTATTTCTGTCAAAAATGTGGACATTTCTGGCTGTTTTGACGCTGGCAACACAACACGTCACCGGTAAGACACTGAAATATCAGATTCACGAGGAGCAGAAGGTTGGCACGGTTATTGCCCGTTTGAGGGACGATGTTGCGGATGTTCTTGCTAAACTTCCGAGCTCAGTGTCGCTCCGCTTCAGAGCTATGCAAAGAGGGAGCTCGTCGTTCCTATCGGTGCGCGAGCAGGACGGAGAAATCAGCATCAGGACAAAGATTGACCGCGAGAAACTCTGCGAAAAGAATCTCAACTGTTCTATTCAATTCGACGTACTGACACTCCCCACGGAGCACCTGCAGCTGTTTCACGTTGAGCTGGAGGTGTTGGACATCAACGACAACGCACCCCAGTTTGCCCGCGCCGTAGTCCCCATAGAGATCTCCGAGAGCGCGGCCGTGGGAGCGCGCATTCCCCTGGACAGCGCCACAGACCCCGATGTCGGGGAGAACTCGCTCTACACGTATGCCTTAGAGACCAACAACTTTTTCAAGATCGACATCCAGTCCAGGACTGACGGGGCTAAATATGCAGAGCTGGTCGTGCTCAGGGAGCTGGACCGGGAGGTGCGCTCCAGTTATGAACTTAAATACACAGCCTCTGATAGGGGCGTTCCCTCGAGAACGGGTTCGACACTCCTCAAAATCAGTGTTGCTGACTCAAATGACAACAGCCCGATTTTTGACAAGTCATCTTATGTCATTAGTCTCCCAGAAAATGCACCTGTTGGCACTTTGCTCATTGACTTAAACGCCACTGACACGGATGACGGCACTAACGCCAAAATAATCTACTCATTCAGCAGTCACGTGTCGCCCAAAATAATGGAGACGTTCAAGATTAACCCCGACAGCGGTCGCCTGACCCTCATAAGGCGCGTGGACTATGAGACCGTTAGCTCGTACGACATTGACGTTCAAGCGCAGGACATGGGTCCGAACTCCATGCCAGCACACTGCAAGATCCTGGTCAAAGTGGTAGATGTGAACGACAATAAACCAGACATCAGCATCAATCTCATGTCCTCTCAGGGGAATGGGGATGCAGCTTACATATCCGAGGCTTCTCCTTTGGACACGTTTGTAGCTTTGGTGAGGGTGGAGGACTTGGACTCTGGGTTGAATGGAGAGGTAGAGTGTAAACTTCATGGTCAAGGATATTTCAAACTGCAGAGGTCCTACGAGAACAACTACATGATTTTGACCAATGTGTCTCTGGACCGAGAGAAGAGGTCAGAGTTCAGTCTGACAGTGGTGGCAGAGGACAGAGGGACCCCCAGTCTCTCTACTGTCAAACATTTCACTGTACATGTGACTGATGAAAATGACAACCCACCACGTTTTGAGAAGGGGCAATATGAGATCTTCAAATCGGAGAACAATGCTCCTGGAGCGTATCTGACCTCCATCATGGCCACTGACCCTGATCTGGATACCAATGGACAGGTGAGCTACTCCATCTTGGAGAACTCTGTTCACGGGAGCTCCATCTCCACCTACGTCACCATTGACCCCTCAAACGGGGCCATATATGCACTGCGTACATTTGATCGCGAGGACGTTAGTCGCATCTCCTTTGTTGTGCAAGCCAAAGACGCAGGGAAACCACTGCTGCTCAGCAACGTCACAATTATTCTGAATATTCTGGATGAGAATGACAACCCTCCAGTCATCGTGGTCCCCCAGCTGTGGAACTTCACTGCTGATGTGCCCGCGTCAAAGTTCACAGAGGCTGGACAGTTGGTAACCGTGGTCAGGGCGACTGATCGCGACACGGGGGTCAACGCTGAGCTCATTTGCTCTATTGTCAGTGGTAACGAAGAGGGTTTCTTCATTATTGACCCAAGAACGTGTGAAATCCACGCCAACGCCAGCCTGGAGATCTTCCCTCATGAGCACGTTGAGTTGACAGTCATGGTCAGAGATCATGGAAGGGAGAGCCTCAGTGCTAAAGCGGCAATAAAAATCACCCTGTATGAGAACATGGAGAACCACGTCCAGGTGATGGACCAGGGGGAATCTTCTCTCGATGCATCTCTGATTATCATCATCTCCCTGGCGGCCATCTGCACCGTGCTCTTGGTCATCATGGTGGTGTTCGCCGCTCGCTGTAACCGGGAGAAGAAGGACACAAGACACTCCTACAACTGTCGGGTAGCAGAATCGACCCACCAGCATCATCCCAAGAAGCCCTCGCGCCAAATCCACAAAGGTGATATCACCCTGGTTCCCACGGTGAACGGCACCCTGCCAATCAGGGCTCACCACCGCTCGCCTTCGGCCACGCCCCCCATGGACCGAGCCCAGATGGGGAGCCGGCAGAATCACCACAGCCGCCAATCACTAAACAGCCTGGTGACCATCTCGTCCAATCACATCCCAGAGAGCTTTGCACTGGAACTGGCGCATGCAACTCCACCAGTGGAGGTGAGCACACACACACAAACACACAGAAGTAAATTATTCACAGAAATTTCAATTTTGGTCCCTCAGCCCCTTTTCAAATTTTCTCTCTCAGTTTCTGTCATTTACACATACTCTCTCTCACACACACACCAGCTATCTCATCCTCACACATCCTTCTATATTTGAGCAAATTAACTCATCTCCATGTGCGACTGTGACTTCAGCACTGCCCTGCAGTTCACACTGACTCTTATTAAAACCGTTGATGATTATAGATGTGCCTTTGTCTTTACTTTGTTTGCACCCTTTACCTCTATCATAACCACAACTCGCCCCTCAGTCATTCGTCTCCATATTCAACCAGCCCCCCCACCCAACATCATCCATTTTGTCTGATTCATGTTCAGCAGCTTCTCCATCATCCATTTTGTGTTTACTCATCCATTATTTTGTCTTCTGTGTTGTCTCTCTTTTTTTTCCTCCTCAATTTCCCATCTGTTATTCATCCCCCCTTTTCTGTTTCTTTTTGTTTGTTTTCTTTTTGTTTGTTTTGTTATTTTTGGATGTAGCAAGTCTCACAGCTTCTGTCCATGCTCCATCAGGGCCAGTACCAGCCCAGACCCAGTTTCCGTGGCAACAAATACTCCCGCAGCTACAGGTAATTTACCCCTATCCCTCAGTCCCCCCCCCCCCCAAAGGATTCCCTTTTGTTTACTTTTCAAACCACTTGTTTCTTCATTATGTATTACATGTTCCAACAACCTGTTGTGAAGTTTTGCCTGTCAGTTGGTCAGTTACATGTAGATCATGGTTTTATGGCGTGTAAATGTATTTATTTTTTCATATTCCAACTGTTATCATGCCAATATCATTCAAGTCAAAAGTATGCAACTCATTTTTCCAAAGGTCACAACATTTTTTATTGCTACTCTTCTTCAAAAAATTGGGCTCAAGTTGTAAAATGTGCATCTATCATTACTTTCATCATCATATATCCCCCTATGATCTCTGGATGATAGATTTATTGATGCCCCCAGTGGCTGTTGTCATAGATTTATTGATGGGATCTACCTGCAGGTAGGATTTATGGGCCGAGGCTTGCGTAGAGATTTGACAGGATCCAGAAGCAGCTTTACGTTTTATATGATGGATTTGTTTGTCGTTAGTCCCGTTAGACAGATTGATTCTATCAGCCCTGCAAAAACACAATGCATTCTGCTTTGTATATGCAAAAGGAGAACTTGCAACATTGTTTTTCAGATACAGTATCGCCGACGGATTGGTACCCATATGTTTTTGTAACCTTTCTCGCTTTTTGACCCCCTCAGATATGCATTACAAGACATGGACAAGTTCAGCCTGAAGGACAGTGGCCGTGGGGACAGCGAGGCAGGAGACAGTGACTGTGACATGGGTCGGGAATCCCCCGTGGACAGGCTGCTGCTGGGGGAGGGCTTTTCTGACCTGATCCACCTCGAAATGCACCATCGACTCCACCCAGGTAACCATCCCATCCTGCTAGTTTCTCCACAACACCCCCCTCATCTCCACACACACACACACATACAGTTTTACACCCTCCTTACCACAATTTGAGAAATTGTCTCTATCCCGCTGAGTCGCATACTTAACACCTTTTACAGCAGCCCCTCACACTTAACTATCACCTCAACTTCAGAGCACAGCACCGTAGCTATATATCGTTCCTTGCAAAAGAAATGTGTGAAGTCATATTTCATATTTCTGATGGATTTTGTCTCGGGTTGATCTAGAGGTTGACCAAATATAATGACAGTTTGGAGTAGGAAAAAGCTGATTAGCCAATTAATCGGCCGATACACTATCAAGAGCTGATGGTGTTGCATCATATATTTCGAGAGATAACTTTTATAAGGAGAAAATACACAGGAAACGGATCAGATATGACTTTTCAGCTCGCTGTAAATGTAGCTGTTCCTATATGTGCCATTTGGGTATTTAATATTAGACTATTGGCGGGAGTTAATCACATGCACACAGATGTTTTCTGTGGACCTTATTATGCGTATGGAACCTCCATGCTAAACGGTGATATAAGTCCCCTTTTGACTGGTAGTGGCTGCGCAACCATCGGCCACTATCGGATAACGACAGTTTGCAAAACGTCCTATCTATCGACATCCGACTTTCGACCTTGATCAAAAGGTTCTTAATAGGTTCTCTTAGACATTAGAAGATTGAGACGCTTCTCTCAGATTCTGAGACCAAACCGTAATTAACTAGCAGTGCATTAACCCAGACCACACCCAGCCTTCTAATTTACCTCCTACCTGACACCTTTCAGCACCATGGACAGCACCAGGCCCAAAGCCCATTATTTGTCTGTACACCTGTCTATACCGCCACTCAATTCACCCTGTTGCCAACACAATCCCCATTGTACTCAGCCCCATTCTTTCACAGAGCCCTCATTTCCACGCTCGTTATCACACTGAGAGAGGTTACAGTGTGTCTGGCTGTTTCTGTTATTGCGTGTATGTAGGTGTGTGTGTGTGTGTGTGTGTGTGTGCGTGTTATCTGCCCCTAAGTTAAAGTCGTGTCTGTAAAATCCTCCCCGGAGCGGAGATGAGTCGCCTGTCACTCATCGGTATGTGTCTCAGTGTGCAGTTTTTTGTTTTTTTTGTCCTTCCTTCTTTTTCTTTTCTTTCTCTTTTTTCCCCCTGATGAGTGACAGTGGTGCGCTTTCATGTCTGAACTGAGGAGAATTCATAGTAATTGCTTTTAGAATGATGTTATTCTCTCTCTCTCTCTCTCTCTCTCTCTCCCTCACTTAGTCTGTCCCTCTCTCACTCTCCCCTACATGCCTGAGAGCTCCTCGGCATCTCTCGGTCCTCTGTACTTGTTAATGTATTCTCTATCTTTATTGAGATGGATAAAGGGAGGGGTGGTGGACATGGGCAGTCTTTCTCTATCTCTTTTTTTTCTCCCTTTGAGAAAGACTTAGAGGTGTTGCACCCCTCCTACCTCCCCTTCCCTTCCTGATAATATGAAAAAAGGGAGTGGGAAGGAGATAATGGACCGAAAAGGAGGATTATCCCTGTTTCTCTTCAATAGATTTAATTTGTTTAGATTTTTCTATTTAGATAGGCAAATGTGGCTATTCATGCTAGATATGACAAAAGAACTAAACAAGCAAATCCCTGACTCAGTATTCGGGAGATGCGCGCATGCTTGGCAGAGCAGCCAAATATTAACATTAACATCTACCTGTAATCTAATTTATGCGGGATCTTGCAATTATTCATTTATTGATCTAGTTCTTGTGATTGTTTCCATACCTGGTGCTACCCGGTTATTTGTGCTGTAAAGCTGTAAATATCACCAATCCGGTCCTCTAAGCAGGAATATGAAAAGATAAGGAGACTGAAGACTGTCAGAACTGTATGAAACATTAAACTAATATTTTTAACAAACCCCAGGGCTTTAAACATCTGATTCATCTGAGTTGCTTTGTTTTACAGTCATTCCGTTTTCCTTCTCTATTTATTGTTGTGTTCCATGTACAGTTTTTTTCGGCTGGATCTGCTCCTAACTCTTTCTATGTCTTTTTTTTTTCTTGGTTTAGCTATGAGACTGTGCACGGATGAATGTCGCGTCCTGGGACACTCTGACCAGTGCTGGATGCCCCCCCTCTCCTCGCCGGCTTCCTCTGACTACCGCAACAACATGTACATCCCCGGGGAGGAGTCCTGCCAGCAGCCTCCACTCGACGATGACCAGTCCTCCGTTGACTCGGAGCGGCGCAAGAGCTTCTCCACTTTTGGCAAGGAGTCTGGGAACGAAGAGGAGGGGGCCGGGGGAGTTGTCGCCGGAGGAGGAAGCGATGCTTGTGCGGCTGGAGGAGGGGCTGGCTCCCTCCTCACAGAGATGAACTCCGTGTTCCAGCGGCTCCTCCCCCCTAATATGGACTCGTACGCAGAGTGCACTGAAACAAGCCCACCCTCGTCCTCATCAACCGCTGAGAGAGGAAGTGGGCGTGGTGGAAACATTGCAGGTAACCATAGTAACAATGCTGTCCCTCAAGACAACCGGAGAGGATTGTTGCCAGGTGGGAAAGGTCCCGCTTACCCCCCAGGTGTGGCTGCATGGGCGGCCAATACCCACTATCTAAATCCTGGAAGCGGATCAACGGGAACCAATCACGTCGCCTCCTCTCCTTCTTCATCATCATCATCCTCCACCTCCACTTCCACCTCAACCAACGGACAGCCGCCACATCTCAAATGGCTGCCAGCCATGGAGGAAATCCCAGAGAATTACGAGGAAGATGACTTTGATGGCGTCTTCCATCAGGGCGGCAAGCGCAGTGAGAGCCGACATGAGGCCGGCATGGACGCTAGCGAGCTGGTCCATGAGATCAACAAACTGCTGAAGGACGTCAGACAGAATTAGAGACGAAAAAAGGCATAGCATGGTTTCACGTTTCACCTCATTCTGGCAAACGCTTGTTCTCTGTGTCAACATATATACACTCTATGATGACTGTTTCCTTGTTCACTATAATGCTTGTCTTGTTTATTTTACCAAATATACTCTTAACAGCTCAGTGCTGAGAGACTCGCAGAGAGAAGTAAAACGCAGCACTGAAGTTGTGATCGAGGCGACTTAAAAGCATCAAACCGAGCACTCAAACAGATTGCTCAGTTGTTATTACGGTCTCTCCGAAAGTTGCTTGAATGACTGATTTCAAAGGAGATCCACCAACGAAAACTGTACCCTTTCTTCATTTGTAATGTTTACTGCAGCGTGAACAGACTCCACAGGGAGGAACCAACAGTTGTGTGATCTAATTTCTGCTTTTACAGTGTACAATATTGTACAGTGTCTGTGGAAGAAGGCAAACTCACTTGAATATCGTGCTATGTCTCCTGTTTTGTTATTATGGAATGTAACTGTACAACTTGACCTTTGCATTTTAAAAATACACTCTTTTTTACTTCTATATATTTATATGTGTCCATGTATGTTTGTACAGAAAAAGAAAAGAAATGTCTATTTTTTATATTCGTCACTGCATGTCTTAATATCACTCGATGTGTCTCTTTTCCTCTGCCCTGTTTATTTTATAAAACAATTGTATTTAATTTTGGTATTGACTGTGTCTGTGCGTATTGAAAATAATCACATTCCAATGCAGTTCCATGTTGGAAGTTGGTTTTGTATGGTAACATTGTGGCCATTGGATGATAAATAAAGTGGAAGAATTCATAACAGCGTCTGAGAAGTGTCATTACTTCACACGTCTTTTTCACTTCTCATACGCTTTACTCACAAAGTGCGTCCATTTGCCCCCCCCGCTGTGTCTTAGCACCCCACCATGTCCAGCATCAGAACTGCAGCACCCCTGTGCACAGCCAACATCTGCTGTGTGCTTAGGCAAACCCTTTTTCCCGAACCTCATTATACCACAATTCACATGCACGACTCTGCTAATAAACACGCCATTAACTGTAAATGTATTCCCAAACGAGCTCTCTAGATTAAAATGCATTTAGGCGTTAATTTAGTTTCAGAGTAAGGATTCTCTGTTTCAATGCCCCTCTCATCCATGACAGCATACTGCTCATGGTAAATATGCTTAGCAAATGAAGAGCATCTGATAACAGCTGCACATGATGAGGAATCAAAAGCATGACAGTGTACACGGCAGCCATATGTGCTGGTGGTACAATTAAGCAGAAAGTGTGGAGTACAGCCCCCGCACCCTCACTCACTCTGCTGATGATCATGGAGGGGCTTAAGTTGGCGCTAATACACTCATGAGCACACACAGTTACCCACCCACAGTCAGGACAAAATACAATATTGAGTTGCGTTTAAAAGTGGGGGAATTTCAACATCTAAGGCTAAATGAAGCAATTAACCTCATGAGACAGAGCTTTCACAAGGTAAAGGTCAGCATTTGCATACACACACACACACAGCCTATACAAACATTCTACACACCCGCAAAACAATTTACGCATTTACAGACACACATGAGAACGTACTTTAGAGGGGCAGATGCATGAGAAATCACACACACACACACACACACACTTAATCTCACATGAACATGCAAACACTTAATAATGAGCTCGTTTGTCTTCATCATTGAAGAGGCAAAGCCTCAATGAACAACAGGCGCTGGCCGTGTGTGAGTGACGGAAGGAAACTAAGGCATGCTAGGCATGGATTTAGAGAACTGGATACAGCGTTGGAGGCGGGGCCCTAAGGAAAAAAAGATTGACTTTCGAGTTTAAATCACCTATTCCGCACTCCTTTCCATATAAAGAAAGCGCACTCACGTTTCCTTTAACCCCGTCTCCTAGGCCTCAATCTCAGGCTCATTCACATGAAGGAAACTAACTTTGTGCATTTTAACAACATTTAGGACCTAGAGATTTAAATGAGAGCTATTCAAGTGTTCTCACTGGGATTTTTTTTTTACCTTAAAAAACTATTTTACATCTCTTCCTGAATGTAAGTCTATGTGGAAAAAGTCTTTTCGGGCCCCATGGCATCACGTGACTGATCCAGAAGTTGTAATTTCACTGTTTGGCCACTATGTAAAATTTCTTTTAAAGCCCATCACATTTCCTGGGGGCCTGATACTAGGTACCAAATTGGCTTAGCCTCCTGTAAGCCAAAGTAGGAAGTACGTAAAGCTGCTTTAAAGATGTAGTTCTACATATTTGGAAATATACATGTTTGATTGGCTGAGCTGCATCACGTGATGTGATTCACAACGCCGACTGCCTCTGCTCTTGAGTTTTGTTTCACGATAGTCACGTGCTCGCTCACTGACCAATCGCTGCACTAATAGTGACGTAGTTGTGGGCCGGCTAGTATGGGGATAGCGGGCTCTGACACGTCAAAGAATACGCCCAACATGTCAAACTAAAGATCTGATTGGTTGAACACTATGACGATCAACAATATCGTCCTCATTCACTTAAACTGCACATGGATGCAACTTGTGAGGCTGCAGGCCTGGGGCCTCTCTTCTTACCTAGAGACACAGAGGTGAAATCTGATTGGATAAAAGCTCTAATTAAAACAAGCTGCACTGGAAGCAGAGCAACAGAGGAAGACAGTAGCTGTGCAATGAGAAAATAAGATGATGGGAACAATTTTTTTTTTGGGGATTCTGTTTAGGCCAGCAGAGAAGGCTTTGCAGGCCCTGACGGCCCACCACTGCTATAATTACCTGGGCAGGTGGTATCTTCCAGTTAGGTGCGGCTGAGAAAATGAAATCCCATTCACCAGAATAAGGGGCGAGAGGAGTTGGTAGCTTGCTGTGAGGCGCCAGCTTTCTTTGGTTTGGTGTTCTTTTACTTCTGATTAGGTTTCTTGAAATTCATGGGTTTCATTGTTGCCTTTGTTTCAGTGATCTTTTGTTTATATATTCCATTTTCATTGCACTGCTCCTCCTTATGAACCTTGTTCTTCAACATCCTTTTTTAAAAAGGTGCCAAATCACGTCATCTCCCCTTTGTACGTGGTGGCGGCGCTACTCTCCAGTTTCCAGTCCTTACATTCCGTAAGCTAGCTGGCTGTTGCCTCATATGTAATCGGGACAAGCATCAGAGAGGTATCGATCTTCTCACCTAAAGCTCGACAAGAAAGCAAATAAGCATATTTCCCCACATGTCAAACTATTGTTTAGCTATATTTACCTGGGTAGCACAAGACATTTAAAATTTCACAATGCAATGTCATTTGGATGTACAGTATTTCATCAAGTGTATGCATCGTTTCAAAATTAGATTTTCATTCGATAATGGATGATCTTTAGCAACAAGAAATGTCTTTGGCATAGGGTAATGATGTGTGTAATAGAAGAAAAACACACAGAGTAAAAGATCTGCTAGTGCCCATTAATCACCACTCAGGTAATTCATTTTACACAAATATAACAGTGGCACTGATATGATGTTAAAATATGAACTCCAGCTTATTATTGACTTAGCAAATCCGCCATTAAATTGTTTGTCGACCTGGCTTGCCTTTCACTCATTTTCATTCTGAAACCTGCTTTCTTCCATCTTCTCTCTCCTCCTGCATACCTCCATATCTATCTCTCTGGCTATTTCTGTCTGTCCATCTGTCTACTTGAGACACACATGTACACACTCATAAATATTCTCCTTCACACACACACACACAAATATGCAAACACGCACACACACACACATCTAAATCCCAGCAGCACTCACATCACAGCCCCCGTATCCCCATAGACATGAGAATTTATAATGCTCTGTTCCACCTCATCTCATCTCAACTCATCTTGTCACTGTCTGATTCCTCCCTAATTGCTCATTTTTTTTTTGTATTAACATCACAGTGACACAAGTCACATCTATTCTAGCGTTGCTTATTACTTCAGCTTGGTTTAGGCGGAGCCTGACAATCTCAACAGACTCCAAACTCCCTGCTCATCTCCTCCGCATCCATAATGTGTCGATTGTTATTATGACAGGAAATTGAGAAGGCGAAAGGCTTGTGTTATATAGGGTTATTGGGTCTGCTCACATGAAGCCAGCTCTCATATGAAGTCAAACACACCAAGCTGACCCTCAAAGCACACTCGTGTCAGGGAAACAGGATATTGGCAAGCCTGTAATATAAACAGATCTCAGGTGTTGTGTACAACACAACAAGTCGCTGTGATAACGCTGCCAAGATGGAATGCCTTATATGTCTCATACCTTATTGCTGAAGGAATTTCATATAAAGATTTTTTTGAGGCAGCTGGTTCTGTTTTTATTGGGTGCCCTTCTATTCTTATTTCTTAATTGCAGGGGCCAATCCGTATGAAGGAAGATTTATATGCAGCTTGAAGGGAAGTGGAGCCCGAGAGAGAGCTTGACCTCAATACCATCTTTTCAACTGAGAACTGGAGGAGAAAATGGACAGAGATGAACATCACAGGTCTAAGCATCAGGCTGAAAGTGATGAAGACGATGATGGTTTAGATCAGTCATTCCCAAAGACTGGGTCTGGACCCACAGGTGGGTCGCAGGAGATTTTTTTCAGGGTAGCCAAATCGATTTTGCAGAATTTCTTCTCTCGTCTTTTTTTATTCTAGATCTATATCTGGAGTACACATGCAGATAGCCACATGAGGGAGCCTGGATGTTTGTGTTGTTCTGATAATTGCAGCCTACCCACAACATTGAATCTAAAATGAAAGGCTAGCGTGAATTCTGTTGGTTTACCGGATGAGAGGGAATGAAAGGGATTTGATAGCCTGTTAACTCTTCATTCATGCATTTATTTTGGTGTCATTTATTAAGTAGTCAATATGTATACATGTTTTCATTAACACATGAACAGAGTCTGTAAAGTACTGACAATGTGTAAAGGTTTAATTGTAAAAGCATCTTGTTCCTTTATCATTCCAAAATGAATCAGACACACAGACTTCTACCAAAGCAGACATTTTGACTTGTCATGACAGAAAATGCACAAGTGTTGATGATATTAACAAGGGCTCTGTTGCAGCAATTAACACTATAAAATTAGCAGTTTTATGAGTCACACCTGTCAAACTGTCTGATTTGAGTATGTGTGTGTGTGTCTGATTCATGATTTTTCCCCTTGTGTCATGTGAAACTGAGAAACTGTGAGAACTCTGTATTCAACTTGTGTTCACAGGTACAGTACGCAGAGTACACACACCTACACCAAGCTACTGACACAACGTTATATTACAGATTAGATAAAATGTATGAAAACTACACAGGGCACACCTATTCACCCATTATCAACCATTTCACAATGCATGCACAACTTTACATTGAATGAATCATGTGAGTCCATTATGAGTGACTATGTTATGAAGCCATTAGAAAAGTATTTGTCCAGCAGATGGCACTGTGGGACCTGAATTCCAGCAAAAGGGGATGTGCTTTCACAACAACACTCAGACCTCAAGATAACTGCCACACCATCAACAAGGGCTGCTGAAGAGAGAGAGAGAGGAAAAAGTGCTCAGGCTGAGTCATTTTGTCATTCTAATTGCATCTTGGTTTATGCATCCACAGGTTTTTGTCCCTTTTGATTTCATGCTGCCAGGACTGGTGAGATGTTAATTCTTCTTGTGAGCGTGCGTGCACTTGGGCTCCATGTTGTGACGTGGATGTGTGTGAATGAGTGCTTGTTTATGTGCCTGTGTGAAGCCTGTGGGCGTGTTAGTGCGGGTCTTTCCATGTGTGTGTGTGTGTGTGTGTGTGTTTGAATGTGTAGGTGGTGGTTGTGTGTGTGTGTTTGCTGTATACTCTCCTCTAATAGATACCCCCCATCCAACTTCCCATTTAGAATTGGAGAGCAGCCAGTTGTAGAACGCTCTCTCTCTCTCTCTCTCTCTCTCTCTCTCTCTCTCTCTCTCTCTCTCTCTCTCGCTCTCGCTCTCTCTCTCTCTCTCTCTCTCTCTCTCTTTGGACAATTGGATTAGTGCAGAGTGATAGAGAGTAAAGACAGAATCTCACTGCTGCAGCCAGTAGCTTGGCCTTATGCCACGTCATAGAGACACATACACAGAAATGTCACATGCACACACACACACACACACACACACACACACACACACACGCCACTGCTGTCATTCCACCTCGAGGCTAAGCTAGCTAGTTTGATATCCAGATGGCTTAATTACTGCATGCGTACAGACAGTCACACTAGTGTATGTGTGCATGTGTCCGCTGGAATTGGAGGAGACTGTTTTGTTTTGGGTTGTGACTTGATACTGGGCCAAATGTAAATTATGAAAAAATTGCAAATTTAGAAAAAAATATTCCCAAGACAGAATAATGATGGTTGAGGATGGCATTTGATGCAGGTTCAGGTTGTTCCTGTATTACATAAAAAAGGGCATAATAGAGAGACAGAGAGGGGAGTAAAGAGCAAAGACATGCTCACATCATCGGGCCCGGCAGAGAGCTGAAGTCCTGACGCCAGCTGCTTAGCTCCAGTAAGTCAATGCAATTTTTCATTGAGCGGTTCTTTCATTTGAAAAAGTGACACGTTCCTGGGGTTTACTATCCATATTTCAAAACCAATCAATATCTTTTTTACAGCTCCTGCTATTAGAATTGTAATCCTTTGTGATTAATTTGGTAGCATTTAAAAAAAAAAAAAAACTACAGCTCCCATGAACATTTAAACAGCGCCTGCAATACTAATTGTTGCTTTTATTCTGTCATTTGGAAGGTCAACATGTTAGGTGTAATCTCTGCTGTCTAAGAAAGCGGGTCCTGCTTGTGTTACATACAGCCGCAGACATTCGACTGGCCTAAGTCTGTCAAGTTGGTGACATTTTTGGAATTGTGGAAAACAGTGTCTGTGAAAGGAAGCTAAAAAGAGACGTATAAAACAGTCTGACAATTTAAAAAATAAGGCTCATTGCCATTGTATTGGATGCAAAAATGTATACCACTCTCTCTCTATGCGTTACGAATGGAGAGCCAGGAGTCAATTAGACTGTAAGCATTGGGAAACAACTAGCCTAGCTCTGTCCAGAATTCATGAAAGAGCCTGCCAGCACTTCTAAAGATTTAATAAGCACATTGTATCTCATTTCAATCTGAAATGTAGAAACAACAATTTGTGGTTTTACAGGGTATAAGCGCATGCACCTGCTTGGAATGTTAACAGCCGATTGAATGGGCGTTATCAGCGGTCACCAGCCTCATAGATACGGTATGTGTCAGAAGGGGCCTGCTACACCCTCTAGTAGTAGAAGGACGTACTTTAACTAACAACACCGACGCAAGTTACGTAACGTACTTATTTGAACCCAAACATTGGTCTTTCTCTAAACCTAACCAAGTGGTTTTGTTGCCTATAAACAAAAAGTTCTTTTGATTCTGTTCACAACGTAGTAGGTTGCAGTTTCGCCCGTCCGAAGCCTTACAATGGTAGTGATTGCCACTGATAACGCCCATTCAGTCAGCTGATAATATTCAAAATGGGAGGTATCTAAGCTTTTGGTATTTCCCAAAATATCAAACTCCATGCCATATTGTCGGATCTTTTTTCGTAAGCTAACTTACATTATTACAAATGTTAATGTTAATGCAGAATGAGGTTTTCTCACTTCTGGAACGGAAACCTGAAAGCCCGGTTTCACATCGAATCTCTATACAAATGAACCGACCAAATGTGTTTTTACAGCTAGAGACATGAAGGGAACAGACTGGATCTTCAGGTTCATGAAATGATCAATTTTTCGTTTTTTCTGAATTGGAATCTTACATTTTGAATACAGCTTTAGCAACATTATCGGCTTTTTAGTAGTCTTGCTGACGAAATAATTGAGACCGAATTGTTATAGAGAACGAGAAAAATAAGGCGATAGGGAGAATGAGAGGAGAGAAGGAAAAAAACAATGATCCTGAGAGGGGGATACAGACAGAGAAGGTAGTGCAACTGCAGTGTTATTTCCCTGATGACCTGTCTCCCCCCATGTGACCTACTTCCACTATGGGTTACGTCAGATCCCATCCACTCAGTAATTCATCTCCCTTTGGTATATGTGTGTGTGTGAATGTGTGTGTGTGAATGTGTGTGTGTGTGTGTGTGTGTGTGTGTGTGTGTGTGTGTGAAGAAAGGACCTTGCAACTGTGCGTATGCCTTGTACTTTAGAATTATTCATCAACCTTTGTAGCAGTATGGATTCTATTGGATATCTATTGAGTAAGATCATGTGTGCTTGTTCGTACATTCAGAGGCGTAAAGTGATACCAGAGGCCATTTACCCAGAGATCACAACAACGCTGGGTCTGTTTGTACTGCCTCATTCTTACCAAGAAATCAACCCTATGTGCTTTCTGTACGTGTGTGTGTGTGTGTGTGTGTGTGTATTTTCAATAGCAAAGAATCAAGCAACCTCAACGCCAACACTTGTCTAGCTGAGGATCCTTCATTTTCAGCTACAGCTCGAGCATGGTGTCATGTATTCACCAAGTAAACAAGTAAAGCTACTTTGGACATGTTTTTGAGTTGCACAAAGATAACAGCCGGCCTGTTTGAGATGTTTTTGCCTGGTTACAGCGTGTGTCAGAACATGCTAGTTCGCGACTGGTGCATTATTTAAACCTGTAGAAAAAAAAAGCCACGTCCTATTTCAAACATAAATGGTGAAACTGTGCATGAAGTAATGGAACTCAACACAGTTCGCAGTTGAGTTTCGAAGCATCGGCAGTCAGCTAGGAAGGAATTTGTAGATTGGAGGTTGGAATTTTTCTCACATTGCTGCCAAGCCAGTAGTATTCTACATGTATTTGATTGTAATAGAGCATCTTTGTTATCAATAACTGACCAACCATAAAACTGTAAATGATATTTAATAATATTCAGGAGGGCTGACATTAGCCAGCTAGAGGTGGCGCTAATCAACCAGGTTTTGTATGCCTCTATAAAATTGGACCTTTATGCCGGTTCTTGTAAAATCAGAATGACGTCACAATGGCGTAATGACCCTTCCTTCTTTTATATATTCCTTGATAGCATCATGAGGTGATAGTGTTGAGTTTATAACTTGTTTTGCGTCCCAAAACTGGCCATGAAGTTAGAAAAAATAGTTGGTTCAACCCAAGTGCTTCACAATCTTTCATTCACTTACTGTTAAAAACAATGACATTCATTTTAGAAGACATTTTTTGACTTAATTGTATATTATTTATAGCTTATTGCACTGAAATTGAGATGAAATTTCGCCTCACGAATAAATCCAAAACCCTTATTAATGTTCGGATGGAAATGTTACATGTTCCATATTCATTTTTCAAATATTACATGCAAAGGTTAACTTGCTTGCAGCTAAATAGCAAAGCTGATGACTTACTCCCACCTAGTCTTGAAAAAGAAAAAAAGCATTCTCTTTTACACAATCTCTCCGTCCCGCTCTCCTTCTCCCTCTTTGTCAGTTCCCTTGTGTCAGAGGTCTTCCTTAAAAATACATGTCAGAAATGGAGGGAGGAGATGAAGAGGTGGTAATGGTGGCAGGTGTTCTGTTTGAAGATCTGTGTGTGCAGGTGTGCATGTGTGCATGTGTGATGTGCGTGTGCCTGTCAGTATGGTACAGGTGCTCTTGCAGTGTCACAGAAAACTGCAGGCTCAATCTGGGGTCGACTGATTGGCCAATTAGGAACTGTTTCCATGTGACATGCGGCAGTCAATTTACTTTCCCCTTTTCACTGTCTGTCTCTCTCTCTCTCTCTTCCACCCTTATCCTTAAGTGCCTCCGTCTTTACCACTATCCCATCTGTCTCTTCCAGTATCTCGTCCCCTTTTTCTTCCTCTCATTCAATTTGTCCTCTCCCCCTCACTTACCTAGTCTACTTTGCTTCCTCCCCCCTCAGCTCCTCAGTTTCATATCTCTCCTCTAACTCCCTGTTGCTCTTTTGCAATCCAGTATACATCCCTCTACCTTTCCATTGTCCCCTTACTTCTTCGAGCCTCCCCTCCATCCCACACAAACACACACCACTATACATACTTCTGTCAGCCTGCTATACCATCCTAAATGAGACCTCACCGAACTGTCCCCCAAGAACAGATGAATGCAACCAGCATTTGTTGAATCCCATGCATGCAAACACAAGTCATGTCAACAATGCATGGGAAGACGGGGACAGCTAGGGTACATATACAAAGATTTTACAGCCTATATATGTATTTATACCATAGTCTGGGTGAATACTGGATTCTGATTGGCTGCAGTGTATCCATCAATTTGTGATAACACACCTACTAAGTCTGATGAAACTGTCTGTTCACTGCTCTGACTGCAGCTGGGACTGCTGCGCGCGAGAGAGTCCGCCTGTGAGTGCTTTGGGGCGGCTCACGGCAGCACCCGCTGCTCGTTCACGACAGGGCAGAACGGTACGTGCTTTCACGTCAGAGTCAAAACAGCAGAAAAGTCTCCAACAACACCAGAAAAAGTCGCTAAATTTGTCACTAGTAGCTTTTGACAAAAAAAGTCGCCATGAGGGTTTGGAAAGTCGCCAGATTTAGCGAGAAAGTCGCCAAGTTAGCAACACTGGCACCGGCTAAATATGTCCCCAGAGCAACATAGGACGTAACAATAGTTTCTATCACATATAAAACCAAACAAAAATCCATCTTCATACAAACAAGTTGTACAAATAATAATATACAAACAAGCATATTAAAGCTACTGCAGATGTAAAAACAAACGCATTTAACTTACCAGAGCTGCTGTTCACTATTTAAAGACAAAGTCCATCCTCCTTTCTTTGTTAACAAAGAGTTTAATCTCACGGTTGTTCAGTACATCCGTGCGTTTTAGTTCCAGTAAGAAGTCCTTCTCGATTCATGGACGCCAGTGAAGACAGTCGAACCTCCCCAGTTGTATTTCCTGAATACGTTTTAATGCTCAACAGAGGCAGCAGATATTGGGATTGTCACCGCCCAACATGTCACGCTAGCCCACTGACCAATCACGTATGGCTAGGCCAGCTAGCAGGCTCTGGCACGTCAAAGAATACGCCCAACATGTCAAACTAAAGATCTGATTGGTTGAACACTATGACAATCAACAATATTGTCCCCATTCACTTAAACTGCACATGGATTCACTTGTAAGTCTGCAGCCTCGGGCCTCTCTTCTTACCTAGAGACACAGAGGTGAAATCTGATTGGATAAAAGCTCTACTTAAAACAAGCTGCACTGGAAGCAGAGCAACTGAGGAAGACAGTAGCTGTGCAATGAGAAAATAAGATAATGGGGACATTTTTTTTTATAAATTATAATACATGTAGTGTATTTATGAAAAATTATTAAATTATAAAATAGCTATAACTTTGTGATTCTGTCTTGGCCAGCAGAGAAGGCCGTGCAGGCCTTGATGGCCCACCACTGATTGTTACTGGAGCAGTGAACATTTCCAATGCATAAGAATCTTATCGGATTGTATTAGCAAATCCTCAGGCGTTAGCATGGAAACAGGGTTATCACTTGTGATCTTAATTTTATCTCTTTGGCAAGTGAAAATGGTTTTAGTGAGAAAATGCCCTTTGAGATGTCTAATCACGAATTAATGGACTTTGCGAATGCAACCATCCGACACACATGCCTCCCCATTAATTCCTGATAATTGACACCTCATCAGGCATTAACCTTTACATAAAGGGTTAGGTTTTTTTTTTATGTATACGTATATACATATAAATGTACATACACGTTTTTATTTTAATGAATTAATCTATACTTATTAATGTATTAATATATTATCTATGATTTTAGTGGTACACCACAGTTTACATAAGAGCAAAGCTTTCCTTAAATAATATAAATGCCTTTGGCTAATAGAGAGTAGTAGTATCTGGACTGGTCTGAAAGAGAAACACAGATGAAGGAAGAGATGCAGAGGACACAGAGAGCGAGAGAGAGAGAGAGAGAGAGGCGGGAGGTGTTTTGCTCATTGCTACTGGCTCTCTGAGGTCCTGATCCTTCAGTCAGTTCAACTATTTACAAGGGAGGTGAAGCAATTTCATCCATGTTGAGGTGTGGGCAGGAAACTGTCTGAGAGATTAAAACAGAGAGAAGGGATTATAGCGCCAATCTTTACATTCATCATCAATCTGATTATTTGCCAGTTGAGCCTTACTCTCGTGGGAAATGGGAAATGCTACGTATTAATGTGAAGTATTTCAGGTAACTTTGTTTTTGAATCTGCAAAATTCATTCAATGTTGAAAATAGAGTACACACAGGGAGAATTTCCCAATTTATTTTGTAATTCCTCATTACCTCTAAGGCAATACAATGGCAGTGCAGTTCAATATCCGCAAATTCAATACAGAAAAAAGCTCAGGTTTAATTCAAAAGTCTCCTGATATTGTTGTGGCTCCATCGCTTTCAACAATCTCCTGCAATATAACAAATACATTTGTATTGTGTGGCCAAAATGGCCAAAAATGCCACACTTCTTTGTACTCTTGTTTCAATGCACACTACTCATCACTTTGTGGGTTCAGTTCCTGCTCCCAATCTCATCCGCATGTCTCAATCAATACTATGCAGTCAAGCAGAAAATGAAGTAAAACACATTCCCTGGCCGGTGTGTGGGAACCTCGCCTCCGAACCACTTAACATCCTCATATCTAACTAAACATTTTGTTGGTGGGGCCCGTTAGACTTGGCTTTGTTGGCATCTTGGCGGACTGCCACTTGTGCATCGCAAATTGCTTTGTTTTTTCAGCATCTCCGCTTTTGACCATCTGTGCTGGTAGCCTCGCTTTCTGATGCTCGGACAAGTCGGGCTGCCCAGGGCTTGTCTGCACACTGAAGAGAGGGGAGAGCAGTGATGTGTTTGCTCTGTCAGCACTCCAGAATTTTACACAGACACACACACACACACAGGAACATTTGCCACACACACACAGGAACATTTGCGAACACTATGTACACATACACGCAACTGTGGCCGCGCAAAGACTCAAAGAGACACAATATTTTGACATGCACAGACATGTATATTCATACTTGCTAAAAGTACACACACACACACACACACACACACACACACACATATGTCTGCCTTTTTGTTTCCACTCCAGCTCTTGTTGTCTCCTCTGGTGCCCCTTGTTGAGAGCTTTGATATTGTTTCCAAGCCTGGTTTCCTCTGACCCGCTTTGATGCTGATGTCTAGCTTTCTTGTCATCTCCCTTCTTTCTCTCTCTCGCTCTCTCTCGCTCTCCTTTTCCCTCTCTTTTGGAATGTGGAGACAATCGGGGCACTGGGAGTTACTCGCCACCTCAGCGTTCTTAATTTCTGTCTTCCTCTCACAACGTCTTATTTTGTCCTTCTGCATCTGTCCGGTTCACATTTTGACTCCTATTGCTGACTGTGTGCGTGATCTAAAAGGGCACTCGGTTGGAAAACTGTGTTGTTTTCTTTTGACCTGGTAGGAAATGTTCCGAGGCCAGGTAGGGCTTGGGATCGTTTGATTGATTAATTGCCCTGCAGAACATTAATCTTAAAAAGTGTTGATAGTAGATTAGTCACTAATGAAACACAAAATGAGTAGTTTGATCTCTATTGTTTTGAGTGAAGTCATGCATTTGTCTGGGACTATTTACAGTTGCGGATTGAAACACATTTGGTTCACCATTGAGCATATGAGCCACCTTAACGGTGTGGTATAAAATAAACTACAGTGCCCTTGTTCATTGTAATAAAGGAACAAGTAACCTTGTGCAAGGATTGTCTCATTATAGGGATTTTTCAATGGACAACAATGGACTTCTTTAGCAGTGGTTCCTTACAAATTCATGGCCTTAGATCCCTGGAAATTAGAATGTCCGCTTTGGATTCCTCATTATCGGTTGCATAGCTTCTGCCAAAACGTTTTCCTTGTTTTATTTCAATCATTTTTTTTTGGAGGCCTGGAAAGGAAAAGGTCGTCTTTTATGTTTTCTTTTCTATCCTGCTAATCATCTCGTCCCCCTCAGATTTATTTTGTGACCCAACCCACAGATAGGGAACCACTGCTATAGCATTGCAGAATAAGCTATATTAGCCTTGAGTTGAATATAGGATTAATTCATTGTATGCTGAGATCTTTTCGTGGGATTGGTTGACAGTAATACAAAATATAGAATATTTAGGCTAATTCTCAAAGACACTTTGCAGCATCTGTTATCTAACAGTCACTATATCATGTTGTATTAATATCCTTTTAACAACACTGTACTTAATGTTTCCTATATGCTCACATAATTATAACTCAATATCACACGCTCATTTACCTTTCAAACACATTTGTCACTTTGTTTGTAATGTAGCCTACTATGAAGTCAGATGAATGCAAAAGTGAGGAATAGAAAGATCAAAGCTGCAAAGCAGTTAATACATATCAATGATAGATGGTGAGCCATTAACCTGCTGGAGAGGTCTTCAATCCAAAGAAATGCCACCAACCATGCTGATATAAAGAGTGTAGTGTAGAATTACAGACGAGATGGAATCCATTGTGGTTTTGGTGCAGATATTCTATACGTACCATCGAGGCAGATTTCTATTCTGTTTCATGATTCCCTCTTGACATATCGCGTTCTCTTTTGTCTGATTGTGTTAAATAACGCATAAGTCTCTAGCTACAAGGAGCAACAGTGTCAGGCTTTAGATGACGATGTGCAGCTGAAAGGGAATTTATTCTTTTTCAAAGTTTAAAGCAGGAGTCAAAGCTGAGGAAGGTAAGTCAGTCATGTAGCTATATGCCATTCATTAAAAAGAACCAATCACTAACAAATGACTAAGTAACTTCCCCGCTTCTGTTCATACTGCATACTTGTGTGTTTTCACTTTGTGTCCTTGTTGCCCTTCAGCGTGTTTGTGTCCATTATGTGCATGCTTGCACCCACTGGTTCATCAGACATAGATCATTTGGGTTCAGTCTTTCCCCATTACCCCGTGGAGTGACGAGGTGTGAAAGCAAGCCACACAGACAGAGGTCACAACGTAATTCAGCAAGATTATTACGCTGGTCACCGGATAATTACATTATTATACGAGAGCAGGCAGGTAATGCAGCCAAAATGACCAGGCTGCACTTTTATCGGGGGAGGCGGTGTGGTGGTGGTGGTGGTGGTGGAGGGATCTTTGAAAACCTCTGTACTGTCATGTAATAGCATGTGCTTATTAGGAAATTACACTGCTACTTTGCTGCCGTTGTTGACAGCAGGGGATGGGACCTTTTTGTAAAAAAAAAAAATGAATACGTTTGAACTAGACTCCTTTTTTTCCTCACCACTACATTATGACATTATTCATTCATACGTTATAAAGGCTTTCATTAGCAATTGTGTATTTTGCATCAGTTGTTGTTTTTGTGGACATTCAGGTCAATTATTTCAGATGTGGCCATTATGCAAGTGGGGGATTCCTAATGCCTACTCTTTCTGTTTGCTCCACCACCAAGAGGAATTGTGTGGCAATGCAGGGACAGGCACAGACACAGTGGGCCATAACGTCACTGTGGTTCTTCACATAGTTGAACGTCCTCTGTTTTGATGGAAGCTAGTTAGTTCGGAAATAATTTTGTTCTGGAAGGACGCACATCCTCCGGTTATTATGAGACACACACACACAAGTTTCCTAGTGTCACTCCCTCGTGTTATACAGCACGCTCAAACACACACACTCACACACACACACACACACACACACACGCACACGCACAGTAGGTGCTTCCAGCCATAATAACTGAGCGGAGGTCTTGGCCCTCTTTATGAAAAGAATCTGGCCGCGGGATTGGATATGTCTGCTCCAATCAGATGGTAGCTTTTTTGAGAATGATTACAAAGAGCCACAATAGTCTTAATTGAGGCCTCGAGCCCCAGAGATCTTAATGACTTTGGTATGTACCAAGAGCTGTGTGTTGTGTATGGGATTGTCACATCAATGTGCAGAATGAGTGCACAATGCATTCAAATGAAATGTGTAATATTCTGAGGAGGCATGGCATTGTGTGTGTGTGTGTGTATGTGGGTTTAAGATTATGTCTCAGCATAATCTTTCTCTATATTCATGTCCTGCCATAGTATTCATTCATGCCTCTGCATGGTATTATGATTGTTTTTTGTGCATTTGTTTGTGTTCTGTGTGTACAAGATTGAGCGGATTTTGCCTGGCAGACACACACACACACACACACACACACACACACACACACACACACACACACACACACACACACACAGTGATGGAATGTGATCAAGTATATTTACTCAAGTACCTCAAGTATAATAACTACAATTTTGAGGTAATTTGTTTGTTTTGTGTTGTTATTTCCATTTCCCCGTGTTATGAGACTTTGTAATTATTCATGAAATATTGTACCTTTTACTCCACTAGTCACTGGTTACCATCGAGATGAAGACTATTCAAAATCTATATCTAATAATCTAATACAAGATATAAGATTGAATAGAGTAAATGTCTACCTGAGCAGAGAATGAAGTCACACTGCCTCGATGTCCTTCCAGTGGAGAAGATGTGATGAAGTGCCCTCAAGTGTATACTTGTAATATTTCTGCGTCCTGGTGCCCCACCTCTCCACTAAAAACAGCTGCCTGTTTATTCAAGGTTGTTGCGGGAAGAACAATGAGCTGAACGATGCTAAACTGCTACCTCGAGCTGAAAGAAACTATGGAGTCTGGTTATCACAAGAATTCAGAATTTATATTCAATATTTTATACAAGACGTGCTTTATTCGAGCAGCTTTAATTAAGTAAATGATCTCGATACTCTTTCACAACTTGAATAATAAGTCTCGTTAACACTAAAGCAATCATCAGTTCGCATATTCAAATGTGGGGTGTGTTTGTTGACAGAAGCCAAATTAGGAATGAGAACCACGCGGGGTCTGACACTTCTTCGCTAAAAGGGAAGCTTCACCAACTCATTAACCAGAAACAAGTTTACATCTGCAACATATTTCCACACCCGAAGTGTTAAAGCAAGCACACTAAATCATCTAGATTCATCACATGTTCATAGCAATAATATCTAGCCAACACCGTGTATTTGAGTCTTCACAGTAGTTTGTGTGAAATTGGGGCGATTTAGACAAGTGGAAATGTTGCCAGTAACAGAAAAAGGCACAAAGAAATTGTCCTTCCACTCTCTGATATACTCAAGCACTTGTACCTTGTTGTGGACAGATAGACATGAACCCATGTCTTTTAACCATGACACGAAGAGTCTTTGACTATCCACCTATGCATTTTTGCCGCTCATCCAGGTAAGGGTTGTGCTCAACAAAAAAAGTGCAAGCAGAACAAGCTGAATGTCATTTTGATGGCAACTTCATCCAGCTGCTCCTGTCACACTTCACTTCCAGGACACCTGAGAAGTATAATCCTTCCAGTGTTCTTTTGGGTCTCTCTGGGTGTCCTTCCCAGCCAGCCTTTCCTGTTTTATGTCCAAAGGGAGAGACACCTGAGCAGCATCTTTTTGCCAGTGCCGAGGAGCAGCTCAACTTGCAGATACACTTTGGATTTCTGAGCGTCTCTCGCCCTCTTACAGAGATTGTGCCAGCAGCCTGCAGAGAAGCATTGCTCTGACAGCTTGCATCTTTGTTCTTATTCCTTCAGTCACTGGTGGCCGTAAGTGAGGTTTGACAGCCAGACCTAACACTGAGGATATCTATTGAGAGCTTCTGCGGATCAGCTCTTTATTTACCTTCACAAGCCGATACAGGACTGGCATTACTGCAGTCTTTGCTCCTTACCAGCAGTCGATTATAAGAGCCCTTTTACACTCATGTCACGCTCATAAATAAGCTGTCCACTTCCCAGCGGAAGCTTTTCTATAGTACAAAGCGTCCTGTCCTTTCAGGACACCATTTTCTGTATCGGAAAGTATGCTGCTGCGTGGACATGGATCTTCTTAACAGCAGACAAAAAATAAAATAAAGAAGTAGAAGTAGAGTAGTAATAGAATAAGGCGCACTTTACTGCAAACTCTTGTTGGGCTCATCACAATGTTACTGTTGTAGTAGTAACTCACAGTTGTTTTCTCTTTAAAGAAAAGCATGATTTTATCTTTTACTGCTTTATTTCAAACACACCAAACATTTTAGAGATGATGGAGTATGACCGTCGGGCAGTGTTGGATTTGAGCAGCCTTCCCATGCAGGCTGAGCAGCTTCACCTGTTATTAAACTGGAACACCAAATATGCTCTGTTCCTGAAATCCATGTGATATCGAAGGGACGTTTTAACCACAACATGCCACCAATTTCGAGAACCGTTCCAGGACAGATCTCGTCCGGTGCTTTTTTTTGCATGTGGATATAAGAAGGCAAATTGCAAGGTTTAAGGAGGGAGGGGGCTCTATTAATGACTGCACTTTTAGAGAAGAGAGAGAGAGAGAGAGAGAGTAAGAGACACAGAGAAACCGACAGTAAGACATTTACAAGTCTAATAGCAACCTGGCTGTAATGAACAGCGTTGCTGGTCATCTGGGGAGCGGGAAGGAAATAATAGTCTACAACAGGCTGGAAATAAGCAATGGACTGAGAGTGAGGTAGTCTGGTCAAAGGGTGCCAATAATGAATAGCAAATAGGACAGGATCAATAAACAGCTGTGTATTTGTTACACAGTTGACACACTGTGCTTTTGTGCGTGTTTATGTGCGTCTATATTTCTGCATGCGGGTGTTCAATCTGTACAGATGCACATTTTAGAAGACGGCACATCAATGATTTTACATGGCTCACTGTACCTCATTTTTCCCAAACAAAATTAAAAATTGATTTTTGCATGCTGACAGTATGCAATAATAGTGTGTGTGTGTGCGTGTTAGGACACCCACTTATAGTTTACAAAGGACAAATAGCCATTCAAGCATGTGGAAGAATCTGCTCTTCATTAACACTTATTCATATAATATCATCCAAATCAAATTGAAATACACATTTTCAAAGGGATCCAAACCACATTTTAATTCTCACATCTTCTTCCCACAGAGAGTCTGCAGGTGCGTATGTGCTTTCATGTGTGTGTGTGTGTGTGTGTGTCTGTCAGCCTCTCAGCAACAGCGTGGTGCACATGTCCATGCCTTCCAATAGGTCAATACATATCCGATTTGTATTTGATTATCTGAGAAGCAGTGTGTTGCATTCTTAATAACTGATTCATTGGACCACCAGAAGATGGCAGTAAAGCCTTTTACCACAGAGCAAGTCATGCAGCTCTTCTTTCATAGCGGACCGTGGCTTAATAAAAATAGAGACCTCTTTACCAGCATAGCCACAGAGCAGAAGGTGTGTTCCTTTTTTTTCTGTCATATTCTCCATAGTGGGACTAAAACATTCAACGTTATTTCAATTTCATATATACATACATGAAATTTGACATTTGCTTTTAAACCTTCTCTTTGCATTTCGGAGCAATGGGCTGCTGTAAAGTGCCAAGGGAAC